>OY982547.1:21456001-22056001 GCA_963859965.1 Ceramica pisi | reverse complement strand
TGACTGCTGCGCAGCATGTCGCGGGTTCGATTCCCGCACGGAACAAATATTTGTAAGACCTACAAGTATTTGTTCCGAGTCTGGGTGTTTTTCTATCTATAATATTTGTATGTATTTACAAAAAAAAAATGTATATAAGTAGTTTATCAGCCATATCGTTACCATAACACAAGCATTAGGTTGCTTAGCTTGGGACTATATGGCATTGTGTGAAATGTCCAAGGATATTATTATATTATTTATTATTATTACAGGTTTGTACGGAACCCTCGGTGCGCGAGTCCGACTCGCACTTGGCCGGTTTTTTTACGACTGCACTGCAATCAGTTACCCGGCTGGCTTTTAGTTACTCTGGTCACTTTTTCACTCAGTTAACTGGAACTGTTTTTGTAGTAAAAGTAAAAAGGATAAAAAGTGTAGTTGTTGTTTTGTGTTGGAACTTGTAACACTTTTAGGCGACGATTTCAGCTTGAAATTGAACACCTTTTATAGGTCAAAATCATGGTTCATCGACAATCGTGCTGAGTGAGAGGAATGCCGAATCAAACTCATATTATAAATGAACTAGCTGACCCGCGCAACTTCGTCTGCGTCACATTTTTCATTACTGCTCCGCTCCTATTTGTCATAGCGTGATGATATATAGCTTATAGCCTTCCTCGATAAATGGGCTATCTAACACTGAAAGAATTTTTCAAATCGGACCAGTAGTTCCTGAGATTAGCGCGTTCAACCAAACAAACAAACTCTTCTGCTTTATAATATTAGTATAGATGAGTTTGGTTGTTTGCGAACGATTGTGATGGTTTTTTAGGTCAGGGATAAGGTGGGACCCTGAAGAACTTGACGGCAACAATTGTTTGCAAAAATCTATCCTAATGCGAGCGAAAACGCGTTCTTTGTAGCTGTTTGCTTATGTTTCCATTTATAAAATAAAAACTACAATTTACCAAACTGCAACACAGTTTGTAAGCAATCTTCTTAATGTTGACTTACACGTGTGACATAATTACTCTTGAATGGAATACAAGTTATTGTTTAGCAAATTTTACGGCGTCTGCCATTTTCCGGTGATATTTACATACGAATACATGGGTAAATAGGCGTTATTAAATGCTGAATTTCACAATCAGTGGTTAATTTTCCCAATAGCTGTTTGTAAAGGAAAAACATGTAGTTACTGTTCAGTTTCAGGAAAGGAATTTGACTTAATTGAAATAGGTTTAAATTATGGTATTTTTTCTTTGTGTTAATTGATAGGGAATACCATGTGGTTGGTTACCTTTTGACTTAGAAATATTTAATAAATTAGTTGAATGGCTGTAGTGAATGACACTACGTACTTGTACATTCCATTAACTCTATCATTTTGAGCTTTCCTCTTCAATCCATTTTTTTATTTGGTTAAAAAAAAAACCAGACTATTAATTACTTCATAAGGAATTTACTTAGCAATATCTCTATTACTAAAAAGCCGTTTGGTAGATATTTACAGGCTTTTGAGCTGATAAAATTAACAGCCCTAAGACAATTCCAACAATCAATAAAACGTTCGACGACAGGGAGATGAAACAGATGTAATTCACTATGCTATTGGCGCCCACTTGGGACCATATTGGCGCCCATTTGGGGTCATTTTGGCGCCCAGTTGGGACCCCCTATCCTAATATAAGGGACGTTATGTAAAGCGTTTAATTACTTGCGGCAGGTGTGTCCCGACTAATGCTGTGATTACAACAAGATAGTGCAGGTAGCTGAGTTATAGTTACTCTGGTAGAAACGGAAACCACGGGTGATTTAAATTATTTGGGTAACCTGCTTTTGGTAATGGACTGTATTAATAGAATAGGTAAGGTAAATATGGGAGTTAGTTTGCAGTTTTATATTCTTTACATCACGTAAATTACACACTGCAGAGGACAATCTAAAATTAAACTGTACTGACTCTGACAAAATGTTGACTAAGTCTCTACAAGGTTGACGTTTGAATTTTAAGTCAAAGAGTAAAAATCATTAAGACATACGGTTGCAACAAAATCTAAACGAATAAATAGGTACTAAACAAGAATAAAAAACTGTAGAATACTCCTTTATAACATATGAAATGCTCTCAAAACTGTGCTATATATCTCAATGCTTAATCTTAATAGTACTTCCAAATCCATGTAAAAAAATAGTAGTAGTTTTAGTCGAATACACCTATTGATAACCCTTTTAACTTTATATAGCGAAAATGATTTATGAAACACAATCATACCAAGTGCCAACCCGGAAATAGAATTGGTTGAAAGGGACTCTGCAATTTGTTTTAGGACAATGGCGACAATGGGAAACTATTCGAGCTATAACAAGTATGTTTGTAGCAACCTCATGGTCTATGGGACTGCTGGCACGGAGAATGTCTTAGTTATATTAATCTACAGTAATATGACAAAGGGTAAAGATCTGTATTTTTGTGTGTTTATCTACACTAATATTATAAAGAGGAAAACTTTGTTTGTTTGTTTTTTTGTTTGTTTGTTTGTTTGATTGTAATGAATAGGCTCAAAAACTACTGGACCGATTTTAAAAATTCTTTCATCATTCAAAAGCTACATTATCCACGAGTAACATAGGCTATATTTTATTTTGGAAAAAAATAGGGTTCCGTAAGATATTTGGGTTTTTCGGACCCAAGGTGTAAAAATCAACCAGAAAAGTAACTTATTTGGTGTACGCTGCCTAAACTATAGAAGATAGAACCATACATTGTTCTAATTAATTGTAGATCTTATAAATATCTACAAAAAAGTCCGCAACACACTATACCTATCTATGTCGAGTGAGGCACAACAACCATCTTTTTAATTTAAAAATCTTGATTTTTTTTTTGACTACATTTAAACGCGTTTATTTTACTCATGCTATTAATCTTTATCAAAATAAATTATTTCATCACTAAGTACAGTTTATGTTGATAATATTTGGTCTTTGAATGATTAAAATCGGACGTTTGGTTTTGAAGTTATGGCGAAATTAAAATATTACGATTTCTGCTGCACGACCCGTTGCGAAGTGGACGTCACCAAGGCGGGGGGTGCGCGTGCGGGAGGGGAGTTTAGATCTATGAGTAAGGTACCTACCCGCGCGGCTCAGCCGCGAGGTCGGCTCCATAGATAAGTATAAGTACGTCGGCTCCCTACGCAGCGGTCGTGCGCGAAGTTTAATAATTTTCGTGCGGTTTTCTTTAGATTTCGTTCTTAAAACTACACCTACGCAAAAGTTCTTCTCAGAGCCAAACAACAGTTCTTTTCAGGGCTAAGCAACAGTTCTTTCCAGGGCTAACCAACAGTTCTTTTCAGGGCTAACCAACAGTTCTTTTCAGGGCTAGAATATTACACGCTATTAACATTTTCTTAAACATTTGAAAATGCCTAAAGAGAGCCATCTCTCAACTTACTAAACATAGTTCTCAAGCACGGGCAGGAAGAATACGCCGTATGGGTGAATCTTCACCTGAACGTTCACAACGCCTTGCTGAACAAAATCAGAGAAACTCTCAGGTACGCGCACGAGAGTCGAGTGTCGAACGTTCGCAACGCCTTGCACAACAAAATCTGAGAACCTCTGAGTTATATCTATACTAATATTATAAAGCAGAAGAGTTTGTTTGTTTGTTTGTTTGGTTGAACGCGCTAATCTCAGGAACTACTGGTCCGATTTGAAAAATTCTTTCAGTGTTAGATAGCCCATTATATATCATCATGCTAAGACAAATAGGAGCGGAGCAGTAATAGAAAATGTGACGCATACGAAGTTGCGCGGGTCAGCTAGTAACGAATAAACTCAAAAACTTCTGTAGTAATTTTAAAAATTCTGTCACCATTCAAATGATTCATTTTCCCTGAGTGACATAGACTATATTTATTACTAGAAAAATTAGGGATCCTCAAGAAAATTACAGCGTAAACGAAGTCGCGGGGAACTGCTAGTAACAAATAACGCCAAAGCCCTGGCAGAGGCCCATACACCTCGCCGTGTCCTCGAAACGGCGATCGGCGGCGACCTCTCGCGTCCGGCCCTGATCCAAGCCATGGTCCGGAGTGAGACGGAATGGGACGCCGTTGCCTCCTTCTGCGAAGCAGTCATGCTAGCGAAGGAGGTGGCGGAGCGGGAGAGGAGACCCTCTCGTCCCGGCCGCCGTGGTGGACGCCGCGGGCGTCGGGGGCCACCTGGTGACCTCCGGCCACCGTAGGCGCGGGCCTGTGGACGGCGAGCTATGGGTGGCTCGCCGTCCGTCCGTCTAGTGACGACAGGCCGTGTCGACGGCGCGTTAGTGTTCCACGCGCGCCTCAAAGAGAGTCAGCAACACAGAGGGGCCCGAAAGGGCCGACGCCTGCCGGAGTCGCGGGATTATTCGCAAGAGACACCGTGGCTCCGGAACACAAAGGGCAATGAAGGAACATGGATGGGTTTTAGTCAGTAGAAGTCTGACACTCCCTCCCGCTACACCCAGAGCGGGAGGAGTCATTGGACGATTTCCCATCCCTAAAAAAAAAAAAAAAGGCCCATACACCTGTACGTTGGGATGCCACGAGGATGATGCTACAATAACCACTTACTGGCCCCAAACAATCTAGGGAGAAATCCATCGATTCGAAAAGAAGCAGAATGCCAAAGATGTCGATTTGATGAAGTAACTACCCGTCGGTAGAGTCATGAAACCGAGCACCTAGATTTCACTCTCCCCTTCTCTCTCTGGTCGGTCCCTCATGCCAGTCTGGAACTGAAAAATGGTGGCAATTAATTTATTATCGATTAGTTATTCAGTTCATTCAAAAGGTTTGTTCAAAGACTGAAATTATTTCCACTTTCATTCTTGTGTGCCAGACATCAAAACCTATTCAAAATATAGACTACATTTTTAACCGACTTCCCAAAAAGGAGGAGGTTATCAATTCGGTTTTATGTTTTTTTTTTTATGTTTGTTACCTCATATCTCCGACAATTATGAACCGATTTGAATTTTTTTTGTTTTATCTGAAAGGATATGCTTGCAGATTGGTCCCATTTAAATTATATCGATATCGGTTACGAACTTTGGATTTTAAATCGAAATAGCTGGAATTTGACTATTTAGATGATACTTTGATAATCGAAATTGCGTATTTTGCTTTTCTGCGATTTGGCAGTGGTGTTGTTAGGTGTGGGGCACCACTAAAAAGTGAAAAATAAAAGACTTTTTACAAAAAAATACAACCGACTTCCAAAAAAAAGTAAAAAATAACTTTAACTTCGGAACTCGGTGTTTTTGTTAGTTTGTTCGTATTTTGACACCGACTTCCGAAGTTAAAGTTATTTTTTACTTTTTTTTGGAAGTCGGTTGTATTTTTTTGTAAACAGTTTTTTATTTTTCACTTTTTAGTGGTACCCTACACCTAACAAAACCACTGCAAAATCGATACCATACGATTTTCAAAAGTTCCCCTCGACTTCTCTGGGATGCCATCATCAGATCCTGGTTTCCTTATCATGGGACCATTTGGGAAGTATACCCTTTCCAACAAAAAAAATCATTTTTAAAATCGGTTGGCAAGTGACGGAGTTATGCCCGAACAAACATAAAAAAAAAAAAATACAAGTTACATTCGAATTGAGAACCTCCTCCTTTTTGGAAAGTCGGTTAAAAATACAACCGACTTCCAACAAAAAACACTACAAAGTAAAAAATAACTTTAATTTCGGAAGTCGGTGTCAAAATACGAAGAAACTAACAAAAACACCGACTTCCGAAATTAAAGTTATTTTTTGTATACATACGTGTGTATATTCCCGGATTTTTCCCTGAACATGACCTCTTGACCACCTTTATAAACCCACGAAGAATCTTAACCTGAAGTTGAAGGTCACAATTTAAAAAGCACATAAACCTTCGTAGCACATCTTCTCCGGCTGCCGGAGAGCCGGCCACAAAGCCGCGCCCACCGAACCGGACATAACCGCATCACGCGCCGCCCGGCCCGGATTACCGCTCCGGTTTCACGCTCCGGTGCCTCGCAAAGAATTATATTATCGTATAGTTTCCAATCGCTGCGACAGCCGCTTCGGATATGTTTTTTTTGTAAGGTTAGATACGTTAGGGTGGCCATGTGAGATGGTTTCTTTTTACTATTTCAGATTTTATTTTACTAAAAGCTTTTTCATTGAAAAGATTTTTGATTTACTTAGTTTAATTTGAAAATGTAAGTATGCAAAAGTGTTTGGTTTTGAAAACAATATTTTTAAAATAAAAACCAGTTAAGTGTGAATCGGATTCACCCACAAAGAGTTCCGTATTTAATCACAAAAAAAACACGTTTCCCTTTAATTTTAATTTGTTATTATAGCGGGAATAAACTTCAATGTTATACTTACTTGTTACGGTTATAATTACAGCCCGCTGACAGACAGACTGACGCTTTGTCTTTGAACTCTAAGAGCGGAGTCTTACCAGTAGGGTTCCATTGTGACCCTTCGGGTACGGAACCCTAAAAGCAATGTAAAACGAAATTACTCTTTCTATTCATCAAACTTTATTTTTGCTGCCCTTCAACACAAAAAATGTACTTTTCACGTTCCAAAAACGGTGTCAACCCTAAAAACCGTTAATCCCACACCGACATCAAATAATTCAAACCTTAAAAACGTTCTAATCCACAAATCCATTTTCAAAAATCGCGCCGGAAAAATTCAACGAAAGAGCAGGAAAAAATGCTTTTTAAAGAGCGCACCGTTACCGTAAAGTAATTAAATGCTCGTTTTGCTTTTTGGTCGCGTCCCGTGGCCAAGTATTTACATTCAAATCGTTCAACTTGTATGTACGTCATGTATGAGTATTCTGTGTGTGATGGCTAATGGATTTTTGAAGCCTATTGGATTCTTAAAAGGTTGTAAGGCTACGTACAATAATGTTAGGATTTATTTTATAGGTAAGTACTACCTAAGAGATTGATTATGGTACCGGTGCTATTTTCAATGGCAATATGTTTTGGACCAAGTGCGATCAGCGAATGCCAATATACAATGTGCAACAGAATACACGTAATACCTCATAAGGGGTCATAATTATGTACAAATTTTACTCTGGAACCAAACCATTAATCGCGAAAACAAAAATCAGCTTTTCAGAACATTGTCTAGTTACGCGCACATTTAAATATAGAGCAGTCGATTTCCGTGTTGGTCCCATAGAAAAAGTTGTTCATAATGATAATGTACAATGATCCTTTTAGAGGTATTACGTTTTTCTGTTACACTTTGATATGACACTGATCGCGTGGCTTACCGACAGAGCGTTTGTCAATCCCAAACATTCTTACAGACTCACAATGCGAGCCGTGCTGAGGAGAAACTTCGATGTTAGGTTCAGGTGCTTTTAAGACGAGAGATTTTGACGGTTGGCCATTGAGGATTCCAACATCAGACTGTTTGTGGTAACGACGGCACAAGGACAGCCGAATTTATACTATAAATAGACAGAAATCAGAAAATATGACTCCAGTCTTGCCAAGGTACTCCTTGTAACACAGTACTCCGTGTTACCCAGGTAATAGATTGTGCAGGTCTGGTAGGCAGCCGCTCCATTTAACATACTGGTATTCAGCTGCATTTTAAATTCAGACACGATGTAAAAATCGTTATTGAATAAATAAATAAATATAAAATAAATAAATGAATCCGATTTGACTGGAAGCGTCGGCCTCTAGTCAAATCGGATTCATCCACCACCATCTGCCTAGTCTTTTCCAAACTTTATTGGAGTCGCCCAATAAAGTTGGGAAAAGACTAGGCAGATATGAAATGTGATAATAAAGCTCTAATAATGCGCTGAACCATTCGGCAGTCGGATAGCGGAAAAAAACACCGGGATTTAACTGTAAAAATGAAATCAGCATTTCAGTAATTCGTTTGCCAAGCGTGCTGGGGAATACATCAATATTTGATGCGGCCTCTTAAAATGTCTACACTTAATGTAGTTACCTAAATATTTATAAGCGACTGTCACCACGCAAAATAAAGAGCTCGTGGCTACATAATAACTGCCAAATAGACCGATCTACAAGGTTAAGCAATGCTCGCAGAGGTCACTCTTGGCTTAAATACTCCCAGGTTATTGCTATCAGGAAACACAAACTCTGGCAGGGAATTCCACTCCTTAGTTGTAATGCACAATGAATGTGTTCCCAAAACGTTTTGTACTTCACTTAAAAGTACTATTTAACGTATATAATCCAAATTATTGTAATAATAACATACATAACACGCCCTGACCGCCGGTAGTTAGGACCCTGTTCCCGATACCGGTGGGCTGGTGGGGAATTTTACATTTCTTTTTTGTATTTTTTAAGAAATATTTAAAAATGTAGTAAATAAAAATCTCATTGAATCAGCGACGATAGCTGCAATATACTTATGACATGTTGTATGTTTTTTACAGGAGAAATGACACTTCGTCATGACGTGTAACCCTAATGCAGATCCACATGATGTTTTCGCCAGCCGCACTAAAAGTCGTGAAAGGCCATAATCTCATCAAAAGTATTGGATTTTCCTTCCGTTGCCAGTTTTTGGCAGAAAAAGGCTACAAGCTCGTTTGAATCGCTAACAAACCGGCTCAGCGTCGATTGAATTCGGAAAATACCGAATTTTCGGGAAACTCTCAAAGGGAAATATTTTCATGGCCGTGCAAGCCGAGAACGGTTGGCCTCAATCTTTTCAGGTGCGACTGTAGGTATATGTTTCGTCATACACGAAAAATGATTTAACGAACTATGAATTTAGTCAAAAATTGATATTTCTTTAATCTTGGTTACCTTTTAGTTTTGCATCCGTTTTTATGGACTTTTATTGTTTCGAAAAAGGTTAAAGGTGGAGGTTTTTCGGCCAATATTAACTCGCTTGCTAATATCTATTTTTAGACCATTGCCTACCCCTGAAGATCAACGCCCGCAGTTGTTCTTATCTACTTTGCCACTCATCAGCTCCATATCAGCCAACAGATGTCCACTGCTGGACACAGACCGCCCCCAAGCGTCACCACAACGACCGGTTCTGTGCGTCTCACATCCATCGGCTACCCGCAAACCCCCCATTCCTCGGTCCACTTTGTGTGAGGTTTTACAACTCAGCATCTTCCGGCTTCTGCGAAGCAGTCTAGCGAAGGAGGTGGCGGAATGAGAGAGAGAGAACTTCTCGTCCTGGCCGCTGCTGTAGACGCCGCGGGCGTCGGAGGCCACCGCAGGCGCGGGTCTTATGACGACAGGCCGTGTCGACGGTGCGTTTGTGTTCCACGCGCGTCTCAAAGAGAGTCAGCATAAAGAGGGGCCCGAAAGGGCCTACGCCTACCGCGGCTCCGGAATACAAAGGCAATGAAGGAACATGGATGGGTTTTAGTCAGTAAAAGTCTGACACTCCCTCCCGCTACACCCAGAGTGGGAGAAGTCATTGAATGATTTCCCATTCCAAAAACAAAAAAAACACCTTCCGGTACGCAGTCGCCACTCCAGAACTTTTCGGCCCCATCGATCATCCTGCGGATATCATCATTTCTGATTCGATCACGCAAGGAAACTCCAAGCGTTACCCTCTCCCATTTGAGTGACTTACTTACTTAGCCACTAAGCCCTTCTATTGTGTTTCACAGGTAAAAAACAAATCGAAACTCCTTTATAATATTAGCTCAATTAATTTAAAAACGTCAATTCAATAACGCTGTCTACGAGATCCAGAGCTCTCGGTGTTCTTCACGCTCTCGGGGCTCTTGACGCTAAGAGCTCTTGACGATGAAGCTGGTTTCATAAGGAGTAATGAGTAGTGCTCAGCTGGTGGTGTCAAGAGCCTCGGTTAACCTCGACCGCGGTGCAGAGCCGGTTAGCACGGCGAATTGGTTATTTATTTTACGGTTGAAGTTGTAAAATAATGTTTTACAATGTTAAATTTGCTATGATATATCTTATCATTGTATAAATGTTTTTCCTATCATACGGGCAGCACGCGCGCGGAATGCGGATTGGCTGCGGGCGCACAGCCCGTATGCGTGCTAACCGGATGCGGGCGGCGTACTTCTGGCTTCAGTGTTGTTTTTACTGTGACGCGGGTTGCACGGCGCTAAGTTGTAGCGGCGAACAAATCTTTGTCCTGCGTGTGGCCAGCCATCACCCGCATGCGGATCGGATCCGCACGCAGGCGAAAACACGCATGACAGGAAAAGGGCCCTTATTTATTAAAGTTTAAACGTCAACTTAAACTAGATGAGGGTGGTGTTTTATAGGTACCCTGAGAAGAAATAAACTCAAAGGTTAAACCCTCTTTAAATGTCTATACAATACACACACACACACACACAGACACACATACGCTCACAAACACACAAGCACAATCATACTAACTATAACTTTTGGATAATAATTATGTTTGGGTTCACCCATCAATGTACAATACCAAAATAATGTTATTTACGTAATGCTGATTTAATATAAAAGGCGGAGTCCTGGTGTCCTGAAACACAGGCTTGCAGCTTAGCTCAGGCACCAGTCTCCCACAATGATAAATTATACTCATAACATTTAAATCATGTACCTACTGTAAATATTGTGGTGAGAAATAAACATATTTTATTATTATTAATAGGGTTGACTGAATTTTTTTCATTAAAAAATTCTTAGGTGTGTCAATAATTATAGTTTAAGACCAGGAACCTGTAATTATTTGTTGCAATAACCTATTATTTACTTAACGAAATTACAACTTTTACAAATTAAATTCCTTCTATTAAGTTAATTGGGGAGTCATTTTAGAGGGGCGTTTTGTCGACTATTTCCTTTAGTTTGATTCGACGGATAAAGTGCTATAAGGCTTGTTGCACTAATTAGTATAAAAATTAATAGTTTAATTCACACGGACTACATTGCCGTCATTATCGATCGCGAGAGTTATATCGACCACATCGCAACCACAATGTAACCAACAGCTAAACGGCAAAATAGCGGCCACATCCAAAACACATCAAGCAGCGGCAGTGACCCTATTCACACGTAACCACAGCTTGACCACCTTTTCTCGCGGCGGTGTGGAGTGGTTGTGGTACGTTTGAAACAAGCCTTACTGTTAAGTTAGGGTCCTTTTCCTGTCATGCGTGATCTGGTCCGCATGCGGGCTGCCCGCATCCTATCATTTCATACATGTTTTTCCAATCATACGAGCAGCACGCGCACGGAATGCGGATGAGCTGCGGGCGCACAGCCCGTGTGCGTGTTATCCAGATGCGGGTGGCGTTCTTCTGTCTTCAGTGTTGTTTTTACTGTGACACACACATGGTCGTAGACTATGACCATGCGTGCGCGTCACGTGTTTATTCACTGGCGACACGCACGATACTGCAGCGACAAACGATGTCTTTGTTCTGCGTGTTGCCAAGAGCGTTCTATCACCCGCAGGACCAGATCCGCACGCGGGTGAAAACACGCATGACAGGAAAAGAGCCCTAACTGCTACACATACATACTTCTGCCATCTCCCTACAAAATACAAGCTTGAAGTTATATTTATTTATAGTACTACTTGACTAAATGAATTCCCTATCATTCCGTCCCAGACAGAACACATTCCAACATCGGATTGGATACAAGCACTCAAGTGACGACACTCGAGTAGCAATCGAGGGAGATACCCTCTCAGGTGTATGAACTGAACGGTAAATAAATTAAACAGGCACATTTGAGTGCGCTGGGATTAGAGGCGACCCTAACTGGGGCTGTTCAACACTCCAAACGGGTTGTATTTGAATAGACTGGAATAAATAGGTTTTGGTGATTTGTTTGTAAATTAAACCGATTTATCTGTGAGTTATGTTTTTGGGAGTAAACTTAAGGCTTTAGTTTTTTTTTAGGATTCGTACCCAAAGAGTTATCAACGGAACTCTATCACTAAGACTCCGCTGTCCGTCCGTCTGTCTGTCAGCGGGCTGTATATAAAAAACCGTAATAGGAAGACAGTTGAAATATTCACTGTATTTCTACTGCTATGCGCTATAATAACAAATAATAAAAATTAAGGTTTATGTTACGGAACCCCTCCTGTGCGAGTCCTACTCGCACGTGGCCGACTTTTACGCAGATGTTATCTATTGCTAAAATTCAACTTTAACGTGAAGGTATAACTTGGAAATATTAAAATGTATCTAAATTACTTCTAGTAGGTAATTTGATGCATAGAATTCAAAACAGAATATCAGGAGAAGAATAAAATAAGTATAACATTTATTATAACCTTTTTTTTTTTTAGGGATGTATCCATGTTCCTTCATTGCCCTTTGTGTTCCGGAGCCACGGTGTCTCTTGCGAATAATCCCGCGACTCCGACATTTATTATAACCTAATAACTATTTACCCAGTAAGATGATACCACCATCGCCCTTTTACTACCGGAATACCAGACGTACTGCGGGGTACCACCCGCCCTGCCGGAGTCGCGGGATTATTCGCAAGAGACACCGTGGCTCCGGAACACAAAGGGCAATGAAGGAACATGGATGGGTTTAAGTCAGTAGAAGTCTGACACTCCCTCCCGGAAATCATCCAATGACTCCTCCTGCTCTAGGTGTACAGAGCAGGAGGAGTCATTGGATGATTTCCCATCCCTAAAAAAAAAGGGTACCACCCGTACTTGATCGATATCCTGACTAGTCGTACCCAGTGCTTCTCCTCCACAATTATTATGCGCACAGCCACAGTGCGAACGTGTTCATGTCCACATATAACCCGTCTGCCTTCAAAGCATGAGGGAATATGAATCTTCTGGGCAAGCTAGCTCCATCTTAGACCTCATCCATCGCTTTCCATCTGGCGTAATTGAGGTCAAGAGCATCATCATCTGCTTAGCCTTTTCCCAACTGTATTGGGGTCGGCTTCCAGTCAAACTGGATTTAGCTGAATACCAGTATTTTACGTAGAGCGGCTGCTTACCTGACCTCCACAACCCGTTAACTGGGTAACACGGTACTTCTTGGCAAGACTGGAATCAGATTTACTGGTGTCTGACTATACGTAATGACTGCCAAAGATCCACAAATGACAGCCGACACCAACGGCTTAGCGTGCTTTCCGAGGCACGGAGGAAACTCGGAATGGTAAGATGGTCACCTATCCACAAACCAACCTTGGTAAGCGTTACTTAACCTGGTAGATAGACCTGTGCGGCTGTTAATGTTTAGCCACGAGCTCCTCTGATTGAGGTCAAGAGCTAGCCCATTAAACAATAAAAACATTATGCCTACGACGTTTTTATATCTAACTGTAAAGGTGTTATAATTATTCAATGATTAAATAATGAAAATAATAATAAAATAAATATCAGTTACCACTTAGGTATCCTAAAAGTACTAACTAGGCACCACTATAAACAGCAGGAACCTCTACATAATATAACTAGGTACAGTCTGTCCGTCCATCTCCTGACATCCGGTAGCTAACGAAAGTTCAAAACAATTCTAATTGTAAAGTTGCTACCTGTGCCAACTTGCTTTTCAACTAATTAAAAATGTTACCCTTGTCCATTTATCTTCAGATCAACAAGCTAGGTCACTACAAAAACATGTAATAGGTAGTTTTGTTATAAGTGGCCAATTCCTCATTCTGCTGTCACTTGAATTTGCTACTATAGCGACTTTGGGAGGCACAGGCAACTTGTTGATAATGTTTTTGTTTATACACTAACTATAGCTATGTATTTAATGACTTTATAGTGAATTTAACTCACACACTGATCCATTGCAGTTAGTTATATAAATCAATAGTAGCAAAATTTGAAAATATGTGTGTGTTTGCATTGTATAGACTCAAGTGCCCTGGCGGCTGGGATAGCATGCTCACTCAAAAGCCTAGCTGATGGTTGCTACGCGTTGAATCATTTGGCTCCATTCAAAATGGTTGAGACGAATGGGCCTGGCCCATGCTTCATGTTCATAAACGGGCTCCATCGGTTGGGACTGGTCATTTCTCTGCTGCTATGGTTTGTTTTAATTATTTCTTTGAATTGCTCCTTTTTATTCCGGACGTATTTATCATGCTCGTCTTGTATAATTTCATTGAGATGTAACAAAACTTAAAAAAAAAATATCATTTTTAAAAGAGTGTCCGTGGAGTATGTTCTTCTCCATATGATAGAGATCTACGCTTTGGAACGTGCAAATAGCTTGTGGCTATCAGATAACACATACTTTGGCAGGAAATTCCACTCCTTAGCTGTACGCACAATGAATGTGTTCCCAAAACGTTTTGTGCGTGTAAAATTACAAACACAAGCCAGGTAAAAAATGTAGACTCCGGGAAGCTACTGCTAAATTATTAATGGATAAAACATCATTAGCACTGCACGTTCCCGAAATAGAACCAAGGATCTCATGGTCAGCAGTAGCGTTTGTCAGATTTATTAAAATCAATCTTTATTGTTACACTGCTGAGCAACAATAAAGATTGATTTTAATTTAAGATTGTCTTGTGCCGTCAACACATACACTAGCAGAATAGTTGTCATCGGCTCAGTTGACAGAGAAGAAAAAAAAAATAGACATTCTTTTCGGCGTATGGTATTTACCGACCAATCCATCGTAAACTTTTCTAAGTTGTCCAGAGTTTCCTCGGCGATGACGCCCGTCCTCTGGCTCCTATGCGTCCTGGTGCATTCTACAATCTATACATATAATAAAACAGTAGAAGCCATGAATTCTGTACATTAAAGAAAAATACCAAAAATCGAGTAGAGGTTTTTAAAAAAAAGCTGTAGAACACAAAAAGAGCATTTTTACGTTTTTTGTCTGTCTGTCTGTCTGTCTGTCTGTACGCGATGATCTCCGAAAATACTGAACGGATTTAGTTGCGGTTTTCAAAATTAAATTCAGCTTATTTCTGAGCAACATTTAGGCTTTGTTTCATTACAATCGGTGACCGGGAAAAAAAGTTATGGACATTTAAAGATTTTAAACTTACGTATCAACGTTTTTTGACAAGTTTTGTACAATTTTCAATTATTCGTTCAGTTTAGCATAAAACTTGCCTTTTTTTAAACATTCTTAGAAATTATAATAAAAATTAGGAGCTAAGCAGTCAATAACCATAACATATAAGATCGGCTATTTAAACCCAATTTCAACTGAATTCATAGACCCTTCGGTACAATGGCTGCCTTTCGAGTGAATGGGTGTAAGTTCGAACCCCGGTAATTGAAGCGATTTTTTATGATTGTTGAATGATTTTTATTTTTTTATGTCCTGTTTTAATATTTTCGTTGGCCACGACTTCATTTGCCTGTATGTTTAAAAATGTACCTATGGAACTATTTTTTTTAGTAGAATATATTAATTAACAAAACCTTTTTTCTGTATTATTTTTTGTTTGATTTCGATAAAATGTACGAAACTAAAGTAGTTGATCACCTTTATTAAATGTAGATGAAACACGAGATGAAATCAACTTACTACGTAACACCTGCAATGCCATCTATTGATTCAAATAGTACTTTCGACAACATGACATAACACCAAAACATTATTTTTTTTAGTGGTACATTTATAACATCTTAAAATGATTGTAATTATTTTAATACCTTCAAAACATATCGTTCCAAATGAACGTAATATTTCTATTAACTCAAATAAAACGAACTCTTACTAATCTTTTCATAGTTCAACTTCATGTTCCATAGATGGCGTTATGCATTCGATCTCATTTTCGCGGTGTTAAGATTAAAATATTCGTCAACAGGCGTGCACTTAGATTTGCGAAGCTCAATGAGATAAAGCAGCTCAATAACACCTGTGGGTCTAAAGTGGCCACTTTAGCAGAATCACAGTAGAAACATAACGTTAACCACGCAACAACTGTCTAATTTCTTTTCTATCTTTATTGCTCAAGCATTCGTTTCAAGGTAACAAGGTTGATTGGGAAAATTTGACAGTGACCGGCAGCGTGATGTGCTTTCTGATTCTGCTAAAGTAGCCTTCTTAGGCCATCTCTACTTTGGACATTTAAATGATTGCCACTTAGCTACAATAATTGTAGCAACCTACTGGGCCAAAACAATATACAGAGTCAATCATCTACTCGAAAAGACGAAGAATGAACCTTTACAGGCCTGAAGCCAGGGATCATATTGTCATACCACCCGCGAGCAAGTTGCGAGGTTCCATCGTAGAGACGCAAAAACAGTTGAATTAGCTTGGTAACTGAGTTTTTAACCGACTTCTTCAAAAAGGAGGAGGCTCTATGTTAAGGTGTTTGTAATTTTTTTTGTATGGTCACCGATATCTCCGTCAATTGTGTACCGTTTTTAGAAATTATTTTTATTTTCAAAAGCCTACTCCTGAGATAGTACTATTGTCACCAAGTCAGAATCGGATGATGGAATCCCATGAAAATTGAGGGAAACCCTAAAATTTTATAGGCACATACAATGTTTTACAAAAACTTTCGAACGCAATTCAGACATTTGTGTCTGGAAATCATCATCTTATGTTGCTGAGCTAATAATGGAAGGTATACCTACGTTAGGATCTGATGATGGGATCTCATGAAAAATATTTGTTCAGCGATATTTTTGCCAATTTTTAACCAATTTTGGATCATTCTTATTTTGTTTAGGAGAGTTTTTTTTCGGATTGGTCTCATTTCAATTTGATGAAAATGATTAAGAACTTCGGAGTTAGGCAACGGAAATTCTTCAATAAATGATAGCAAATGGTTCGGGATTGCTGAAATGGCATGTCTGTTACTGTTTACACCAGTTCACAACGTAACATCACATCAGTACTCTGTGAATGAATAAGCAGGTACGACTAAAAAGTAAAAAATAAAAACTATTCCGAAATTAAAGTTATTTTATACTTTGTATTGCTTTAATTTCGGAAGTCGGTTGTATATTTTTTATCTCACCTGATGGAAAGTGATGATTATGCCGAAGATGGAAGCAAGCTTTACCCGGAATCCTCTAAAACAGAGGAACTGGCTATCATACCTCTAACTAACTGCCGGAACACAGCAATGCTGTTAACATTTTTGTATGGCGACAGACTCAGACAAGATGGTGGTAGCTTGCCAGGCGGACTTAGAACAAGTAATACTACCAACCAAACCGAGCAAAAAATTTGCCCCCGCTGGGAATCGAACCCTGGACCTCTGGGTCTGAATCAGGTGAAATAACGACTAGACCACGGAGGCGGTTAGTGTCACCTGTTTAGCACAACCCGGGGACCACGAGTAAGGATTCACTGAAGGGTGTTCTCCTACGGACGCGGGTGACTCGGCCCCCAAGTTTATTTTAGAAGATGACCTCCCGTTGCTTCAGCATTAATTCATTTCGTCTGTGTACGGTGAACCCACCGACGACGTAAGCATCAGTACCCATTATATTGACATAATGTTTGTGGGGAAGATAAGGAAAATATTTTCATTAAGATGGCTGTCAAAGAAAAGGTACACATCCATTATTTTTTTTTTATTTACATATTTAATTTCGATTAAATTTTTCAAAGGCACTCGGCTGAAAGTCACACATATTCAACAAATTGTTAAAGTAGCTGATATAAGATTTCGGCTAATTTGCTCTAGCGTGATTCTCCAGTCACGTTGCGATCATTCCCAGAATCTCCCTTAATCCCAATTATTTTCTATTTACTTTTTATATTGTTCAATTCTCAGGAAGCCTACGTCAAGCCATACTTCATGACCAGCTCAGGGCCAAAAATAATCCGTAGCGGGTTTCACCCTCGAGTATCATAGGGGAACTGTAGATCCCTAGGCCATGACTCCACAGACGAACTTGCGAAGAGGTTCCAAGTTAGTAGTGCTGGACCCAAACATACCCACTCCTCCTGATATTTTTCTCAGTTTCAACTCAAATGCCAATGTCAAACCTATAAATGCGACCAACTTAACGACGTATCAGCCTAAGTAGAAATACCTTTCGAATAATAATAGGTATCATGAGACATTGCCTTCCATAGACAGCCTAATTTGCAGAGGTTGCTTTGACGCCGAGAAGTTGCCGACTTCCTGGAAATGAGGCCGTTGCTTCCCGACCTGAACAAATCGTGGAACGGTGAGGTTACAGCGCAAAACCTGTGGATCACCCAGAAGGCCTTTGTGTAGTTGGGCGGAATTAGGCTGGTTAACTTAGCCAGAACACTTACGGTCAACAGACCGAATGGGAGTCTAAGTGCGGATAGCGCAGTCTCTAATCTACTCAACTCTATCCGTTGCGGGGTGAGATTTTTATTCGGGCCGGTATACCCATGTCCAACTTTATGTAGCTCTATCGCGTGTTATCAACCCTAGCAACTTTCTTCAACATTGTGCACAGAAGTTTCTCATTACGAAAAATTACTAGGGCTGGACGGCATTTTGAACAGAAAAGATATCAGCCAGTGCCTTGCATTACAGTCTTCCAAATTCCTAATTCTGAGAGGGGTCAAGCAATGCCAGATATTGACTGATTGTACAACATATCGTATCAATCTTACATCGCTATGTGTGTTTACGTTTCGAAATACACGCGGACGAAGTCGCGGGCAACAGCTAGTTAAAAAATAAATATAAATCATCATCTGCCTAGTCTTTTCCCAACTATATTGGGGTCGGCTTCCAGTAAAACCGGATTCAGCTGAACACCAGTATTTTACATGGAGCGACTACCGACCAGACCTCCACAACCCATTAACTGGGAAACACGGTACTCCTTGGCAAGACTGGTGTCAGATTGTCTGGCTTCTGTCTATCCGTAACGACTGCCAAATATCTCTAAGTGACAGCCGGGACCAACAGCTTAGCGTGCTTTTCGAGGCACGGAGGAAACTCGGTATGTTAAGATGGTCATCAATCCATAGGCCAATCTCGACAAGCGTCATTTAACCATGAAGATAAATATAAATGTAGACGGATATTTGAATTATCAGTCGGCCAAAACTTGCTAAAATATTCAGCTAATCTGAAAATCCTCTCCATTGAAATTAGTCCGCGTTCGGTGAACGTTTCTCAAAGAACATCACTGGTGTACGAAATAATTTTACGCATGCAAAACCTCTGGTGGGTTGAGGGGCTCAGGGTGGCTCAGGGGGGCTGTGCTCAGTCCAGTGCATAATAAATGGAGAGCCCTGGGGCTTGATTAAATTCTGTTCTGTGCAAACATCGGACACCCAATTGTAGAAATATAGGCTGTACTGGAGCATTGCAGGGTGGTTGAGAACAGTTTTGGTTGTTGTTCGATATTTTATTAACAATTGACAGTTGAACTGCAATTATTTGAATAGCCCTGTAAAAATCAATTAAAATAGAAAATATATTTTCTTAATTTTTTGCTTTTTAGTATTTTCTTTTGCTGTATATATTTTTTAAAACACGCATCTTCACTTAAACGTATTGCATTTTTTTTTAATACAACTGGGAAACAGTGTTATTTGAGTGTCCAAAATTACGGAAGGTACCCCAAATGTTAAAATTCTATTTCGTTTGTTAATAAATTCAATATTGAATTGGTAGAGATGGTTTTCAATAACCTCGTCTAATTGTTTCAAGTATAGTTGCTGCAACGCTATCGATGCTATGACACACATACAGACCATAAAATGTATATTCACTTACTACACCTACATAACTTAGTATTTAGCCATGGGATACCCCGCTGCCTACAAATTAAATCGCTCGATATAATAGCCGAGTATAATGTGAGTATACCTATATACTACAGAACAAGGAAACGTCGCGCCGGGAACGACTAGAAATAAGAAAAGAAAAAAGTATTTATGTTCACAGGACTGGCATGTATACAAATTTAGAGAAACTCGTGTCTAAATTATAACAGTCGCACGGGTCAATCGACAAGGTTAAGCTACGCTTGCCGAGGGTGGTCTGCGGATTGGTGACCATCTTAGCATTCGAGACTCCTGCGTGCCTCGGAAAGCACGCTATGCCGTTGGTCCCGGCCATCATTTGTAGATCTTTGGCAGTCGTTACGGATAGTCGGAAGCCAGTAAATCTGACACCAGTCTTGCCAAAGAGTACCGTGGTATCCAGTCAGTGGGTTGTGGAGGTCTCGTAGCCTTTTCACATAAAAATTTTGGTATTCAGCTGAATTCGGTTTATTTAATTGCTCTCATGCACACTAAATACTTCACAATTGCATTTATTGTCACGTTTTGTGCATGAACCCTGTGTTAGGTCACCGCAAACAAAGGAACGATGCTGAGTATACATTAATTATTGACTAATATAACCTTTCTTTTGACTGGAAGCCGACCACAATATAGTTGAGAAAAAGTTAAGCAGATGATGATGCATTTTTAAACATTAACTCATATTCTTTAAGGGTAGTATTAGTCTGACTGTTGTTTTGTTACTCAATCACACCAGATCGGCTGAACGGATCTGGATGAATAATAAATTATAGTCTAGAATAGCACAAAGGTTTTCTGAGACACACTGAGCCCAGTTGTTGACAAAAGCTTTGTTTATGTCGGTAAAAACAAACATCTGCCTAGCCTTTTCCCAAATATATTGGGGTCGGTTTCCAGTCGAGCTGAATACCAGTATTTTACGTGTAACTGTAAAATAACATCACGCACGCACTATGTATATATATCACTCTTAACAATAAAGGACGACTTCAGTCTTCAGTCTTGAGCTGAGTCATGGAGAAGTACTCATTATGGTGTTTACTTAACCCCTCCTTCTCCCTACATCGCAGCGGCTGCCTACCAGACCTCTGCAACCCGTTAACTGGGTAACACGGTACTCCTTGGCAAGACTGGTGTCAGAATTTTCTGGCTTTTGACTATCCGTAACTACTGCCAAAGATCTCCAAATGACAGCCGGGACCAACAGCAGATGATGATGATGGGAACATAATATAGGGAACTGTTAGGGAATTCAATT
The DNA here is from genome assembly GCA_963859965.1 of Ceramica pisi. Taxonomy (NCBI): domain Eukaryota; kingdom Metazoa; phylum Arthropoda; class Insecta; order Lepidoptera; family Noctuidae; genus Ceramica; species Ceramica pisi. The sequence goes on along the minus strand of OY982547.1, from coordinate 22,035,065 downwards.
GCTAAATTTTACCAAACGTACTTAGTAACGAGGCAAGTTAAATAAAATCTAAAAAAAAAACGTAATTTAATGAATCAAACAAGCACCTACACAGTTTTTATATAGTCGACAAATAATCATTTACTCGACTACAAACTGAAATTCAAATATTGTGAAAAGAATACCAATCGCTGTAAAAATCAGCAAACATTGCTGAGTACTCATTTAATATTTCCAATCAATAGGTACAGAAACATTTAGGTTTTTAACGCATTGTTTTGTGTGGATATGCCATGACTGGGCCTTCTCTAACAGCTGCCGTCGAGGAGCTAGCTTCGTAGCTCTGTGGGAAAAGCCGAACCGACTCCGGCCTTCTTCATAATATTGTGTTTGAATAACATTGCAGTTTGTGTCAAGAGAGGTTGGCTAAAACGTTACAGGAACTTGCTTGAACATCGGCCATTTGCATGTCGGTCTCGCACATGAAGGGATCTTTCACCGAAAAAATCACTTTTCGAGTATGGGAGCTTTAAATGTAATGTGTATGTATGTATGTGTTGGTATAGCGGCAATTGAAATACACACTCTGTAAAAAGTCACCTGTCTACCTATTACCTACTATTCATGAGATACAAACTACCTGACGGACAGAGGACGGACAACAGTGTTTTAGTAATAGGGTTCCATTGGTTACGTTTCGGGTACGGAACCGTACCCTATTGAAAACATACTTTTTACTAAAAAATACAACCGACTTCCAAATAAATAATAAAAAACACAACAAAGTAAAAAATAACTTAATTTAAATTCAAATTTTGACACCAATCGACAAGTATATCTTTTCAGATTTAACAAGAATTTTTCACTTCGGTTGAAACCTCCTCCTTTTTAGGAAGTCGGTTAAACAGGATTTTTGCATTGGGGAAAGGTTTTCAGAATAATCACAGAAACTTAGATCCTGAAAATTATAATGAAAGAGTGAGGGCTATTGTCACAAAGACAATACATTCTAAAACAAGCACTTTCCATAATTCGTTTACCTTTGCCAACTGAAGCAGGCAAACCCATTTCTAGCAATTCCAAAGTATGTACCAACACAGACTATTTGCATAATACGAGTCTATTATCTATCTAAAACATTCCCACCAAAAACTAAAACCCAACTAACAAACAACACAGCAAAACAAAAATGTTTGAATAAATACGTTTTAACAAACTAGTTGCATGTTGATTTTTAATCACGAGTTTATTCTGCGAAGCGTGGCACGCGGCGTAGCACGCGGCGTATGTAAGCGTACGCTATAGTTGGATTGATTTCAATTAAAATTTCACATGTTTCACTCACATGTGCGAGGTTCATAATTGAAAATATTTTATTTATTGAGTATCAGGAATGGTTGCTGTAGTTTACAGCGATTGATTTGCTTGCAAAAATATTTGGATTTCAGTTTTCAGCGTCGAATAAATTAACAATTGTCGACTACAGGTTATGTTATGCCTATGTTTGATTTACCAAAATAAGTGTTTTTGACTTTTTCGGGTCCTTAGAGACCCGGCCGGTCCTTTGGTAGGCGTACGAGAGGCCGAAGCCAACTCGCAGAGGCCCCGTTAGACATTTCAAATGTAATGGGGCACCAACCGACGATTATCCCTGTATGCATTGTGAAAGTGTACCCAACGACAATCCCCGGTTGATGCTGCACTATTGCAGAATATGGAAACAAAAAGATCCAGGTTGGGGCACCGTACGTTAAACAGGGCAATAGACTTGAATCCATCACTTTTTTTCTTTAGTTTGATCGACAGTTTTGATTTTAATATTTCTTTGTTTTTTTTATTGGCTTCGGCCGTTCTATTTAAATAAATAAATAAATAAATTTGTAGCTCCAGAATGTTTTCCAGGTCATGTTGATTCTCCTGTCTTTTTCATCTGGGTGTGTTGTGTTTTTAAATGATATTTGCTTTCCGAGTTAGATATAGCTCTCTACTTATCAATCAATCAATTTATTCGCAGTAAATGCTGGTACAATTTCAGTCTTAACATAAATAATTATAGATCCATAACACTTAGTCATAATAATGTGACACGCAAACATTTGGGTTAAATACTAATTTACGGTTAGAAACACAGTATTACAGTAAAAATTCGTAAACAATGACATTTGACAAACATGACCATTGATTATATTACTAGATAAAAAATAAGATATTGTATTGATGTCCGATGGATTTTTTTTTTTACTTTCTCGGGTCCCTGGAGACCCGGTCCTTTGGTAGGCGTACACACAGTAAAAAAAAAAAAATATTATTAACTAGCTTCTGCCAGCGGCTTCGCCCGCGTGATCCCTAGGGAACATGTTCCCGGGATTAAAAGTAGCTTATGTGCTATTCCAGACTATAATCTATCTTTGTTCTAAATTTCATTATGATCCGTTAAGCCGTTCTGGCGTGATTGAGTAACAGACAACCAAACTTTCACAGTTTTCATTTTAATTTTTTTCATTTTTTCTGTTGATTGTAGCGTGATGAAAAGTATACTATAACCAGCTCAAGAGTATGAAAAATAATTATACCAAGTTTCGTTAAAATCCGTCGAGTAGTTTTTGTTTCTATAACGGTTATACAGACAGACAGACAGACAAAAATTTTACTGATTGCATTTTTGGCATCAGTATCGATCCCTGATCACCCCCTGATAGTTATTTTGGAAATATATTTCATGTACAGAATTGACCTCTCTACAGATTTATTATAAGTATAGATTATTCACTCTCTTATTGTATAGGTGTTTGATTTATTTGTATTGGAAGCTTCGTACCGCCGCGCTGGTACTTTTGTATTCTACCTTTGGTTTTGAGGTATTTAGTTGTAGACCGCTATTTTTGGTAGCTGCGCTTAGTTCTGTCAGCATTTCCTCTAGTTGTTTTGATGTCGTAGCAAAAGTAGTATATCGTCTGCAAATCGTAGGGTACTGAGGTTTTATCTTTCTATGGTTATTCCTTTTTCGCCCCAGTCCAGGTCTTTCATTATATTTGGTAAGACAGCTATTAAATTTTTTGGTGATAACGGATCTTCTTGCTTCTCGCCTCTACAGATATTAAATTCTGGGCCTAGTCTATCTAATTTGACCCGGCTTGTACTTTTTCTATAAATATACTTGAGAATGTTTATTGTATGTGTAGGTATGGAAGATTCTGATGCTCTAATTCCTCCCACATACTCTTATGTGGAATGGAATCGAACGCTTTCGCGTAGTCAACATATTTTATGCTATGTATAGATTTTTCTTATATTCTGCATATTTTTCTATTACTTGTTCTAAGGTAAACCTGCCTGTTCCAAAAAAACATTATATTTTTCAATTGAGGATAGTTTATTACTATTACACTATTTTAATTTTATAAGGATGGCTAATTACTTCCAATCATTATTATTTTGTTTCATTGCAATAGATCATTAAGTTGAAAAGTTATATGGGTTTGTTTGCACTGGGGCCACAGTTGAGACCAACTTTTTTATTTTACAAGTATATGTTCCGTCGATGAAATTAGGTATAGTTTCCCTCATTTTCGTATCTGAACATTACTTTATAATGTATTTTATATACAAATTTTTGGAATATTCAAATTGTTGAAAAACTAAGGTCAGTATTATACCGCAAGCAATATATCTAGAGACATTAGGCAGAAACTGCGCAGTTATTTCACGGGCCATTAACCGCGGGTTTATTAAATAGGAACAAAATAAATCTCAGTTGAAAAACTGACTACATCGGTAGCTATGCCATACTGCCGCCTACAGCGAAGTTTTTCGTTTTTTCGTTTTTCGCGGAACATTTTTTCTGTACAACGAAGTAGATATAATGTTTATGAATAGCTATTGCCCGCGACTTAGTACGCGCGTATCGCGTTTTTCCTTGTTATAAGAAATTCGAGATAAGCTCCCCTACACTTCCTAAGGAACCTTCAAGCCTCAGATATGTTTTTTTTTTATGTTTGTTCACCGAATACTCCGCCAATTGTCGACGGATTTTCAAAATTATTTTTTTGTTCGAAAGTAGATAGTTCTGAGGTAGTCCCACTGTCACCAAATTAGGATCTGATGATGGGATCTTATAGAAATCCAGGGCAAACCTCAAATTTTATAGGCTTACTCATTATTTTTCGCATATATTATGAAGTATCTTGTGTATTTGCATATGGTTGTCACCATCTCAGGTAGCTGGGCTGATGATGGAAGGTACAACTCCTTAACAGTAGGTAAGAAGTTACTCGAACAGGCAAGGATTGTTTTAGTAAATTGTTTTGATGTTTGATAGGGCATTTGCCACATTTGGTCTCATGATCATCAAGTCATGACCTGATGCTGCAGAGTACCTAACTCCTCGACAACTAACAGCAGATATATCGTGTTTAGGGTCATTGAAAAGGGCTCGATGTGTGGATAAACGTACTGTTAATGAGGAACACTGCAGTACATAGATACCTGACGCTGAAGCCAGGAGCATCAGAAAAAGTACAAACCTTGAAATTACAGCACCATAGTCGTGTTTGGGCTCATTTTAAACAGGACTAAATTTTAAGTTCAATGCAATGTTGACATAAGTCTGGCCTGATGCTGCAGCCTGGATTATCAGCATCTAGTCTAAAAACTAATAAATACTTCTTAAAGTGAGCTTCTTTTGCGAATTTTTTTCTGTATAATTATTAACCGACTTCAAAAAGGAGGTTGTTAGATGGGGTACCACTAAAAAGTGAAAAATAAAAAACTATTTACAAAAAAATACAACCGACTTCCAAAAAAAAAAAAACACTTAAAGTAAAAAATAACTTTAATTTCGGAAGTCGGTGTTTTTGTTAGTTTCTTCGTATTTTGACACCGAGTTCCGAAATTAAAGTTATTTTTTACTTTGTTGTGTTTCTTTTTTTGGAAGTCGTGAGCCTTTTTGCTCTGTGTTCCACCGAGTCAAGCGGGGCAAGCTGATACTTAGCTTGCCGCTTGTCTTGCTAAGGAATGTTACCCAGTTACTGGGTTATAGTGCATCCGACTGGAAGCTGACGTCCACGTAGTTTGTTAGCTCAACCCATACGCACAAAACGTTTTGGAATACTTTTATTGCGCGTGCACAGTTAAGGAGTGATATTGCTTGCCCGTGTCTGTTTCTTGATTGCTAAAACCAGGGGATCTTTAAGTAAAAAGCGACCAGGTTAGGCAAGCGACTGTGAAGCCGCCGACCACATCGTCGTTTTCCATCAGGTGAGATTGTGATCAAACGCAATCCTATCGATTCTAAAAAAATATACAGTGGTAGTATACAGCCAGATTTAACACAGTAGTAGTATACAGCCAGATTTAACAGTCAACCTTATTTTTCTTTAAATACAGAACTGTGGCAGGAGTACAACAAATAAAATCTACAATTTATTTCAAAATGAATCCCTGTTTCCCTTGGTCATTACATCACGCGTGGACGGCTGGACCAAATTCTCTTTTTGTTGAGTTGATAATTGTCAGGAGAAGGTTCTTATGAAAGAAAAAAATGAGAAAGTTGTAATTGACGGGAGCGAAGCCGCGGGGGACAGCTAGTAATATTATATTAATAAAAGTAGTAATTTAATTATCCGTAATTTCTAGGTTATACATAGTGATTATGTTATACGTAGGTTAATACCTTAGCATGATATTAGCATTATTGGAGGAAACTCTTCTGGTCTATAATTATGGTACCGTTATGAACCATACCTTGTTTTATTACTATTCAAATTAAAATGGCCAAGTGCGAGTCGGACTCGCGTGCAAAGGGTTCCGAATTTAGTTTTTATTACAAGTATTTTTATCTTTATAAATTGCTTACAGTTGTTCCTTTAGATAATGAAAAATCTTTTAAATTTTTTTCAAAAGGGTTTGGGACATTTTGTATGGAAGCTGGCATAGCAACCCGTCGCCATATTGATTTTTTCAAAATCACGGCGCACGATGAAACAATTTTTAAGGAAAGTCACCTAATACTTAAACATAAAACAAGTTACCAATATGTTCCCTTAAAGTGTCACGTTACCGAGATATTTTGAGATAAAGTCGCCATGCGAGAACAATTAAAATCATTACCTACTAATGCCACGCTATTAAGCAGGAGATTTTATTGAAATAATAGTTCTATTCGTTTGACATTTTGCATGGTACAATTCTAAAAAAATTGTTTTGAAATTTTCTTGTTTTTCCCACAAAATTCCTCCATTTTCAAAATGCATTTAGTTTTAACACATTATCATGACATATTAACGCCAGAAAACTTGAAACAGATTTCCTGAATTGCATAATTTAATTCCGCCAAGTCCGTTCCATCATCGGACCACAAGACGAACGGCGATGCGCCGGTACATGGTGGACATCCCACCCACACGCACAAAACGTGTTGGGAACACATTTTGTGCGTACATCATAGGAGTGGAATTAACTGCTGGAGTCTGTTTCCTGATAGCTACAACCTGGGAGTCTTTAAGTCAAGAGTGAATAGGTTTCTTCTAGACAACCGTGCTCCATCTTAGACGGCATCAATGCTTACCATCAGGTGAGACAGTGGTCAAACGCGTGCCAAAGGAAAAAAAAATGTGTCAAGATTGTTTCATCAATTTTAATTCCTTTACTTTTAGAGAAAAACAAATAGGCTCTTTTTTACGCTAAAAGCCAATGTACAGCCCGATATGATTACACCAGAAACACTTCGCGTCAATTTTGCACCCTTTTATAGCATTACCTTTTAAAATCTGTCACTTCAGCAACCATCACTGCTCCAGTCTCTCGATTACGTGTAACAAGGTAAACGCTTACATTTCGCGCTGTAGCTATTTATTTACTTTCTATTTACATGCCATCTATGTAAGGTACTCTATGTACATGCCATCTATGTACGTTAGACGCAATTTGTTTCAGTGTTTTCTTGGTTAACTGAAAATATTAAAGAGGTGGTGAAAGCCGGGTATTTTGTGTAAAAGAATTGTTACATGAGATGTGATATATAGAGGTAACGGTTTCTTAGGCGTGTGAAAACAGACGCAACCACATTTCTTAGCGTAGCGAACTTGGGAACAATGGAACAATTTCGCTGTCCGTCTGCCTGGCTATGCTAAGATTTGTTATGCGGTGTCCTCGGTGCACGAGACAAACTCGCAATCACCGGTTATTTTTATTTTACAAAAATAATGGCATTTTATAGACCTTTTTTAACCAACTTCCCAAAAAGGAGGAGGTTCTCAATATGGTTGTATTTTTTGTTTGTTAGGTACCTCATAACTCCGTCATTTATGAACCCTTTTGAAAAACTCTTGTTTTATCTGAAAGGATTTGCTTCTCGATTTAAATTTTATCAATATAAAATCTAAAATCCAAACTTCCTGACCGATGGAAGTTTGGATTTTTAATCGAAATAGCTGGAATTCGTTTACTTGAATGATGGTTTTTGTCGTATTTTGCTTTCTTGCTATTTTGCAGTGGTGTTGTTGGGTGTTGGGTACCACTAAAAAATTAAAAATAAAAAACTTAAAAAAAAAATACAACCGACTTCCAAATAAAATAAAAAACAACTTTAATTTTCATTTTTTTAGTCGGTGTTTTTGTTAGTTTCTTCCTATTTTGACACCGACTTCCGAAATAAAACTTATTGGGTAACAAAAATAGTCAGTGGAGGACCAAAAGGCCTAAGGAAATCTGATGAAATAAAACCCACCTTCTTATTCAAGATTGAAACATAACGTCCTCCCTCAACTAAGAACATTTCTCATTAACCAACTACAGCAAAACGAACATAATTCTATCATAATTACGTTCTCAATACACACACAACTGACACAACTTCTCAGAAACTTGTACACAAGTGTGATGTGATTATGGTAAGTTTGCTTCACGCGTTCACGAGTTTTTGCTGTAACAGCCAATTAGGAGACCCTTGTATCGTTAGCGTCTACTTAATTGAAAGGGCATTCAGAGTGGTGATTACCTTGCTGAGTAGTTAATCTTTTCTCTATTTGATAATGGGGATTTATTTGAACTTGTTTTTTTGTTGTTTTACAATTAATAACTACGCGTTCGACCACTATCTCACCTGATGTTAACCGACGATGTGGTCAAAGAGGGAGCACGCTTACTTAGAAGTAACCTATTCACTCCTGACTTTAAGACTCCTTGGTTGTAGCTATCAGGAAACACAGACTCTGGCAGGGAATTCCACTCCTTAGCTGTACGCACTGTGAATGTTCCCAAAACTGTTGTGGTAATTTTTAACAGTAAAGGAAAATGGCGTCCTGTCACAGTGTTTGAGTTGTTTCTGGGGATATTGTTTATCTTAATCTAAACTACTGCAACTGCCGCGCGGAAGACGGGGTCGGTGAGTGTGTTATGTTGACAGAACAACCTGCTGCTCTTGTCGCTAGCGCGGCAGGATTAGCTTCATCTATTTGACTGACAGAACTTGACTATTCAAAAGTGCCTGTAACTGGTCTATTTGAAATAAAGGATTTTGTATTTGTACTAATTTAATAAACAGGTAAAATTGTGTGTTTGTGTATGCAATTTCTTGAAACTGGCACTATTTCTGAATATAGTTTTGTTCAGGAAAGACGCACGATTTCTGTGATTTGATTTATACTACCTTGAAAAAATCATTGACATGTTCCAGTGATTAATGTCTCAATAAATCAACCTGCTAAGCCTTTTTCTAACTATTTCGGGGTCAGCTTCCAGTCCAGTTACTGCCTATTTGACCTATTTAACCCAGTGGGCAATCGTCTCTATAAACCTGCGATATAGAAAAAATCCAATATTGTTGGACCAACGACCCCTCGCCGACCTCAATACATACATCAACTTACCCCAACCAAACCATAGTTCCCAAAAAATATATAATAGCCCCGTCCGTCCCACTTTCCTAGACACGGCGATATGGTCTATCTTGGCTTCCATCTCGCATATATTCCTCCACAGTGGGCCGGTCAGCACGCGAGCTACCAGGAGCGCATAGACACAAACAAGTCATGATTTATTCTAATCATTTGCATACGACACTTTGAAGTTGGAATGTTCTATATTTACGATTTATAGCGGATATGTTTTTTGTTAGGTTTTGATGTTAAGTGTGAGTCTGGACTACCTTTGCACCGTCTTTGGTAGCACCTTTGTGGCTTGTTTGGGCTTTCTTTTGTTTGGTAGTGTTGATAGATGATGAGAGGTTCGATGGACCAATTAATGAGCAGGAGATTCTCCCGTGGAACTTAAAATTTAGTAGCATAAAATGTTTGTTATAGTGAAGGTTGTAGAGACTCCCAAGAGAGGTGGGTAGACCATTTTTTTTCAGAAATGTAAACTTTGGTCTAATTGATAAAGAGGACTTTTTGTTCATTTTCTTTAAATTTAACTGTCTATCCCCTGATTTCTGAATTAAGCACTTGAAGTTAGGTGCCTTTTTCTCGAAGACCTATCTTTCCATTTCGCATACATTCCTCCACAATTCGCCGGCTACCACGCTACCAGGAGCGCATAGACGCATACAGGTTATGATTTATTCTAAACAATTGACAACATTTCAAAATTTTTCGGACCCCAAAACAAAAATACCATTTCTAGATTTTTCTACGCTGATTTCAAAAAAAAATCTTTTCTTTTTTTTAACACTTACTTTTGGAGAAATAAAATAAAAATCAAAAAACGAGTGATGACGTCATTAATACGGTAGAATAAATTATGACCTTTACTGGAACATAAACACTTATTAAAAAGATATAGTAGTCTATGTTAAAAAGAAAGAGAAATTTGAAAATAGGTACGTCATTTTTAGTTATGTCAATGTCACAAGAGAAAATAAACCAACAATTTCTTTAAAAGTAGTATATTATTTTCTCAATTTCTGTGATCTCGTATTCTTTTGAACCATGTTGCAAAAATGAATCCTCACAATAGGTAGTTCTAAATTCACACCAGCTATGGAAGTTGTAAAATATTGTTTCGTACCAGCCTGTAAAAACACTTCCAAAAATGTCCATAAATTATTTTTCACGGTGCCTAATTCAGCCAAACAGATTTGGTGTGATGCAGTGGGTGCTACATGCCCTAAACGTAATCTACTTATATGTGAAGATCACCTTGATGTAAGTAAATATCAATTTTGTTTTTCAACATATAAAAAAGCATGTAAAGGCAAATGCATGTGTTGTCTAAGTACGACAATAATATGTGCTTATAAGCAATTGCCGGAAAATATGTATCGCCGACAACAAGAGATCTAAATAATATGTAATCCTAGCGACCTGCCTCTGCTTCGTATGGTAATCAGACCTCAAAACTCTGAGATATATCTTTTACCTATATACTTAAGTATAATATGAATGAACTATGCACAAGAAGCTTCCTTAATCAATTCCTTTAAATACGAAGAAAACACATCATGCTCTACATACAGATATTAGGCACTAATTCTTTTATTAAAGACTAGCTTTTGCCCGCGACTTCGTCCGCGTTTCTGTCGTTTTTCGTAAAAAAAAGTAGCCTATGTCCTTCCTCACGGTTCAGTGGTTTTGATGTAACAGGCAGATTCACTTTCGTATTTTAGTAGAAAATATAATATGTCAATCTACAATACTGTTGAAAAATATCGCAATACGGAACCGCACAATATTATTGTTTAATAGCTGTGCCCGCGACTCCGTCAACGTGTACTCCTTGTGTGATATTAAGTTAATGTATTGGTAGTAATATTGTTTAGATCACGTTCACATGAGGCTTAAGTACCTATAGAACGAAAATACTTCAGCGCAAAGCTTCCGGGTAAACTGTGTTGGAAGTTGACCCGTCCGGCACGTGAACATAAAGATTTCTAGAACTGCTAACCCGGGAAAGAGCGACGTATAACTGACCATGCGAGAAACAACTGACACCGAGATCTACTCCAGCAATACGAAAAGTCTGCCCTTGAGCCTTATTATTTGTCATTGCATAAAGACACCGATACTGGGAATTGTGTTCTTTTAAATTGGAATGGAAAATTATTTGGTATCATGGGAATTCTGGGAATAAAGACGGTTTCACCTGCACCGCAACCTGTTAAAATTTGAGTCTCGATTATATTTTGTTGTAACTGGGTTACTTTTAGCCGAGTTCCATTGCAAAGTTGTGGTGGTCTTAAATTTCGGAGTAGAATAATCGGAATGCCAATTTTTAAACAAATTTCGTGTGAAGGAAGTCCGGGCATATTTAAAGAATTTTTAAAAATTCTATCGGGTAATTAGTGGCTTCTTTTTCATCGACCAGCATGATTCACGCGCGATGGCTTATTATTAGCGTATTTCATGTATAACTTTGGTGTTTCTAATTTACCGATTTCTATGATTCTTTTTTATGGAATAGTTAAAACGCTAACTTTTTTAATTAACATTATTAACTATTCCATAAAAAAGAATGGGATGACTGAGAGTGTTATAAACGTAAGAGTAGACATATATAATCAGAAAGCTTCGAACTGCTAAGCTATCGGGAGTTACACGTGGTATTGTGAGTCAATCATAAAAGATAGACATATGCTGTCATGGGATATTTTTTATATAATTTTAATGAGAACATTTCCGTCATACATGATTTCTGTGTAGCTTTAACCATTAAGGTTGCACACGCGACGCAAGCTTAAAAAATGGAGTAATTTCTCCCGTTTTCCCAACATTTCCCTTCACTGCTCTGCTCCTATTGATTGTATCGTGATGAAAAGTATACTATAACCAACCCAGAAGTATGAAGAATAATTGTACCAAGTTTCGTTAAAATTGGTCGAGTAGTTTTTGTTTCTATAACGGTTATACAGACAGACAGACAGACAGACAGACAGACAGACAAAAATTTTACTGATTGCATTTTTGGCATCAGTATCGATCCCTAATCACCCCCTGATAGTTATTTTGGAAATATATTTCATGTACAGAATTGACCTCTCTACAGATTTATTATAAGTACCTATAGATGGAAGAATGTGATTTTTCAACCCAGACTTAATTGTTAATCAATACTTAATTATCTCTTTCAGTTGAAGCAAGACATAGAAAACTACCAATACTGGAACATTATGAAAGGGCGTCGTGCTAAGTTAAAGGCCTCGAGTACCACAATCTCTGATTGGAACAGACAAGCAAGACATTGATGAACCTAAGCCTAGCATAAGTTCAAAATCAGTAATTTCACCTTCATCACAAGTTGATACGACACACTATAGTCAGATGTCTACAAAATCCCACAAAGGAGTGCAAGTGACGCCAAAAACATCGGATCGCACAACTCACTGTGTTATTTACAAACATAAAATTAGATACATGACAGAAAGCACATCACTAGAAGAAGCTGTACCCTCAACACAAGGATATTATACCACATCTGACATGTCAGAAGTCTCATCTGAAGTCTTTCCTAAATCAAAAATCCAGGGTAGAACTTTTATGATTGGACTAATTCAACTAAAACCACAAGTTTATATAGGCTTACCAACACATTATTATTGGTTAATTTCCTATTTAGAAACCACCATGCATGTAAAATCATATAATATAATCGTAACTTTATTTAAATTAAAAAATAATAAATAGTAAAGTATTTTTATTTAACACTTTCTAAAATAGTCTCAAAAATATACTTTTTCCAAAATACTTCAGCAGCATCTAATAAACCAACAAATTGATTGACATTTGATTTCAACTACAAAATCTTTACAAATTCCATCTGGTGAGACACCAATGATAGGGGATATCAACATCAACCCAGAAGCTTCGACTATTCCATATTCCTTTTCAAGTTCCTTCAGTGCTTGTTTCTCTAGTACCTTGCCCCTTCTGATCGCAATAGTTTCTGGCACTTTGTATCCACCAAATATGCTCTGCACCAAAGCGCCATTAGCTGTTTTGCAGTGAATAGCATCATGTATTTTAGAGCCTGTTACCCTTCCTTGGCATGCCACAGCTTTGAATTTGCTTGCTCTTTTGTTGCTTCACAAATTGTATACCGCCTTGTTGCACAAATTACAGCATCAAATTGAAGACACTGTAATCTCTTAGTGTTGGCTGCCGATTGCCACAGTAATTTAACAGCATGCCGGATGTAATCTTGTGCCGCTTGCATTCTTCAGAAAACATTAACAATGTTACATTCATGTTTATATTTTGGGGGGTTCTTTTATTGTTCCCTATATTTTTTGCTAAGAAAAACTTCTGGTCACCTACAGCTCCAGCCAGTTTTGGTTTATTCCAGTAACATGTCGTAGATGTCACCGATGGTTCATCCAACCTTTTAATAAGCCAAATGGCAAAGCAGATGGCATATTTGCAGCCTCCTGCAGAGCTACGCAGTCTTTGCACTCTACTGACACGATCTTTTCCATTGATTCTTCTATAACAGCAGTTACCAGGTACAACTTTGTTCTGACCTTATGTTCCGGTGTAACACGGCATTGAACCGTGCATAGGCTTACTTCACGCTTGAGCTCTACATATCCTACTGCTGTGTCTACGTACGCTTCCCTTGACGCTAGTAAAGCCTTGGCACTGCGTGTTTCTGCAATGTTGTAGCAATCATTTTCATGCATGTACTCTAAAAGCATTAAATAGTCCACTTTCGGCATGTTCCTGCTGTCTGCAACTTGAAACCCATCAGAATGTTTCATGGTGACGAAGTAATCCAGAGACAAACAATGTATAAGATAAATTAGGTATTTGAAAATAACAGTCCGAGATTCCAAAAGCCGCAGGATGACGTACAACGCTAGATTGTCAAAACGACAAGTGATGTGACAGTTTTTATTTTTCGAACTGACATAGAAGTATGCAAAGGTACACCATCATTCAATCGTTTGTATGACGTCATTTGTCGCTTACGTCTGTTTAGAATAGTAAGAATTTCAAAGACGTTTTTTTAAATGAAAACTACAAAATATTGAAAATACGAAAAATACGGGTGTCTTAATTTTAAATCTAGTTTTATTTAACAACAAAATATCTGTATCTCAAAAATATGAAATGTTGTCATCGAATGTTCAATATTTTATAGTGCTTATTGTCAAATTCTGATGTAAGTGTGTGTGCCTTGTTTTGAAGCATCTTTGTGGTCTTTTTTTTTGGCAATATTGGTCGAACGTGCAGTTCGATGGACCAATCAAGAATGGGAAATTTTCCCGCGGAACTGTAAATTCAGGAGCAGAAAATGTTTGTAATTCTGTTGGTTATATTCCAAAGAGAAGTGTTCCAACTAATTCAGAAATGGCTTCTTTGATACAATGTTGTTTATGAATTTAAAAAAAGTGTAGTTTTGAATAGAGTATTAAAACTCTACAATTAACTGTAACTACATCCTCCGATTTCTGAATCAAGAATTTTAAGTAGAGCATTTATCGAACTCTAGTTCAGCCAGAATGCCTATGATTTGGCATCAAATAATACAGTTATAAACGATCTTTACTTAAAATACTAATGTACAAGCTGGCCCTATGACACGACAACCACCTATATATTTGGAATAAACGGTGTCGTTGCAATAGCAAAAAAATACAACCGACTTCCAAATAAAAAAAAACACTACAAAGTAAAAAATAACTTAAATTTCGGAAGTCGGTGTTTTTGTTAGTTTCGATTTAAAATCCAAACTTTGTGACCGATTTTGATAAAAATTAAATGCAATATCATATCATAGCAATCTGCAAGTATGCATATCCGATAAAACAAGAATCGGTTCATAATTGACGGAGTTCAGGGGTAACAAACATGTAAAAAAGAATACAACCGAATTGAGAACCTCCTCCTTTTTGGGAATTCGGTTAAAAATCAAGCTACCCTACACGATCACAAAAACCCACAAAATAAAAACCACCTCAAACATTTTCCCATCCCCCCAAAAAACACCAACCCTCAGGCTGCGATATTTAAACACAACCAAAGAGAATACTGATTTAACGGGACACACAAACAGACGGACAAAAGGTAACTTTTTCGAGTAAATACACCCCAACAATACGTTTTTGTTGCGGCGCGCCGTGAGGTAATGTTTTCCCCGCGTGTTTGTTTGGGCGAAGTCAGCGCCAGGTCCTCGGGGTGAGCACTGTTTGTTTTGACAAAACTGGATTATGTGTGTCGTTGTTGGGTTGAGTGTGTAGGAATTCTTGGAAGGCTGCTAGGTAAAGATAGATAGACAGCTAAAACATTTATTTCGTAGAACAAGATAAGAAAACTCGACACACAAAAGCACATCAGAACAAGATACATAAATCAAAACTAGAAAATACGTACCGTACATATAGATAAAACACATAAAAAAGAAAGGCGTATTGAGGTATCACACGTGAAAGGAAAACACAATTATTTTTTATCATTCCAGAGTATAGGCGATTTTTGTGGACCTATAAATTTTGTGACAACTGTCCCGTATAAAAGATAGTTGCTTTATCCATGTCAGATACACGCGGTATGTAATTTACATGTAAATTACATACCGCGTGTATCTGACATCGACGCACAAACGATTCCCATGGGTCCAGGGCATGATTCTGGACACCCCAGTGTTGGAATTTTTCGTCGGTTCTTTTCTCATTTTTTAATTTTTTTCAAGATTACCACAAATAGGTATCAGCTCAGCTGAGCTGATATGATATCTATTTGTGGTTTTATTCAGATTGCTCTTTTTAGTGAAAGTAGTTAATTAACATTTTTTTTTTTATTAAAAATCTCATTGGGTTAGGTCAGAATAACAATTATGAGCAGTTTAAATTAAAAAAACCCTTGAAAAAAATGAAAAAATGAGAAAAAAGCCGACGAAAAATTCCAACACTGGGGTGTCCAGAATCAAGCCCTGGACCCATGGAAATCGTTTGTGCGTCGATGTCAGATACACGCGGTATGGGATTGACGCTCCACCGACAAAAAAACCTTAAACCTGCTAAAACTTTGATCGCACTTTCCTTTCCCCTGCAATCGCACAGACACATGCAACGTGGTCAACTTAATTGTGGTTGTAGAGTCTCTCGATTGATAAATAACATGTAATTAATTCGTGAAACTAGAGTAATTAAAATCGAGGCTACTTTACCCCAGGGGCAAATCCTAGTTTCACCCTATTTTTTGTTACAGCTACGAAATCTGGCCATATAGATAGGTATACTTACCCCCATTTGACAAGTGCAAGCGACATACTCAAGCCAATCAATTTCGTTCAGAGTCATAGAAACCATACAAACATTGCCTCTTGGTCTAGTAGTATTAGCGATCACCACTGCTGGTCATGAGGAACTAAGTTCGATTCTCGGGTCGGACAAAGTGTTGTTAGGTTTAACCATCTGGAATATCTCAATAGACTTCCGAAATTTGGATTTATTCCCTGGTGATGGCATTTGGCTTGCCTCGTGAGTTAAGAATGTAACTGGCAAAAATAAGTCAAATTCTATTAAGTATACCTTTGCCTAACCTAACCTAATAATATGATTTCTGACGATATTTTCTATACATCGAATTATTTAGTTCAAATAAAAAATAAAAACACATTTTGTCTTTTTATTCCAATTTCTAAAAATGTGTATTTACAAAACTATCAAAAACAAATAAAATACGTCGCAAATTCTATCCTCTATTCACGTATTGTTGGGTATTATTCACACAAGTGCCTGTCTACGTCTCTCGGACGTACCCTCCCGTCCAAAGGACCCGCAATAGGATTTACTATACTCACAGACATCGTATAACCTTTCCGTTACGATCGCTCACGAGGACCCCCAAATGAACCCGATCTCGACTCGAAATGAATTGAATTGATGTTACAAATAGGGATTTTCTGACGAAATTATTTTGTTGACTGAATTGTAGGCGAAAAAGGCAACAATCCAGCGTTTTATTGCATAAATTGGTAGAATTGATATATATATGTATTATCATAATTTCAACAACTGAAGCACGTATTGGAGTAGTGCAGTTGTCCTGAAATCGTGTCCAACGGGTAAAGTTAGATAATTATAAATAAGATTTCTGGATTTTGTCCAGCAACTGACTACAATAATAGCAAGCATGCTAAAACAGTGCAATCATGGAAAAATGACGATAAAATCGCCTCAATTCTAGCTTATATTGGAAGGAACGGATAGGATTACTTTAAAAATAAACTGCGGTCTCCCTCAACATCTGCCTAGCCTTTTCCCAATTATATTTGGGTCGGCTTACAGTCAAACCGGATTCAGCTGAATACCAGTGTTAATTACGTGGAGCGGCCTACCTAAACCTGAGATACTAAACGTTCAAAAACCACAACAGACTGCTATTTAAACATTTATTCTCTGCTAAATCTCTGATATGGAAGTGGAATCAACCTTTATCTCACGATGTTAGACGATCACTTCCGAGGAAATCCGATTTCAAAACGCCGAGTAATAAAATTGTAACATTCAGAAATGGAATTACAGCGAAATAATCCGTTGGCAAAGCTGTTTGGAGACTCCATTTTGAAATAAGATGTGGCTCGGCTATTGGTTGGTAGCCTGCCGGGAATCAATTATTTTTTAATTTGATTTGGAACATCAATGTGGATTGCGCTTAGTGTATAGAAGACCATTTTGTGTTTATTTTGGATGGTACCTACGTAAATAATTTCGTTGTAATTTTTACTTTACAGATTGTTTTTTAATTCTATTTAAAACCTAAGCACTATATTTTTTTTGGGAAATGATTTCCTGCTTATAATTCATTGGACTTTAATAAGTCATTTATATTTCCCGTATTTCAATAATAATTATGAAAGTATTCTAAAGTTTTAATGGCGGACGTCCATTTTATTTCCGCCGTAAAGTTAGAAAGCCTCATTTAAATTAAGTTAAGTAATTCATTAAAAGTTACGGCACTTACCTACATAATTTAATTTTAATGACAAATATTATTTTTTGTCTTTAAGGAAATTCATTGCGGAAGTTCCTTTTATTACGACGTCTCAGCTGGGATGAAAACAAAAGTTTAATTTTGTAAATAATTGCTTAGAAAATGACAAACGATTCCCTAAAACTGACATTTGAAAATTAATTGCTTAAAAGTCTTCTGCATCCAAAAACAGCTGAGAACGAAGTTGCTAATCAATTTACAATAAACAAACACCTCTCAACTTCATTCATTTGCCCAATCTTTACATCCTATTTGAAGACTATCATTGTCAACTAAATTACCCACAGCAAAAGCCTACTACAAACGGTATGGCAGTAATGATACAGCACGCAACATTGCTAGCACGATCCAATCAGGCGCAACACGTTTGAACAGTGTTTACGATACGAGCGCCGCTCTGTTTGCTTAATCATGTTTGTAATGTATACTGTGAATCAGTATAGATACACTATGTTAAAGTGTCTTTATTTTATGGCAATATATACAAGTTGGATATTTAGGTACTCATTTCGCCTATTATTAGTGACGTTGGCTTCATTAAATTGTATCCAAAATAGGGTTTCATTCAGATAGGTAAGCGACGAGAGTAAAAAAATAGTAGTGGGTTCGTAATACATGTGAGGATAAGATAATGTAAATAGTTTAATTACGTTACATAAGATTTTTATATTTTCTAAGGATTCATGTTAATCGCGTTCTAGCGTCTACTTATATGTCAGTAACCACAATTCTATAACGTCCCACGGTAAACAACGTCACTTCACATTAATTAATTGCGTCTTTATGGTTGGTATGGTTTGTTACATATCATTTTATTTCTTAGAAAATTGTAATGATTTATATTCAATAAAACGACATCATTTTTAAATAGAATTACTTGTTGTTCTTCTAAGAAGCAACTAAGTCACTCTGGACGATTCAAATATCTCTTTATCTCGAATGGCCTATCAATTTTAATTATACAAACTGTAACAAAACACTGAGCGCCTGCTGGAAATTTAATATTCAATACTGTCGTCAACAAAACATTGCTATGAAGAATTGATCAGGAGCTACAAAGCTTCGGAACCTACTAGAACAACGTACGTGATTGTTCATTTAATTTGTGTTCGTATAACGTCACGGTATTGTGAACGGGCTCATTGAATATTAATGGAAGTAATTAATGTATTAGGAGCGCTTTTGATCTTTGTTCAGTGAATTTGTGAACAGTATAAACGTTTGTCGCTTACGGTTACGTTATGGTGGTGAAATATTGTTGCTAGTCTGTTGGTGCCGATAACCGAATGGGCGAATGCTAGTTATTATAATTAATTGGGTAACCAAAACTATATATGTACCTATAGTGGGGTTGTTCCTATTGTGGTGTGTCGCCAATTTATGCGATGTCTACAATAGCCAAACTTTTGAACGCTTGGGATGTTATGGTTAGTCTTAACTTAATTAGAAGAATAGTTTTAAAAGATTAGAAGAACGGTTATTGCTGAAAACCAGCGCTGCTGATTGTTAGACTTGTCCAGAGTCGCGGCAAAAGCCGAGCAATGACCGATTCTCGCTCGGATGCGAAACACAATTTTAATTTTGAAATATATTTGTAACCTCATTATTTAATGTTAATTTTGTTTTAACTTTTAATGTTGTTACATAATTATGCCTGGTCCTGACATGGTGTCAATCGGCTTTGTTTGCCACATAGAAATATACATAGAATTGAATAGGTTTTATTTAGTTTGTAATTTATTTATTTATTTTGTGTTTGTGCGTCATTTCTAGCGAAATAAACGTATTTTCTTTCTTTCTCTTCTTAATAGTTTCAAACATTTATAGCCCATCTTGCTAGTAAAATGTATATTAAAATTATTAATTCATTTATCAGAATCGTCGACATTGATGATATTAATCTTCTTCTAATACTTATATAAAAATCTCATGTGTGTGTGTTATCTTTTATCGAACTCCTCCAAAATGATTTGACTGATTTTTAAGGCACTTTTGTCTACTTAATGGTAGGTCTGAGAATAGGTCGTATTTATTTTATTTATTTATATGGCATAACAATTTTTGCCGGGTCAGCTAGTTTATCAATAAAGATCTCTTCTCGTTGTTATGGTCTAGCAAGTAAGTAAGTTATAACTCGTCAAATTAATTTGATAAGTTAAGCCTCAATAAAACTTTGCATTATTCTCACAATTGTCTGTAGATAGTTTTGAACGATCATTTTTGTATCTGTTCCATTAGAAATGTTTTTTTTGTGCATTGAAGAGGATGCTCTCGTTAGTGTATGTTTTCAAATGATTGCGAGATACTGGGTCGATCCAAGGTTGATACTCCCAGATTGAAGCTATTAGGAAACACAGCACTCGTTAGCTGTATGCTCTATGAAAATACCTATTCCCAAAACATTTTGTGCGCATAGGTGTGATGGGATGTGCTCGTGGCTTAATAATAACAGCCGCACAGGTCGATCTTCAAGGTTAAGCAACGCTTCCCGAGGTTGGTCTGTGGATGGGTGACCATCTTAACATACCGAGTTTCCTCCGTGCCTCGGAAAGCAAGTTAAGCTGTTGCTCCCGGTTGTCGTTTGGAGATCTTTGGCAGTTGTTACGGATAGTCAGAAGCCAGAAAATCTGACACTAGTCTTGCCAAGGTGTACCGTGTTACCCAGTTAATGGGTTGTGGAGGTCTGGTAGGCAGCCGCTCCACGTAAAATACTGGTATTCAGCTGAATCCAGTTTGACTGAAAGCCGACCCCAATATAGTTGGGAAAAGACTAGGCAGATGATGAGGTGTGATGGGATATTATGTTCACCATGTTTTTAGGGCTTAGGAGGTTGCATTATGCGTCCCTTGTGCACCAATAGATTGACATCTAGGATTTTACCAATAACGATGAGTTCGGTTCGGTTGAGGATGTAGCAGAATAAGATTATTTATTTGGTGAAACGTTCTTTTTGACCACCACGACTTGTTTCCTGGGTTACGATACCCCTTATCAATTTTTGACCACCACGACTTGTTTCCTGGGTTACGATACCCCTTATCAATTTTTGACCACCACGACTTGTTTCCTGGGTTACGATACCCCTTATCAATTTTTGACCACCACGACTTGTTTCCTGGGTTACGATACCCCTTATCAATTTTTGACCACGCTCGTAGTGACACTGACACCTCGCTTTACCTCGGATTGAATCCAATAATAATAAAGTGCTTCTAAATACGACTCGCGATGCCACGCGACTGTAACTTGTAACGTTACATTTTACAGGGGGAGCCTGTGAAATGTGAGGTCACATATAGCACTCACCTACCTAGGAGGGGAATGCGTGCTAACAGGGAAAAGGACAAATAAATAGTATTAAGATTTAATGATGTAAATACAACTTATACCAGAACGGCTAGTGAATGAAAGGGATGAGTGGACGTGAGATGAGAATGAAGTCTTCGTTGGAGAACCGGAGGACTGGAGGGTCGTCACTCTTGAAGAGGATGGGCCGAGAAACGTCTTCATCCCAGGCTCGTTCAGCCCAGGCATCAAGGTGTCCTTTAAATGCGGCAAGGAGAGAGGTCGACTTGTCTGGTTCCGAGGAGGTAAACTTAGAACTGTCCTCTAAGTCTACTCTTAATAAAGGAGAGAGGCCGACTTATCAGGTTCCGAGGAGGTAAACTGTCCTCTCAGTCTACTATTAAGAAACTTTTCCCGACTTGTTGCCGATCTCAGCTCCAAACGTAGAATGACCATTTTTTTACGACGGCTCTCAGATGAAGGCTCGCTGTTATTTTGAATTTGATATGAGAAGTGTTTCTAGAATTTGATGGAAAAGAAAAATGGACTTTAAGAAGGTCTGATAACAATTTCATATGCGACCTAAAACTCCTAGCTAACTCCAGAATAGAATTAAAAAGAAAACTAGGCTTGTCCAACTGACATAATACAAGAAATGTAAACAAAACATTGAATATAGTTAATTTGCAGAAAAAACTTAGAAAATACAAGTTGAAAAGATCCTCTGAATCAAGTAAATGGCTATGCAGCTATGTATTAATTTATCTAGGAAGTTTATAGAGAGCGTAAGTACAAACAATAAGACACACACTAAAAACTGTAGCGGGTATGTCAATAAAAGTAGTAAATTATATGGCAGGGGTCACTGTAGACTGGGTAGCAAATTGTTTGCTTAACTTACATAATATACAAAACGTGCTTTGAACTATTAAATTTCGGCTTCACAGAAACCTAGATAATCTACGTTTTTGTTCTTCGTCCAATTTTGCGAGAGAAGTGATTTGACTGTATGTTGAGAACCTATCAACCAATCATAGCTAGCTAAGGCGTGTTTGACAATTTGTCTTATTTGTTTTGTAATCTATACTATTCTATCTATACTTATAATATAAAGCAGAAGAGTTTGTTTGTTTGTTTGATTGTTTGTTTGTTTGTTTGGTTGAACGCGCTAATCTCAGGAACTACTGGTCCGACTTGAAAAATTCTTTCAGTGTTAGATAGCCCATTTATCGAGGAAGGTTATAGGCGCTATATCACGCTAAGACAAATAGGGGCGGAGCAATAATGGAAAATGTGACGCAGACGAAGTTGCGTGGGTCAGCTTGTCATTTTATAATTATAGAGACTGGATCTAGATTATGGTCAAGACTGCCTAGTTTAAGAAAAAAACCGATCATGAGCGAGTCAGACTCACAGTCGAAAGGTTCCGTGCTATACCTAATGTGAAAAAAAAACACATTTTTTGTAAAACTGCCTCAGTGGGCGAGTGGTTTAGACGTTTACCTTATGATCCGGTCGTGGGTTCGATTCCCACGGGAAGCATACTTTGTATTTTTTTCCAATTTGACTGGGACATTGCAGGATTTATGAATCACCTGATTATCTGATAAAAAGATGATTCCGTGCGTCCCGGCCGCCAAATGGCGGTTGTCAAATAAACCATGTCAGATGCCCTTGAGGCGGTTTAGAAACTCTGACACTAGAGTGTGTGGGGTCGTTAGACCTTACTGCCCTCACGAAAACAAGAAGAAAATGGATGCCTATTACTTTAATTTTTATATTTTTGTCGCATGTAACAGCAATAGAAATACAGACTCCGTGAAATTTCAAGTTTCTATGTTCATGAGATCAAACGCACGGACGAACAATGAGGCTTAGTAGAGTCCCTTTGACGACACCCTCCGTGTACAGAACCCTTATAAATTACTGGCTGACCCGCGCAACTTCGTCTACGTCACATTTTCCATTACTGCTCCGCTCCTATTTGTCTTAGCGTGATGATATATAGCCTATAGCCTTCCTCGATATATGGGCTTTCCAACATTATAAGAATTTTTCAAATCGGACCAGTAGTTCCTGAGATTAGCGCGTTCAACCAAACTCTTCTGCTTTATAATATTAGTATAGATAGTAGGCGGTAAACGCCTATAGACTCAAACATCACAGCACGTCGAGTAGAACACAGTGTATACAGGGAAATTGAAAAAATACCCGAAACCTCTTAGGCAGTGAAAGTACACATGATTATAAGCAACTTTTGTTTTGGTAAAACTCCGAAATCTCGAAAAAAATATCAGCTGTTTCATACATTTTCATTGGCTAAATACTGCATTTTGTATGAAACAGCTGATATTTTTTTCGAGATTTCGGAGTTTTACCAAAACAAAAGTTGCTTATAATCATGTGTACTTTCACTGCCTAAGAGGTTTCGGGTATTTTTTCAATTTCCCTGTATAAGGCGTCGCCTGCCCCAGTGGGCGCATCCTACAGTGGATTGAATCCTATACGACATAATAACATAAGTGCTTTTAGTTAGAAACCCCTCCGTGCAAGTAGGGCCTCGACATCAGTGATAGTTATAGAACAGCTTTATGATGTACTAACTTTTATTCCATGACTTTACTCACATCGCAAAAAAAGTAGCCATTGACCAAATCTATCTACGTCGGTTAAGAGTAACAAACAGTCGAACTCTATCTCGTATAGTTAGGATTAGGATATAGTAAAGGATCATCATCATCATCATCATCAGCCTATAACTTTCCACTGCTGGACATAAGTCTCTCCAAGTGCACGCCATTTGGCTCGATCACCGGCAACTCTCATCCAGCTGGTACCAGCCACCCTGTGAAGATCGTCGCTTCACCTAGCCTGAGGGCGTCCTACCTTACGTTTGCCGATTCGCGGTCTCCACTCAAGAACTCGTCTACCCTAACGGTCATCGATTCTACGGCTAATATGGCCGGCCAATTGCCACTTTAGCTTGCTTATTCTTTGAGCTATGTCCTCTAGAAAAGGATAGTGAGTCTAATTTAAGTCAATTTCCCATGAAAGAGTTAATCCATTCAGACAGAATCGACCGGCAGTATTCTACAAAGAGCGACTGTCTGCCTTATCTCCACAACCCAGTAACTATGCATCCCTGCCATGGCTGCGGATTTTTTCGAAAGAGTCACCGCGGCCCTGGATCTTCATATATCCAAGTTCCTCCTAATGTCCTTTGCCATTAGGAGGAACATGAATGGGTTTTAGTCAGTAAGATTCTGGCATTCCATTCTGCTCCACCCAAAGAGGCAGGAGTCATTTGATTATATACCCAGAATACGCGTAATAACGTTAAAGATCTTCAAATGACAGCCGGAACCTGTGGCTTAACATACTTTCCATCGTTGAGCTCCTTATAGTTGTAAGTTTGAGCTACGCGATAACTGGTAAATGCCTGCACTGTTTGGACAGGTCCACACAAATACCACTTCAGACATTAACCTACATTATTCTCATTTGATTTGACCAGTACGATTGCATGGACTTTAAAAGACTTTGACCTCTGAGTTAATTTCGGTGTTTCTTCTCAGAGCAGTCAGCTAGGAAACATCGGCCTCATCTAGTTTACAATTACCAAAAAAGATTGACGTGTAAAAGTGTTATTTCGTCGGCTTAGAGTGTAAACCTGCTAAATCCATATTTTGGCATTTTGACTTTTTTTGTACCAACCTAGAATAACAGCTACAGTCAGTTTTCTTTTAAAATTGACAAAAACGCGTGATGAGTAAAACTGACAAATCCATAACTTAAAAGTTTGCGCCTAACTCCATGTAATCCGCAACACACACACACACACACACACACACACACACACACACGCAGAATTTACCTGATATGCAGTTAGCAGGTTTACACTCTAAGCCGACGATTTACAACTTAATTACAAAATAAATGTCATTTATCATCGACAAACCGAACTCAGCAAGCGTCGCTTAACCTTAAACATCGGTACGTGTGAATGTTTTTATGTAGCCACGAGCTACATTTTAAAAGATAGAAGGTATATATAGATCATAGAAACTTTACAACATAATCCAAAGTATCGCTTGCATGAATTATGAGGAAGACTTGCTAAGTTTAAGGTTCAAGTTATGAAGTTCACAAGTCTCACTTAGACGCAAGTTGTGCATCTTCAAGGAGATCGTAGGTTCTTATGTCTTGCATACTGATGCTGTAACTACTTATTATGGTATTTGTTAGTAGTTTAAGTTGCTACCTACCAACTTAAATATTATGGTAAACCAGCTTCAGTCAGCGGCTTCGACCGCGTAATAACTAGGGAACATACTCCCGGAAAATATCTATATAACCTATTTATCGTCATAGTTGGCGTTCCCATGGGATTTCCGAGATAAAACTATCCTATCTTCCTTTTTCGAGTCTCAAATCTTTGTTCAAAACTGCATTAAAAAATGTTCAGTGGTTTAGGCATGAACAAGGGACAGACAGACAGAGTTACTTTCGCATTTATAATATTAGTTAGGATCATGCATGTAAAAGATTGTAGTTAAGTTTTCAGTATGTGAATATTCATCTGATCTAAGGGAGGAAAATTGCTGGATATTAGATTGGCTTTCATTGAAAGCGTTCATGTTTGTATGTTTGGATGTTTGTCCGTCAATCACGCAAAAACGGCTGAAGGGATTTAGATGAAATTAGGCACATATGTAGGTCACATCCTGAAATAACACATAGGCTACTTTTTATCCCGGTACCTAACATACATGACTTAATGGAGACAGAGGAAGAAGTGGAAGTCCAAAGTTTCTGCTACCTTAGTAGGTACTTCAGATTCAAAAGTACTAGGAG
Source organism: Ceramica pisi (assembly GCA_963859965.1). Taxonomy (NCBI): domain Eukaryota; kingdom Metazoa; phylum Arthropoda; class Insecta; order Lepidoptera; family Noctuidae; genus Ceramica; species Ceramica pisi. The sequence continues at coordinate 22,009,022 of OY982547.1, read as the reverse complement.
AACAGAAACATGTCGAAATTTTTTACCGGGTTAGAAATTGTATTACGAGTGCTAAAAGATTTACAAGTACCAGGAGACCAGCAACATGTCAAATTATTTTTGGGCAAGTTTTTTTTTTATTAGCAGAGCAGAAGTATACATTCCGAAGTATTTTCGGGACTGGAATTCTGAGCGCTACAGATTCACCAGGAGAGCAGTAACATTTCGGAAGTTTTTTTGGAGCTTGATATGAGCGCTTTAGATTCACAAGTACCAGGAGATCAGAAATATGTCGAAGCAACGCTATACATTCACAAGTACCTACCAGGAGAGTAGAAACATGTCGAGATATTTCGCCAGAAAATTACGAGCGCTACAGATAGATTTTTTATTTATTTATTTATTTAGACTTTATGCACAATAGTGGTACATGGGCGGACTTAATGCAACAAGGCATTCTCTACCAGTCAACCTTTGGGTTAAAAAGACTACACTGTGGTAGGTGTACAACAAACAAATAAAAATAAAATGTAATTGAGTCATATCGATACAACAAAGTATACAAATAATATATATATACATATACTATAAAATACATATATATTTGCTAAAATAATATACTAATAAATATGATGATTTATAATAATTTCTGATTAAGAGAACTTACAATAGTTATGACGAGACCAAACTACGAATGACATGCCTTTAAGTAGTGTTTACGGAGCTTACGCTTAAAGGAAAATTTTGACTCAGCCTTCTTGATGTCATGGGGTAGCATATTCCAGAGTTTAATGGTGGAAATAACGTAGGAGTTAGACAAGAACCCGGTACGGTGAGGAGGAATATAAAGAATTAAGTTCTTGGACGCTTGGAGGTTAAGATTGTGAGAACTGCCCAACACTTTAAAATATTGTTTTAGATAATCAGGAGCACAAGGATCATTCAAAATACTGAAAAGCATGCAGAGGGATCTGAGGGATCTCCTTTGACGGATAGGTAACCATTGAAGCTGAGAACGGAAAGAAGAAATGTGGTCGTATTTACGAAGACCAAAAATGAAACGTATACAGTTGTTAAGAAGTCGATCCAGTTTGTTAAGGAGTTCTTGGGATAGATCGGAGTAGCAAACATCAGCATAATCGATTATGGGAAGTACAAGTGATTGGACCAACGTGGTTTTAGTGCTAGAAGGAAGAAAATGCTTGAATCTATAGAGAGATCGCAGTGTGAATGTTACTCTCTGGCTAACTTGAGCAATCTGCTTTTTCCAACCGAACCTGTCGTCAATGTATAGGCCTGAGTCTTTAACGTGTGGCGAGAAAGGGATGACAGTATCGTTGAATGACAGCGGCAGTAATTGGCTGGTGTCCAAGTTGCGTAGAAAATAAGAACTACCAATAAGGATAGCCTGGCATTTACTGACATTGACAGTAACCCCGAATCTGCTCGACCAATCACTAACAGCTATAAGGTCAGCATTCAGCAAAGAAATGCAGTTGTCAAGGTTGTCAATGTCAGTTTGCACGTAGAGCTGTAGATCATCAGCGTACAGATGGTAAGAGCATTTGAGGATAGTGGTAATAGAATTTATGAATAGAGAAAATAAGAGTGGAGAGAGTATACCGCCTTGTGGGACGCCAGTTTTCAGGGCGCACCAGTCAGAAAATTTCTGATCAGCACGGACCGCTTGCTGGCGACCACGAAGATATGAAGAAAACCAATCCCGAGCCGATGAAGAAACCCCAATTTGAGACAGAAAAGCCAGGAGAATGTCATGATCAACGGTATTAAAAGCATTGGAGAAATCTATTAAAACCAACACCGTTAATCTCGAATCCTCCAAACCACTCCTAATGTCTTCAGTAAGCTTAAGCAAAGCCGTGGCTGTGCTGTGACCAGGCCGAAAACCTGATTGGAAAGGGGATAACAGATTATTCTTAAACACAAAGGAAGATATTTGTTTAAGCGCAACTGCTTCCAGAATCTTGGATAGGAAAGGGAGAATGGAGATTGGTCTGTAATGGTTAAATAAGCTGGGGTTGGAAATTTTAGGAAAGGGGATTATGAAGGCCTTACGCCAGATTGCGGGAAATACTCCAGTCTGTAAGGAGACATTAATAATGTGTGTGATAATAGGGACAATACTTTGGATTATGAGGGATAACATAGTTCTGCTGACACCATCACAGCCAACAGCTTTGGACTTAATCGCATTGAAAGTTTTCAGGATCTCAGGGTCGGTCACTGGGGAAAAAGAAAAAGAATCGGGAAGTAAGATTGGCGTGGAAGATATCTCAAGCATAGTTTTGTTTTTAACAGCAACCGCAAGCATCGCCGATGATGAAAAATGCTTATTCAAATCATTCAAGGAGACATTTGATGAAATAACATTGGACGAGGACTTTGTTATACCAAGTGATTTGAGAAACTTCCATATATCAGCCGGTGAAGAGTTGAGAACATTTTCACAAATGTATCGGCGTTTAGAAGCTCTTACTATCTGATTACAGCGGTTTCTGGCCACCTTGTACAGGCTCCAGTTCTCCTCACTGCGATCTCTTCTATATCTACGAAAGGCCTTATCACGCCGTCTCATCGCCATACGAACTCCAAGGTTAATCCATGGAGCCGGGGGGCGCTTAACACGGACGGCCCTCAGAGGTGCATGTGCATCAATAAGGCGAAGTACAGTTCTATTAAAAATTTCCACTTTTTCATCCACTGTTGATGCCAGTTCAACACCGGTCCAATCAACGGCTTTTGCATCTACATTAAGATGGTCTTTGTCCATCCTCGCGAAATTCCGGAGAAACACAAAGGCAGGTCGCTGCTTAGGAGGCTTAATTTTATATGATAGATAGACTAAGTCATGTCTAGATAACCCAGGAACCGCGATCTGACCATGATTAGCAATCAGATTTAACGAAGAAGTGAGCATGAGATCAAGCCAAGAATCGTTAGTGTCGAGATTATGATGAGTTGGATTTAATGTAAGAAGAGATAGACTCGACGATTCCAGGATTGCTCTCAGTCTGCATGATCTAGAGTTATCTTTTACGAGATCGGTGTTGAAATCACCCATGATTATGTGATGTTTGTACTCCGAGGAAAGAGAATCAAAAAGAGAATCAAGAGTGGAGAAATAATCAATGGCAGGCGGGCAGTAAACTACTCCCAGAATGGCCTTAATCCCCTTGACATCAATTTCAAGCACTAAGTATTCGGGATTGCCGCCGACTGTTCCCGACGAAGAGGATACAATTTTATAGGGGATGTCACTGCGTAAATAAATGGCAACACCCCCGGCTCTTTTACCCATGCGGTCATTGCGAATCAGGATGAAACCAGGTAGACTGTAGAATGCAGAGGGAAGTTCGGGCTTAAGCCAACTTTCTGAGACTAAGATGGCATGCAAAGCAACATCACTAAATAAATTTAGCATCTCAGAGTGATGTTGAGGGATACTCTGTGCGTTTACATGACAGACATTAAAACACTTCTGAAATTGCTGAAACTCACTACATAATAGGCTGTTAACCGAGATGGAATCGTCTAAGGATGAATATGACGTAGAAGAACTACGGCAGGAAAAAAACGAGTCGTCATCAGACATAATTATAACAAAATAAAAATAAATATATAAAAGAATATAATATATAAATAAAATTTAAACTAATTTTATGTGAATTTAAATTGACTATAAATGCATTACCTGCCGGCAGACTGTTCACAGAAAAAAAAAAAAAAGTTAGGTAAGCAATTATTGCTAATGCGTGTTTCCAAACGTACGACTTAATTCCCAAGAAGTCAAAGTGGAAATAACATAGATAACTGACACTGACACTGACATGACTGACATTGACAGACATAAGACAAAATAAAACAGTGTCGGTATATTGGGTTTTAGGAACAAGAAATACAATGAAGCGCTTATTTTAAGTACCTAGCGATCAAGAAAAGGTATCAAATAATAAGAACAGATAGGAAACACGCACAAACAGATACAATAACAAACATAACAGCAAAAAAAAACAAGACATACTACTTCTTCTTTGTAATCCGCTTTGACCGAGTTGAAGCCGAACTTATTGGGTTAGAAACTGGAGAAACTTCCTGATCCAGGGATTTGCCATGCTCCACTCCAAGCGCGATGACCTCCTCAAGACCGAAGATTCGGCGTCGCTTGCCATCCGGAAGTTTGACGTTGATATTGCCGTCCATGGTCCACACGTTCGTTACGCCAAACAGCTTGCGAGCGGTCGTAAAAGTGGACTGCCGCTGTCGAGTGAGGAATTCAGACACCACATACGGAGATCCCTTCAACTTCGTCTTGATTCTCCAAATCTCGCTGCGAACAGTTGAGTCAGCGCACCGAAGCAGGATTGGTCTGGCGCGACCCTCCGAGGCGGAGCCCAGTCTGTGACATACAGACAGAGAAGATGGTGCAACATCTTTTAAACCCAGTTTAGTCTGCAGAATGGTTGCCACAGTTTCTGGAATCTTCTCGCCTGGTTTCTCTGGAACCCCGCCAAGCAATAAAAACTTTTTCCTGTGTCGCATCTCCATCACGTCCACACTCCTGCTCAGTTCAGCAATCTGTAGCTGCAAGGCACTGAGGACACTCCAAACATGCTCCTTAAAAATGGTGAAGTCCTTCTGGAGACTGCTCAAGTCAGCTCCAGGTGGAGAGGCCTTGAGGTGTGCTTCAAAATCCGCCATCCTCTGGTTTAGTGACATAATAGCCATGCGTTGGGTCTCTGCAATGTCAGCCACAGTGGCCATAATAGGGACTTGGTGTTACAGTGACTGCTATAAAATGATGTAACAGCTCAAGCCAGCAAGCAAATGCAATTAGCACCGTTTAGGGCATAGGAATGCTACTGCCCACACAATAAGTGCTTAGTGGTAAGCTAATTATTCACTATTTGTAAAATTTGAATTAAAATAAATAATATTTACTAATTAAAAGTTAAAATTATACAGAGCGTATGTGTTTGCTTTCGTATGTAGATTAAAATACCAGGAGAGAAATATCTGAAAGTTTTTAAGTTGCTGGAATTATGAGCGCTATACATTCACAAGTACCAGAAACATGACGAACGAAGTTTTTTCAGGGCGAAAAATTGTAAATGCTATAGATTCACAAGTACCAGGAACGCAGAAACATTTAATTTTCGAAATATTTTCGGTGCCGGAATTGTGAGCGCTACAGATTCACAAGTACCAGGAGAGCAGAAACATGTCGAGGTATTTCGCCAGAAAATTACGAGCGCTACAGATAGATTAAAATACCAGAATAGAAATATCTGAAAGTATTTAAGTTGCTGGAATTATGAGCGCTATACATTCACAAGTACCAGAAACATGACGAACGAAGTTTTTTCAGTGCTGGAAGTTGTAAATGCTATAGATTAACAAGCACCAGGAACGCAGAAACATTTAATTTTCGAGATATTTTCGGTGCCAGAATTGTGAGCGCTAAAGATTTACAAGTACTAATAAGTAATTAGTAGGACTTTAAGAGTAGTCCAGTTGGTCTTGAAATTATTAAGTTAAGACGAGATGAGATGAGATGAGATGAGATGACTCACAGACTATAGACTCTCAAGTACCAGGAGAGAAGAAACATATCCAAATAGTTTTGGGGCTGGTATTGTGAGCGCTAAAGTTTCACAAGTACCAGGAGACCACACACATCAAAGTATTTCCGGGGCTTTAATTGCAAGCGGTTTGGATTCAAAGGCACCAGGGAACCAGAAATATATATCGAAGTATTTCTTACTCTGTAATGGTGAACAATTAGGATTTAATAAATACCAGGAAAACAGAAACATGTTGAAGTCAGTAATATCGAGGCTAAAAATATGAGCGCCAAAGATTCACAATACCAGGAGTTATTCAAAATATTTTGCGCAAGAATTTTTCTGGGCTGGAATGGTGAAATTTCACTTGACTGTATTCACAAGTACAAAATTTTTTCGGTGCTGAAATTGTGAGCAGTTAGGATTTAAAAGTGCCGGGGGAGACCAAAAAAATGTCAAAGTATTGCCAAGGCTGGAATTATGAGCGCTACAGATTTACAAGACCATCAGAATACCGGAAACATGTCGCAATATTTTTCGACCAGAATCGTGAGCGCTAAAAATTCACAAGTACCTTCCAGGGGACCACAAACATGTCGTAGTAATTTTGGGACTCACACTATCTGGATACCAGAATCATGAAGATGCAATTGGGTAAATTTCCCGGGACCGAAAATTGCGTGGCATCAATGAAATCGGTACTTAAAAACATAGTTATAATATTCTCACATTTTTTTTCGGTTAGGTGTAGCACTAAATATTTTGTTAATTGGATTAATGGATACTCCAAAAAAATTAATTAAACCTCGAAATCTTTCATTGCCGTGTTTGTCCACACTTCACCTTGTTGTGTATTATTCCTCATTGATAAAAATCTATTGGTTATTTATATTAAAACCTAGTTTTATTTGATACATGAATAGTTAAAGTATTGTTACGGAATACATTTATTCAAATATTAAAACAATACAACGAATGGTTAATAAAAAATAATTTGTCCCAGAACTACCGTTCATCGCCGTGTCCTAATCATGTTCAAGGATATTGCTTTACCTACGACTTTGGTCCCCCCTCCCGGTATGCTAAACGTTGCATATTAGTGCCACCTAAGTGCTCGACGTGGAAGGACGTACACACGTGCCTGCGTTTTCGCGCCATAAATGAAAGTATTACATTTTTATGTTACTGGACATTTTTTCTTTCATCGCCGTGGATAAGTATAGCTCATATTTGAATAAGTTTGTCTTCATGAGTAAGCAATCGATAGAACACCATTTGTCATATGTTAATTTGTGAAGTGTTTATTTCTTCCAATAGTTAATAGATTTTTTGTTATTATATTTCGTTGCCTTGATTTTCATTGCCGTGCTTTCATTGCCGTGGTTTTCGTGGCCAAAATTTGCTATGGCAATGAAAAAAAAGACACGGCAATGAAAAAAATCTCATTGCCATGCCTTGCAAAACAATTTAGTTTCATTGTCGTGGCCAGGTATTTCATTTCCGTGACTTGTGTTTTCATTGCCATGGTATGATTGGGCAAAGAAAACATCTTTTATCACCTGTAATACAGGTAATACCGATTACTGACAGTACAAAACTCGTCATGTATAAGAAAAGAAAGACTGTAGTATTAAAGTCTCTAAGTAGTGTTGCGAGTGTAATTCAACAGTCTTTGTGTACTTATTGTACTCTCATTCTTTTTTGTAATATCTCCTTACCCAAATTTTACTCCCATTCAAGTGTTGGAATCAAGACCTCTTATGAACAGTCATTTTTATTCTATCTGTCTATCTCAATAGATAAAATATTTTTTTAATTTCCGTGGATTGATTCTTTCATTGCCATGGCACAGTTCTTTCATTGCCGTGGACGCTTGTTTCATTGCCGTGCACGCATGTTTCATCGCCGTGGCACAGAAATTTTTAATCCTGATATCTCGTTAGTTTTTTAAGTTATCTGCTAGACATTAAGCAAGAATATATACACTATCAAAAACTTTAATAAAAGCGTTTTTTATTAAAAAAAAACCTTAAGATGAAAAAAAAACACGGAAATGAAGATTTAATAGGACCTGTTGAAATTCACTCAATTACAAGAATGACAATATGAGGCAATTAAGTGGCGCACCGGTTCTCTAAGTCTACGCAGACGAATTCGCGGGAAGAAGCTAGTAATATTATAAAGCTGAAGAGTTTGTTTGTTTACTTGAACGCGCTAATCTCAGGAACTACTGGTCCGATTCGATAGTTTAGTTTAGGAGGAAAAATTATTTTAGTGTTAGATAGCCCATTTATCGAGGAAGGTTATAGGCTATATATCATCACGCTAAGACAAATAGGAGCGGAGCAGTAATGGAAAATGTGACGCAGACGAAGTTGCGCGGGTCAGCTAGTTAGTATATAATAAGACAATGGTTTGTTAGAGTAAATCGTAATTATACTAAGTGGCTTACGCACGCGGCTTCGCCCGCTTGACCATTTATAAACTTAAACCTTCCTTGAGAACCACTCAATGCATTGGTGAAAACAGCATGAAAATCGGTGCAGTAGTTTTTAAGTTTATCGCGAACAGACAGACAGACGCGGCGGAGGTATTTGTTTTATACTATGTTGTGAAGCAAGTACTGGAAACAGTAAAACTGTCTCCTATAAACCGATGAAGTTAGCAGTAACTACACCCGGTGGTTCCACATCGTTTATTTAGTGGTCACACGCGGATTCCATTGTTGAACGCCCGACGCCGACGAGCCGTAGTCTGTAATAGGGAATCGAAGTGTTACTACTATCAGTAACAGCATTTGATATGCTGCTGCTTTAGGGTGGATTTTATCAATGAAACTGAACGCGATCAGCATGTGACCTATGTTTTTTTAATACAAAACGGGGAAACTCTTGGCTCAAATCTCACCTGATGGAATGTGATGATTAGGCCGAAGATAGAAGCGAGTTTCACCCGGAATCCTCTTACACAGAAGAACTGGCTATCATACCTCTAAATGCCGGAACACAACAATGCTGTTAACATAGTTTTTATGGCGACAGACTTAGATGGGACTCATAATCATAATCATAATCATTTATTTGCATTAAGTATTGGTACAGTATGGGTCTTAAAGTTAGTAATTAAGTTCCGAATACATAGTCAGACATTTGACTGTAGAGAGGTCAATTCTGTACATGAAATATATTTCCAAAATAACTATCAGGGGGTGATTAGGGGTCGATACTGATGCCAAAGTTGCAATCAGTACAATTTTTGTCTGTCTGTCTGTCTGTATAACCGTTATAGAAACAAAAACTACTCGACGGATTTTAACGAAACTTGGTACAATTATTTTTCATACTCCTGAGCTGGTTATAGTATACTTTTCATCACGCTACAATCAATAGGAGCAGAGCAGTGAAGGGAAAAGTTGGGAAAACGGGAGAAGTTACTCCATTTTTTAAGCTTCTGTCGCGTGTGCAACCTTAATGGTTTAAGTTACACAGAAATCATGTATGACGGATATGTTCTCCTTAAAATTATATAAAAAACTAGCTTCTGCCAGCGGCTTCGCCCGCGTGATCCCTAGGGAACATATTCCCGGGATGAAAAGTAGCTTATGTGCTATTCCAAACTATAATCTATCTTTGTTCTAAATTTCATTAAGATCCGTTAAGCCGTTCTGGCGTGATTGAGTAACAAACAGCCAAACTTTCACATTTATAATATTACTCGTTTGGTGTAAAGCGAAATTATAACCATCGCCCCCTCGACATTATAATTATTAAAGGATATTGCAAACTGTCGTAAGCCGTTTTCCGAAGCTACTCGCTTCTTCTTTTTTTATGGAATAGTTAATAATGTTAACTTTTATTAATGTTAATTAGGGACGACTGAGAGTTTTATAAACGTAAGATTAGACAAATACAATCAGAAAGCTTCGAACTGCTAAGCTATTGGGAGTTACACGTGTTATTGTTCGTCAATCATAAAAGATAGACATATGCTGACGTTGGATATTTTTTATATAATTTTAAGGAGAACATTTCCGTCATACATGATTTCTGTGTAGCTTTCACCATTAAGGTTGCACACGCGACGGAAGCTTAAAAAATAGAGTAACTTCTCCCGTTTTCCCAACATTTCCCTCCACTGCTCTGCTCCTATTGATTGTAGCGTAATGAAAAGTATACTATAACCTGCTCAGGAGTATGAATAATAATTGTACCAAGTTTCATTAAAATCCGTCGAGTAGTTTTTGTTTCTATAACGGTTATACAGACAGACAGACAGACAGACAGACAGACAGACAAAAATTGTACTGATTGCATTTTTGGCATCAGTATCGATCCCTAATCACCCCCTGATAGTTATTTTGGAAAAATATTTCATGTACAGAATTGACTTCTCTACAGATTTATTATAAGTATAGATAGATAGATATCCCACGACAGTATATGTCTATCTTTTATGATTGACTCACAATAACACGTGTAACTCCCGATAGCTTAGGAGTTCGAAGCTTTCTGATTATATTTGTCTACTCTTATTTATAACACTCTCAGTCATCCCTAATTAAAAAGTTAACATGATTAACTATTCCATAAAAAAGAATCGTAGAAATCGGTACAGAAACACTAAAGTTATACATGCCATACGCTAATAATAAGCCATCGCGCGTGAAAACTGAATCTATAAGGATTATTTTTGTATAAGGTCGCGAACGCACAGGCAGGCGGCTTGCTTGGCGCCTAGAGGCAGGTGATGCGTTGCGATATCAAAACTTCACGCGAACGAAGTCGCGGGCAGAAGCTAGTTTTACATAAAAGGTAAATCCTTTCACACTTTCCCACTACCTACATGTACGTAACTTTGTTTACCAAAACAATCATAGAAATCAAATCAAAGCTTATTTTTCAAATAAACCATTTATAGGCACTTTTGAATTGTCAAGGTCGTTCAGTCAAAAAGATGAAGCTATTTGCACCTTCCAAAGCGTAGATCTGTATGGAGAAAAACGCGAAAGAAACTTCACGGGCACTCTTTTAAATCATGTGATGTATTACAAAATAATCTTTATAATAATATATTGCGTAAACCTCACTTAACCCAAAACAATTCGCGATCAGAACCTCACCAACTCATCAAAATTTTGATTACCTTATAATAACTCATCATGACTTGAAGGTACGCAATTAACTGTCCCTTGTCAGAACTTAGCAACGGTTTGACGGGCTAAAGGTGCTTAATATCAATATTGTGACTGACTGACTGACAGGTAATGAGCGTAAGATAATGGTGGCTGGAGGGCTGTTTAAGTTATGAAGAAGTTGTCATGAGTCGGTGGTTTTAGTTTGTGAAATGAAGGGCTGAATTATGATGTTATTTGTGCGTTGCTAATAACGGGTCGGTCTTCAAGCTTAAACAACGAGTTTTATCTGTAGATGTGCGATACGAAATGGCAAAGGATTAAATTTTTGACCAAAAGATATTCAAACTTATCTAGTAGGAATACGACAAAAATGCCAATGGTATAAATTGATTCCGTGGCATCGAAAAGGATTTTTTGACACGGCATTAGAGGGCGTGTTAAGGGGTCCCGCGGCGGTATGACGCGCCACGTTGCGGAATGTCTTTGTCGCCGGAATGCTAACTGTAGCTTTCAGCTTTATGGTGAATGCTCCAACCAGCCCGCGAAATTCAAATTTTCTTACGGTTTTATTTGCAATTTACAGGCCAGTGACCGCCTTTATGAACTTGGAGGGTTGAATTGGTGATTTTGATGATTATAATTCTGTAACTACATACGTCTTACAGCCGCGAATAATATTTTTATCAACATACAACCTAGCACTGGCCTGCAAATTGCAAAAAACGTAATTATGTACGTATTGCTGGTTGGAGCATTAACCAAACCAAACCAAAACCAAATCCAAACAAACCAAACCAAACCAAAACCATTTATTTTAAAACCATGTAAAATATATGTATTCGAAACAAAAATGACCACCCTCTCCCTTATCTTCAAAACTACTGAGTCTAACATTTTTGAAAAAAATACAAAAAAAAATAGTTACTTGCCTATAGATTACAGGAAAACCTAGGAAGTTTTTGTTTGAAAGGAACGTGTTACAAAAAATTTATTCGTTCGGAACCATTTGCATCCGAATCCGCCTCGGATTTAGCCGGTTATTTCACACACTTGTCCGAGTCAACTGGAGCTAATGAGTTGGAGGAGCTCGTGGCTAAATAATAAAGCCACACGGGTCGATCTTCAAGGTTAAGCAACGCTTGCCAAGGTTGTTCTGTGGATGGGTGACCATCTTAACATATCGAGTTTCCTCCGTGCCTCGGAAAGCACTTTAAGCCGTTGGCCCCGGTTGTCTTTTGTTTATCTTTGGCAGTCGTTACGGAATGTCAGTAGCCAGTAAATCTGAACCCAGTCTTGGCAAGAAGTACCGTGTTACCCTGTTACTGGATTGTTGAGGTCTGGTCGTCAGTCACTCCACGTAAAAGACTGGTATTCAGGTGAATCCGGTTTGTCTGGAAGCCGACTCCAATGTAGTTGGGAAAAGGCACGGCAGATGATTACTTGTCCGGGTCTTGAACAGGTGTGCCATTGTATCTTTCGTTCAATGGTGCACCGGTTTATTATTATTTATTTTATTTTATTACTAACACTAAAGTCATGATACATCTACTAAGTCGCGGGATTATTAGAGACACCGTGGCTCCGGAACACAAAGGGCAATGAAGGAACATGGATGGGTTTTAGTCAGTAGAAGTCTGACACTCCCTCCCGCTACACCCAGAGCGGGAGGAGTCATTGGATGATTTCCCATACCTAAAAAAAAAAAAAAGTTACATCTACTAACATTATTATGGATTGTATCTTTACATAATATATCTATACTAATATCATAAAGAGGTAAATTTGTTTCTAAGTTTGTATGTAGGGGGTAATCTCAGGAACTACTGGTCCGATTTGAAAAATTCTTTCAGTATTAGATAGCTCATGTATCGAAGAAGCATATAGGCTAATATCATCACGCTAACACTAAAAGAAGCTGAGCGTTAATGGAAAATGTGACGCAGACGAAGTTGCGCGGGTCAGCTAGTAATTATATATAATTCTACTGTACCTGTGTATGTCAATGAACTCCTCCTGAACGGCTGGACCGATTTGAATGAATTTTTTGTAAGCGTTTGGGTGGCGCCCTGGATGGATTAGATTCACAAATCAGCCCGGGAGATCGCGCTGCAGTCGGAAAACAGGACAACGTCTATTGGGTCCGCTAATGTCATCTAAAATAATTAATTTAATTGAATTTGGATGGACTGAAGTAGTGTTGCGTCGAGCCAAAATACATTTGTGATAAGGCCAAGAGAATGCTGTCATAACAATCAACATTAAACGTGCTCCAACAATTTTCCATCACTTCATAACGCCTCCTAAAATCTCCCCTAATAACTCAAGCACCGTCTAATAAGATCATATAGTACAAGAGGACGTGTGATCATACAATTATTCGCTCCACTCGAGAGGGCCTCATTATAAGTTGAGTAAGAGGCCCTCAAGAGAGTTGTGACGTCATTAATGTAAGGGAGAGTGCTTGTTGCTTGTGAGTGTCTTTAGCTGCGGAAAATTAGATCGTGGGTTGTAATATTGAGTGGGATATGTTTGAAGAAAATAGGGCAGAGAAAGCTTTGAATAGTGTTTTGACTATCAATGATTCGTTTGTTTTGGGAGCAAAACGCTTATCAATACTAAAAAAAAAAAATACTGTGTCCAATTCTACTAATTTTCACAGTCGCATCTCAATCGCAAATTGTCAAAAATGTATGAAAATTAAGGCTTTTTGACAGTTTGCGATTGACATGCGAATGCGAAAGTTGTTTAAAAATTAAAAGAATTGGCCTTCTGGCCATCTGCGAGTCGGACTCGCCTATGAAGGTCCGTACTACTTATAAAACACTAGCTGACCCACGCAACTTCCCCGGTGTAGGCGCGTTCCTTGAGGCAGTGTGCTGCCAACGTCCTCACCTTCCGCCTGACGCAGGTCCTCACCGGACATGGATGTTTCGGGAGGTTCCTGACCCGAGTCAGGCGGGAGGAAACGCCCGGGTGTCACCACTGCGAGGATCGACCGGAGGACATGGTGGAGCACACTGTGCAGGTGTGCCCTGCTTGGGCGGAGCACCGCCGTTTCCTCGAAGCGGCGATAGGCGGCGACCTCTCGCGTCCGGGCCTGGTCCAAGCCATGGTCCGGAGCGAGACGGAATGGGACGCCGTCACCTCCTTCTGTGAAGCAGTCATGCTAGCGAAGGAGGTGGCGGAGTGGGAGAGGCGGAGTGGTAGACGCCGCGGGCGTTGGAGGCCACCTGGTGACCTCCGGCCAGTCCGTCTAGTGACGACGTAAAAAAGGAGTGTTAACTCCTTTTTTAGCCAGTCGTGTAAAAATTGGTGTCAGTTGGCGTCACTTTGAAAGTCGTAAAAGCTACTTCGCCTTTTTCAGATCGTTAGAGCCCACTAAAAATCAAATTGACCATTCAAAGGTTCCAACACTGACTCAAATAAAACAAAACGCATATATATACTTCACAGTTAAAACGCTGGAACAAAATAAAATCAATTTGCGCGAGTAAAAGTTGCACTCTGCTGTCAAAGGTCCTCTAATTGAAGAAGTTAAAGTGCCCTTATATTTTGTAGATGGACTCTTTCAGTTTTCCGGTGCGAAGAGGCTTCTTTTTCCTGTTTCATAGTGTAGGGTAATGTAATTAGCGTCCGTTTAAAATGGTTTCTTATTTTTTCTTTAATGTCGTTTTGAAATGAAGTGGTGTTTAGTAGAACTTTTTGAATTGGAGTTAAATCTGAAAGAGAACGTTAGTGAGCTTTATCCTTTCAGGATTGATTGTGTCAATCTCTTTGAGTATTTTTTGTAAAATCATGTCATCACTGAGCACTAAGCTTCTTCTTTTTATCGTATAAACAGTAAGGTTTAACGACCTCACAAACCGTTGTGTCAAAGTTTCTAAACCACCTCAAGGGGCTCTGACATGGTTTATTTGACGACCGCCATTAAAATTTGGCGGCCGGGATTATCATGCCTTCCAAAGCACGGAGTCATCTTTTTATCAGACAATCAGGTGATTCAAGCCTGCAATGTCCTGCCAAACTGGAAACAAGTTTGCAAAGTATGCTTCCCTTGGGAATCGAACCCACGACCACCGACCACTTCCCATTGTTTAAGACACAAAATTTCGGGTGACCTATTTCAATATTTTTTAAGCGACGTCGTTTGCATTGGCATCTCAGTCGCAATCTGTTATGTTCAGTAATAATTTATTTTTTACAAATTGACATGCTAAAGCGAAGGTTGTATAAAAATTAGTAAAATGGACACCCAGGTATCAAGCGAAAAACAACGATACTGTAGGCTGTGCGTTGACTTTTTTTTTTTTTTTTTTTTTTTTACTTGGTATGGGTTTGCTCTTGACTCTAGTCTTGGTCAGAGATGACAGAGACAAAGTCTACGATGGAGCGAGCTTACCCAGAAGTAGCCTGTTCACTCTAACTTTGAAAAGATTAGGGTTGTAAGCATTCGGAAACACAAACGCAGGCAAAGAGTTCCACTCCTTTGCTGTGCGCATTATGAAAGACGCTTGGAAGCGCTTAGTGCGAGTTGGTGGAATAGCAACAAGGTAGGGATGGCAAGTTGCAGTGCGTCTGGATGTCCGATGGTAGAAGGGGGCTGGTGGGATGAGGTCGTGGAGTTCCTGGGCACACTCTCCGAAGTACAATCTGTAGAAGACCGACAAACAGGCAACCTTGCGGCGATGAGCCAAGCTGTGTAGCTTGGTATCCAACAGTTTTACGTCACCAATGAGCCTCTTAGCTCTGCGTTCCACCGAGTCAAGCGCGGCAAGCTGATACTTAGCTGAGCCATCCCAAAGGTGGCTGCAATACTCCATGCAGGATCGGACTTGTGCTTTATAAAGAGTCAAAAGCTGCTCAGGCTTGAAGTATCGCTTCACCCTATTTAGGATGCCCAGCTTTTTGGCCGCAGTTTGGGCTTTGCACTCAATGGTGGCGCCGAAGTTGAGACTGGATGACAGCTCCATGCCTAGGAGCTCGAGTCGATCAGTCACTGGAATAGATGCACCCCGAAAAATAGGAGTTTGGTTGAAACATCTCCTTTTTGCGGTAAAGAGACACGCCTGTGTTTTGGTGGCATTAAAAGAGACCAGATTGTCGTCACCCCACTGGGAGACAAGGCTTAAGGTCAAATTTGTCCGCTCTACCATGGCCTCTCTCAAGGAACGAACTTCATCTCCGCCGGTTGTGGCGCCGGACAAGTATCTCTCTGTAACCGTACTGTCATCTGCGTACCCAACAAGACCAGGCTGAAGTAGGTCATTGATGTGCAGCAGGAAAAGAGTTGCAGAGAGAACAGACCCCTGAGGAACACCGGCATCAATAGCCATGAGGTCAGAGGAGCAGCCGTCAACAACTACTCGGATCGACCGTTCTCTAAGGAAGTCCGATATCCAGCTGCAAAAACCAGCTGGGATGCCATATGCAGGAAGCTTGCTGAGCAGACTTGCGTGCCAGACCCTGTCAAAAGCCTTCGAGATATCGAGAGACACAGCAAGTGCTTCGCCGTGTCTCTCGATGGCTTCGCCCCAGTAGTGCGTGACATACACAAGAAGATCGCCAGTAGACCGTCCCCGGCGAAAGCCATATTGACGGTCACTGAGGAGATCATTGTCTTCAAGGTAAGTCAGCAACTTACTGTTTCCATAACCTTGCAAAGGATGGAGGTAATGGCGATTGGTCTGTAATGAGCAGGGTCTGCACGGTTACCCTTTTTGGGCACCGGTTGCACATTTGCAAGCTTCCAGGATTTTGGCACTGTTCTTTTTTCAAGAGAGAGGCGGAACAGGCGTGTCAGCACAGGAGACAGTTCTGGCGCACATTGCCTTAACACTTTTGCTGGAATGCCGTCAGGTCCGCTGGCCTTATTCACGTCTAGACTGCACAATACTCTTCGGACCTCTATATTGTGGACTGCGATCTCCGGCATCGAAGAATCACAACGAGGTAAAGTTGGTGGTTGCTTAGAGCCAGCGTCCAGACGTGAACTGCTTGCAAAAAGAGATGCAAACAAATTTGCTTTCTCATTTGCAGAGTGAGCCAGCGACCCATCAGGTTTCAACATTGGAGGCAAAGTGGGTCGACAGAAGTTCGTTTCGACGGCTTTCGATAGGGACCAGAACTGCTTACTACCCGGGGGGTGTGATGCTAGTTTGGCCCCAATACGTCCAACATGGTCAAAACGTGCCCTTCGTAGAACCCGCTTGCAGAACTTGGTGGCAGAATTGAAGGCTCCCTTCTTCTTGCGAATCCTACGTGCTTTGGCCTTTCGGTCGCGGGCCTTGATCCACGCTTGGTAAGCAGACTCTTTACGGGCCTCAGCGAGGGCGCATTCTGCATTATACCAAGGCCGCGATTTATGACTGTGAATGAATAAGTCAAACATTATTAATACTAAATGTAACCGCAAAAAGGTTATAAAATAAGTTTTATAGTTCCGACGATTTATCAGTAAGTAACAAGATATTCCACTATTTACATTGCCTAACATAAAGTAACAATCCTAAAAGGAATAGAAATAAACTCGTAAATAAATACAAGCGATCGTCTAAAGCACTTCACTGCGGGTCGGCCTCACGGCCTCACGACTACTAAGAAATGATTGCGTATCGCTAGGAGGGTCTTTAACTCAATCTCGTGTGTACTGGGTCTGATGATATAATATTATTTTATTGACATTTAACTTAAAGATTTTGATGAAAGGGATTCAAGATTCAATGTCAATAGGAAAAGTGTTTCTTTTAGACTTGCGTTTATATACAGAAATGATTTGTTCGAAATTACCTTTGCTCTCTTGAATTTAAGACCCCTTTTTTTTTTTAGGGATGGGAAATCATCCAATGACTCCTCCCGCCCTGGGCGGAGCGAGAGGGAGTGTCAGACTTCTACTGACTAAAACCCATCCATGTTCCTTCAGTGCCCTTTGTGTTCCGGAGCCACGGTATCTCTTTCGAATAGTCCCGCGACTCCGGGCAGGCGTCGGCCCTTTCGGGCCCCTCCCAATGCTGACTCTCTTTGAGGCGCGCGTGGAACACGAACGCGCCGTCGACACTGCCTGTCGTCATAAGACGGACGGACGGCGAGCTGCCCATAGCTCACCGTCCACAGGCCCGCGCCTACGGTGGCCGGAGGTCACCAGGTGGCCTCCGACGCCCGCGGCGTCTACCACGGCGGCCGGGACGAGAGGTTCTCTCCCTCTCCCACTCCGCCACCTCCTTCGCTAGCATGACTGCTTCGCAGAAGGAGGTGACGGCGTCCCATTCCGTCTCGCTCCGGACCATGGCTTGGACCAGGCCCGGACGCGAGAGGTCGCCGCCTATCGCCGCTTCGAGGACACGGCGGTGCTCCGCCCAAGCGGGGCACACCTGCACAGTGTGCTCCACCGTGTCCTCCGGTCGATCCTCGCAGTGGTGACACCCGGGCGTTTCCTCCTGCCCGATTCGGTGCAGGTACCTCCCGAAACATCCATGTCCGGTGAGGACCTGCGTCAGGCGGAAGGTTAGGACGCCGTGGCGTCTCTCTAGCCACTCTTCAACGAGGGGACTTATCGCCACTATCGTGGCGTGCCCTGCGCTGGGTTGCGACAGTCGTTGTCTCCATGTCGCCATGAGATCACGCCGAAGTCTGTCCGCTGCGCGACAATTTGCCGCGTCAGCGGAGTTTCCCCCCGGCGCCTGCATGAGTGGTGCGTGGAGGTACTACCTCCACGCGCCACTCATGCAGGCGCTCGAGGATTATCACCTCCAGATCCCATGGCGGCAATCCGGCAAGGAGACTTCGAAAAATGTACACCCTGTGATGATGGTTTTGAGCTCCTTTAACTACAAACCTTTCCTTTTTTCGTTTTTTTTTTTTGTAATCTTGAGTAGTGCTTGTGTAACCTGTTGTTTCAAATTCTTAGTTATTTTAATTTTTCGAAAAAAAAAAGAAATTACTGTAATAAAAAAAAATACATGACTAAGTTTTTTTTTATATCTTTCTGGTGACTATTATGATTTGTCCTATCACCCGATTCCGGCTTGACGTTGAGTTCTGGGACACCCTGTATATGAATGTACACAATACATGTACAGTGCTGGTATATCGTGTGGCTGACACCGGCCGTGGTCGCGTATCGCGTAATTTATGACACCATACAACAGCCGTACAACTCCCATCCGATATGCGCGAGCTTTTAAATCTCTTTCGTCATTTATCATAAGTAATCGATTTCACAGTTCAGCCTGAATATTTGTGGGATTTCTTATCTTTCATCTTGTTTTGAATCGATTTGGTATTAGGGTTGGAATCGAGAATGTCATCGATTATGATGCTGAAGTAAAGTTATGTAAGAATTTGTGAAAGCGTTAAACGTTAGCCGGTGTCGAGCCGTGGATGGCTGATCAACAACGGGTTGCACTCCGGGAGTGTCGGCAGAAGTGAAAACTTGAACATTCACGGTGTGCATTTTTGAATCATCCGTTTACGAATTTTCGGTCACGTATCCTGACGCGAGTTTAACATTTTATACTCATCCCAAGAAAATTGCTCAACGCCACTCAAGGAGTTTTCACTTCAAAAAAAAAATGTAAGTTCTGTCGTAAGGACAGTCAGAAGTCATAGCAGTCCTGCTCAGATTTATCGTATTACTCAGTTACTTAATTTTATTTCTAATCATACTAAAAAAAATATACAATAGTAACTAAAATTCATCATTATCTGCCTAGCCTTTTCCCAACTATATTGGGGTCAGCTTCCAGTCAAACCGGATTCAGCTGAATACCAGTATTTTAGTTTTTATTTTTTAGTAACTAAAATTAACAAATACAAAAAAACTTTAACTAAAACATAGCATTAAAAAATTCGTCGTCAACGCTATCAGCTGGTAATGGCCCAAGACACTGGCGGCATTGCCGCGTTGAATGGCAATGCTTAGCCTCTGACCAAAGTAAAAACCAGCTTTTAGGTCACGGGAAGTGTCAACGAGCCGTTTCAAAATATGCCCTTAATTAATTGAATCTGAGAAAGCGTTTTTACTAGGCTATAATATAGTAATATAGTAATATAGTAATAAATTATGCTACGCTGGTACTACGAAACTTCTACGCGGGGCTACGAAGCTGCTACGCGGATGCTACGAGACTGCTACGCCGTTGCTACGAGAGCGGTTCGGTTTAAAGATTCTTTATTTATTCTAAAAGAACATACATTGTTCACTTAACGAATAAATGCATAGTGAATGTTAGTGTAGTCCAGTAGCTTGCAGTTTTGTTTCCAAAATGTAGGTAGTTGTTGATTGTTGGTATTGTGTGTTAAGCGGCCAATACACGACAGGGTTGCTGCTGCGGATTCACATAACCCTTTAACTTCGACTGTTTCACTTGTCTCCAAATCTGACTTATGGATTGGAAATTGCAATATATTATGTTACCTTTTTGGATTCGTTTTACAAACACCAGGGGACGATGTGGAAATTGTTGGGTCCTGACTTATAAGTAAAGTCTCCACGTTCCATCCTTCAGTCCGTCTGTCTGTGACCGGGCTGTATCTCATCAACTGTACGTAGATAGTTGAAATGTTCATGAGTGTATTAATCTTTTGGCGCTATAGTAAACAATACCTAACTATCGTTCTAACTACAATGAAAAACCGCATTTGGTTTTTCTTTCTATTTAGAATGATAATTTTGTTCAAAAATGTAAATCCTTAGTACAATATGTAATTTAAAATCAAGTAGTATGTACAAATATAGAGCTTCACGGTTCTAACCACATTTAATTAATGTGTTACTGTAAGCGGAATCATTCTCAACCACAATATTATACACGTGTTCGTGTTATGAACGTGTGTATTATATGTACATGTGAAGGTATGTGTTAGAGAAATGCGGCACGTGTCAAATGTAACACATTAATTTTGTGGTGAAATGTTGTGGTTATTAGCAAAAAGCGACGTAGCCCAGCAACGGTACCCAACAGCGAGGTTCACTTTTCTGGGGGACTTCAACGCCCACCATAAAGAGTGGTTGTTCCCGTACCAGAGAACTGACCATGCCGGGTTAGAGGCGCGCAAGTTTGCTTTAACGCTAGATCTAACCCAGCTGGTGAATGTGGCAACACGGGTACCGGATGTTGACGCCCATACACCCAATTGCTTGGACCTTCTGCTGGCAACTGATCCGGACAGTCATTCAGTATCGGTCTCAGCTCCACTGGGAACGTCTGACCACTGCCTGGTGAAATCCGTGTTGGCCTGCTCTCCTCCAGATAAGAGTCCTAGAGGCACGAGACGAGTATGGCGATACGAGTCAGCAGATTGGGATGAGATGCGGCATTTTTTTGCATCTTATCCATGGCGGCAAGTGTGCTTCTCTTCGGGTGACCCCTCGTGCTGTGCTGACGTGATTGCGGACGTGATTCGGCAGGGGATGGAGTATTTTATTCCATTCTCTGACGTCCCACTCGGTAAGAAGTCGCGGCCTTGGTATAATGCAGAATGCGCCCACGCTGAGGCCCGTAAAGAGTCTGCTTACCAAGCGTGGATCAAGGTCCGCGACCGAAAAGTTAAATCACGTAGGGTTCGCGCGAGGAAAAGAACATTTAATTCTGCCGCTAAGTTATGCAAGCGGGTTCTACGTAGGGCACGTTTTGACCATGTAGGACGTATCGGGGCCAAACTAGCATCGCACCCTCCGGGTAGTAAGCAGTTTTGGTCCCTGTCGAAAGCGGTTGAAACGAACTTTTGTCG
The DNA here is from genome assembly GCA_963859965.1 of Ceramica pisi. Classification (NCBI taxonomy): domain Eukaryota; kingdom Metazoa; phylum Arthropoda; class Insecta; order Lepidoptera; family Noctuidae; genus Ceramica; species Ceramica pisi. Next base: position 21,987,599 of record OY982547.1, on the reverse strand, counting down.
ACCCACTTTGCCTCCAATGTTGAAACCTGATGGGTCGCTGGCTCACTCTGCAAGTGAGAAAGCAAATTTATTTGCATCTCTTTTTGCAAGCAATTCGCGTCTGGACGCTGGCTCCAAGCAACCACCAGTTTCGAAGCACTTGCAGTGTCACTCGATATCTCGAAGGCCTTTGACAGGGTCTGGCACGCAAGTCTACTCAGCAAGCTTCCTGCTTATGGCATCCCGGCTGGTTTTTGTAGCTGGATATCAGACTTCCTCAGTGAACGGTCAATCAGAGTCGTTGTTGACGGTTGCTACTCTGACCTCATGGCTATCGATGCCGGAGTTCCTCAGGGGTCTGTTCTCTCTGCAACTCTTTTCCTGCTGCACATCAATGACCTACTTCAGCCTGGTCTTGTTGGGTACGCAGCTACCAGCGGGGGTGAAGTTCGTTCATTGAGAGAGGCCATGGTAGAGCGGACAAATTTGACATTGAGCCTTGTCTCCCAGTGGGGTGACGACAATTTGGTCACTTTTAACGCCACCAAAACTCAGGCATGTCTTTTTACCGCTAAAAGGAGTCGTTTCGCCCAAACTCCTACTTTTCGGGGTGTATCTGTTCCTGTGACTGATCGGCTCGAGCTTCTAGGCATGGAGTTGACATCCAGTCTGAACTTCGGCGCCACCATTGAGTACAAAGCCAAAACTGCAGCCAAAAAGCTGGGCATCCTGAATAGAGTGAAGCGATACTTCAGGCCTGGACAGCTTTTAACCCTTTACAAAGCACAAGTCCGAATCCTGCATGGAGTATTGCAGCCACCTCTGGGATGGCTCGGCCAAGTACCAACTTGCCGCGCTTGACTCGGTGGAACGCAGAGCTAAGAGGCTCATCGGTGACGAAAAACTGGTGGATGCCAAGCTTCACAGCTTGGCTCATCGCCGCAAGGTTGCCTGCTTGTCGGTCTTCTACAGATTGTACTTCGGCGAATGTGCCCAAGAACTCCACGACCTCATTCCACCAGCACCCTTCTACCATCGGACATCCAGACGCACTGCAGCTTACCATCCCTACCATGTTGCTATTCCACGAATTCGCACTAAGCGATTCCAAACGTCTTTTATAATGCGGACAGCAAAAGAGTGGAATTCTCTGCCTGCGTCTGTGTTTCCAAACGCCTACAACCCTAATCTCTTCAAGGTTAGAGTAAACAGGCTCCTTCTGGGTAAGCTCGTTCCATCGTAGACTTTGTCTCTGTCATTTCTGACCAAGACTAAGGTTAAGAGCAAACCCATCACAAATAAAAAAATTAAAAAAAGAAAGAAAAAGAATTATTTCCGGATTTATTTGCTTTATTAGCTTTAACAGATTAAATGCAGATTTAATATTGTGGAAGTCATAAAAGAATAGATTAATCTGATAAACCTTTTATTCAAACAAATTAGTTTTTTATATCTGAAAACATTATTTGTAATCAATTCCTTTATACTTTAATACAGAGATTGATTCATTAAAAAAAACGAATACTATTTTATCAATTAATAAGTAAGTTAAAAAACTAAAACCCAAATACTCTCCAGTTAAAACTTCCCAATCTAACAAAACCGGCCAAGTGCGAGTCGGACTCGCGCACCGAGGGTTCCGTACAAACCTGTTGGTATTATATTATTATAAGGAAAAGTTGTGATTTACGATTTATGATATTGACAATTCAAAAGTGCCTGTAAATGGTTTAATTGAAATAAATGTTTGACTTTGACGTATTAAAAAAAATCTACTTACTAGATCTCGTTCAAACCAATTTTCGTTGGTAGTTTACATGATAATGTACATCATATTTTTTTTTTAGTTTTATCATTCTCTTATTTTATAATGCGTTTCACAGAATACATATACTTACCAAGTTTCAACAGCATAGTTCTTATAGTTTCGGAGAAAAGTGGCTGTGACAGACAGACAGACAGACAAACAGGACGAATCTATAAGGGTTCCGTTTTTGCCATTTGGCTACGGGACCCTAAAAATCCGACCAAGTGTGAGTCAGACTCTCACACGAACGATTCCGTACCACAGATCGAAAAACGAACGAACATGTTTCCTATATGTGAGGCCCCATTCATTTTTGCTCTTGACTCTAGTCTTGGTCAGAGATGACATCTTGAAATACAGCCAGAGGACAGACAGACAGACGGACGGACAGCAGAAGCTTAGTAATAGTACCGGTGGTTACTTTTCGGGCAAGGAACCCTTAAAAAAGGAACTAGAAAATGTTCATAGTTATCTTCAGAAAAAAGCCAGGGCCAAATCTATCTCTTTTTTCTGTGCCAATTTTCATCCAGATCCGTACAGCCGTTCTGGCAAGATTGAGTAAATTGGATACATTCACATTTTTTTTTTTTTTTTTTTGCATTCATATACGACGACACGGTTGGCGCAGTGGTTGAGCGGTTGACTGCTGCGCAGCATGTCGCGGGTTCGATTCCCGCACGGAACAAATATTTGTACGACCTACAAGTATTTGTTCCGAGTCTGGGTGTTTTTCTATCTATAATAAGTAAAGTATATAAGTAGTTTATCAGCCATCTCGTTACCATTTAAACACAAGCATTAGGTTGCTTAGCTTGGGACTATTATGGCGTTGTGTGAAATGTCCAAGGATATTATTAAATATACAGTATTCTCAGTGTATTCGCAAATAGGTGGGATTCCCCGATGTTGCAGAGGTGGATGCAGCTCCACGTCGTAATCTAATTGAATATTTTTGTGTCTGTAACCTACTAACACCAGAATTTAAAAGTAATAATTTTTTTTACTTACCTTATGGACTCCGGTCAGAAATATTTTTTTTCTAATCTATTCTATTCTATAGGGGTAATTTATTACGCAATTACCTATTACATTTGATACTGGGTCACGGGATATATCATAGACAGCCGCGCATCAATGATGAATAGCTTTCAGTATACCTCACAGAGTCACGGTTATTTGCTGGATCCATTAATATAATATGCCTCGCCACGAACGAACCTCACATTCTTATGATACGATCGTGGAAAAACTTACGCACTTATTATTATAGAAATACGCTAGAAAGCCATCTCTGCTTTGCACGATTTCCACATCTTAGATTTTTTATTTATTTATTTGTTATTAGGTTTTCCCGTGGCTTAGCCCGCGTGAATGTCGAATATTTCAAGGAAACATTCTCGCGGGATAATAGTACCTACATTACTGCAGCGGCCAGCAAAAGAGGCATTGATGGACGAACGTGTAAATCACGCATACGTAAGTTGACAATACCCATAACCTAGTTGCCAAAACCCTAGTAACCTAGTAACCAATATGCCTAGTTGTGACCAAAGCTTGCAGGTATAGTGCTTTTTTCATTTGTTTTTTTTTTTCAATAAACAGCTTTCTGTTTGCTGCAAAAAACTAAAATATAATAATGCTGTCAGCTGATAAAGTACCCAACAGACTGGTGGCATTGCCACGTCGAATTTCATTGCTTAATCTCTTCCCAAAGTAAAAGCCAGCTTCTGGGTTACGGGAAGTGTCAACCAGCCCTTTCGAAATTTGCTTTAAAAGGCTGTGAGCACAAGGGCTAGGCCCTAGGGCTTCAACCCCAAACGGCTCGAAAATATTGTTACCAATTACTACTATATTTACGCCCCTTGAGATTTTCCGCAGCCGCAGCGGCAGCGCCAGCACCGCACGATGAACTAGATACCTTCTTAAAAATATCGTTCCATTTCACGACAGACACGAGTTTACTATGTAATTATTTGGCCGCTAAACCACAACAGATATGGATTTTCATACAACTTTTGCCGGACGCTGCTCGCGTGTATTTGGCCAGTACAGCAATTTCGATTTATCTCGAAGAAGGTTGTTAAACTAATGCTTAAATTTCCAAGCATGTTTGAGAAATAGATATTATCCAAGCCTTGAATCCTAGAAGGGAATCGTAAAAGAAAAGAATTTTTGAATACTAATAAAAACAAAATTCTAAAAGTGACGCGTGGCATAATTGTAGAACGTGACTAATCAGCTGTGTTAAAGAAGATCAAAATTAATCCTGGCGCATTGTTAATTTGCCGAACGATACAGTTTGGATAGGTAGACAGAATACTCTTTATTACGTACACCATATAAGTTACAGAAAAAATATATTAGGAAAACATTACATAGGGTGACACAATGGGCGACCATATCTTTTCAAGACTACCTTTGGATGGATTTTAAAGAGGAAGGAAATTCAGTACTTTACGTTGTCTTAGGTGTACGATTAATATATGAACCAACAAGAGCATAAAAATATTGGTATTAGCAAAACTGAGAGTACATAAAGTATAATATCATAAATAGTTCGCATAATAAAATCGTTTACGACTAGTTTTACGATGATGCAGTTATGTGACTATACTATAATATGACGTGGGTTATGGTTTCTTATATGTTCTAGACACACATAATGTGCTTCTATATGTCATAAACATTGTCTACAGGTGTGACAAACAAACAAATGGAGTTACTCTCGCATATAAAATATATGATGGAAGATGCCAAGCTACACAGCTTGGCTCATCACCGCAAGGTTGCCTGCTTGTACTTCGGGTCTTAGACCTCCACGACCTCATCACACCAGCCCCCTTCTACCATCGGACATCCAGACGCACTGCGACTTACCATCCCTACCTTGCTGCTATTCCAAGAATTCGCACTAAGCATTTCCAAGCGTCTTTCATAATACGCACAGCAAAGAAGTGCAACTCTCTGCTTGCGTCTGTGTTTCCGAACGCATACAACCTTAATCTCTTCAAAGTTAGAGTGAACAGGCTACTTCTGGGTAAGCTCGCTCCGTCGTAGACTTTGTTTCTATCGTCTCTGGCCTAGACTAGAGGCAAGAGCAAACCCATCTCAATTAAAAAACACATAAAATATGATCATGTACAAGGATAGCAAGAATTAAAATGCGCATAAAAAGCTTCAGCCATTGGCAAATGTTATATCGTCAAAATTGTACTTCTGATCCTCTCTTTCGTAGAAATCATAACAAAAGGTTTCGATTATGGTTTCAATAGTAAACAGTTTATTTGTGATCAAGAATTTCATTTATTTCTTTTATAAATCTCTTAAAATATGCGCAATACTCGTAAGTGTATAGGCATCCACGCCGAGTTGCTATGCCGTCGGTTTTATACCGGTTGCATTTTAGGGAATGTGCGACGGAATTGCATAATTTAATTCCACCAAGCCCGTTCTTTCGCCGCCATCATCGGACCACAAGACGAACGGCGATGCGCCATTGGTACATGGTGGACATTCCACCCACACGCATAAAACTTTTTGAGATCACATTCATAGTGCGTACAGCAAAGGAGTGGAATTCTCTGCCGGAGTCTGTGTTTCCTGATAGCTACAACCTGGGAGTCTTTAAGTCAAGAGTGAATAGGTTACTTCTAGGCAAACGTGCTCCATCTTAGACAGCGAGTAAGAAAGTGGTCAAACGCGGGGCTATCAAACGTAAAAAAGTACCTAATATTGTTTTTCATTTTGTGGATCTATTACAAATGAACAATCACGAGTATACTAATCTTCATGAAACTAAAACATAGCATCAAAAACAATCCTCTACGGTATCAGCTGGTAATGTGCTCAAAAGTCTGGTGACATTGCCACGTTGCATGGAAATGTTTAGCCTCTGCCGAAAGTTAAAGCCAGCTCATGAGTCACAGGAAGTGTCGAAGAGCCGTTCCGAAACATCTTTGAAAATGTGGATGGATATTGGATTATATTTCTATCTCGTGCGTTTGGTGAGCCAAGTGCACATTAACACATACATCAAGGAATATTGTTAGTTTATAGATAACTCTCTTCACTTCCTTACGATCTTAGCGCACGGGGTCATAAAATTGTTTTATTTTCTAGCTTTATGGTTGCAGATGCAGTAATGTGCGATTATGGTAACGCAGCGATATTGACTAGATAATGGGCCATTACTTTATTTATTTATGGACATATAAAATACTTAAGAGAGAAAATCAACAAATTTGAACTAAATCAGCCCATTACATTTGGATCATATTGGTTGCGACAGACACTGCAAGGCTTCTATTTTTGCATATGGACGTGCAGTGGAACTCCAAAAACAGCCGAAAGTGCGCTTTAACTTTTGTATACACCTGCAGTGAAAAAAACCGCAGACAAACACATAGTTTTGCTTTTCAAACTGCTCCGTCATTCTCTATCCACACGAGTTTCCATCGAGCGCACCCTCAAGGTCTCGCAGCAGACCGCTTATAGTGCAGTCGCTGGAGCATGTGATTCCACACCTCGCCATTATGCCCCGCTCAGAACTAGCCCATTTGGGTCAATCGCCGTCACACTGACCCGATAGACAAATAGGTTACTGTGGGGATTGTTGCAGAAGGTTAAGGGTCAATTTAGAGTGAATATAATAGGGAAAAATGTCGGTTATTAGGGTTCCGTACCCTAAGGGTAAAACGGGACTTACTAAGACTTCGCTGTCTGTCTGTCACCAGGCTGTATCTCAAGAACCGCGATAGCTAGACAGTTGAAATTTTCACAGACGATGTATTTCTGTTGCCGCTATAACAACAAATACTAAAAAACCGAATAAGATAAATATTTAAGGGGGCTCCCATACAACAAACTTGATTTTTTTGCCGTGTTTATAGATAATGGTACGGAACTTCGTGCGCGACTCGCACTTGACCGCTGGTTTATTCTGACTTTAATAATATCTGATCATGACGATGGATGATGTGGTGAAGATGGAGCTTGAAGTGACCTATTCGCTCTTGACTTACAGACCCCCTGGTTGTAGTTATCAGGAAACACAGAATCTGGCGCGGAATTCCACCCCTTAGCTGTACGAACACTGAAAGTATTCCCAAAACTGTTTGAGTGCGTTGGTGGTATTTCCTCCATGTAGCCTATGTAAGTTATAATTATAACCCATCAAGCATTCTAAACGCATTGAACAATATCTCATTCTTTAAGCGATTTATTTCCTTTTATTTTTAAATAAATTGAATTAAACCTTCCGAAAAAATATGTCATATAACATAAAAAATCCTGTTTACCTTTTCCAGTTACCAACAACATAAAATACTATAAATAATAATAATAATATTTTTTTTTTATTCATCAATAGGTACAAAAAGTAAACATGTAACAAAATGTAGGTATATGGTTAAATCATTGTACAGTGTAGCAACTACATATAGCACACTGATTCCCAAACTGAGACGAGCTCGTATTTCGGGATTCGGCGGCTCTCCACTAGTGTCATTAGTTACAATAATTATGACCAAACATTTGCAACATTGGACTCCTTATAGTTAAACTCCTTATACTTAAACTCATTTATAGTATATGTTCTCAATAATGTATTTCTTTCTATATTCTATTATTTTCCATTCACTGTCCATTTTACTTATCAATTAATATTAGCTTTTCTGTTTCTTCATAATTTAAGGACTTAAGCCAATTAGTTAGTTTAATTTTCAAGTTATACTTATTTAGTTTATATAGTGAGATTTTATTATTAATTTTGTTATAAATTCTAGAACTTAGTGCAGTATATTGACGTAATGCGAAACTGGTCCTACATCGAACAGGAGAACAAACAAGTGCTCCGCGTCTTTTTTGTAAAATCTTTTTATTAAGGGGAAGTTGTGAATGTCGCCGAAGTATGGTACGGAGGACAAACAATTGTCTAACAGTTAAGATCTGGCTTTCCCTATAAAGGTCTGTAGTTGAGTAGTAGGTATCTCTGGGCTCTCTCCAGTTGCAAAAACATAATTTTATAAGTACCACTCCATGCAGGTATACAATGCCGTGGTGGACGCCGCGGGCGTCGGGGGCCACCTGGTGACCTCCGGCCACCGTAGGCGCGGGCCTGTGGACGGCGAGCTATGGGTGGCTCGCCGTCCGTTTGTCTAGTGACGACAGGCCGTGTCGACGGCGCGTTAGTGTTCCACGCGCGCCTCAAAGAGAGTCAGCACACAGAGGGGCCCGAAAGGGCCGACGCCTGCCGGAGTCGCGGGATTATTCGCAAGAGACACCGTGGCTCCGGAACACAAAGGGCAATGAAGGAACATGGATGGGTTTTAGTCAGTAGAAGTCTGACACTCCCTCCCGCTACACCCAGAGCGGGAGGAGTCATTGGATGATTTCCCATCCCTAAAAAAAAAAAAAAAAAAAAAAAAAAAAAAAAAAAAAAAAAATGCAGGTATACAATAACTTAGAATTGATTGGCAAAGTGCAATATAGACTGTATGCATTACTGATACATCGGCAGAAAGACGAAGATTTTTAAAAATATACAGGAATCTCCTTATGCGCCCTGTAAGATTTTTAACTTGAGTACTCCAGTCCAATCTTTCATCAATCATAACACCTAAATATCTTTTACTGGAAACGTTTTCTAAAAGTGGACACAAACAAGTCGTAATTGGGTTGTTACAAAAATGAGCCGTCATTGTTGTGGTTTCAGTTGGTGGTGTAGGAGAATTTGGGAGATAGAAGCGTATAAATTTAGTTTTGTTTATATAAAGAGTAAGCAGATTTGAAGATAACCATAACATTACCTCTCTTAGGTTATTTTCGGCCAAAAACTTGGCTTCCAGCCAGCTCTTCGCATAAGTTAATAAGGCTGTGTCGTCAGCATAGGTAAAAATATCACAATTTTCAAGCCTCAGCCTACACAGGTCGTTGACATAAATTATGAACAACGTAGGGCCGAGAATACTTCCCTGTGGGACTCCGTATTCGATCCGCTCCTCCTGACTCACAACATTGTAAATTTTAACTACCTGAGTACGGCCAGAGAGGTAATCTTTAAATATATCCAAAGCCAGACCTCGAACCCCGATGAGCTCTAGTTTAGATAGAAGTAATGGAACATACACCGTATCAAACGCTTTCGATATATCCAAAAATATACCGAAACATTTATAACCGTTGTCCAGTCTATTAACCACTGCATTACTGAAGTTTGTTACAGCATCTTCAGTTGATGTGCCAGATCTAAATCCATATTGTTTTTTGGAAATTATGGAAAAAGTAGCGAGATATTTCGTTAAACAATTATTAAGTATTCGTTCGAAGACCTTAGATAATGCACTCAACACCGAAATAGGCCCGTAATTTGTAACATGTTCTCTTGATAGGAAAATAGTAATGCGTCTTCCCATATCTTGTGGGTAACGGCTTGGTAATGGTATCACTGAAAGCTATATCTATGTGCGTTAGAGGAACGTAGACACATTCGGCTCACGCACACAAAGAAAATGAAGTGGACACACGATTTTGCTCGGGTTTTGTTCTAGACGCGGCTTCTATGCGTTATTATTCTAAGACAAAATATTTATATGTCGATCATTTATATGGCCTTCAGATAGTTGTTCCGGGTCTGCCTATTTTTGTATGTCAGTATACATGTTTGTGAACGCATCTGCTATACAGGAGAAATTCCGTGTGGGGGCAACGTTTAAAAAAATATTGAGCAAGGATTTTGTAGCTCACATTAAAAAAACATTTATACTTTAATATTATAAAGCAGAAGAGTTTGTTTGTTTGTTTGGTTGAAAGCGCTAATCTCAGGAACTGCTCGTCCGATTTGAAAAATTCTTTCAGTGTTAGATAGCCCATTTATCGAGGAAGGTTATAGGTTATTATATTAACACGCTCAGACAAAAAAGAGCGGAGAAATAATGGAAAATGTGACGCAGACGAAATTGCGCGGGTCAGCTAGTTTTACATAAATTTCAAAATTCTTCGCCCGTCAAACAAAAATCAGTTGCCAACACGAATTAATTTTGTAAATAACCTTTTCTTGAGAAAGATGTGAAAAAATAAACTCTTCCATAAATTGCAGCAGTTTCATTACTTGCCAAGAACGCCCGTCTGAAAGGGGGTTAATGACCGGCGCTAATGTTATTACCTCAGCTAGGTAGCTGTTTAACACAATGCCGAAGAAATGGCTTGTTTCCTTGTTAGAAATGGTTTTTTAACAAAATGTTATGTGGATATTTTATAGTTTTTCAACTGTATTAGACATGAGGGCCAATTCTACTAATTTTTAAACGACTTTCGCATTAGCATGTCGGTCGCGAATGGTCAAAAAAGCCTTAACTTTCATAATTTTTTGACAGATTGCGATTATGATGCGAATGTGAAAATTAGTGGAATAGGCTTGTGTCCTGAAAAAATCTAATTAGTCCGTCAGTTAGATTATCAAAAAATATTTGACCCGTGTTTTTTCTTTTGTAACGGGAATCAAAATTGACGAAATTACGACGCTTTTAAAATTTTCAATACGTCATACCTTCGCATAATTTTTAGTGAGTCGTGACGTCGCGAGCCCCCACTCCCGAGTTTTGATCCGTTTTATCTTTGTCAATATTCATTGATTTACAAAAACAAAAAATACGCGTCCATTATTTTTCAATACTCTAACTGACGGACTAAATAGTTTTGCAATTTGTAGATGATGGAATCTAGCCTATGGGTACTCAGGGCGGAAGCCTTTGAAAATGGTAAAAAGTGAAAAAAAGCATAGTAGAATGAAAGTCATTGGAAAAGGAAGAGAATATAACAAAAATGAAAGGAACAATAATTTACGGGCGATCTGAGGTCGGGAAGTGGATGCGGGTGAGTGTTTAAGGGTAAAAAACGATTTATCTCGATTTCCGGCAAAACTACAAGTCTAATGGTAAATAAATAGAAAGATCTCATGTATAACATCACTGCTGTTATACGTGAAATAAACATACATTGATTACGCAAACACACATTGATACACATAGACACACACGCACCCACCCACACACGAACACACACACACACATTTCGTACCTACTAAATAATTAAAATACAAAACTTATGTTTACATGTTTCTTGCTATTCTGTTAATACGATAAGGAAGAGCGGAGCCTCCTGACACAGGCATATTTACATGCTTAAAAGAAGACTCCAGCAACTGAAAGAAGAAATTTGTTAAAGAAATAAAGATTTTTGTATTTTGTATTTTTGTATTTAAACTTTTGTATTTCCACTTTTTTCACATACCCTCAAAATCTATGTGAATAGTTCAAATAACCGTGTTTTTAGTTTTTTACTTTTCGTTTTTAAAAGAAATATTTCTTTTACGAAATTTGGTGGAAACTTGCCTTTTTATGTCGCCGACATCCTGCATTTTTTTTTTATTTAAAATATTCATGTCTTCACCTTATTTTGACTTAATTAGTCAAAAAACACGCTCATTTTCAATCAAATATTCTCCCGTCAAAATATCTGCTTTTTTTAAAAAGTCACTGGGCTTTTTGTTCATTGAATACCTACCTATATCTACTTTCTGATGATGAAAAAAAATATTAATTACTATGGTAGTTATATTCTCTTCCTTTTCCAATGGGAACCAGTTCAATGAGGTACATGTGTGGCGCAGTCCTACCAAGCCCGTGTACTTTATGTGGTACAAAAATTGAAGGGCTGTCAGTTATAAGGGCCAATAGAGCCGAATTCATTTGGCAAAAGCGAACTTTACATGATGACATTTTTTTTACTGCATTTTCAGTGAATACATGAAAATTTGTTGTCACCTATATTTAACCTTAGATAAACCCCATGAATTGTTCTTCTGATCTTCCCTTACGTTGGCACGTCCCACTGCCCGATAATCAGGTTATCTTTTAAGAGGGCTCGTTCCGTTAGGGCTGGCCCTTCGGCCTTTCGTGTAATGTATATGTAGGGAGCGTCCGATATCATCGCGACAGCCCTAGCGCTGAGTTGATGTTTCAGTTAATAGCGGATTAAAGGATTTCGAGACCACAGGGATACGAAATGAGCACGATTTAGTATAGCATTAGAATTTTCAAAGCAATGGTCATTTTATTTATTTTCCCCAAGGGAAATGCTGTTAAGTTCAAATTATAAAGTTTATAAACATTAATTGGTGTCCAGTGATGCCACATAACTTTATCAACTACTAGCTGACCCGTGCAACGTCGTCTGCGTAACATTTTTCATTACAGCTCCGTTCCTATTGGTCTTAGCGTGATGATATATAGCCTATAGCCTTCCTCGATAAATGGGCTATCTAACACTGAAATAATTTTTCACGGACCAGTAGTTCCTGAGATTAGCGCGTTCAACCAAACAAACAAACAAACAAACTCTTCTGCTTTATAATATTAAATATAGTATAGATTAATTTTGTTATGATTACTTTTGATTGGTTCACAATAACAGGGAACAGACGGATGTGGATATGCTCGCAATTGACCACAATCTCACTATATGATAAGCAATGATGTATTCGACGATGGATCATGTTTACCTAGACGTAACTGCTGCACTCTTTAATTAAAGATCCCGAGGTTGTAGCTATCAAGAAACATAGACCGGCAGAGAATTCTATTCCTTTGCTGTACGCGCAATTAAATTATTCCATACATTTCGTGCGTATGGGTGGAATAACCCATATTTTTGAATTGTGTGTGCCTTTACAAACATAAAATCTTATACACAAACAGCCAGATCCGGGATAATTACCTATAGGTGGCACAAATATTTGAACGTATCAATAAGATTAGTTAAAATTGCTTTCGACTTCATCAGATCTTCAAGACAAACAACAACTAACACTGAGAATAGAATCGAATAGAAAAGAATAGAATATTTTTTTATTCGAAATACCAAAATACATTTTTAAATTTTCGACAATTATTATCACTGATAGAGAGACTGACACTGCCCTACAACACCGAAGTAAACTAAAACAAGAACATCGTTCCCTCATATTTCAGACCTTATGTGTCCGTCACACGTTACGGCAGAAGTTACCTTCAAGAGCGTATAGATAATGTAAGCTAATATGCCTCGTTTGTTGCAGGCGGATGGGCGTCACCAAGCAACCAAAATCCAGTCGTCTCGACCCTCCCCTGAAATCGCCGCAGGTAAATGCAGTGCTAATTAATTTTGTGACCCACCTCTGCTTTGCAATGATGTATTTAATTATCTGTGAATTTTCAAAACAAAATCTTTCATACAAACCTTGTCCTGAACTCCTGACGATTGAAAACTCAACAAAAAACAGTCATCGCCGTTCACAAGTGATGCTCCGTCATACAAGTGACCATAGATTTTTTTTTTTTTTTTTTTTTTTTTTTTTTATTTATTATAAGGACTTTTACACATTGTGCATACCAGTCCCATTATACCCTAACCACATCTGACTGCCAATAGCTTAAACTAAAAAAAAATAAAAGTTTAAAATTCACTTCAATGCCATTAATTCAAACAGACATTTTGCCACTTTAGAATTGGGTTGACTAAGAATCACATTGAATGTGCTAACATCCAGTCTGTTCAATTTAAAGGAATTTGCTAGACACGTTCTCCCAGACTCAAATCGAACACATTCCAGCAATAAATGATAAAGATCCTCACAGACGCCACAATCTTCACAGTTTGGTGAGTCAGTCTTCCTCATCATGAAATTAAATTTATTGCATGGTGTGTGTCCAGATCTGAGTCTGTGAGCTGTAACAATCAGTTTTCTATTTAACTTAGTGTTTGCGCACCAGGGGATATGAAGGGGCTGACACTGGATGGTTTTGTACCATATTCCTTTTTCTAATGAGCGCTTATTGAAATACTCCTTCCAACTTTCAAAACATAGTTTTTTGTATTTAGGCAAAAACTCTGAATAATCTGGTATAATATTCATTTGTTTACCAGAGGTAGCTGCAAATTTAGCTAATGTGTCAGCCTCTTCATTACCCCTTAAGCCAGTATGAGAAGGAATCCATTGCAACTTCAGAAGTACACCTCGTTCTGTAAGTTCATGTATCTTACATAAGATAACATAAGCTATCGATGCACCTCTGCAACCAGAGGCGCATCGAGCTATGTGTTGTAGTGAGCTTTTGCTGTCTGTCAAAATAACCACCTTTCTGTGTACACCAGCATTACAAACATAAGATAATGCTTCCGATATCGCAACAAGCTCCAAGGTCATAATACAAACTTTTTTATCAATTTTAAAACAGTTATCATATTGAGAAATTGGTGTATTCGGTACATAAAACGCTGCCCCTTGACCGTTCACATTCTTAGAACCATCCGTAAAAATAGGAAACCAGTCCTTATATTTTAAATGTAACTCATCAATAATTGATTGATTTAATGAACTATTTTCATAGGACTTTTTTGATTTTGCAACACAGTCTAAATTTGATACGACTAATTCATTCACATTAAAATTAGTAACCCACACACTTAACGTAAACATTTTTAAAGGATCACTAGAAGCTACATGTTCTTCTTTAATTTCATCGTACACAGATGCAAGCAACGGAATCGTTTTGTTTCTCCAATAACAATTGTTACGAAAAGTTTGCAGATCTGATAACAACCTATTTATTGTACTGTTTAGTAGGGATTTAGACTTAAGGCAAAATTTATAAGCTAAATACTTTCTCCTTAACTGCAGTGGAGGTACACAGAGTTCACTTTCCATAACATGGATCGGCGTGGATTTGATAAATCCTCCTATAATCCTTAAAGCCTGATTTTGAACCTTAGTAACCTTGTACAAATGACATTTAGCGCTGCAGTCATATAAATAGCAACTGTAGTCCAAACGACTTCTGATTAGCGCGATATAAATGTGCCGCAAATGCTTTGGATGCAAACCCCAAGAAGATCCCGCCAAAACTCTAAGCAAGTTAAGATGTTTATTGGCCTTTTCCAATACAACATTAATGTGTTTAGACCAACGCAAGCATCTGTCCAGCCAAACGCCCAGATACTTGTAGCTATCTACCAGATCCAGCCCACAATTATGCAATTTTAGATCAATATTTAACCTTCTGAAACCTCTAGAAAAAATACAAACCTTTGATTTAGTTGCTGATACTTCCAAACCCACCTCCCTCATATTATCACAAAAATTATATAAAGCTGTTTGCATATCACGTTTACATTGTTTAAGATTATTAGAAGTAGTAAACAACACGAAATCATCCGCGTACTGACACATGTTGACGTTATTAAGTCCTTGAAAACATCGAATAGTGATAATGTTAAAAAGGAGTGGGGATATCGGATCTCCCTGAGCCAAACCTTTATCTGTATGTCTTACAAAGTAGTTGTTATGGTTATTTTCATCTTTTATGTATAAATGTCTTTCGCTCAAAAAGTTCCACAGATACCTACATATCCTTTTACCAATCCCAATGTTGTCCAACGTTGTAGCCATTATATCTATTACTACGTTATTATAAGCGTTATCAATGTCTAAAAAACATACTACAGTTGGGGAATTAATTGAGAAACCTAAGTATATTTGGCCAACTAACTTGACTAAACAATCTTGACAAGATTGTCCTCTTCTAAAGCCAGATGTATTCGGAGATAATAATTTATTCTTCTCAATAAACCACTCCAGACGTTTAGTAAGCATAGAATGCAACATTTTACACACGCAGGACATTAATGAAATGGGCCTTAGTTTAATGACACCAGCTGGAGAAGATTTTGGTATAGGCGTTATGTATATGTCACGCCATTGTACTGGCACAGCACCTGTATCTAAAATACGATTGTATATTTCTAATAAGTAAAGTTTTGCATTTATAGGCAAATGATATAACATAGAATAAGTTATTCCATCGTGTCCTGGTGCTGTGTCTTTCTTTTTAAAACAATTGTTCATTTCATGTATCGTAAAATATTGTTCCAGTAATGAGTTATGTGAACGAAACTCGGGCGTCTTGGTAGGAACATAATCTGGTGTAAGATTAGTAAGAAGTTCAATTTTTTGTTCATTTGATACTTGTGAATTAGTATTTGGTGACCTAAAACCTTTGGCCCATCTCATACGCTTCCACATCTCCGAACTAGACGTTTGCTCGTCTATGCTGCTACAGTAATTTTTCCAGTCATTTGACCTTGCTAGCCGAATAGCTTCTTTAGCTTCTTGTGTTTTACCATCCAATATGTTAAGATTATTTGGCGTAGGGTTTTTCCGAAATTGGCTCAAGGCTAACCTACGTTGTGCTACTAAATTGGCCAAGGAGGGATTCCAGTAGGGTTTAGGTCGAAAACATTTTTTGGGATCAATAAATGTTTTTATCATTGGGATGTTGTCATCCGTCGCCTTGTTAACTAATTTTACAAATATATCATATAACGATTGTACTGAGTCATTACAGCTTTTATATGAAGTCTGTGAAAAATATTCATTTAATGACATTGCGTACTTTTTCCAATTCGCTAATTTAAAATTACGTTTGGAAGTCATGTTGATCGAACCTGTACAACAAAAGGAAACCTTGATAAAGAGATGATCACTGCCCAGATTTTCATTGAGTACCTTCCAATTTAACATACAAGCCAATTCAGACGAGACAAACGTTATATCCGGAGATGTTTTTTGAACGATATTGTTGACACATTTAATTCTAGTTATATCTTTATTATTTATGGAAATATATCCCGCATCTAATGCTGCGTCATACAACTGAATACCACGAGTATCATTTTTAGTAGACCAATTCAAGTGATGAGCATTAAAATCACCAGCTATGATACATTTGTTCGGAAATATTGAAAACATTTGTTCCCAATCAAACTGTGTACATCGAACTGATGATGGGCAATAAATTGATAAAATATGACTAATATAACTATTATTAAATAATTTCACACAGACTAATTCTATTCCTAAATTATTAATCTTAATAGGGTATTCTTGTACCTTAATTGTTTTATGAATCAATATAGCTACACCTCCATATCCATCCATTCTATCGTTTCTATAAATATTGTACCCACTAATTCTCAAATATGATTCCGTCTTGAGCCAGGTCTCCGATATTATTGCAACATGTATCTTTTCTTGGAAAAGTAAAAGTTCAAATTCAGCCAGTTTAGGACGTAAACTCTGTGCATTCCACTGCATAATGTTTATCATTACCCTCTTATTACTATCATTAGCCATTTATAAACATAGACATAATCTTGCCACAAAAGTCACCATTCTTAACAAATTTTAAGATAAACTGAACACAAACTTGTATCAAATAACTACCCAACATATTTATTTTATCTTCTAAACTGCCGCCCGATGTAATAGTATCTTTTATGCGTTTGACGGTACTCGAAAAACTCACATCAAAATCTGGTATAGGTTTATTTGTAGCCTTTTTAGTGTCTTTTTCTTTGGGGGTATTTTTAGCTTCTTTTTCTTTGGGGGTATTTACAACTTCACTATATAAACGATCGTGGGACTTATTTTCATCTGAATTATGTTTTTTTGATTTCTTCTTTTTTTTATTGTTATTGTAATAAACTAGACTATCCTGACCAAGTGGTTCCTCCGCTTCCGCACAGCTATCGGAAGTTGACATCTCATTGTGGATAATAGCCTCTGTGGTGCTTAAGAACCGGTTTGGATTGTCTTCGCTCGTCGTTTGAGTGGCGTTAATTTGAGAATTCGGTTGCGTAATATTTAGTTGGTTGTGTATTTTATGCAATTCGTTTTGATGTGCTGCCTTCTGACATTCTGCCTTTTTAATATATGTCTCTAAAGCGATTCTATAAGTACAACGATCCCTAGTCATTATGTTTCTAATCTCCTTCTCCTTCATAAACATTGGGCATTTTTTGTTTAAGGCCATATGTGGCCCTTTACAATTGACACACGTATAAGTTGTTGTCTCACAATTTGCGTGTTTATCTCCACACTTAGGGCAGGTTGGGTTCTTGTTTGGGCATGAACGGGAAAGGTGGCCATACTTCCAACACATGGAGCACTGGGACACAGGAAATGTGAACGGCTCAACTTGAAACCTACATCCATACCCGTACACGTATGGTGGCAAAGTTGAGCTCTTAAAACATATTCTTATTGTTTCCGAGTTAATCCATTTACCGTTATCATCCAGTCTTTTAAGTCGTTTCACTGATTCTATTTCGAATTCACACTTGAGATTTTCAAGTATTTCTTTTTCTTCTATATCTAAGTCAACCTGTCTAAGAATGCCGTAAGTAAGTTGTAATTCGTTTATAATGTGGGTTCTGTATTCTAACTCGTGTAATTTTGTAGATGACATCAATTTCAGTGCACTTTTTCTATTCTCAAATTGAATTAAAACCTTGTATGCGCCCTTATACATCATTTTCGTTATATTTTCAATACCTGCCGCTCGTAACCACTTTGCCATACCAAATTGTTTGGGTAACATTTCTTTATTGCTTGTGACACAAACAACACATTTTTCAGATTCGTTAACTTCCTTGAGCATGCACGAAAAGTCACGATCCATCGAATCTCTTCTAGCAGGTCTCTTATGTCCTCTTACTACCGTGACAAAACCTTCGTCATCTTCCACAATTTCCTCATCATCTTGGCGTCCTCTCTTTTCTGGCATCCGTTGCTCGCCCTTCTCTTTCTCATTCACACTCCTCTCTGCTGTCAAATTCCTGTTATCTTGTTGCTCACCTTCATCTCCTATATCCTCCTCCATTATCTCACTGCTACTGGTGTAGCAAAAATCAACATTAGTCTGTTCATCACCCATTTAAAATAATCATAACTAAAATAAACATAACAATTAAACTTGTCGCAAGAAAGACGTATACGCGCGCGCATAAAACGTGTGCTCACGCGTTGCCGGCTCACGACGAATCCACCATAGATTTTTTATAACGCACGACTTTGATTTTCATGACTCAATTTCTCCAACTGTCTTGGGGTCAGCTTCTAGTCTAAGCCGATGCAGTTGAAGCCAGTGTTTTACAAACATAGAATGTGTCTATCTGAGATCGACAGCCCTTACTGGGCGCCAAGAAAAAAGTTTTGGTCCCATTTGGGCGACAGTAAAAGAGCTTTGGTCCCAGTTGGGCGCCAAAAAGAAGTTTTGGTACCACTATGTTAAACCAACCTGACTAGCGTTTTCTAGTTTTTTTGGGACAGGCTTCGAGTGTAACAGGATGCAGTGGAATATCACTGTTTTATGTGAAACGACTGCTTATCTGATCTTCTGAGTTCACACAATAACACGACACCCGTTTGGCAAAACTATTCTCAGACCTTTTTTTTAATCATCAGGGTACAAGTACCTTGTGGTAATTTCACTTGAAACTGCTTAAAACATTCCAGTAGTGGGACTGTGAGTGTATCCTACATGAAAGACACCATACTAAGGCAATAACTTTGTAGTACATTTGTATGTAGTTACAACCTTGTACTAATTTAACGTAAAGCCCCTATTTGAAACGCCTTGTGCCATGTTTCAACATTATGCAAACACTTACTTACCTACTGTTGCTGACAGCTTGTTTAATAATTATTGCATTCCCTTCAGCAGCATTTCTGGGAACTACCGTGAAAGCAATTTGTAGTTAATTTCTAAGTCGAAAGCTGACTTGCAACGAACAGCTGTGGTTAGGAATTTGGTCCCTCGACTTATTAAATAAGGATAAACTCTACTGAAGCTTTTTAACTACATGAGCATGAGCGTCACTTGACATTCACGAACATTTTGATTTGATTTGACATAGGGGGTTACTGAAAACCGGCACCGATGAGTTGGTTGACCAAACTCACGGCATTTGACTGAGCAACCACATATTCATGCTTAGTTGCGTTGCACAGCTTAACATTTAGTTTGTAACTTTGTAGTTTTTAGATTTAAAGTGGTTCGTTTGTTTTTTTTTTTGTTTTGCTTATGTCAGAATGAATGATTGACATCTATCTCTGACAGGCGCGGCCACACATGTCAGTGTCAATTATTTGGTTTGTCTATGATGTGGCCGCGGCAGTCATGTCTACTTTTAATAATGTCCGTCCCTGACACGTGCAATAGTTTTTAGGATTACTTTACAGTGTACAATTTTTTTAATCTCCCATATTGTTTTTATTTGTGGATTTTAAAATAATGTAATGTGGCGTCTGTTTGGGAGGAATACACAAATTTGTCTTTCTTTTTACATTTGTGTCTAGGGACATACTGAAAATTTCAACCACCTTTAAATAGTTTGTTTTTTTTATTTGAGATGGGTTTGAACGGCTACAATGGAGCGAGCTAATCCAGTAGTAGCCTATTCACTATAACATTGAAAAGATTAGGGTTGTAAGCGTTTGGAAACACAGACGCAGGCAGAGAGTTCCACTCCTTTGCTGTGCGCATTATGAAAGACTCTTGGAAACGCTTAGTGTGAATTGGTGGAATACCAAAAAGGTAGGGATGGTAAGTTGCAGTGAGTCGGTGGAATAAGGTCATGGAGTTTTCACACACTCTCCGAAGTACAATCTGTAGAAGACCAACAAGCAGGCAACTTTGCGGCGATGAGCAAAGCTGCGTAGCTCGGCATTCACCTGTTTTACGTTACCAATGAGCCTCTTCGCTCTGGGTTTCACAGAGTCAAGCGCAGTAGTGGAAAATGGTCACTTTATCTACACTAATATTATAAAGAGGAAAACTTTGTTTGTTTGTTTGATTGTAATGAATAGGCTCAAAAACTACTGGACCGATTTTAAAAATTCTTTCACCATTCTAAAGCTACATTATCCACGAGTAACATAGGCTATATTTTATTTTGGAAAAAAATAGGGTTCCGTAAGATATTTGGGTTTTTCGGACACAAGGTGTAAAAATCAACCAGAAAAGTAACTTAACTATAAAAGATAGAACCATACATTGTTCTAATTAATTGTAGATCTTATAAATATCTACAAAAAAGTCCGCGACACACTATACCTATCTATGTCGAGTGAGGCATAACAACCATTTTTTTAATTTAAAAATCTTGATTTTTTTTTGGACTACATTTAAACGCGTTTATTTTACTCATGCTATTAATCCTTATCAAAATAAAGTATTTCATCACTAAGTACAGTTTATGTAGATAATATTTGGTCTTTGAATGATTAAAATCGGACGTTTGGTTTTGAAGTTATGGCGAAATTAAAATATTACGATTTCTGCTGCACGACCCGCTGCGAAGTGGACGTCACCAAGGCGGGGGTGCGCGTGCGGGAGGGGAGTTTAGATCTATGAGTAAGGTACCCGCGCGGCTCAGCCGCGAGGTCGGCTTCATAGATAACTATAAGTAGTACATCGGCTCCCTACGCAGCGGTCGTGCGCGAAGTCTAATAATTTTTGTGCGATTTTCTTTAGATTTCGTTCTTAAAAAAACTACACCTACGTAAAAGTTCTTCTCAGAGCCAAACAACAGTTCTTTTCAGGGCTAAGCAACAGTTCTTTCCAGGGCTAACCAACAGTTCTTTTCAGGGCTAACCAACAGTTCTTTTCAGGGCTACACAACAGTTCTTTTCAGAGCTAGAATATTACACGCTATTAACATTTTCTTAAACATTTGAAAATGCCTAAAGAGAGCCATGTCTCAACTTACTAAACATAGTTCTCAAGCACGGGCAGCAAGAATACGCCGTATGGGAGAATCTTCACCTGCACGTTCACAACGCCTTGCTGAACAAAATCAGAGAAACTCTCAGGTACGAGCACGAGAGTCGAGTGTCGAACGTTCGCAACGCCTTGTACAACAAAATCTGAGAACCTCTGAGTTATAATATTATAAAGCAGAAGAGTTTGTTTGTTTCATTGTTTGGTTGAGCACGCTAATCTCAGGAACTTTCAGTGTTAGATAGCCCATTTAACGAGGAAGGCTATAGGCTATATCATTAAGCTAAGTCAAAAAGGTGCGCAGAATTAATGGAAAATGTGACGCAGACGAAGTTGTGTGGGTCAGCTAGTCCCTAGATATAAATGATTCTGTCTAAGTATATTTAGTTAAGGATTGTACGATTGAATGAATGATATTTACAAATGAAAATGATAATTCAATTACATTGTCATAATTTCATCAACATAATTCTGTATGTGATGTTCCAGTCGTGGAAATAATAAGTTTACTTTAAGAAAGACTTCCGGTTTCAGAGAATGTTACAAAAAAGACCATACTACCATTTAAATTTTCCACATATAAATGACCACAAACACAAAATTACCCACTAAAATGATGCATAGGAACTGATAATATTAATGATGAAAATACTCTTGATAAAAGTAAATTACATTAGTAATTCAAATGATGTCCAAATCACTGGTCTGCTTAGATCTGAAATTTAGCCGCAGTTCGTCCACCACAATTAGTATTAAGCTATTTGGATATTTCCAATAATACTAGCTTCAGTTTGATTTAGAATTTACAATTTGATTATGCAATCAGAATGTAGATACGAGCACTAAAGTATTTCAGACGCATCGAATTTGATTTGGATTATAACAACAAAATAAATCATGCTTGTGTTTGCAGCATCTTGAAAATTATTACACTGCCTATGAAAACTTTGAATCTAAAAGTAATTTTAGCTTCACGAACGTATTTTTTTGCAATTTCGCGCTTGTGCTCCACGTTGGCCGATATTATGTAACTAACGCACCATAGTGAGCGGAACTTCTTACTTGAATATTGGTCTTTTTTTTGGAGCCAAACAATAATAGCTGCACGTCCCAATCCTTGGGGTTAAGCAACGCTTGACATGATAAACGGAGATTAATGAGTGTCTTGGAAAATATGTTAATCTATTATTTGGTAAGGGACAGACAGACAAAACTGGAAAAAAGGCTAAACAGATTGGTTTGTGATAATGTAGCCCTACTGGGACCAAAGCTTCTTTACTGTCGCCCAACTGGGACCAAAGCTTCCTTATTGTCGCCCAACTGGGGCTACAGCTTCTTTGCTGTCGCCCAGATGGAACATTTTTTAAACCATAAATAATGATTGTAAATTTATCCTATTCTTCGGTCATAGGTGCAGACGGCAGCATGACAGTAGCTCGTGGCGACGGTTCCCCTGAGCGGCTGGGCGGCGCGCTCCGTCGCCTACACTACAAGGCGACGCGGCGCGCGCACTCCGCCGCTGCAAGGCATCACAACTCCAACAGCACACCGCCTAAGGTAAGTGACTTAGAGTCAATAATGAACGTCAACCATGACAAGAAACTAAAAAAAAATGAAAAAGCGTTTATTAATAGAAACCAAATTATTACAGGTATATTTTACTTCCGCCAAACATCCGCACAGTTTGAAAGCCAAGTGTGATAGGTACTAAGGGAGCTCCCATATAGTAAAAATTTATTTAAAAAACAAACAGCTATATACACTTAAAATAGAAAAAATAAAAAAAACTACTAACTAAAATATGGCATCCAAAAATCCGTCCCCATCGCTATCGACTGGAAGTGAGCCCAATAGACTGACTGCATTGCCACGTTGTATGGCAATACTTATCCTCTGTCCAAGGTAAAAGCCAGCTCTTGGGTCACGCGAAGCGTCAACTAAGCGTTTTGCAAGATCTTTAAATAGGACGGGAGCACTCGGACCCCACGGTCCAAGAGTTTCAACCCCAAACGGCTCAAAAATGTAGTGTCCAATAAGGCTACTATATTACCGCCGTTTGAGGTTTTCAGCAGCCGAAGCCGCAGAACCAGCACAGCACGACGAGCTAGGAAGATGGGATGGCGCAAGAGTATCGACACAAGTAGCGTCCCACACAAAAGGCCTACCCATCTTCCATGGAAATAAAGACATACCGTCCGGTCTTTTGCCATCGTCGCGTGCCAGGCCAATGGGTTCTAATACGGCTGACACGCCGACGGCGACGAGAGCGCGTCGGATAATTTCGTTGATATTTGCGTGCCGTGCTATGCGACCCGCACTTCGACTGCATGACAGGCCGTGGTGCCCGAGGCTGTTGACAGCTTCGCCACAGTGGCAGCGATGAGGAGAACAACAGGATGCGCCTAAGCGAAGGGTAGCAGCGAGGCGGAAAGTAGTATCGTCGAACAAGGTGCCTAGATGTTCGACGACGGTAGTGCGTGAAGCCAGAGGCCCGACTCCCACTCACCCACAGCCAGCAGGCGCGCACGCTCCGCAGAAGTGGCAGCAGAGGCAATCAGGTTATTCTAAACTCCTCTGCAGAGTGGCTCATCCCACCCTCTCTGGTATGAGGGGTTGTCGGGTAAATTTTGATTCGGGCAAGCGAGTCTCCAGGCATTTATAACCTCGGTAAAGTACGGCACATCAAAATCAGTCAGTGTAGAAGCTAGGATATTCCTGACTAAAAAAAGCTCCCATATTAGTTTAAAACAAGCTTTGGAATGTAACTGTAATTTTATTCTTCATGAAATTGTGTATGACTTTTCTCTTATGAAAATTGGCATATTTGCCGATTTTGTAGGAAATATGAAAACTGAATTATTGTACCCATAAGCTACAATAGTGTTGCAAAGTGCACAGATTTAAAATATTTTACATCACATACATATTTGACATATAAATACAAATACTAACCTGTATAGTCTGCCAGCAAACTGTCTAAAAGCCTAGCACGTCTGGAAATGTTTTCGCAAGTTGCAGCGGATATACCGGATATAGACACAACTCTATTTCCGTGCCGGTAATACGAACCGCGATGCATCCTCATTTGCGACTCACAGCGCTACGGAAAGCTGAGAGATTGCACTTAATTAGCAGTCAATTCATATTAAAATCTTTTACAGCGATTATACTTGATATATGTAGGTGAAGCAGAGATTCGAGGGTTCTCGTGTTTATGAGAAGCCTTCGGTCTTATGACTACAATATATTCAGCCGAATTTGAATGGAAAGATTATTATTTAAAGTTTATTGATTTAGCATTGTTGTTACCCAGAACCACATATAAGGCACCTTTTTATTCATAGGTAGCTTGAAGGACTTCATGCTTAATTCTTTATTGTACATCATAACAAATTATATTAAACAACAGTGATTAAAAAGTTCATGTACACTCTCGGACTTTAATTGATGAGAGTTTAATTCACGAGATTACATGATTTAACACAAACTTAAACCGAATGCTCGTAAACAAGATGACAAATAGCTAATTATCGGAAATGGTCTTATCCACAGAGGTTAAAAAAGATCAGTAGGTAAGTTTTCAATATACTTGATAGGTACTGACTTTTCTTGAATTGAGCTCATTAAAACCATTTCTGAAAAATCTTTGGGAATTTCTATAGCCGCTATAACAACAAATTATAAAATTTAAACTAAATTAAAATTAAAGGGGGCTCCCATACACGACACGCCACGATAGTGGCGATAAGTCCCCTCTTTGAGGAGTGGCTAGAGAGGCGCCACGGCGTCCTCACCTTCCACCTGACGCAGGTCTTCACTGGACACGGATGTTTCGGGAGGTACCTGCACCGAATCGGGCGGGAGGAAACGCCCGGGTGTCACCACTGCAAGGATCGACCGGAGGACACGGTGGAGCACACTATCCAGGTGTGCCCCGCTTGGGCGGAGCACCACCGAGTCTTCGAAGCGGCGATCGGTGGCGACCTCTCGCGTCCGGCCCTGGTCCAAGCCATGGTCCGGAGCGAGACGGAATGGGACACCGTCACCTCCTTCTGCGAAGCAGTCATGCTTGCGAAAGAGGTGGCGGATAATGTACATAGTACATAAATAAGTTATAAACTTATCATACACATAGTACATAATATTTACTATAATACATAGATATACCTATACCATATACATAAATACATATTTACTAAAATAAAGAGAAAGAGGTTTTAAAATAACTCTACGCTATTTATTTAGAAAATAACTCTAAAAATCATGATACATCTTGGTGAAAAGATCACACTATCGATGTCCTACTTACCAGGGACAAGAAGGGACTTAAGTAACGAGAAATTCTATAAATAAACTTACAAAGAACACCTAACACCTGAAGTTTATTCAACAATATGTAGATGGATCAACTGACACAACTTTGTTGCTCTTCCAAGTACCGATAGTTTACTAAACCTTGAGATACAATGGCGACGTCGGTAGCTTTCCGATATTTTTTGTGATTTTGAGTCCTCATGCTCGATTAACTTTATTGTGTATAATAATATTATCCATTGATGTTTAGTGGAGCGTCAATAACTAACGTTTTGTGAAAGCTTCAGAGGAGGTCAAAGGAAAAATCTAAATTAAATAATGTTCAATGAAAAACAAAGTAATTAAACATTTATAACTGACTTCAAAATGAATCAACGAGGATGAGTAATTTTAATTTTTTAATGTATGTTTGCGCTTAACTCCGTTATAAATCGATTCGCAAAATTCTTTTTCATTACTCATACACGGAAAGAAGGTCTGAAGTTGCCTGAGGAGCGGGTTGAAAGTATTACTTTTCAGCCCTAGGGAGAATCGTATTCAACTGACAGCCGTCACATCATAAAAAAAACAATGATGGAAAATGTTACGGCTGAATAGCTGGCCGGTCACAGAAAAAAAACCAAATAGGCGGGAAAGTGGAAATCCGATCTTCATCAACGCCATCTCGGGATTAAGTAATTTGCTTTCAAACCTTCCAAAAATGGTTCTCAATTCGGTGGGTATTTTTTTATATATGTACACCAATTACTCCGAGGTTTCTGATCCGATTCCTGTGATTTGTTTTGTTAGTTCGATGCAGCATACTTCTCGCTTGGTCCCGTAAAAATATCATTATGTTTGGCTTTGAAGTTTTTATTTTATGAGCATTTTTTCTAATTTCAATTTTTGCATAGCCGATGACGTCATCCGAATTTTACTACTTAAATGAGAAAAATATAAACTTCCAAACAAAACACTAAAAAGCATAAAATAAGTTTTTATTCGAAAGAGTAACACCAATACAGAAATGGTCCCATTAAAAAAAAAACTTGAGGACAAGGAAACTCCAAACATAGCCCTCTCAATTGCCCTTTGAGTGACTTTTATGCCTTCTGATGAGGCCCAGTGTGAGTGACCTATGCTAAAAGGCAAAATATTATGTTATTTATTAGTCTCTTAGTTTTTTTTTCCCAGGATCATCAAGATAACACTGTTTAAATTGCTTTATTCAAAAACATTAAATGTTAATTAAGAATCTCATTAATAAAACTAATTTGACATCTAATTACAATTTATTGGAGCCCAATATTTTTTACATGAATATCTTTCGTCGTAAAAAGACTTAACTAAGATTTTAAAAAATTGTTCAAGTTTTCAAATTATAAAAAAGGTACTCAAATATTTAGTACTCTGAGGTTTTTCATTTTAGTATTTTTAAAAGCAGCCTTATAGGTAACCTAAGCGGTCCGTGTAAACGCAAGCGAAAACCGTTGAGTTCAATGTCTAATTGCCGAAGCAGGACTAAAGCGTAAAGCGGGAAGCGAGGTGGCTCTGGTTTCTTTATATTTGTGATGGGTTAGCTCTTGACTCTAGTTCAAAAATGTCAGAGACAAAGTCTACAATGGAGCGAGCTTACCCAGCTCTGCCCAGCCCTGTTCACTCTAACTTTGAAGAGATTAGGGTTGTAAACGTTCGGGAACACAGACGCAGGCAGAGAGTTCCACTCCTTTGTTGTGCGCATTATAAAATGCGTTTGGAAAAGTTTAGTGCAAATTAGTGTAATAGCGACAAGGTAGGGATGGAAACTTGTAGTGTGTCTGGATGTCCAATGGTAGAAGGAGGCTGGTGGTATGAGGTTGTGGAATTCTTGGGCACAATCACCGAAGTACAATCTGTAGAAGACCGACAAGTAGGCAACCTTGCGGTGATGAGCCAAGCTGTGTAGCTTGGCATCCACCAGTTTTACGTCGCCGATGAGCTTCTTTTCCCTGCGTTCTGAGTCAAGCGCAGCAAGCTGGTATTAAATACATTTTCCTTTATGAGAAATTTCTCCTGTATCGTGGGTGCGTGTGGGTAGGTGAGACCACATCCAAGACCATGGCTTGAATTAGGAAATAAAATACTTTCATCCCGATTGAAATAATTTCCGAAATTCACGCGAATGAAACCGCGGGCATAGTTATAGTGAGCCATAAATCTACCAGCATACAGTTATAGTGCGTGAATGTTCACAGTTGAACGGCTCAGCAGTTGAGCAGTTGAGCGGTGTAACTGAACCGCGTGAGGGCGTGTGAGGAGTGCATGACCCGACATGACTGATGGGCACTCGTTACCATAGCAACGGAACTCGATCGCGATGCGTTTTCATCGTAAAAGTTCTGGAAATTGGTTTTTAATATTTTTAAACACTCGTGATTTCTGTAGCTGCATACCATCACCACATGTGCAACGCGTGCGACCACCGCCGCGCGCGCCGCCGGACTGAATCATGCGCCGTGCGCGGCCGGCACCCATATTTATAGGTAACCTACGAGCATTTGGTTCGACTGCGCCGCCGCTGCCGCCGCTCGCGACATTTTACTAATTAAGAAGAAGCTATGTGATTGGTCAAGTTGTATGTTTGTCTTAACACTACTTACAACCCCTTAGTTTAGTACCATAGCAGAGCAAAATAAAGAATGTTTATGCTACATCAAGCTAGTGTTATCATTTCTCCTCACCTAACACCACAGTGGTGACCCCGACAAAGGAATACTTACTTATTACCTACAACATGACCAGCGGAGAACAGAGACACCGTGGCTCCGGAACACAAAGGGCAATGAAGGAACATGGATGGGTTTTTGATTTCCCATCCCTAAAAAAAAAAAGGCCGCATCATCGCTTAACATCAGGTGAGATAGCGGTCAAGCGTATTCCTATCAATGGTAAAAAAAAAACATTTTCGTCCATTTTGTCCTACTGTCCCTTGTCATGTGTCCTGTCCATCTCCATTTCAGCTGCCTTATTTTCTTTATTCTATGTCTTGCACGTTGGTTAAGGATCTTATTTCTTCTGCTCTTTTGCGATCTCTTAACGTGACTCCATCCTCCTTTCCATGCCCCGCTGACATGCTACATACTACATTGACTCTAAAAATCATGAAAAAAAATCTCGTATAAGTAAGCACTTTCATTTAATACGTCGCACGGCACATTGACCAAAAAAGAAAGGTATCGTTGACAGCAAAGACCTCCGATTTGGCCTTTTCGTCGTACTTTTTTATCAAATTACATTTTACTATAGAAGGCTCAGGTACAGGCTTACAGGCTCCAATATCCTAATGGTTTTAATGTAATATATTTTCTTTGAGCTATTGTCTCGATTACGTCGGAAGCACGTGTATCGATCGCCTGTTACGTCAGGGGCACGTGCCTGGGATGAGGAGTGTTCTCAGGGAGGACTCACGTCTCCGGGAAAGTTGGCTGTTTGAAGTCACAGCTATTTATTTTCGCTAGAACTGGTGATGTGATGATTAGTCATGAATGACACTTCAATTATCCTTTGTAAGTAAATAGATTTTGTAGAGGAGCTAGTGGCTAAATAATAACAGCCACACAGGGCAGGTTAAGCTGTTGGTCCTGGCTGTTATTTAAGATCTTTGGCAGTCGTTAAGGATAGTCAGAAGTCAAAAAATCTGACACCACATTGTAGGAGGCAGGTATCTAAATCCCACACCCTAACTAGGTCAGGTGTCATTGCTGCGCATTTGGTCACCCAAGAAAACATTGGAAACAGTCTCCATTTGTCCGAGATTTTTTCAAATAACTATTACTTTATACCTACACACTGAAAAAAGACAAACTAATATAAATCTTTTTACAAAAAAAATACAACCGACTTCCAAAAAAAAAAAACACTATTATTTTTTACTTTGCTTTTTTTTTTTGGAAGTCGGTTGTATTTTTTATGTAAAAAGATTTTTATTTTTCACTTTTTAGTGGTACCTCACACCTAACAATGCCACTGCAAAATTGCAGAAAAGCAAAATACGCAATTTCGATTACTTGGATGACATAAAACTATCATCTAAGTAGACGAATTCCAGCTATTTCGATTTAAAATCCAAAGGTCGTAACTGATTTTCATAAAATTTAAATGGGACCAATCTGCAAGTATATCCTTTCAGATAAACAAGAATTTTTCAAATCGGTTCATAATTGTCGGAGTTATGAGGTAACAAACATAAAAAAAAACATACAACCGAATTGATAGCCTCCTCCTTTTTGGGAAGTTGGTTAAAAATAATGTAAAATATGGCGTCGAAGAAATTTTCCGCATCGCTGGCCATTGTTAAAACATTAAATCTATATTAACGTAGCAACAAACATTTTTTTTTTCTAAGTCACTGCAAAATCTATTTCATCATCATCATCTGCCTAGCGTTTTCCCAACTACATTGGGGTTGGCTTCCAGTCAAACCGGATTCAGCTGAATACCAGTGTTTTACGTGGAGCGGCTGCCTACCAGACCTCCGCTACCCATTAACTGGGTAATACGGTACTTCTTCCACTTTACCACATAGTGCAGGTGAATCTCACACCACTAGTATCAAATTCCTTCTAATTAATAACCGCGCGACAAGTGAGTGAGTTTGATCGATGCGTGCCATTCCATTCACATCAGAGACCGATCAGTTCATTCGGTCACGCACGTGCGATCGACTGGGAATGTTCCCAGCGGTGAGAATGTGTGATAACTAGTTATGGGAAGTTGTTATTTTGTGTTGAAGTTGTAATAAAGGGCGGCAAAGTTAGTTAAAGAAAAAAAGTTTGGGATTGTGTAGTATCCAGTAGGATATTAAGTAGCCAAGTATCTATTATAACTAGCTTAAGCTTTCGCCTGCGACTTCGTATGCGTTTATCCCATTTTATCGCGTTCCCGTTGGAATATCTGAAAATGCTCTCTTAGTGCACCCCTACGGATTGTAAGGAAGCTACGTGCCAAATTTCAGCTTTATACGATCAGTAGTTTCGGCTGTGCGTTGAAATATGAGTCAGTGAGTCAGGTTTACCTTTTGCCTCCTTCTGCGAAGCAGTCATGCTAGCGAAGGAGGTGGCGGAGCGGGAGAGGAGACCCTCTCGTCCCGGCCGCCGTGGTGGACGCCGCGGGCGTCAGGGGCCACCACCTGGTGACCTCCGGCCACCGTAGGCGCGGGCCTGTGGACGGCGAGCTATGGGTGGCTCGCCGTCCGTCCGTCTAGTGACGACAGGCTGTGTCGACGGCGCGTTAGTGTTCCACGCGCGCCTCAAAGAGAGTCAGCAACACAGAGGGGCCCGAAAGGGCCGATGCCTGCCGGAGTCGCGGGATTATTCGCAAGAGACACCGTGGCTCCGGAACACAAAGGGCAATGAAGGAACATGGATGGGTTTTAGTCAGTAGAAGTCTGACACTCCCTCCCGCTACACCCCGAGCGGGAGGAGTCATTGGATGATTTCCCATCCCTAAAAAAAAAAAAAAGGTTTAATTACCTTTTACACATATTATAACAGCGACGGCTGGGCGATAGCGTCATCATCGTTTGGATTCAGTGGTATCGGGTTTATTGTAGAATAATAACACATAATACAGTACTAACCTTACATTATTAACTGTGGCAGTGCTTTTTTAACAGACTTCCCAAAAAGGAGGAGGTTATCAATTCGGTTGTATGTTTCTTTTTTTGTGTTTGTTACCTCATAACTCCGACAATTAAGAACCGATTTGAAAATTTTTTATCTGAAAGGATATACTTGCAGATTGGTCCCATTTAAATTTTATGAAAATCGGTTACGAACTTTGGATTTTAAATCGAAATAGCTGGAATTCGTCTACTTAGATGATAGTTTTATGTCATCCAAGTAATCGAAATTGCGTATTTTGTTTTTCTGCGATTTTGCAGTGGTGTTGTTAGGTGTGGGGTACCACTAAAAAGTGAAAAATACTTACTTTGTAGTGTTTTTTTTTTTGGAAGTCGGTTGTATTTTTTTGTAAAAAGTTTTTTTGAACGTCAAGACTTACAAATAGACAGTCCTCCAAAAACTCCCGCCCGTCACCACCGTTCTTGTGTTTTAGCTGTGGAGAAGAAGTGGCCAACAAACTCCCCAGCAACACATCTGTCTGTTGAGTTAGAAGAACTCGCATCATAACATGATTGAAGAAGTCGGTTAATTACAATTGAAATAGGTATACCGACGGTTTCGTTCTGGAGGAGTGTCCTAGTTGGTGTCCCGAGCCAAAGTGCGCTCGGCAAAGGCCCCACTCTCCAACACGACTCTGTCCACGTGCCGCCATTACAACTGACGTCACGGCGTTTGCCACTACCCACTACTACAATACTCAAATCAGCAACTAATTATTAAACGATATCGTTATCCACGACATATTATAGATTTAACTATGAAGTTATCTTTATGAAGGATATGTACATGATATCTGACAAATACTTGCACTGTCTGGGCAGGTTCACTCAAATCTGTGCGGTGCTTTCCTCAAAAGACTTCCTCTGGTATTGACCGTTACATGGTTCTCATATGATTTGACCAGTACACATTTTATGGACTTTAAAATAAACTTTAATCGCTGAGTTTTTTGGGTGGAAACACCGGTTTCATGTATTTAAAGTTGATAAGAAGATTTACGTTTTAAAGTCGATATATTGTTTTTAGCCAATATAATAAATAAAAGAAACATCATTTGTGATATACTGAAGAGAGTTAGAGCTAGAGTGTAGCATTTAGGCTCAATTTTTATTTCATTTGTGTTGCTAGGCACCACACCTACTCGTACATGGATTTTTATATTATTTGAACGAGTTACCACAATATATTTTTTGCAATTAAATTATGATTTGCTGAGAAAACAAATATGTTTGATATTGCGAACCCCATCTTTTATATACTCAAAGTTACTACTTACTTTTGTCAGGGACACCGGTACTCGCAATTGTGATATTACAAGTG
This sequence comes from Ceramica pisi, assembly GCA_963859965.1. Classification (NCBI taxonomy): domain Eukaryota; kingdom Metazoa; phylum Arthropoda; class Insecta; order Lepidoptera; family Noctuidae; genus Ceramica; species Ceramica pisi. The sequence goes on along the minus strand of OY982547.1, from coordinate 21,954,885 downwards.
CACTACACGAAAAAACCTTCACAAAACGATGTTAAATAAAACTTTTATAGTATTTTCATCGTAAATACACTTCATCATTTATATTAAAATTACAAAAAACACCGCTTTGACATGTATTAGTAAAAGTTTCGCGATAAACAGGACTTAAACCTGTGAATGGAACTCGGCAGCGAACGTAATGCGAACGAATGAGTGAACGAGATCGGAGTGAATGTACGAAGTTAAAATATAGGTACGAGTAAATACGGGCTGCGCTTTCAAACGGAGTTTGTGTGACTGGGAAAATGTTGTTTGAGGCGTAGGGTTGCCAACAATACGGGAACGATTTTCAGGAAAAGATCGTTGTACTGTCTTGAGACAGGCAAAAGTATAGAAAACGTTCTGAGAAATGAAATAGATATTTCTTTTCTCGGAAGGGTTCCATTTCTTACGGATGTTCGGAACCCTAAAAGCGTTCAAATTCAAGTCGTTACATCTCTGCGACAGTAAATGTCAGAAACTTGTCAAAATGTTTTTTTTTTTAAGCTGGGCCTGACCGGTGTTACGGTATGTAATGTAACATTCACAGCGAGCATAAATCCGCGTAATATGCGCGTATTCGTTTTTCCACGGACTGACTGCGCGAATGCTCGTTTTGTAACACTTGACATTACGAACCGTGACACCGGTCTGTACCTAGCTTTAGAGTTTGCTATGTTGAAAATGTGAAAGCTTCTTATAAATACGACAACTGCCGCTCTGATAAAATTATTTAAAAAAAACTTTTACAAAGTAAAAAATAATTTTAATTTAAGAAGTCGGTGTCAAAATACGAAAAACTGACAAAAACACCGACTTCTTAAATTAAAATTATTTTTTACTTTGTAAAAGTTTTTTTGATGATAATTTTTATTTGTTATTGGTTTGCTCATGACTCAAGTCTAAGTCAGAGACGACAGAGGCAAAGTCTACGATGGAGCGAGCTTACCCAGAAGTAGCCTCCGCTCTGCGTCATTCACTCTGAGTTTTAAACAATTCCATTGGTTAAATTACGCAAATGAAAGGCAGCTTTATAAGTTTTTTTATGTTATCCTTGCGAACCAAAATTATTTGTGGCAACCAACAAATAAAGGGTCGCCGAGGTAGATATGGGTAACTTGCTTGTGCAGAGAAAAAACGCTTCCACTTCGGTAGTCTGCCAGGGTGGCGGAATCTGTTTTTTTTTTTGTTTTAATTAATTTGCATAAGTACTAAGTATTATATACATTCAAATTCTTAAAACGTAACAAACAGATGTGTTGCTGGGGAGTTTGTTGGCCACTTCTCCACAGCTAAAACAAGAGGAAGTAGTGACGGGCGGGCGTTTTGGGGGACTGTCTTTTGTAAAAACTTGACGTTCATAAAGTGCTGGCTATCAGGCTAATTTGAAAAACTTGACCTTCATAAAGTGCTGGCTTTTAGGCTAATTTGAAAAACTTGACGTTCATAAAGTGCTGGCTCTCAACCTAATTTGAAAAAATGACTTTTGAATTTTGTAAGGGTTACGGAATCGGCAAGGGTTGCGGAGTTTGTTCGAAAGAGTCACCGTGACCCTGGAACTCAAAGGGCGTTAGGAAGAACACGGATGGGTTTCAGTCACTAAGAGTGTGACTCTCAAATAATCCGGTATTGGAAACTTATAAGCTGACTAGCTTTCGCCGGTGACTTCGTACACGCATAATGTTTTCCTGTTCCTGTAGAAATTTAAGGAAATCCGCTTTGTGCACCCTACAGATCCTACACAGTGTACAGAAGCTACATGCCAAATTTCAGCTTCATGCGACCAGGTTGGTATGGTTTTAGCTGTGTGTTGATCGATCAGTCATTCAGTTTCTGCTTTTAAATAATTATATTGATTAAGCTAACCGATCAAGTCCAAAACTCCCATGACACGGTCGTTCCAGGCTGACACACGAAATCATGGCCACCCCGTGATTGATGGCACAACTGTGACGCGTGTAGGTCGTTAGGGCACAACTCTGAGGATTAGTCTATCTACCTCACACAGTAAACTATGATAGATTAGGCGACAACAGACTGGTGAAAGCTCTCCATGTAAGGAGGAACACTGAAAAGTATATGATGTTGTGCACTTTACTATGAAATGCGGTACTGAATGATGCAACTTTATTAAATTACTAGCTGACCCGCGCAACTTCGTCTGTGTCACATTTTCTATTATTGCTCCGCTCCTTTTTGTCTTAGCGTGATGATATATAGCCTATAACCTTCCTCGATAAATGGGCTATATGGGCGATATATATATATGGGCGGTCCAGTAGTTTCGGAGCCTATTAAATTCAAACAAACAAATTCCTCTTTATAATATTAGTGTAGATAGTTTTTAGCTAAGGATTACAACTTAAACAAAAGCCTCAGTATGTATTTTATGAATGTGAGCGTGTGTTGTAAATTGTGATGTGTCGTGTCAAGGGTTTTGAGTTTGTGTGCGTGCTTGTCTGTGTCTGTGGGTGTAACGTGTGTTTGCGTGAGTGTTTGTTGTGACTGTATTTTTGGTTCTTGGTTTTGGCTTTGTTTTTTGGTTCTTGGTCTGTAGAAATCTTAAAGTTACGTAGCAACATAGTGCGTTGCGGTGGAATCCGTTGAGGTGAGAAATGATACGGTGCCTATACGTTGCGTTGCGGTGCTGAATGTCGCGTTGTACTATTTCGGTGCGGTTTGGTGCAGTGCGGTATCGCGTTGTGTTGACTTTGCTTATTTGAAATAGTATTACAATAAATTTAAACAAGTGTGAGGCGGACTCTCACACAAAGAGTTCCGTACCACCAGCCGACAAGTAAACACGTTTTTTGTATGGGAGCCCACTTTTATTTTCATTTTTTTTTGTTATAGCGGCAAGTAAAAATACTCTTTGTGTGAAAATTTCAACAGTCTACCTATTATATTATATGCTAACAAATAGGCGGACGGACGGACAGCAGATAAGCGCAGTCTGGTAACGATATCGGAAAGCCTCTTTTTTCTAGACACATTAACAAAAGTGCCCTAAAATTAAAACTCGCACTAATAAGATCCCTGGCGAAGCTTCAAACATCAACATCTTTGTCTCTCGCTAAGTAATGGTGAACATGTGAGAGTGCATAAACCACGCTCCCTGTAGTTTATGTGCGACACACCTCGTTGTCTTCCACGTAATGCAGTAAAGTTAATGTAGTGGCCTCTAATATTACGTTAGGTTTATCTATACTTCTATACTAATATTATGCGGTAACTAATAAGTTTTTATGTAGGGGGTAATCCCAGGAACTGCTGGTCCGATTTGAAAAATTCTTTCAGTTTTAGATAGCCCATTTATCGAGGAAGGCTACATATCATCACGCTAAGACAAATAGGAGCGGAGCATTAATGGATAATGTGACGCAGACGAAGTTGCACGGGTCAGCTAGTATTAAATAATAAAAAAACTAATTATTATCCCGTTTCAGGAAAATTCTAAGAACCAAAAAACATATGCGTCCTCTTTCAAATCAAAAGGCAAAGTCGAGACGCATTCTCGGCTGGAATCGGGCTGGTCTCAAGTTTAGCGCGGCTCAAGCCGGCCATGCAGCGTCGGTCGGGTCGTCCTGCAATCGTGTCTCAATTATGCAGATGTCTTGAACATCATTATGATTTCAGAGGCCGTTTAGATGGACGTAAATTGGAGGTAGAAGTATTAAACTGTTCTCGTGTTTTCGCCTTTGATTTGAGTGATTAAAAACTAGTTATTTATTGAACTAGCTGATGCCCGCGACTTCGTTCGCGTGTATTTTTTTCTTGTGTTACAACCTTCCGTGGACCTTAAGAGGAAATGTGGGCTTGTAGACTTCTTATGTAAAAAGTTATATTTCGAGGTTTGGCTCTCGCCTGTTTCCTCCTCCAATATTAAATCGATTCAATAGATATTACACAATCTGAATAAGAAGGATACAAACTGTGCCCCTGTGTTTTTCTTTATTCATTAATAGTTGCCAAACTTGTTCAGTCAGGCTCTTATGACAGCAGTTTATTGGACAATTTTGAGCATGTTTTGAGGGTCCTAGTTCTTTTACATTTTATATATAATCAAAAGAGAAAACATAGCGACACAAAATATATTCTTCTTAATCAGTTCATGAAATATCTCTTAAATCTGTCCAATATTGAAAAAGGAAACAGGTGAGAGCCAAACCTCGAATTATGACTATTTACATACAAAGTCTCTCCGCCCGCGTTTCCTCTTAAGGAACATCCAAAAAAATAAATTAGCCGAATTACTCCAGCCATTCTTGAGTTATACGCTTACTAACATTAATTTATATGGATGAACCTCATCAGCAACGAGCAATGGAAAAAGCTATGCTCGAACTTTCAATGATCTTTTAAAAATACTTATTGTTGTGAACACACATAAACATTTTTTTTATTCCTAGACTATCAAATTTCCGCGCCAAAACATTAGTGCTCGTCTACGGAGACGCGGGGCGTTGGGCGACGCGTTTACGAAGAAGCGATTTACGCATGCGTTGTCGCAGGCTGCGGGCCTATACTAAATGCAAACATAATGGCGTTGTATGAGAGCGTTTACGGAGCAGCGATTTACGCACGCAGCGGGGCCCGCCCAACGCCCCGCGTCTCCGTAAACGAGCACTTAGGTGGTTATCACACTGCCACGCATCACGCTGCATGTTGCGTGTCAACGCACTTACGCGCGTACTTGCGGGAGTGCAGATCTGCATCGTTTTGTGGATTGAAGGTGGTTTTGACTCATTTCATTCAATGCCGTTCGCTGTGGTGATAGTGCAGTGCAGAGCGTCGCTTGTGCTTTGATATTATAAATGGTTATTAGTGTGAAACTCATTCAATATGCTGCAATTATAGTTACTAACTGTTTGGTTTTTGTACAAACACACGTCAAGCCCATCGATATTCACGCACGGCACTGCGAAACTCAGTGTACGTGTCTAGCCTATGTCTAGCCAGTCTACATGTTTCGCGCTTGCGCTTATAGGTGCGTGATCTGTATGAACGCGCGTGGATGCATTTTCTGTGTATTGGACTATGCGTGTTTTCGATACAAACGGAGATTGCACGCGACGTTAGGACACGCATTCACGCGCTACGCTGCGTGGCAGTGTGTTAATCGCTTTAGTGTTCTATCACATGGCTGCGTAAAACATACTTCAAAACGCGATATTTTTCTTACATAAAGTTGACGTGGTCACTCACAATGGGCCTCATCACAAGGCTTAAAATAACTCAAGAGGACAATGCTTGAAGTTTCTTTGCGTGATCAAATCAGGAATAATGATATCCGCAAGAGAACCAAGGCTACCGACATAGCCCGAAGGATCGCCGAACTAAAGTGGCAGTGGGCAGGGCACATTGCTCGCAGAACAGATGGTCGATGGGGCCGGAAGGTTCTGGAGAGGTGACCGCGTACTGGAAGACGCAACGTTGGCGCGGCCTCCCACAAGCTGGACCGGTGCCCTGGTGAAGGTCGCGGGTAGCCGATGGATGAGAGACGCACAGGACTGGTCGTTGTGGTGACGCTTGGGGGAGGCTCATTGGACGTCTATATGATGATGATGATGGGTTTTTGTTAAAAGACTCAAAATCCCTTCAAAACTTCCAATAAATGATTATTTAATAATGACAAATAAGTACAAAACCCTAAAAACACAAGTAGCTATAACTTGTCCAATACCTCTTCAATCAGTCAAACCACTCTTTGTCCCTCAATACGTCCCTCCGGTGTAACATCCGCTGACGTAATAATGCCGTGACGTCAGATCCGCGCCGCGTCCGCCGCCATATCCGCCGGATCCGCCAGAGTCACCGGATCTACCGGATCCGACCGTATTAGCGCTTTGTAGTGTTTTATTGTCAAGGGAGGAGAGTTGGTGTGGCTATAGTACCTACTCGCAATTGATGAAGTAGTGGGCTTCTTTGTTCTACGTATTTAAACTCACTGTTATATCTTTAGGGATATACTGGTGCAAATTAAAACCCACTAAAAACGAATTACAAGTATATTGACAATAGGTCGTTACATGTGCGGATGATCCAAAAAATTCGAATGAATAAAAAATCAAAAATGTATAGAGGCAAGTGAAGTGACATTGACAGATGGTAAATGACGTTGACAGATGGTCGAGTGACGTTGACAGAAGGTCAAAAGTGACAAGACTTGCTATGAAATCTTGGAAGGCGTCAAGCCTGAACATATTCCCGGCCGTTGAAATGTCAATTTCAACAATCGCTGAGCTCTTCGTTCGTGGGAAGCTTGCAGAGACGAACCAGAGAACGCCGCACGCTGCCCTTGATTGTGAGGACGTCTGCTACTCTGGCTATTCCATCAGGTCCAGCGATGAGACGAAGGACACGCCCAAGCTTCCATGCCAGCGGGGGGGCGTTGTCATCTGCTAAGAGCACCATGTCGCCAACGTCCAGCCTTGGTATGTTTTGTCGCCACTTCGTGCGTTGCTGCAGCTCGGATAGGTACTCTTTCTGCCATCTTTTCCAAAATTGGAACCGGATTCTCTCAAGTCGCTCATAGCGGCGCATCTGACTCTCCTTGACTTCTGCCAGATTTGGGGTAGGCAGAGCGGTCAGCGGTCTCCCAATGAGGAAGTGCCCTGGGGAGAGGGAAAGGAAGTCATCAGGACTGGAAGAGAGGGGGCACAAGGGACGGCTATTAAGAATGGCTTCCACTTGTGCAAACAAAGTTGAAATTTCTTCAAAAGTTAAATGGCTGTCACCAATGACACGCCTTAAAAAGTATTTGGCTGATTTCACCCCAGCTTCCCAAATGCCACCGAAATGAGGAGTGTAAGCCGGAATAAAATTAAATTCTATTGATTGTTGAGTTGCAAAATCAGACAAAGGTTCGTGATTTCCCTTTAAAAATGCTCCTATTTCTTTAGCGGCAGCGACAAAGTTAGTACCATTATCGCTGAATATTTCCTTTGGTTTGCCTCGGCGAGCGATGAAACGTCTGAGTGTCATTATAAACGCCTCCTTCGTTAAGTCGCTCACGGCTTCGAGGTGAATACACTTATAGCGCAAACAAACAAACAGGCACAAATAACATTTAATTACACGGCAACCACGGCCTTTTCGATTTATTATATAAAAGGGGCCAGCAAAGTCCAAACCAACGGACAAAAATGGGTAGTCTGGGGTTATACGTTGAGGTGGTAAGTTGCCCATCTTAGGTTGTAAGGTCTCACCTCGTACTCGTCTGCATCGCACGCAATTGTTAACTACGCGTCTCGCAAGATGCCTGCCATTAATTGGCCAAACGCTTTCTCTTACAGATGCGAGTAGCAACTGCGGACCGGCATGTAAATTAGTTATATGTTCCCTTTCAAAATATAATTTAGTTAACCTATGCGACGCGTGAAGCAAAATAGCATGTTTTTTGTCATAGGAGTGCGCGGACGCATCTATTCGGCCACCGACACGAATTAATTTGTGTTCATCTAAAAACGGTGACAACGATAATATTTTACTTTTATTATCTAATGATTTGCCTTCGAGTAAACGATTGCGTTCAATAGGGAACGTTTGATCTTGAGCAATAAAGCATAGCGAGTAGAATGACTCACGCAGTTCATTAACGGACAACATACCTGTACATTTATTATGTTTATTTTTAGTGTTATTAATGAATCTGCGAACATAAGCCAGTGACCTATGCAATTTAGTTAAAGATGAGTAGTTATCAAAGTTAATTATAGGTTTGTTAATGATCACTGACTGTACCTTTAATTCTGGTATAATTTCCGGGTCCTTAACGGTTAATTTAGGCCATTCATGTTCATTTTTCAATAAAAAGTTAGGCCCAGTCCACCACAGAGTCATTGATATAAGACGTTTACCTTCTACTCCCCGTGAAATTAAATCAGCAGGGTTAGAATCCGTGGGGACGTATCGCCATGCGGAGGATGAAGTTAATTCGTTAATTTCAGAAGTGCGATTAGCTACAAACACCTTTAGTCTGCTGACGTCACCACGAATCCAATATAGCACCACTGTGGAGTCGCACCAGTGAATCAATTTATCCGGTATGTACCGCAGCGAACACAGGACCGACTTAGTGAGTTTAGCAGAGAGTAAGGCCGCACATAGTTCCAGACGAGGTATTGTGGTAGGCTTCAGTGGTGCTACCTTAGATTTCGCGCACAATAACCTAACCGTGACGTCACCATTACAAAGCTCATCGAAGTCTGTTTTGAGCAGGGAGTTTTTCCCCGAATCTTTAAGAAAGCGTTGATCACACCTGTTCACAAGGGGGGGAACCAAGACGAGATTAAAAATTATAGACCTATCTCAGTTTTGCCAGTACTGTCAAAAATATTGGAAAAACTGCTGAACCGAAGACTTATGAAATATCTAGAGGGCAACAAAATAATATCGGACGCGCAATTTGGTTTTAGGTGTGGAAAAAGCACCACAGATGCAGTTAACCAACTTGTTGATTATGTTACTGAAAAAGTTGATGCAAAGCAAAAATGTCTTGGAGTTTTTCTGGACCTGGCCAAGGCGTTCGACACTGTCAGTATTCCTACCCTTGTAAGCAAGCTAGAGCATGCTGGAATCCGGGGGAGGGCCCTAAGTTTATTTACAGACTTTCTTTACGACCGAACACAAAATGTTAAGATTGGGGAAGCAATTAGCAATGAAGCAAGAGTTGACTATGGTGTGCCTCAGGGTAGTTGCCTGTCCCCGAGCCTCTTCCTGCTCTATGTGAATGACCTATGCCAGAAATCTCTTGCCAATGGTAAAATATTCAGTTATGCAGACGACACCGTACTAGTATTTTATGGAGAGAGTTGGGAGGCGGCACGTCAAGCTGCAGAGACAGGTTTACGTAAAATAATCCTCTGGCTGGAACTGAATTTACTAACGCTCAATATCTCGAAAACCGCATTTCTGCAATTTACTTTCGCTAAAACTAAATCTGCGGTAATAAGCATCAAAGCACACTCCTGTGATGACCTCAAAAACAGTATTCAATGCTCATGTGTTCCAATTACACAACAAAAGACGATAAAGTACCTGGGTGTAATTCTGGATGAAGGGCTTAGCTGGCGTCCCCATATTGAACTGACTGCCTCTCGGGTTAGAAAACTTATATGGGCGTTTAAGAAACTTCGACAGGTGTGCGACTTTGAGCTACTCCGTACAGTTTATCTTGCACTGGCACAGTCAATCGTAGGCTACTGTATCACGGCATGGGGAGGTGCCTGTAAAACCTATATGATATATCTCGAGAGAGCCCAAAGATCTCTGTTAAAAGTCATGACCTTCAAACCCTACCGGTACCCAACAAAAAGCCTATATGAAATCTGTCAAGTACTTACAGTAAGACAATTATACCTCCAAAATCTGATAATGAAACAACATGAAATTACACCAGTAAGTCACGCAAACAAACTTAAAAGAACCATCGGTAATGTATGTCACACAATCAAATGTAAGACAGCATCCGCTCGACGGCAACACTTATACTTAGCTATTTATATATATAACAAACTAAACCAAATTCTCAACTTCAACCCACTAACTAAAAAGAAAACTAAGATGAAACTAAGCACATGGCTTAAAACACTGGATTACTCACAGACGGAAAACATAATTAAAGAACAACACTTTTAACAACATAATAGTAGTAATGAAGGCAAACGTCTCCGATAAAAGCCCAGAATCACCAAGCACAGTAATTCAGACAGACAAACACACACACACACACCACTTAAGAGCAAGCTTGCACTAATTGTAATTATTTTAATTTACTATTATTGTATACATTGTAAATGTTCTGCAAACGGGTGAAGGCACTGACTCCTGTAACACAGGTACCACCTAGCTCAGGAGTCAGGGCTCCAACTCAAAATGTAACCTTCTTTGTGTCAATAAAATATTTTTTTATTTTTTTTTATTTTTTTATTATGGCTTATTGAGCGCATGTAAACACATGCACCATTATGCGTATTTGGAAGCATCACTAAAGGAATGCAACTCAATTAACTTAGGAGATTGGCCTAGAACCAGCCTTGGTATTTGTAAATTAGACAAGTATGCTGCATTGTCAGAAAACTTGATCCAGTCATCCCTTACCTCCTGAGGGACTGGCTGATCCCAGTCTACCTTTTGTTGCCAAAGTTTTTGTAGCATTATTTTAGGTACTATCACAACTGGGCTCAGTATACCCAGTGGGTCAAATATTTTGAATGCGTTTGACATGATAAAGCGTTTAGTTATAATTTGATCATTATCATGCAGAAATCCTTTTATAGGAAAATGCAACATATCACTAGAAGGGATCCAGCCCAGTCCTAGCGTACTTGACGACTCACTAAACGTTAAATTATCTTTTTCATTTACAACAATGTTATTAAATATAGAAGAACAATTTGTTTTAAATTTTCTTAAATTAAAACAACCTGACCGTAACGCTTCACAAGCAGCTTTGTGTATATATATTAATTGTTGTGAGTCGTTTGAGCCTGTTATCAAATCGTCAACATAGAAATCTTCCTGAATAATGGTTTTAATTAGCGCATCGCTTTGTTCCTGCCCCACCTGCCATAAACAACGTGTACTCAGATAACTTGCACTTGCAGTACCGTATGTTAATGTATTGAGCATAAGCGTCTGAATTGGTTCAGATTCCTCTCCTCTCCACAAAATTAGCTGCAAATGCCTATCGTTATTGTGAACAAGTACCTGGCGATACATTTTTTCTATGTCTCCGGTGATTAAGTATTTATATTGCCTAGAGCGTATCAAAATAGAAAACAGTGTATCCTGCAGGGTTGGACCGACCATTAATATGTCATTAAGTGAACAACCGGAAGTGGTGGGAGCAGAACCATCGAATACTACACGAAGCTTAGTAGATTCGCTATCCTGTTTAAAGACCGCGTGATGACACAGGTAATAACTTGGGCTTATTCCGTTATAAAAATAATCATTCTTTAGCACAGTTAGATGACCTAATTCTGCATATTCATTTATAAACTTTGTATATTCTAGCTTCAGTGTATGATTTCGTTTTAATCGTTTTTCAGTGTTAATGAAGCGTTTCCTAGCCAATTGGTAACTATCGCCTAAGCAGTCCACAGTATCTTTTAATGGTAATTTTACACAAAATCTACCTGTACTGGTTCTTGTTGTATGAGTGAGAAAGTGTGTTTCACACTCATTTTCACCCATACTAGCCCTTTTAGGAATTTCCTCCAGGTCCCAGAATTTATTTAACATTTTTTCTATGTTATCGTCACTACTAGTGTAACTACAAATTGTACTATGGTTACAATGTACGCCTATCGGCTGCGCCACTGACTGAATGGGACCGGACACTATCCAACCTAATTGTGAGCTTCTTAACTTAGGCTCATTTACGCCTAGTGACATTTGTTTATTGCCTAAAATATCCCAGAATACGTCTGCACCTATCAAAACATCTATGTCGGCTGGTTGATGAAACATGGGATCAGCCAGCTGAATATTTTTAGGTAACTGTAATGACCCGATATCAATGGGTGTTTTCGGCAATCGACCCGTTAATTCCTTTAGCACAAGGCAGGAACAGGTTATGTTAAACTTATTGTGTACTGATTGTAATTTAATATTACAACTTTCAGTAACATTGTTTGCTAATGTGTTGCCTATGCCCATTACCTTTAGAGTGTCAATGGGATGAGACGATAACTTTAATCTGGTCTTTAGGGACTCAGTAATAAAGGATGATTGGCTGCCACAGTCCAACAATGCACGAACCTTGATCTTTTGCTGGTCAAATGGATTCGATACCTCTACCATGGCAGTTGACAATATAATCTGACTTTTATTTTTATTACAAAAGTTTGTTACTATTTCGACTGGTTCTTGAACCGTCGCACATTGGTTTGCCGATGTGGCTGTATGGTGCATCAAAGTATTGTGCCTCTCATTGCAGTCAGGCTTTTGGCATGACCTAAATCGACAGTCCTTTACGGAATGTCCCTGTCTTAAACAATTTATGCAAAGTTTATATCTTGTTACATCCGACATTCTTTCATCGATACTTTTAGACTTGAAAGTTGGACAATCATAGATTCTATGACGTTCGTCGCAAACAATGCAAGAAAACCCTTTCGGAGCCCTATGCTTATTATTATTATCTGTACTCGCAAAAGATTTAACTATATTATTTTGGCCCTTTTTTTGGCCATGATTATGATTTTGTCGACTACTATTTGGGATAGGACGTTCATCAGGCTTCAAAGACACAATTTTGTTAGAATTGATACTATTGCGATTGGTAGCCTCAAGTACATTTGCACGATTCATGATAAATTTACAAAACTGATCTAAGCTCGGCGAATCGCTGGATATACTATTGCGATGCTCCTCCCACTTTAATAAGGTTTGACTATCTAACTTAGCTGACAAAAGAAAAATTATTAGCACGTCCCAATTATCCGTGGATTGTCCTAAGCTGGCCAATGCACGTAAATTCTTAGTAATGTGATCGACTAAATATCTTAAAGATTTTTCGGAATCATGAGAAAGTGGTTTTAAATTTAATAATGAGTTAAGATGGTGATTTATTAATATTCTATTATTATTGTAGCGCTGGCACAGCAACTTCCAAGCTTCAGCATAATTTTTAGAGGAAACTTCAAGATTAGAAACTATTCTGGCCGCATTGCCTTCCAAATAAGAGTTAAGATAATAAAATTTATTTATTTCGGAAATGCGGTCGTTGTTGTGAATTAAACTTTCGAAGGTGTCTCTAAATTCTAACCAGCGGAAATATTCACCGTTAAATTTAGCGATTTGAATTTGTGGGAGTCTTAATCCTATACTGTGATGATCATCTGTGCAACATGAAGCGTTGTGAACGGAGTTGCGTCTTTGTTCAGACTCATTTTTGCGAGAGAACAATTCTAACAAATTCTTAGCAGTAGCCATGTTCACAATAATATCCTGCTCAATATTGTCGCGCTCATCTATTTCAGATGCAATGTTATCAGGGTTTAGAACCTCTATATCATTCTGCAACTCATCAACCCTAACGGATAATGCCTCAAATTTTGTAAGTCTCAAGTTTAATTCTGTTAATTGAATGTTACTCAACTCATCCTCTTTTGAAATATTATGTAAATAGTTTTTAAACTTAGTGATTTGTCCCTTGGCGGACACTCTTTTTGTTATTAGTTCCTTATAGCGCTGCTTATTCATTTCCATTGTGAATAAACAGGCGTACAACAGTTAAATGTAATTACCGTTAGGAGTGAGTTTTATAACAAAGGCAAAATAAATTGAATGGGCTCACGTTCCTCGTCTCGGTGTCACCTGCTAGTTGGGAAGCCGGAGTCACACGATCAGCTGATCGCCAATCGCTCAGTCAGCAGCTGTTAGGTACAGCTCCAACAGAAAGATGCTCGGAGCTTGTAGGTTGACCTGTCAAGTCGGCAGTCTACGCTAAGTACCTAATACAATAATCGAACACGAATCGGGTACGTAGGTATCTAATGGTACGAAGAACGGAGGACTTAACTTGAACAATAAATATATTATAATACTTACTAAACTTTCAACAATACGAGTTCAATAACGAAGAAGAATAAAGAGAACTATTATTTATTAGCAATAATCGCTACAATTAAAAGAAATGTTGCAAAGGTATTCGAATTCTCAACGAACCAATTTTATGTAGGTATAAGGAAAAAAGTCTGATGCAATTCGCAATCTATGGAAACTTTCGGCGATAAAATGCACGAAATTACTTTAATTTACACAAATGGAACACCATACTCAATATTTAATAGGTATGTAAGGATGCTTTGGATATTGGATGGATTTTCAACGAAGGAACGGCACTTAACTTTGAGATGACCTTGACGCTCGGCTCGATGCGACGCTTTAGCGGCACCGCTGCTCGAATCCTGGCTCCCTTGTCCAGGCGACAGTCCACCATACGCTGGAACCCGTGGATGTAGTCCCTCCACTGCAAGGCTTCCAATCTTGATGATCTGTCTCCGCGCGCTCGTTGACCTCGTGGCGGTTCGATCGAAGAAGTCCGTAGATTTTTTTGACTTTCGCGGATTACGATTATTTATTATTTTTCCCCTCATGGGCCACCATGTTATATCTTTAGGGATATACTGGTGCAAATTAAAACCCACAAAAAACGAATTACAGTACGAATATTCTAACTTTACCCATGCGAAGTTGGCTGTTAGTGACGACCGCGCAGGGTCCATCGCGTAGAAAAGTGTTACGTTCGTAGATTATGTTTTTTTTGTGTACGTGTTATATTTGAATTTTGAAAAAATGCATGCAATAACAATAACTCGATCACAAAGTAACACAACAAACACATACACTACAAGAAAACACAAAATACAAGTCAAACAGTAAGAAAAAACCAGAATAATTAATTAAAACAATAACAACGTTTAACACTTTTCGCACCAACAGTCGTATTGCATTGAGGAAGCGAGGCACAATTATGCATCAAACGTATACGAGTGACTGAGACGGCATACACGACGTACCCGCGCATGCGCTTTTCTATGTTTCTTGTCAAATTGACATCCTGCGCAATCGATTGCGACGTACTTCGCATGGGTAAACTTAGATTATTCGTACTGTATATTGACAACAGGTCGTTACATGTGCGGATGATCCAAAAAATTCGAATGAATAAAAAATCAAAAATGTATAGAGGCAAGTGAAGTGACATTGACAGATGGTAAATGACGTTGACAGATGGTCGAGTGACGTTGACAGAAGGTCAAAAGTGACAAGACTTGCTATGAAATCTTGGAAGGCGTCAAGCCTGAACACTCACGTCTTCAAACTACTTTGCCTTGTTGAGGTCTATGCATTCAAAAAAACTTTTTACAAAAAAATACAACCGAAATAAAAAAAACACTACAAGATAAAAAAAAGCCAAATTTCTGCTTTCTACGATCAGTAGTTTCAGCTGAGCGTTGTCTGTCAGTTATGGAAGAATTTTATATATTAGAATATTGATATATTAATGGACAACGATGCCGGATCAAACAATTTGTCCGCATCGCTGTCAATGGGAAATATGTCCAAAAAAATCTAAGAATAAATTACTTACTCATTATAAGTATCTCAGTCATCGCAATCTTTTGAAGCTAATTTACACATATTATACAGTAACTTCTCATTCAACAATCTCTCGAATTAATTAACAAAATCCAACGCAATAAGCAGTCGTGTATCAGAATATCTTGTGTCAACTTCGGGACGCAACAAACAGATAAGGCAGACCCCAATTATTACGAGAAAGTACCCTTTTGTCAAGTGCTCTTGGGGCAAAGGTTGGCCAAATATATTTGACAAGTACCCTTGTCACAAACGTTGGTCAAATGTATTTGAAAATGGGAGTCGGTGAAGTGTCACACGTACCACAACTACATCACAACCACAACATGCGGTTAAGCGCTAAATTATGTTTTTTTTTAATGTTTTTTTGTGATATTTTCGCCAATTATTAACCGATTTAAATTATTACTTTTTTGGTTGGAAGAACATTCTTCTGGACTGGTCCCATTTCAGTTTGTTGAAGATGTAATGAAGATCTTCGGAGATTGGAAACGGTGCTCTTCAATATTTGGGGGCCGAGTCACCCGCGTCCGTAGGAGAATACCCTTCACCGAATCCGGTGGCTACACGTGGTCCCCGGGTGGTACTAAACAGGTGACACTAACCGCCTCCGTGGTCTATTGGTTATACCACCTGATTCAGACCCAGAGGTCCCGGGTTCGAATCCCAGCGGAGGCAAATTTTTTGCTCGGTTTGGTTGGTGGTAGGACTTGTTCAAGTCCGCCTGGCAAGCTACCACCATCATGTCTAAGTCTGTCGCCATAACAACAATGTTAACAGCATTGTGTGTTCCGGCAGTTAGAGGTATGATAGCCAGTTCCTCTGTGTAAGAGGATTCCGGGTGAAACTCGCTTCCATCTTCGGCCTAATCATCACTTTTCATCAGGTGAGATTTGGGCCAAGGGTTTCCGCGTTTTGTGTAAAAAAAAAAGAGAGCAAAGCTCCCGGGGTGATTGAAATCGCATATCTATTTATTGTTTACACCAGTTCAAAACGTAACATCCTACACCTAACAACACCAAGTCTGCAAAATCGCATGAAAGCAAAATAAAAGCAAAAATACGCAATTTCGATTACATGGATGAAAAAAAACTCATCCAAGTTAAAGAATTTTAATCGTTTCATAAATGACAGAATTCTGAGGTAACAAACATAAAAAAATACAACCGAATTGAGAACCTCTTCTTTTTCGGGAAGTCGGTTTAAAATAAAAATACTATCTCTCAAAATATGATAATAGATTTATTTGAGTGTACCTAATGGCTACATTAATGTATGCATGCATTACAGGGCTATCATTAGAGTAGGCTCACATTAGAGGGACGAGCAATGTTAGAAGGGTCGTCAACCTTACCCTCATTAAGTTAAGGTCATAATAATTTACTTTTAGAAAACTTATGAATTAGCACTAACTATTCGTCTGGCACTGTTAATTTTAATTGCAACTTAAAATCAGTCAATTTTATAAACTTCGCCTTCGAGTGGGTATACTTTAAGTCGCAGTGTTTTTACTATTTTTATGCAGAAAGATATACGCAGCCCCGTGGCTATTCACTGAGCAGTACACAACTACAAAGTTAGTAAAATATTTTTAAACCGTATCGATTCGGTTCTTCCAGAGGTTACTTTTTAACAAATATTTTTAACAAACTAATAATCTTATTGACAAAAAAATAAACATTTATACTACCTGTACATCGTTTCCAAACATCTTTTAAAATGCCCACAGCAAAGGAGCGGAACTTTCTGCCTGCGTCTGTATTTTCGAACGCTTACAATACAACCCATATCTTCAAAGTTAGAGTGAAGAGGCTCTTTCTGGGTAAGCTCGCTCCATCGTAGACTTAAATTTGCTTCTGTCATCTCTAACGTAGACTAGAGTCAAGAGCAAACACATCGCAAAAAAAGACATCCATAGGTATTAGTTTGAGGGAGAGACTGGTGATTCAGGGCTAGGTGGAAACAAGACAGCACTCGGTTGATCACCAGCTCGCTCAACTGAATGAATGAACCAGTGCTCTTTACGCTTCAAAATTTGATAGTTTATAATTTTTCTATTTCATTCCGAAACTATAAAATTTTGATGCGTAAACAAGTATTACAAATGTTCAGTTGACAATTTATCGAGAGTTTACAAACTGTCAAGTTATTTTATAATCTTACTAAGTTTGCCACTTTCCGGTGACACATACTAACTGGAAATCTCCAGGACCGGACGGGCTGCACAACTTTTGGATAAAGTGGTTTCAAGGATCGCACGCTCGCTTGGCATCTCAATTCCAGTCTGCCTTAGAGTCAGGGTCGCTGCCCCAGTTCCTAACTACAGGAATAACCCACCTGCTCCATAAATCAGGTAGTACCGCGGAGCCTAAAAATTATAGACCGATCACGTGTTTACCGACGGTCTATAAAGTTCTTACATCCATTTTGAGAGCTAAGATAAACCATCATATTGATAGTAATTCAATTATGTCTGCCTCTCAGAATGGATGTAGGAACGGGTCCCGCGGTACTAAGGAGCTGCTCCTCATTGACATTGCCATTAGCCAGCAGGTTCGTCGTTCGCGAAGGGATCTGTCGACATGCTGGATAGATTATAAGAAGGCCTACGACTCAGTGCCACATACATGGCTCATGAGGGTGCTGGAGCTGTATAAAGTTAATGCAGTTCTACGCACCTTCCTGATGTCGTGTATGGGGCAGTGGAGGACGGTCCTTCACTATCCAGGGTGTCGACAGACCCAGGTGAACAGCGACCCGATAAGGATCGAGCGTGGCATATTTCAGGGCGACAGTCTGAGTCCACTGTGGTTTTGTCTGGCCCTCAACCCTCTCAGTACATTGCTGGAGGGTTCGGGGCAAGGCTTCCGGTTGAGAAGAGGTGGTCAGGTCATATCGCACCTCCTTTACATGGATGACTTGAAACTATTTGCTCCTAACAACTTGCAACTGATGAAGCTACTGAAGGTGACAGAAAACTTCAGTAGCGCCATCAGGATGGAATTTGGTGTGGATAAATGTGCGGTCATGCATGTAAAGCGAGGGGAGATTATAGAATCCGTGGGAACACAACTCTCGGATTCCATACATCTAAGGTCCCTCTCCTCAACCGAAACTTACAAGTATTTGGGTATGTCGGAAGCGTTAGGCATCAATGCTGCTGTTATGAAACAATCGTTGAAGGAGCGCTTCTTTGGCCGCCTGAATAAAGTACTTAACAGTCTTTTATCAGGCGGAAACAAGGTGCGTGCCTTCAACGGTTGGGTCATTCCGGTTTTGATGTACTCTTTCGGCATACTCAAATGGACTCAGACAGAACTTGACGCCCTGGATAGAAGGGTACGCTCACTGCTTACCGCAAATCGGATGCATCACCCACGGTCATCGGTGATGAGGCTGTATATCCCGCGGAAGTGCGGGGGTCGTGGCTTCTTAAATGCTAAGACCCTGCACAACCGCGAGGTATGCAGCCTTAGGGAATACTTCCTAGAGGCCGACGTGGGTATGCATCGGGATGTGGTAGCGGTGGACAAAGGCCTTACCGCGCTCTCCTTGGCTAACGAGAACTGGCGCAAACCTGTGGTATTAGATACTAACGACCGCAGGGAGGTATGGCAGAGCAAGGAGCTTCACGGACGCTTTTATCGGGTCCTACATGGGCCCGATGTAGACTTTTTAGCGTCCGTAGCCTGGCTGCGTTTTGGTGACCTCTTTGGGGAAACCGAAGGTTTTGTCTGTGCGATCATGGACGAAGTTATGATGACGAACAACTACCGGAAATACATTGTGAAGGACGGTACGGTTGACATATGTCGGGCATGTCACCGACCCGGGGAATCCATCCGCCACATTATTTCCGGTTGTTCTAGTCTGGCTAACGGAGACTATTTGCACAGGCACAACCTTGTAGCCAGGATCATCCACCAGCAACTTGCTCTGAGATACAATCTTGTGGAATCGGAAGTACCGTACTATAGGTATGTGCCCGACCCAGTTCTCGAAAATGGCAATTGCACGTTGTACTGGGATCGGTCTATCATTACTGACAGGACTATTGTTGCCAATAAGCCTGACATAGTGGTGATAGACCGACTAGAGCGTCGCGCAATGATTGTTGATATAGCAGTCCCTCATGACGAGAACCTCGTGAAGTCTGAGAAAGAGAAACAAAGTAAGTATCTTGACTTGGCTCGCGAGGTTGTCGACATGTGGGATGTGAACACAGCAGTCATTGTGCCGATAGTCGTGACGGCCAATGGCATTATTGCCAAGAGCCTCGACCAACACCTCAAGAGGCTCTCGTTGGGCAGCTGGATCAAGGGCTTGATCCAGAAAGCAGTACTCCTGGACACGGCGCGTATTGTTAGGAGGTTCCTCTCTCGGGAGCCCTGACCACCGGTAGCTTGGACCCTGTTCCCGATGCCGGTGGGCTACTATTTTTATATTTTTAAATGTTTTTTTATTAGTTTTATAGAAATATTTAAAAATGTAAAATATATGTACAAAAAAAGAAATAAATGGAATAATAATAATAATAATATCCTTGGACATTTCACACAACGCCATATAGTCCCAAGCTAAGCAACTTAATGCTTGTGTTATGGTAACGAGATGGCTGATAAACTACTTATATACATTTTTTTTTTGTAAATACATACATATTATAGATAGAAAACACCCAGACTTGGAACAAATACATGTAGGCCGTACAAATATTTGTTCCGTGCGGGAATCGAACCCGCGACACGCTGCGCAGCAGTCAATCACTCAACCACTGCGCCAACCGTGTCGTTTGCACACAAAGCTCGATTCAGAGAAATAACAAACCCCGCGGTCCCTCCGAGTACGACTGTTACCGCCACAGATAAGCCCCCAGTTACCCCGACACCGCTGCCGTGCGGAACCCTTTGCCTGACCCGGCTGGGAGCATGGAGGAGTTAGAAATGAAATGCTAGGCCTATTCCCAAGCCTGATCGAGGTGATAGGCAGCGGTGACCTCTCGCGACCGGCTCTGATTCAATCTATGGCCCGGAGCAAGGAGGCATGGGAAGCGGCCACCTCCTTCTGCGAAGCAGTAATGCTAGTGAAGGAGGAGGAAACCTCACGCCCCAGCCGCCGCAACAGAAGAAGACGCCCTGGGCGACGGGAGTCGCAGAGCGATTCTCGGCCACCGTAGGTGCGGGCCTGCGGACGGCGAGCGTTGGGTGGCGGCTCGCTGTCCAATCAAAACCAGGACCGGGTCGACGGCGTGTTGTGTTCCACGTGCGCCTCAAAGAGATTTCACCATAGAAGACGGGGTCCGCTAGAGCCGGTGATTGCCAGGGTTGCGGAATTTGTTCAAAAGAGTCACCGCAGCTCTGGAACGTAAAGGGCACTAAGAGGAACACGGATGGGTTTTAGTCAGTGAGAGTCTGAGATTCCCTTCTGATTGGCCCAAAGCGGGAGAAGTCATTTGATGATTTCCCATCCATAAAAAAAGCCCACTTAGTCACAACACACAGCACACTTAGTCCACTTTCATTGGCTCAATCATCCATGGCAACGGAAAATATCCCTGAATTAGTTTTAATTGGATTGAGCCGAGTGGAGGAAAATAGGGGTACATGCATAGGGTAAATGTTTTAAAAATATAACGCTGCAATTCACATCACTGGAATTTAAAAACTAAATAGTAATGGTGACCCACCACTCAATACTGCCACGAGATATATATTTAAATCGAAATTGTGAAAGAATAGAGCCTGATAGCTAGCCTTTAACTCAAGTGTTACTTGTAGACAGGCGTGATCCTTCGTCAATCACATTATCGCTTATCGTCAGGAAATATTGTAGTCAAACGCTAGCCTATCAACAGCTTAAGGGTGTAGCCTCTTTTGAGGGTGTAGCCTCGACAACACAAACAAATTCAACTTTTAAATATTACGCAACTGGCACTCCATTCACAATCTTCCTCCGTGACAGCCATATACCCTTCTTTGGTAACGTTTTCCGCAACATTGTGATAAGGAAACATACACCCACGTGCGCTACGTGACGCCGAATTTCAACAAGAATACTTTACCCTTTTTATTCTTACAAAAATACTTACGAAATATCCTCTTTTGGTGAAATAAATACAGTTTTAGAGAATGGTTTTTTAGTCCTAGGATTTTGTGTATCGTAGGACTGAAGGATTTAAATAACAAAACGACAGAAATAATGTACCTATCACCATGACTCGTATTCGGCGAGTTTCATGCATTTTTATGGCTTACATTCCCATATATAGATTAGTGTTATTTATATATAGTAGTAAGGTATAGTTGAAACCCAGCGTTAGGCTACGTTTACACCAGAGGTGTGCGAGGATGCGTGGTGTGGGATGTGTCAATTAAGAACCGACAGAATTGATGCGCTGAGCGAGGCTCGATTACTGAAGGGATTAATATGCCTTCAGGGTGCTGAAGAAGCTGCTTCGATACTGCAGCGGATCGGGTATGTTTGCGGACGCAAATATGGATGGCTTTGCGGCGATTATTCGTAAGAGAGCTGTGTTTTTTTTTTTTTTTTAATATTTATAGGCGTGCGTTTGACCGCTATCTCACCTGATGTTAAGCGATGATGCGGTCTAAGGTGGAGCACGCTTGCCTAGAAGTAACCTATTCACTCTTGACTTAAAGACTCCCAGGTTGTAGCTATCAGGAAACACAGACTCAGGCAGGGAATTCCACTCCTTAGCTGTACGCACAATGAATGTATTCCCAAAACGTTTTGTGCGTATAGGTGGGATGTCCACCATGTACCGGTGGTACATCGCCGTACGTCTTGTGGTCCGATGGTGGAACGGGCTTGGCGGAATTAAGTTATGCAATTCCGTCGCACACTCCCCAAAATGTAAACGATAGAAAACCGACAGGCCAGCAACTCGGCGTCGATGCTCAAGACTTTGGAGCTTCGATTCGACGAGCTTATCATCACCGATGATCCTCTTGGCTCGTTTTTCAATTGACTCGAGGGCATCAAGCTGGTATCTGGCAGATCCGTCCCAAAGATGAGAGCAGTATTCCATACACGATCGAACTTGCGCTTGATACAGTTTAAGAAGCTGTTCCGGCGTGAAGTACCGTCTCACCTTTGCCAGGATCCCCAACTTTCTAGCAGCCACTTGAGCCTTGGCCTCTATGAAGGGGCCAAAATTGAGGGTGGATGTTAATGTAACACCAAGAAGCTCAAGTCTGTCGGTTATGGGCAGGGTTACACCGCGGAGAGATGGAGCAGGGTTGAATTGACTCCTTTTAGCGGAAAAAAGACACGCTTGGGTCTTCGCAGCATTGAACTTGACCAGATTGGCATCGCCCCATTCGGAGACAGCCTGTAAGGACACGTTCAAGCGCTCAACCATAGCCTCCCGGAGAGACCGGGTCTGTGACCCACCAGCTCGTGCGTCAGACACGTATCTCTCAGCAACAGTGCTGTCGTCTGCATACCCAAAAGTACCGGGTTTTGTGTCCCTGATGCGCCGCATACGACGCAGTTGTTGTTTTCTTACCATCTGTACCTTTTTATCAATAAACAATTAATTAATTTGTTTATTTATGTAATAAGGTACCTATGCATATGGACTATGGTTCTGAAATAAAAAAAAATGATTTGATTGAATAACATCGGTTCAAACACATCCCTCGCTGCATCTTCGCACATCTTTGGTGGAAACGTAGCCGTGGACCAATTGTCTGGTATTTTGAACTGAACTAGCCCTCTTTGACGCTGACGATCAAAAGTTGCAAAAGGCAATAACTTTAAATGAATAAATAAATTATTATTATTCCGGCTACCTGCATTATGTGACAAATGATCATGATTGCTTACTTTCTTAGTAGAAAGCGAGCCTATCGCCATTACTTTATATTGTTTGCAGATAAACCTCTGCTGGTTATAATCCTCCCTCAAAGGGTCCTGTAAAAAAGGTTTCCTTCCAAAATAAATGCGATCGAAAAACTATATACCTAACACTTATATATATCCCACCGCTGAAATTGAACCATTACAAACCAAGACTTGTGACTGTGGATGGGTGACCATCTTAACATACTGAGTTTCCTCCGTGCCTCGGAAAGCACGTTATGCCGTTGGTCCTGGTCATTTTTATAGATCTTTGACAGTCGTTACGGATTGTCAGAAGCCAATAAATCTGACTTCAGTCTTGCCAAGAAATTCTCAAAAAGACTAGACTTGATTAGATTCCATTGAAGCGTCATCTATTCCTCTCCACAAAAGCCTTAGTCTCCGGTTGCCTAGCAACGGACCAACACTTGAGTAATCACTATTGTCAAAGGAGCTGAACCCAGTTAATGGGTTGTGGAGGTCTGGTAGGCAGCCGCTCTACGTGAAATACTGGTATTGCGCCGAATCCGGTTTGACTTGAAGCCGACCCCATAAAAACCAACGCAGTTTAAGAGCGTGTATTCCGTCCACTAGCGCCGCCAATCGTTTTTTATTAATTGTGGTAAATTTAAGACACGTAGATAAAAAACCGCTCTGTAGTGCACTAAAGAATTGTATCTATTATTTTTTGACAGCTATTTTTGATACATAACTCATGGCTAAATAGCCAAAACGGCAATTATTGCTGGCAGCAAAAATATCGACTTTGGCAACTATTTATGTTCTAAAGTACAAAACATAACTCTCAAAACATAATAAATACATTTCTTCAGTGCACTACAGAGCGGTTTTTTGCCTACCAGACCTCCACAACCCATTAACTGGTTAACACGTATTAACTTTTGTGTATCCCTAGGGCCTGGTTGTAAATTATACTCACGAAGACTATTAGATACAAAGTTTATTCATGGACACATTAATACAGAATTAACAAAATACAAATTCGAACACAACTTATCTATCTGCCAGCTAGTCGACAATCCCCCGCGCCAGTCCCGCGCTTTCTTTTGAACAACACCACAATGCATACATTTTTTTTTTTTTTTTGAAAATGGCGCCAAAATTACAGAATGTAATAAATATAACTAACAGACGGCCATTCTGCCGTGGGGATGACCCCATCCCCAACTCAGCTCGGCCATTCACTGTTAGGTATGACCTCATACCTTGCTTTGTTTCATACAATAAATTGAAATACATAATATGTTGAAAAGTTCAGCAGTTCTCATTTTAGTGTAACACAAATCTAAGTACAAATAATGATTGATATTTTTAAGACTTCAACAGAACAGGTAGTAGTAACTCCAATATCTATATTCTTAGTAAAAATTATAATTATCGTTCACAGTTTTTAATTAATAAGTGTAAGTAAATTAGTCCAAACACTAGAGCCACACTAGGGGCACAAATAATAAGCTAAGTACCACGCTGGGGGTAGATTTGATTAACTGCAGCCACACTTGGGGATTCTCATTCATTTCAGTGGACGATCATCATTAGTGTTCACACTTGGGAACTTCATTAGGTACCACACTTGGGGTCCATTGTTATCTATTTATATTGGCCACACTAGGGGCTAACAGCTAGACTTGAGGATTCTCATTGATCTCGGGTAATCATCATAGTGTTCACACTTGGGAACTTCATTAGGTACCACACTTGGGGTCCATTGTTATCTATTTATATTGGCCACACTAGGGGCTAACAGCCACACTTGGGGATTCTCATTGATCTCGGGTAATCATCATAGTGTTCACACTTGGGAACATTAGCACCACACTTGGGGTCATTTTTCATAGTTTTCTCACTGCTATCTATGCTGTAATGGTCATAATAGGGAAAATAGTGGTAAGTGTATAAGATGTAAGTCAATAAATAAAGATATTTACTCAGATAATAAAAAGAAAATAGATACATTAAATTACTCTGAAAGAGAATCGTCAGTTGTGGAGCTTATTTCGTCAGTAACAGAAGGTGCCCCCATCGTTATCCATGGTTTTAAATGGTCTGCCGGGAAAATATTGCGGTAGGCACGATCAGCGTGTCCGCGAATGCTAGATACTTCGTACCTGTCATTATCTAGGACGCGTGTTATCTGAAAGGGTCCCCGAAACTTTGGGACTAATTTCTTACTTTTGCCTTTTTCTGTTTTATGATTGGGAATCATAACAAGATCATCCTGCTGAAATACTTTAGTGGCTGCTTTGTTTTTGTCATAATTATTTTTCATTTTTAGTTGATTATCTTCTATATTCTCTTGAACAGTCTTTCTTAATCCTTCTCTTTCTGTACTTGTCATTTGCTCTGTATCTTCCAAAGCGCCTTTAATAATTCCTTCTGAACGGCCTATCGTTCTTTGTCCGAAAACTATCTCAGCAGGACACTTTCCTATGCCTTTATTAACCGTGTTATTTAGGCTCCATTGCAGCCTTCCCAAATTAAGGTCCCAATCTTTTTCATCAAGACCATGATTCATTGCCGCCAGTGAATTCAAGATGGTTCTATTATACCGCTCGATCTGCCCATTAGCACGTGGTGTCGCCACTGCGTTATACACGTGTTTGGTGCCAATCGAGCCAGTAAAGGCCTTGAATTCACTGGAAGTGAAAGAGGAACCTTGATCAGATATAATCACTTTAGGATGACCGAATACCGAGAAGATTTCTTCTAAAACTTTAATAGTTGTTTTAGTTTTAGTATTTCGTACGCCTTTAACAAAAATAAACTTGCTGAACGCATCTATAATTCCAAGAATGTAACAGTTCCCTCTTTTGCTTTTGACAAATGGGCCAAGATGGTCCATGTGGATGGTGTGGAAAATAGCGCTAATCTTTGGAATGGGATGTAATTCACCACTTTTCTTGCCCGAAATTTCCTTATTATAGGCACAATTAATGCATGCTTTCACGTATTTCTTGACGAAGCGGTTCATTTTTGGGAACCAGTAATCAGATGCGATTCTCTCAAGTGTTTTCTCAAGAGAAAAGTGACCCGCTTCATCATGATTCATTTGGCATATTTTCCAACGTGCTGAATTAGGCACTACCCATCTCATTTTGTTGCCCACCTTTCTATAAATCTTGTCATCTCGGATTGCATAATTTTGAAATATGTCTTTTATGTCATTTTCGTTTTTCTGTAGGATCTGCTTTACCGCCTTTAAATGTGGGTCTGTCATTTGAACAGTATGGAGCCAGTCATTGGTCGTGATGTTAAGAACTTCTAATTCTTCTTGCTCCGGGGGAAATACAGGATTGCGGCTAAGCGCATCTACATGCTGCATACTTTGGCCGGGTCTGTATTCAATAGAAAAGTTATACTCCTGAAGTATAAGCCACCACCTAGCAACTTTCGGTAGCAAATCTCGTTTTGATAACGTTGACCGTAAAGCATTACAATCAGTGATGACTTTAAATTCTATACCTATTAGGTATACCCTAAATTTCTTCAAAGACAGTACTACAGCCATTGTCTCTAATTCAAACGAGTGCCAAAATTCTTCTTCTCGTGTAGTTTGGCGGCTGAAATAAGCCACCGGCCGAAATGGCGTGTTATCATCGGGTCGTTGTAGTAATATTCCGCCTATACCCACCTTACTGGCGTCACAGTGAACTTCTGTAACATACTCGGCATTGTACAAAGCTAGAACAGGTCTCGTAACCAGTTGTGATTTAATGTTTTGAAATGCCGTTTCTTGTTCTTCGCTCCATAACCAAACAGCATCAGTTTTGGTTAGTTTCGTCAGAGGCCTGGCTATAGACGCGAAGTTGGGAACGAAACGTCTGAAGAAACTGGCTAGTCCAATGAACTGTCGAACCTGATGAACATTACTCGGGCGGGGAAATTCCGACACCGCCAGTATTTTTTTACTTCCAGGTTTAAGTCCGTCTTCAGATATTTCAAAGCCTAAATAATCAATTTTAGACTGGAAGAAGCAACATTTTTTTAAGTTTAAGGTAAGGTTTGCTTTTCGTAAGAGCTCTAATATTGCCTCAAGTTTGTCAAACATTTCTTCAGGCGTGCTAGCCGTTGCCAATAAGTCGTCCAGGTATGGTATAGCCAATTCGAATCGTTTTGCACCGAGAGCTTTGTTTATCATACTTTGGAAGACTGCGGGGGCATTTACAAGGCCAAAAGGCATGCGTGTGTACTCGTAGTGGCCATCAGGGGTTACGAACCCCGTAATGTGCCTTGAGTTTTGAGCCACAGGAATCTGATGATAGCCCGATGCGAGATCCAAACTCGTGAATAATGATTTGCCACTTAGCCGATCTAACTGATCGTCGATAACAGGCATTGGATAACTGTCTTTGATGGTCTTTTTATTCAATGCTCTGTAATCTACACAAAGGCGATATTCGTTATTCTTCTTACGTACGAGAACTATTGGACTCGCATAGGGTGACTGGGATTCCTGTATAATGCCATTAGCCAATAGATCTCCAATTATCTCTCTCACCTTAGTACGTTCGCTGAATGGTAGCCTATACGGTTTATAGTAGACAGGAGTCGTATCATTTAATCTGATAGTCATCTCAGTTACGTGAGTCACTCCCAGTTCACCGGAGTCGAGAGCGAAACAATCTCTAAAATCATTTAATAACTGAAGCAATCTACTTTTGTCTTTTTCGGTGATAGCTGGTCCTAAATTTAACATCTCCATCGTTATTGGAGGTTTAGACTCGGTCAATGTTGGTGATTTTATTGTCTCTCTTACACTGATATTGTTAACTTCAAGCAAGTCAGAGTTCGGTAAAAATACATCTTTCTCAGGTAATTGTACTACACGTGATATTAGCTTATTTTCTTTGAGACTGATATGTTCATTGGACATATTTATTATAAGAATTTTACCTTTGCCAGCTTCGAACTGATAAACTCCTTGCAAAATTGAATATTCACTTCCAGGTCTCATACATATATTTCCGGGTACAAAAAGTGGCCCAGTATGCTCGTTAACTGTGTGTACTTCTAAATTATTTAAACCTTCTTGCAATATTGTGTCGTGGGTGACATTTAAGTCGATTTTTTCTAGCTCGGAGTCATCGCAATACAATGTTAAACTGGAACTAGTTTTATAAACAACTACAGTAGGTAATTCAGTTAATGACTGCCCGATTAAAACATCAGTTTCTAATAAATGATCGTCCACAATATACGCTACAATATCAGCTTCAACTGCGTCAACCACGACGTTAATATTAGTTTTACCTATCGGTACTATACTTCCGAAAGCAAATCCTTTAATTAAGGGGAGACCTGACTGTACTATAGTGAGATGAGCCTCATCTGCCACTATTTTGCGAACAAGGGTGCATTCACTACCAAAATCAATATATGCGGATAGCTTAACTCCATTTAAAGTAACAGATTTAAAATACTTGCCATTAGTTTGACTGTCCGATGAGATTTTTAAAACATTTTGAACTGGCTCAGTGTTAGTACTTGTCATATTACTCGCTTTAGTTTTACTGCGATGCTGTTCACGGAAATTTTGAATTACTTCGCATTTTTGGGTATCGTGTCCGAGACGAGAACATTTCGTGCACCGTTTAGTTGGTTTTGTACAAGTACGTGATGTATGTCCGTTCTCTAAGCAATTGTAGCATTGAACATTTTTATTACGTTCTTGAAACTTATTTATTGATTTTTGAGCGTTGGGTGTTATATCGCGGTTTGTCATTACATTCTCGTTTCGGCTTAAGTTGAATTTACGAGGGATTAGGTTGCCTTTTCTTGAAATACGGCGTAGATATCTAAGTAGGTGCGATGGCTTACTAAAACTTGAACCCTGAGCGTTTAAACGAATGTTATTGTCAAAAATCCCATTGACAATACAGTCAACCGCATTACGCCCTCTTATACTACACATCTTTACTAATCTCACTTTATCATGGTAATAATCCTCTAGGGATTCCTCTCTTCTGCTCCTTCTGTCTAACATTTCATTTAAGCGGTCAGCATAGTTCCGGTCATCAGGGAAGGTTCTAATTATTTTCTTTTGCCATTCACGCCATGTCAAGTTTAGTGTACTAAGACCCTGGTACCATTTCTTTGCATGACCTGCTAATTTTGGAATGGCGTAGAAAGTAATCTGCTTTTCACTCCATTTATAAATTTTAGCGGTTTCATTAACCTTGCGAATCCAATTTATAGCCGATTGTTCATTAGCATCTGGGTTAAATTCGGGAATCACATTTTGCGCCCCTTCAAAGTGGTGATCGGTCTTACGAAACACACGTGATAGTTCTCTTATAACGTCAATGTCACGGCGAGGTGTTGAATGTGATCTCCTCTTACGTTTCGAGTACTTTCTTAGTCGTTGTTTTGGGCGCGATGATCTTTCGGATGCAGTCGATGAAAGCGAATTATCAGATGATGACGTGTTAGATTGGGAACGATGTCGTCGTTTCCTACTTTTTGCGTGTCGATTTTTACTATAGTATAAATCATCAGAGCTTTCAGACGTACTGGTAGCAGAGCGGCGAGGGCGTTGGTAAGAGGAACGTGGTCTACGTGCATGTCTGCCACTATTCATGCTACTGGACGAACATCGCCTTCGAGATCTGCTACGGTCAGTTTGTCGTTTATGACGGCGGCGTTTATCATGCAAACTTGTCATGGACCGGCGTCTCCGCATGGGCTGGTCATACAAAATATTGCTGCGACACTCTCTTGTTCGCCCGCGATCACGTGAGAGACGCCGGGGTGGTGGCGTATAACCTGACGCTTCCGTGGAAGACATGTTTAAGATATACCTCGGAAATCTGGTCTAAGTGGAGACTTATGTATGCGTCCACAAAATAGCAAAACAAGAAAACAGGTGTAAGTATATAAAACAAAAATAAGTCAGTGAATGTGTGTGTGTATGAAGGAAAAAGGAAGGGAGTAAAGGGGTAGGTGAAGGAGAGAGGAAGAGAAAAAAAAACATTATTATTACTATGCAATGAATACGTAGGTACGTGTAACTGAAAGTTATCATTATCGGGTTATTTCCGACTAGAGTTGCCAACTAAACTGTTTTTCACTAAATTATACTTTTTACCGTCGAACAAAAATAAAAGTATATTAAATACTGTTTTCAGCATCCAAATTTGTTTTTATCTACTATTTATATGTCTGTGGTTTTTATTTAGTTCGAGGGCGCTCACTGGTCAGTGCAGCGCAGCCACAAACAAATCACACTAAGTTTCTGAAAGAGTCTGTCAGTGTCAAATATTCAAGACTGTCACTCACTGACAGACGTGCGAGTATGTGCGTTTTCAGAACATAAACTTTTTTTCGCGTGTAAATTGAAAACATTATTATTAAAAATCTATACCTAGCCATTTTTCTGTTTCTGCATGCAGAAGAGAAGAATTAAAAAGATTTGTAGCGCTTGCTGAAGGAGAGTTTCATGAAATAAAACGACACATCGGAACTCGTTGGCTATCTCTTCTATTCCACCAGCAAATATTAAACAAATATATAAATTTGACTAATATGGACAGTTGGACACTAATTTGTAACTACTTTGTTAGTTTGGATGTTGACTGTTCAATGTTGGATAATTATGTAGAAAATGATGTAGTTTAATGTTACCTTCTCTAAGCTAGTAATATATTTTTTTTTTCAATAAAACAATTAAAAAAAATTGAAGGAAATAATGTAAGTAAATATTTTAAATGTTTCTAACATTAATTCAAAGAAAAAAGTATTCTGGCCATGAAACAAAAAAAAAGTAATAAATACTATTACATAATCTTCCCAAGAAGTTTTTAATATAATATAGGTACTATTAATAACATCATACTTTTTATTGATAAGGCTAATTTGTATTTAAAGAAAATGGTTCAATTTAAATCAGACTAACCGGCTTTCTTTATTAGCTGTTTGTCATTGAAATCTTCGGTCACATTTGTTCATTTTGAGAAAATTATAGATAGGTAATCTAAATTTGTATAGATTCATTGTTGGTATGGATGATTTATATCCAAAATTAACAAATTAGGTAAGCTTTGCGCTTTGTGACCATAATTTATCGACTTACAACTTTTGTTCGAAGATACCAACACAACAACATAATATAGTTTGCATGTACAGTACACCCTCAAATGCACTATAAAACTACTATTTACCACACCCGCCATAAACGTGTTTGTAAATTAATAATAAGTGGGC
Organism: Ceramica pisi; assembly: GCA_963859965.1. Lineage (NCBI taxonomy): Eukaryota > Metazoa > Arthropoda > Insecta > Lepidoptera > Noctuidae > Ceramica > Ceramica pisi. The sequence continues at coordinate 21,923,670 of OY982547.1, read as the reverse complement.
TAATCATTTCAGTGAGATGAAACGACCTGGCACCAACTAAATCAGACACCTATTATGTTTAGTTCTAGAGGTGATTACAGGTTTGCACTTGTTTATAACAGGGCAGGTAGGTACCTACTTGCTGTGGTGATTAAACAATATAATAAAGAGGTTACATACCAGATAATCAGCAGATTTTCTCCAAGGGTTTTACCACTTCTGAAGTATTAACTTTTGTGTATTCCCAGGGCCTGGTTGTAAATTATACTCGCGAAGACTAGTAGATACAAAGTTTATTCATGGACACATTAATACAGAATTAACAAAATACAAATTCGAACACAACTTATCTATCTGCCAGCTAGTCGACAATCCCCCGCGCCAGTCCCGCGCTTTTTTTTGAACAACACCACAATGCATACATTTTTTATTTTTTTTTGAAAATGGCGCCAAAATTACAGAATGTAATAAATATAACATAACTAACAATTTGGTCATCTATCCTATTAAAGTGCTTTAAACTGCGTTGGTTTTTATGGGGTCGGCTTCAAGTCAAACCGGATTCGGCGCAATACCAGTATTTCACGTAGAGCGGCTGCCTACCAGACCTCCACAACCCATTAACTGGGTAACACGGTACTTCTTGGCAAAACTGGACTCAGATTTTCTGTCTTCTGACTATCCGTAATGACTGCCAAAGATCTACAAATGACATATAGGACCAACAGCTTAACGTGTTTTCCGAGGTAAGCAAGGAGTATTGGTATGTTAAGATTGTCACCCATCCACAGACCAATCTTGGCAAGCGTTACTTAACCTTCAAGATCTACCGGTGCAACTGTTATTGTTTACCCGCGAGCTCCTCTTTAATGATATATTATTGACGTTGGAAAAGCTACGAGTTCAGGCTAGTTCTGGGTAAGCTCGCTCCATAATAATATTTATTATCTACACAGTCTATCTAAAAATATACAAAAATATAATACTGAAAGTGAAAATAGAATCAAAACCAATAAAAAAACAAACGTGACATACTTAAGTATTTAAAAAAAAACTGTCCATCGCAAAACGCTGTTTTCTATGGCAGCTGTACAGGTGTCATGGACTTTGACGTCAACGTTTATATTGGACTTTTCTTTATCTTTGAAGCATAATACCTTCATCGCTGATGAAGGTATTTAGTATTAGTATACCCAAATTTTGTAAATGTGAGTACCATGGAGCCTTATTAATATACTAGCTGTCCCGCGCAACTTCGTCTGCAGCTACTTGCTCCGCTCCCATTTGTCTTAGTATGATGATATCCTTCCTCGATACATGGACTATCTAACACTCAAATATTTTTTTAAATCCGACCAGCAGTTCCTGAGATTAGCGTGCTCAACCAAACAAACAAACTATTCTGCTTTATAATATTAATAATATAATATAGAAAATATAGATATGTGATTAGAGTTAACTAAGATTTTTGTAAAACATCACATGATTTAAAAAGTGTCCGTGGAGTTTCTTGCACGTTCTTCTCCATAGAGATCTACGCTTTGAACGTGAACCTTGACATTTCAAAAGTGCCTGTAAATGGTTTATCTATACTAATATTATAAAGCAGAAGAGTTTGTTTGTATGTTTGTTTGTTTTGGTTGAACGCGCTAATCTCAGGAACCACTGATCCACCATCCGATTTGAAAAATTCTGTTAGTATTAGATAGCCCATTTATCGAGGAAGGCTATAGGCATATAGCCTATAGCCTTCCTCATCCATCCATCATCATCACGCTAAGATCAATAGGAGCGGAGCAGTAATGAAAAATGTTACGCAGACGACGATGCACGGGTCAGCTAGTTTGAAATAAATGCTTTTGAATCTTAAAAAAAGCTATTTAAAAATAATTTCACGATTGTTTACTGGAGTTAATAAGTATTTCAATGTGCAAATACAAAAATCACATGCATACTTATTCCCTATTGTTCCAACGGAACATACTTTTCAGATAAATAAGTGATATTTGCTATTCCAGAGTATAATCTATCGCTCTGCTAAATTTCATTCAGATCCGTACGTGTAAACTATCGCATTTGTAATAATCGTACGGTCTCTAACATGATTTCTTTAAGTAATCTTACGTCTTTTATAATGCGCACAGCAAAAGAGTGGAACTCTCTGCCTGCGTCTGTGATTCCGAACGTTTACAACCCTAATCTCTTCAAAGTTAGAGGTCCAGGTAGTAAGAAACAGGCCCCTTCTGGGTAAGCTCGCTCCATCGTAGACTTTGTCTCTGTCATCTCTGACCAAGACTAGAGTGAAGAGCAAACCCATCTATACTAATATTATAAAGCTGAAGAGTTTGTTTGTTTGTTTGCTTGAACGCGCTTATCTCAGGAACTACTGGTCCGATTTGAAAAAACATTTCAGTGCTAGATAGCCCATTTATCGAGGAAGGCTATAGGCTATATAGCATCACGCTATGACCAATAGGAGCGGAGCATTAATGAACAACGTGACGCAGACGAAGTTGCGCAAGAAAGCTAGACACAAATAAACAATAAAAATCGTTGTAACGTTGTAGCTGGGGGGCTACTCTCTAAGCCCGACGTCCGTAGTTTCGGGCTTAGTTGCGGGCGTATTCTACTCCGCATAACCTAGAGACTTACGATTAGTCCCAAACCCGAACTAAGAGAGAATGACAACACGATTTTACAGCAACTGTCATATCGTGCTGTCATTAATTCTCAGTGATTAGGTGACACGAAGTAGAATACGCCCGCAACTAAGCCCGAAACTACGGACGTCGGGCTTAGAGAGTAGCCCCCCTGGTTTGGAAGCAGAATTACAACCACATCACTTCGTCTTGGAGCTAAGCACTGCTCCAATTTAAAATGTCGTATCACAGGCTTTATTATCAAGCGTGTAAGACATTTCACCTTTCTCCGACACCTCATAATCAAAGCAGGAACTGACCTTTTGCATTCATCGTCTCTAGTACCTTGGTGTTGGTGATCTTTACGGTAAAAGCTCCCGCAGATAGGCGCGACGCGACTTTGTGACAATGCTGCGACCATGATCTTTTGAAGACTACTTTTCTATGTAAGAATAGATGTTCTATGTATAAAAAGCGCCTTTTTGAATATTGTAGCTATCAGAATTCAGTAGTGTTTGTGTAAAAATTGGGAGTCTCTGTCTCAACCATGTATACCTGAGGTTAACATATGTCAGGAACAGAGACTCTGGTAAGAGTCACCTCATAAAACATCTATTCTACGGAATAGAATAATAGTACCTAGTCTTCAAAAGATCATGGTCATGACAATAAAAGTTTCCCAAAACGTGTTGTGCGTGTGGGTGGGATGTTTACCATGTAAATTTGGCGCTTGACCGTTCGTCTTGCTGACTGATGATGGATCGGGCTTGGTGGAATAGAACTGCAATTTAAATAAAGTAACTTGATGTTTGCAATCAAACAGATTTTAAGTCAGTAACAGAGCCATTCTTCTAGAGTCTAAGTCCTCTAGACTTGATTCAATCAAGTGGGATGCTCTCGATAACAGGCACGGTGTGACAGTACCACAAAGTTTTACGTTTATTTATATTGTATACGTTTACCTACGACCAATAGTTTCAGCTGTGCGTTGTCTGTCAGTCAATCACTCAGTAACGAAAGAATCTATACTAATATTATAAAGCAGAAGAGTTTGTTTGTTTGTTTGTTTGAACGCGCTAATCTCAGGAACTACTGGTCCGATTTGAAAAATTCTTTCAGTGTTAGATAGCCCATTTATCGAGGAAGGCTATAGGCTATCTATCATCACACTAAGACCAATAGGAGCGGAGCAGTAATGAAAAATGTTACGCAGACGACGTTGCACGGGTCAGGTAGTGTTATAATATATCGACTTGCTTTCACCCGCGACTCGAACGCGCATTTCTCGTTTTTCTTCCCGTTCCAGTAGCTATTTTATATTTTTATTTGAGTTGTGTTTGCACTTGACTCTAGTCTTGGTCAGAGATGACAGAGACAACGTCTACGATGGATGAATTTTGTCGCATGGATTTTTCGAGAAATTCTCGCTTAGTGCTTCCCCTTCACTCTCCAAGGAACTTTGACAAATTCTCGCTTAGTGCTTCCCCTTGACTCTCCAAGGAACTTTGACAAATTCTCGCTTAGTGCTTCCCCTTCACTCTCCAAGGAACTTTGACAAATTCTCGCTTAGTGCTTCCCCTTCACTCTCCAAGGAACTTTGACAAATTCTCGCTTAGTGCTTCCCCTTCACTCTCCAAGGAACTTTGACAAATTCTCGCTTAGTGCTTCCCCTTCACTCTCCAAGGAACTTTGACAAATTCTCGCTTAGTGCTTCCCCTTCACTCTCCAAGGAACTTTGACAAATTCTCGCTTAGTGCTTCCCCTTCACTCTCCAAGGAACTTTGACAAATTCTCGCTTACTGCTTCCCCTTCACTCTCCAAGGAACTTTGACAAATTCTCGCTTAGTGCTTCCCCTTCACTCTCCAAGGAACTTTGACAAATTCTCGCTTACTGCTTCCCCTTCACTCTCCAAGGAACTTTGACAAATTCTCGCTTACTGCTTCCCCTTCACTCTCCAAGGAACTTTGACAAATTCTCGCTTACTGCTTCCCCTTCACTCTCCAAGGAACTTTGACAAATTCTCGCTTACTGCTTCCCCTTCACTCTCCAAGGAACTTTGACAAATTTCAGATTTCTACGTTGTCTGTCAGTCACTCATCAGGAACAGAAGAATTTTATATTTTAGGATTAAACTAGCTGACCCGTGCAACGTCGTCTGCGTAATATTTTTCATTACTGTTCCGCTCCTATTGGTCTTAGCGTAATGATATATATCCTATAGCCTTCCTCGATAAATGGGCTATCGAACACTGAAAGAATTTTTCAAATCGGACCAGTAGTTCCTGAGATTAGCGCGTTCAACCAAACAAACAAACTCTTCTGCTTTATAATATTACTAGCTGACCCGCGCAACTTCGTCTGCGTCACATTTTCCATTACGGCTCCGCTCCTATTTGTCTTAGCGCGATGATATATACCCTATAACCTTCCTCGATAAATGGGCTATCTAACACTGAAAGATTTTTTCAAATCGGACCAGTAGTTCCTGAGATTAGCGCGTTCAACCAAACAAACAAACAAACAATCAAACAAACAAACTCTTCTGCTTTATAATATTGGTATAGATATATATAGTATAGATTACATTTAAAAATTTGTATGAAAACAAAAAAAAAACTTCGTTTTCGATGAATAAGATATTTTAAATAAAAAGTCGTGGTCCCACTGTCGCATCGCCCCTGTCTGCGGTTACCTTTCCGTGGTAGAGGTCACCGCAGGTCGGAACTGTCGCCATCAGCGGAAGTGGGTCAAGTGACCCGTCTGCGCCGCTTTGGACCCGTCATGCTCTGATTAGCACAGTGTTTAGCAATACTTTGTATCTGAGCTTTGTACGGGAGGTGGGATTTGTTCTGTGTTGTATATTGTTCTGGGGTGTTAAAAAAATCTAATATACTAGCAGATCCGGTCTCGCGTTGCTGTGGCTAAGGATTTTTTGCAATAAAATAGATAATATTGCGTCTATTTATTGAGATGTATCTTTCAAGTTGGATCAAACTTCACACGGTGTGCAAATTTGATTAAAATCAAATCAAATGACATCAATTAATTTATTAAAATTTCTTAATTCTAAATAACACATAAAATAGCAAAAGGTATTAATATCACTGTCGCCTGAACTAGGAGCGTGTGTTTCAGGCGAAGAATTAAAATCGGTTAAGTAGTTTAGGAGTCCATCGCGGACAAACACAAAGACTCCCAGATTGTAGTTAAGTCAAGAGTGAATAGGTTACTTCTAGGCAAAGACTATTAAACCACTTGACTGCGCATACAGTGCCCCGACGCACGAAAACTATTAGTGTTTTTGCTCAGATGTTAGGCAGCAGGCACTAGTAACCATTTTAGTTGTGACCAATTGTTAGACCTGTGGGCATGCTAAGTTTTTACAAATCGTTTTAATTTTTATGCAATTTATAACGCATAAAAATGCCTTCATACCCGGTGAATTTGTGTGGGAAACATTCCTAGACCTTTTGTTACAAAAATGATGGCATAACTTTTCATCGGAGAGTAAAGACTACGCATAATATTTTTGATTTGAATCAGATGATGAGCCACTGCAGGGGTCTATATAAAATGGCGGTTAGGTGAACGAGCACACTGTGAGAAGCGCGCGTTGATGTCTTTTGGAAAAGTCTCTTTCTTTCATTAGGAAATACTTATATTTTTATCCCTTTCTTCCCCTTTGTATTTTTATCGTAAAAATCTGTGCTGTTACGTTTAATGATTGAAGTCGATTTATCGATGATCATAAAATTACAACTAATACAATTTTTAATCAATTCACATACTTACATTAAACACGTAACTACTTTTAAACGACTTTAAAAATAGGAGGAGGGTCTCAGATTTTTCATCTGTGTGTTTGACATACATGTTTTCATTTTAGATTTTCGAAGATTTCAGAATTAAAATAAAAGTGGAAAGATAAGGTTAATAGGGAAACTTTTTTTAAACAAGATATAGCGCTGTTTTTTTTGGATTGAGTATTTTTATAATGTTAAAATCCATTTTATCGATATCGACTATTTTCCTTTAATCAAGTAGTGCCACCACTAACCATAGGCTACCTATGCAACTTGACCTTGAACGGACCAATTGCAGCCGCGCGTTGTTCCTCGTCCCCCAGCCCGCTGTAGTGAGCCGCGTACTTAGAAGAAATCGGCCTATACGCTCTCTAGTGGTTATATACTCTATGCTTCTAGGCAAGTGTGTTCCGTCTTTGACTGCATCATCGCTTACCATCAGGTGAGATAGTAGTCGAACGTATGCCTAACAATAGAAAAAAAATCAGAAGTTGTTAGGTGTCACCGGAAAGTGCGTCGTTAGATTGATAAATATCGCGTGAAATTGTAAACTTTTTTTTTATAAATAAGACACGGACAGATTGGAAACTATTGAATTCGGATGGGATTTATTATATACAAAACGATTTTTTCATAATTTATCGAGAAAAAAATAATCTAATCAAGATTTATTACAATCTTACGGAGTCTGCCATTTTCCGTTGACATATATACAATCAACTTATTATTTAGTTATAGTTTTATTGCTTATCATTACAGGTTTTTTTTTCTATTTATTTATCGCCACTGACCTGACTAGAATTACCTAGGATTGAAGCTGCTTTCAGACAACGCTATAATATATTATCACAACAATATCGCACACCATACATTGTCAATAATATATATTACAGTACAGTACAGTATGAACGTGTCCATAACATGCTAGCTATGCTATTGTATTATAGTTTTGGGGGCCGAGTCACCCGCGTCCGTAGGAGAATACCCTTCAGCGAATCCCTGAAGAAGAACGAACGAAGACACGTGGTCCCCGGGTGGTGCTAAACAGGTGACACTAACCGCCTCCGTGGTCTAGTGGTTATACCACCTGATTCAGACCCAGAGGTCCCGGGTTCGATTCCCAGCGAGGGCAAATTTTTTGCTCGGTTTGGTTGGTGGTAGGACTTGTTCTAAGTCCGCCTGGCAAGCTAACACCATCATGTCTAAGTCTGTCGCCATAACAACAATGTTAACAGCATTGTTGTGTTCCGGCAGTTAGAGGTATGATAGCCAGTTCCTCTGTGTAAGAGGATTCCGGGTGAAACTCGCTTCCATCTTTGGCCTAATCATCATTTTCCATCAGGTGAGATTTGGGCCAAGAGTTTCCCAGTTTTGCATAAAAAAAAAGTGTAGTCTGAAAGCAGCTTTACTGATAACTGTACGGGCCTGTGGCTTGTCCACTACAGTTATCAGTTATAGGTTCCTGTTTAATCAGAGGGTCAATTTTACAAATTTTTAAACAACTTTCGCATTCGCATGTCAATCGCAAACTGTCAATGGCCTTAATTGTCATACATTTTTGACAGATTGCGATTGAGATGCGAATGCGATGCAAATGTGAAAATTAGTAGAATTGGCACTCAGATGTCATGTTTTGTTTTTGTATTTTACATCATCATCAGTAAGTAGCCCTTCTGGCGGAGCAGAAGGGAGTGTCAGACTCTTACTGACTAAAACCCATCCATGTTCCTCCTAATGGTCTTTGCGTTCCAGGGCCGCGGTGACTCTTTCGAACAAATTCCGCAACCCCGGCAGGCACTGGCACTAGGGGACTCCGTCTTCTATACTGAGATCTCTTTGAGGCGCGCGTGGAACACAGCGCGCCGTCGACCCGGGCCTGCGTCTGATTGGACAGCGAGCCGCCACCCAACGCTTGCCGTCGCAGGCCCGCACCTACGGTGGCCGAGAATGGTTCTGCGACTCCCGTCGCCCAGGGCGTCTTCTTCTGTTGCGGCGGCTGGGGCGTGAGGTTTCCCTCTCGCTCTCGCGTTCAGCCTCCTAATTCACTAGCATTACCGCTTCCCATGCCTCCTTGCTCCGGACCATAGATTGAATCAGGGCCGGTCGCGAGAGGTCGCCGCTGCCAGATGGCGAGCCACCCATTGCTCACCGTCCGCAGGCCCACGCCTACGGTGGAACTGCTCTGCGACTCCCGACGCGCGACGCCCGGGGTGTCTTCTTTTGTTGCGGCGGCCGGGGTGCGAGGTCTTCCTCACGAAGTCCGTAACACCCTATCGGGCCAAAAATGAATTGTCTTACTTTTCATCACCTGCCTAGCCTTTTCCCAACTATATTAGGGTCGGCTTCTAGTGAAACCGGATTCAGCTGAATACCAGTATTTTACGTGGAGCGTCTGCCTACAAGACCTCCACAACCCATTAACTGGGTAACACGGTACTCCTTGGCAAGAGCGGTGACAGATTTTCTGACTTCTGAATATCCATAACACCTGCCAAAGATATACAAAAGACAGTCAGAACCAACAGCTTATCGTGCTTTCCGTGCCTCCCGCTACACCCAGAGTGGGGGGAGTCATTGGATGATTTCCCGTCTCCAAAAAAAAACAAAAAATGGGTTTCTGTACAAAGCATTTCTTAGGATAAGTCATAAAAAGCTTAATTTACTGTAGCCAATTCCAAGTCAACGAACATTTACAATTTCCTTTTGAGGTACGGAACCCTAAAAATAGCAAAATAACATAAATACTACTGCCCACACGATAAGAAGAAGAAGGTGCACAATAATCAGACAATATAATAATTGAATAACAGATGAAATATGAAATATATAATAGTAGAAATTATTTTTTTTCCTACTCCTCCGCTGTACCTACTCTTCTGATTAATTTCGTTGCGTTCGGATCCAAGACAGTTGAATCGTTTCTCCGGGACTCGTCGGGCTTCATTAGCTCGGCGTTTTTCTGGTGGTCGCCACTGTTGATTCTGGCTTTCAGGATTTGCAGTGGTTGGGAATGCCTGCACTGACCCAGACTTGGAAGATGAACCTCCTCGTAAATCTGTGGTAGAAAAACGCCCTAAATGTCAGAATAATAGCGGTAGAGAGAATAATAATGACGCTACAATATAAAACCGCAGAATTCTACCTTTTAATGGATGTTTTAATCATATTTATGGTTATTTTATTGGGTGCTGCCTTTCATTCGAGGATTCGTTAGGTTTTATTGCTGTCTGATGTAATAAAGATTATTTTCAGTAAATGTCAACCGTGAAATTTATTTTGGGTTCAGGTTGATGTCTTTATTTTGGTTCGGTTATTTTAAAGGATGGGTACCGGCCTCACCTTTAACAGTTATGTAGCTGTTGTCTGCCCGAATCGAATAAGTAGTTCTCCCCTTTGTGAATGCCTATGTGCTATTCTGACATTTAAGTTAGACAGAGTGATTTTTTAAACTGTGCCTGGATGGCCAAATCCGAAACTTCACAGTATTCCGAAAAACACTGAAACGAGTCTCGAGCTTGATTTTGATGGAAACTAAAACTGCATCATTGGATTTTTAAAATATCGGTACTGCTAACCCGAAAAATAGAATCGGTAGATTTTGAAAAATATCATATTTTGTATTATAGCCATGTATCTTACCGTTTAACTATATCAATAATTAAAACAAATAGAGGGGATCGGCACTGTTACTCCTTACTGCAGGCTATTATATAGCCTAGCAAGGAGAACAGCACGTCACCCACTTGATTGCCAGATATTTAATACTACCCACTTTGTGAATACTGTAACATGTACTCAATCTGTGTGTTATTTATGTTTAAACAAATAAATAAATAAAATTAAAATTAAAAAATGACTTCTTCATATGCGAAAAGATGTTGAAGTTGAGTAACCAACGATGTCGCAAACTCCTCAATTTTTATAGGCACATTTGAAGCTATTTGGGTATTTTTGGAAGAGTTATTTTCCTATTTCAATTTCGAAAAGATCTGATGAAGAACTTTGAAGGTAAGCATCGGAACTCCTCAACAAATGATAGCAAATGGACCGGGATTGCTGAAATAGCATGTCTATCTATTGTTTACACCCGTTCATAACCTCACATCACACCGGTACGCTGTGAAGGGTTACGCACGTGTGAATGTCAGTTTAGTTGTGGAGAATTCTACTAAAAAGTGAAAATTAGAAAACTTTTTATCAAATATACAACCGATTTCCGAATAAAAACACTACAAAGTATAAAATAACTTTAATTTAGGAAGTCCGTGTCAAAATTGAAGGAACCAAACCAAAAAAAAAACCGACTTCCGAATTTTTATATTTTGTAATATTTTTAACCCATTTTTTCAAAAAGAAGGAAGTTCTATGTTCAGCTGTGTGTATGTTTATTAACATTGGTTGAGTTAAATTTGAATTATTTTTAAGTACTTAAATAAATTGTCTTTTTGGACACTCGTCGAAATAGATTCAAATAACATTGCTCCACATTGCTCGCTTCTATTTAATTATTGCTCTATTGTGTACAGCAATTATCACGGCAATGAATGCCTGAATTAATTGCTCTCATAAGAGTACCTTCGTGTGACACTGAAGTGCTCTTCCGAGCTGTTTTGATTGCGTTTATGAGATCACAAAGTAATAAAAGGCTACACTTTTATATAGATAGTGAAAAGGTAAGAATACTTAATTACGGGATTGCTACAATATACGTACCTTTTTATTTCGAGTTATACGCCGCGTGCAACACCGCGAGCTTGACATTGCTTCACCGTAACAACACTCTCATACAACGCCATAATTATATTTGAATTGCACGTGACGCTCGACGCCTCTCCCTAAACGACCACTAAAAATGTAAAAGCTTCATTTCATATCTTCAAAGCGTCATTTTTAAAATCACAGTACCTGGATTTACTGTTCTTGCTTATTCGCGTCTGTTATTATCATTGAAATTACAATACCGGTATAAAAGCCTATCGAATTCTGGCTGTGTGTGTCATTATCATCATGTATTATTCTAAAGCATTCCCTAAGCATCGCTACATCGACCAGTTCTGTGCCAAACATAATACGATATCATAATGTACAATTAACCAATAAATTATTCTAAAAAATATTCCAATCCCTTAAAAATTATATTAATTCCCCTTAAAAAATATTATGAAAAATTACCCAAACTGCTTAACTTCCTTAGAATCATTCAACTTTTATATAACGTGTATAGTTCGCCCAGCACGTGTAGTCGCCTTCCTGCAGAGGTCACCGGAGGTCATGCCCCGTTCAGTAACGTTCAGTAAGTGGGTCAAGTCGCTGTCTGCGTCTGGACCTCAGCTGAGCTCTGTTTGAATCGATACCAACGGGATCATGCTGAGTTGTTGATGGGAAATGGATCATAAGCGGTGAAGGGTGATCTGGCCTTGAGTGTTTAGGCATGGGAGTTAACATTAATTGTTTGTATTAAAGTGAACATTATTGTTGAACAATAACCTATATTAAGTTTGGACAGCGTATTCTTTTTAACCCAAAAGTTAACTGGTAGAGACTGCTTTGATACATTAAGTCTGCTCATGTACCATTAACGTATTTTATTTTTCTAAAATAATATCCTTGGACATTTCCTTGGACATTTCACACAACGCCATATAGTCCCAAGCTAAGCAAACTAATGCTTGTGTTATGGTAACGATATGGCTGATAAACTACTTATATACATTTTTTTTTTGTAAATACATACATATTATACATAGAAAAACACCCAGACTCAGAACAAATACATGTAGGTCGTACAAATATTTGTTCCGTGCGGGAATCGAACCCGCGACATGCTGCGCAGCAGTCAATCGCTCAACCACTGCGCCAACCGTGTCGTGTCGTAATAAAAAGTCGCTTAAAATTTTCATTTCAAGATCATGACAGCGATGATGGACTTAACGCCAGAAATATCGGAAAATTTCCAAGAGTGGCGACAACTAGGGAAAAGCCAGGGATTGATTGATTAATTGAGAGTAATTAAAATTAAGAAATACAGTGCAACGAACAGGATTATTCTTAATTCAGTTCAAAGTATTTATACTGAAAAAAAACTAAGCTTTTAGTTTCTACATGAAAAGTGACTAATTTCCGGCCCTCATATCTTACTAGTCGAATCAAATGTAATGGAAGTTCGGAACACTTTGCGAGTCGCGAAGCAGTGTGAAACTCATATGACAGCGAGGGCGAGAAATGGAAAAGACAACTTCATTGTCTTCCTGTTGTTAGTAAACCTGTACCAAAAGCTAGCGAATATAATAATCGGCGTAGCTACTGAAAAAAGTCTGTGTAACTGAACTGTAATCTTTTCATTAATTTGTATATCCATCTTTATCTACTTCTGCCACTGCAAAGCCTTTGGGGGCCGAGTCACCCGCGTCCGTAGGAGAATACCCTTCAGCGAATCCCTACACGTGGTCCCCGGGTGGTGTTAAACAGGTGACACTAACCGCCTCCGTGGTCTAGTGGTTATACCACCTGATTCAGACCCAGAGGTCCCGGGTTCGATTCCCAGCGGGGGCAAATTTTTTGCTCGGTTTTGTTGGTGGTAGGACTTGTTCTAAGTCCGCCTGGCAAGCTACCACCATCATGTCTAAGTCTGTCGCCATAACAACAATTTTAACAGCATTGTTGTGTTCCGGCAGTTAGAGGTATGATAGCCAGTTCCTCTGTGTAAGAGGATTCCGGGTGAAACTCGCTTTCATCTTCGGCCTAATCATCACTTTCCATCAGGTGAGATTTGGGTCAAGAGTTTCCCCGTTTTGTATATAAAAAAAAAGCAGATTAAACCCGGAAACCGAATTTGACAGATATCAACATGATTTAATGCGATACATTGTACCCTATCTCCTACACACAGCATCATCTGTGTAACAGATTCACGACCCCACTATACAAAAGCTTATAGAGTTAATGGTGGTAGCTATAGCACCGCTCTTATCTTCATAGCCCTTGACGTAATCCCATAGTCGCCTTTAACGACATCTTGAGGAGGCAGGGTGACCTTTTCGAGGATAGAAACCGCTCGAGTGGCAAGCGTGATTAATATGACAGTAGAGTAGCTATTCTGTAATAATAGGGCGATGTGAAGAGGTCATAAGAGGGAACCTTTTGGAGATTTCGGAAAGCACGTTGAGCCGTTGGTCCTGGGTGTTATTTGTCAGTAGATCTTTGAGAGCCTGCAAAACTTACTTTCTTGCCAAAAGATACAGTGGTACCCAGTTAGGGTTTTGGTGGTCAGGTAGAAAATCATCATCGGCCTAAACGGGTCGGCTTCCCTTCAAACCGTATTACGCCCACAACAATTTACAGAGGCGGACTTAATAACATAGGCATTCTCTATCAGTGAATCTTTGGGTGTTGCAGAGACAAATAAGGTGCAATATGGAGAATAGACCGCGATTAATATTTACTTATTACACAAATATTTAAATGAATTGTAATATATTTTCAAAATAAAAAATAAAATAATCTTTATTTCGGATAAGCAACATCCACATGGGTTAGTAAACAAAAAGATAACTTATTCCTATGTTAGTAAACTTATAATCTATTTAGAGACAAGGATGTTGTTCGAGATACATCTCCGAACAACATCCACTAACAAAGGAGAGTCGTACCTCCCCGCTATGGTCTTCAGGATGGAGTTGGAGCTGACCCGCACTCTGCCGAGCAAAGAGGCTGATTTATGTCTGACGATGGCATGAAAGCCATCGACGTGTGCTTGTGCAGACATACCTGAAGCACTGCAGAAACGGGGCAGCCCCATCAACATCCTGAACCCGTTATTATACTGGACCCGTAGGGCGCTGATAGCTGATAGCTGATATTTTAATATGTATAAAATTTACAAACAATCATCATCAGCCTAGCCTTTTCCCAACTAATTTGGGGTCAGCTTCCAGTCAAACAAGATTCAGCTGAATACCAGTATTCTACGTGGAGCGGCTACCTACCAGACCTCCGCAACCCTTTAACTGGGTAACACGGTACTCCTGGGCAAGACTGGTGCCAGATTTTACGACTGCCAAAGATCTCCAAATGACAGCCGGGACCAACAGCTTAACGTGCTTTCAGAGGCACGGAGGAAACTCGGTATGTTAAGATGGTCACCCATCCACAGACTAACCTCGGCAAGCGTTGCTTAACCTTGAAGATCGACCTGTGCGGTTGTTATTATTTAGCCACAGAGGCTAGGCAGATGATGATGATTTAAGTCCTCATGAACCATCATAACCGCAGTATATTTCGAATCTGCAGCAATTATCTCGCTATCACTGGCAACTTTCCAGCGGCTCCCGCACTGGTGATCAATCAGACGAGGTCGTTGACCCCGCATCGACCGCGCTAACTGGGTCACTCGGCTGAGCGTAGCTCTTCTATAGATGTCACCCAGAAGTTGATGCAGAAATACTGGTTGGAACCGTGCCTGAAAAAAAAGTATTTTTATTTTGTGCATTCATAATTTATCAAGACGTTGATTAAACTAAAAGTGCGTTCACTATCATTTACATTCAGTTAGTGAATAATAATTATTTATTTTTAATTTTACCAACGACTAATCAAAGTCTAACAAAGTACTTAAACCTGGATATTTTAATAATCTTATTTAAATTGTAAAACAGACTTAGCCTTCATCACGCCTATATACCCTAACGAAACAATTTTGAGACAATTCTCCCACATTTGACGCGTATTATTTTTACCATAATTATAATCAAGAGCAACCACGGCGATAAAAATGTGGGAGCTTGCATGTGTGCAGTATGGATTTGTGTCACAGGAAACCAATCCACAATCCTAAGTGCCAATTCTACTAATTTTCACATTCACATCTGTCGCAATATGTCAAAAATGTATGAAAATTAAGACATTTTTGACAGTTTGCGATTGACATGCCAATGCGAAAGTTGTTTAAAAATTAGTAGAATTGGATCAGAGGGCTGAAAGGAAGCCCATAGGAAAAAATCAGCGTCAACTCCAATAGTCTTCTAGATGTAAACTCACGCGGTAGTCCGTGTTTAACACACAATATAGTCACTAAGTTAACATTAGAGACACTACGAAGCTGTTAGTTACCGAGTCAGTTACTTAAGGCGGGGTTGCAGCACTTTTTAAGATTTTTGAACGTCTGAAAATCTTATTAATTATGAGTTTTTTAATAAATAAAAATCATTACATAAAAATTGAACATACCCTCAAGTAAATCGTAAAGATAGAAACGCGATTTAGAATGATTGGCTCGATACTTTTTTTAATCAAACATGACACTAAATTACAATTTTAAACGTGTACTGCTAAGAGATTTCATCACGAATGTTTATAAAAGTTATATCAATAGATAGAGCTTTTTATTTTGAAGTAAATGTTGAAACCATATTTTATAATTTCTTTATCAATTTTCGCCAAGAAGTAAAAACAATCAAAATTAAGGCATTATTTCGCTCGCCGGACAGTCGCTGTTGTTCGTCAAAACACACAGTACTGCAACCTCGCCTTAACATACTACTCCTACTATCCCCCCAAACAAGTGACGAAAATTCATACATTCCTTAAGAAAAAATCTGTTCGCAAGCATTTCGAAAACTTTTTTAGACTGCGCGTAACAAAGAACGCAGACAGCGAGTTCCACAACTTCGTCTGTATTTTTTAACGCATTCAATTCTAATCTCGTCAAAGTTAGAGTGAACAGGCTTATCTTCTGGGTAAACTCAATTGTCGTCTTTGTCTCTGTCACCTCTGACCTAGGCTACAGTCAAGCGCAAACCCATCTAAGAAAAAACATTTACCGTAATACTGCAACTTACCATTCTAACCTTGTTGCTATTCCACCAACTCGCACTAAGCGTTTCCAAGCTTCTTACATACTGCGCACAGCAAAGGAATGGAACTCTCTGCCTGCGTCTGTGTTTCCGAACGCTTACAATCCTAATCTTTTCAAAGATAGAGTAAACAGGCTACTTCTGGGTAAGCTCGCTCTATCGTCAATCTGACTTAGACTAGAGTCAAGAGCAAACCAATCTCAAGTATAAAAAAAAATACAACTTTGACAACCCGTGTGGTTGTACAGTTTATAATACATTCCTACCTAATAAGGTACCTTACCTAATGGCAAAACCCTTTGCTTCCACGAACATCTACCCCAACTGGTCCTTCTGCAAATCATTCATGCCGCGCGACATTTATATGGCGCTGGAAGCACGGGAAGCTGGGATATTACTTGTTGATATTGTCTAGATACCAGGCCTTAATTAAACTGCTAGATTGAATGCGAGGCGCATGAAATGTACGTCATAATAACCATTTATTTTGTTCCTTCATCATCGTATATTGGATCTTCAAGAATTTAGATTTAATTTTGGTCTTTAAATTCAACAAGCAACAAATTTGTGAGCAATACCTAACTGCTAACTATTCATATTATTACTCAATCTATACTGATGGATCACAGGACGGCAATGATTCAGGTTGGGCTGTTTTTGATCCGCAAACGAAAGCATCCATTAAGTTTAGATCATGTGTTAAAGTTTCGATTATGTACGTGGAACTATTAGCAATAGCAGAAGCTATCGCATACATCGAGTCATTCGAACCAGGAAACTATCTAATTCTGACTGACTCCAGGAGTGCTCTGCAACACCTGGCTCGATACACCTCGAATTGTCGAGGCGCACCGATAGCCTACAACATTTTGGAATCCATTTCCAGGGTACAAAGGAAGAGTAAAATTACTCTGCAATGGATACCATCCCATATGGGCCTTTATGGAAATGAGGAAGTTCATAGATTAGCGAAAGAGGCCATCACAGACGGAATAACATTCGAATGCCTACCCTTGTCTAATGATCTGTTGTTTCGAGTGCGAGATCAGTGTTTGGTTTTGTGGAGAGAATACTTTGATGAGAGGTCTCTTAGTAAAGGAATTTGGTACAGGACCATTCAGCCCAGCCTTTGCCGCCTGCCGTGGTTTGGAGGCACAGAGATGCATCGTAGGGAAATTGTGACTGCTTTTAGACTTCGTTCTGGACATATTCCCTTAAATAGCTTTGCGTTTTTAATGAGAAAGGCAGATTCACCCAACTGTTCTGAGTGTGACAAAATAGAGGACGTCACTCATATTTTGGCGGAATGTGTCCGGAACGTGGTTGAAAGGAGTAATTATTTAATAGAAAATAGTTTAGTTTTTAATAATATTGGTATTTTTAATAGTATTCTATCGGCTCCCCTGTCAAGAGCCGCCAATATCCTATATAAAATTGTAAATTTAGGAATAAAACGTAGATAAATAATGTAAAGAATGTACCTTTGAGGGTGGCATGATCATGTTGATCAAACCCTCTATAAATAAATAAAGATAAAAAAAAAAAAAAAAAAAAAAAAGAGTGAATAGGTTACTTCCAGGCAAGTGTGCTACAGTTTCGATCAAATCATCGCTTTTTGTCATATGAGATTGTAGTTTTCAATAATAAAAAATGAAAACCGGCCAAGTGCGAGTCGGCCTCTCATACGATGATATTCCGTACCATAAACAAAAAAAAACACGTTTCTTGTATGGGAGCCTCATTTTATTATTTTATTTTAATAATTTTTGATATAGCGGCAATAGAAATACACTCTGTGAAAATTTAATTTGTCTAACCTTTACGGTTTTTGAGATACAGCCTGCTGACAGACAGACGGACGGACAAACCGCTAAGGCTTGATAAGGATTTAGTTAGGATTCCGTTTGTCATATTTTTGGTACGAAAGCCTAAAAACGGGAACAGTTATCTTACAATATATTGAGAAACTGGTGGTCAAATAAATTAGTCACAGTAAAGTTCCAGCCTGGGTTCAAACTCGTGACCTACAACTTGTAAATCGAGGCCGCGACCACTGCACCGGCACTGCCCTTATGAACTGTACTTGAACTCTCATCAGAATACCGCAAGTAAGCATGGTGGTCGGTAGTAAATGTCAACACTGCTCTTCCGGATCAGGGGCCTTTGACTTGTAGATCGACAAGCCGGACCACTTTTTATAGTCGTTTCGTTTTGGCAATGCAAAAAAGGTCATTGTACTTTTCTCTTGCTCTCACTACCTAAAGTCGATTTGTTTCAGTAAGGCAAAAGAGGTCATTGCTCTTTCCAATCACTCGTTATTCTAGTGATCATTTGTCTTCACAAGCTGAAGGATTCTGAGGGAAATTCCAATTTACCCACTAAACAACGTAAATGAGATAAAGTCACTTCCATAAACTTTTAGACAATTAATGTTGGTGTGACAGATTTTTTTATTTGGTGTGCCATAAGGGAATATGCATGAAAAAAGTATTTATGATCTGAACAGTTTATCTAAAAGTATTCGAAAATATAATACTAACTGCGAAATTAGAATCTAAATTGCTCGAAAAACGATCGAGATAAAATTATTTTAAACAAATATATCTGTCCCTCTCGCGAAAACGCTGTTTTCTATGGCAGCTGTATAGTCGTGTAAATTGACGTCACAATTCGTATCGAACTTCTCTTTCTAACTGTAGTCTTTGAAGCTTTATAACTTCATAAATGATGAAGGTATTTAAAAATTATTTCATGATTGTTTACTAGAGCTAATAAGTATTTTATTTTGCAAATAAAAAAATCGCATGCATATATTCCTTCTGCTAGTTTTCACTTTCGCATCTCAATCACAACTCGATAATGTATGTATGCTATAAGCCGGCTACTCGCGTCGCGAACGGCCGCGAAAGCCCGCGACAACTGCGAATCACGAGTGTAGATGTTGTTCACGCCTTCGCGTTCGCTCTTCGCGCCTTTCCCCGATCAGTGTCGGTTTTTTGGTCCGCGACAAAGGGTTTGCGGCGCGCGAACGTGAACGCATCCACACTCGCATTTTTCCGCAGTAGCGGACAGCACATCGTAAGGAGTGGTTGTGCGTGCGTTGGATTTTGTAAAAAATGAATACTACATGGAATAATGAACTTGAACTGACACTCATTGAGTGTTATCAAGCTGAGCCGATACTCTGGCAGTCTAAACACAAAGACCATAGAAATAAGAATAAAGTTCATGATGCCTGGAGCCCTGGACACGCATAAGTCTATACTAATCTATACTTAATCTATACTATACTACTTATAATAATATTATAAAGAGGTAACATTTGTTCGTAAGTTTGTATGTTTGTAAATTTGTATGTAGGGAGTAATCTCAGAAACTACTGGTCTGATTTGAAAAATTATTTCAATATTAGATAGCCCATTTATCGAGGAAGGCTACAGGCTATGGCTATTATATCATTACGCTAAGACTAAGAGGAGCCGAGCATTAATGGATAATGTGACGCAGACGAAGTTGCGTGGGTCAGCTAGTTTTAAATATACCTGTAGCTAAGTTGAAGAAAAAGAAGGAATCGCTTATTTCGAGCTATAGATCGTATAGAAAGAAGGTGAAGGATTCTATTCACAGAGGTGCGAGTTCAAGTGATATCTACAAGCCCATATGGTTTGCACACAAAGATAATTGTAATAAGCAATAGCAAGCAGTGACACAGCAGCAGCAGAAACCACGTCGTCGTCTATAGTCACGAACAAGACTGTGAAGATTTGCGAGTGTGGAGGGACACAGTTCGCGCGTGGATCGCGGCATACATTCACGGCGTGAAATAACGGCGCGACTTCACGTGCGAGTGTAGAGCCGCCTTATGACAAGGCTTTTTTGACAGTTTGCGATTGACATGCGAATGCGAAAGTTGTTTTATTATTAGTAGTATTGGCCCTCAAAGTTCATGACAAAAGACTTTACAAATAAAAGCCTGAATCGTGCGGACCCACTATAATGCAACCAATTTAGTTATATTCCTGTCAAAATGTATTCTGCATTGCCTTTGATTGCTTATAATAAATTACGATGATCTGATATTCCTCCGTGGAAAGCCGAACAATTTTCATGTTTTTTTTTAATGAAGAGTTTATAGTAGGTCGATGACCGGTATCGTCATGCTATAACGCAACAACTATAAAGCTATCTTAACTAAATTTAAACGTAAAACTGTCGTTCCGCGGCAGATTGAATGCCAAGGTCGAAAAGCCTGGTTTTAAATAGCGTCGCTCTAAATATACATACTGCACCACTTTAAATGGAAGTTATTCAAGAATCTGGTTTATGATAGGAAGAGGTCGATAGTTAATTTATTTATTTTGACGTTTTTTTTTAGTAAATATAGAACTAATCTAGAATAGTTTAGCTTTTATTAATATATATTCAAACTGTTGTTCCGCGACATGCCAAGGGCGAATTTTCGTACTGCAGGACTTTAAGGTTGATTCACACATATCAGGGACGATACTGGGGCCCGAGTCTGCTATTTTTATAAATTTGTCATATAAATTTGTCATTCCGACACGATCCCATTGTCATGCCATTGTCATTTTGCTAAAAGTTCGTAATCTGCTAAATTCATAAAATACAAAATACAAAATACAAATACAAAATCCTTTATTTCAAATAGACCAGTTTACAGGCACTTTTGAATAGTCAAGGTATGTCAGTCAAATAGATGAAGCTAATTCTGCCGCGCTAGCGACAAGAGTAGCAAGTTATTCTGCAACAAAACAAACTCACCGACCCTATCTCCAGCGCGGCAGTTGCACGTTCCAAAGAGTAGATCCTATGGAGAAGAACGTGCAAGAAACTCCATGGACACTCTTTTAAACACTGCCTTTTTACAAAATCATGGTTAGATTATTTAATGAGTCTATACAATGCAAAGATAATCTTACAATCTTCAGCAGGTCCAACAATGTTTTCACATCTTCATCAAAGTTCGGGCATTTTAGTCGTTGCGGAGCGGACCAGCATTGAGCCAAGCATTTTTGTCGTCAATGTACTCCCCTAATTTATAATATGCTTGTTTGCATAGTGTGCGTTTTACACAGTTTTTAAATTTCGTCTCATTTAGTTCTAGTATATGTGGCGGTATTTTGTTATAAAACTTTAAACAGTATCCCATGAAAGATGTTGCTACTTTAGCAAGTCTGAAACCTGGTTGAACTAACTGATTCCTATTTCTAGTGACATAGTTATGTCTGTCGCCTCGTTTACTGAAAAGATGTAGATTCTTTCTAACGTACATAATATTTTCATAAATATATTGACAAGGGACCGTCATGATGTTAATTTCTTTAAACAGTTCTCTTAGAGAATCTCTCCGGCGCAGATGGTAAATGGCTCTGATGGCTCTTTTCTGCAAAATGAAAATAGACTCGATGTCAGCAGCCCGTCCCCAAAGTAAAATACCGTAAGACATTATACTGTGAAAATAACTAAAATAGACTAGTCTAGCGGTTTCAACATCTGTAAACTGGCGAATTTTTCTAACAGCATATGCTGCTGAACTTAGCCTTACTGCAAGAGATGTTAAATGAGGACCCCATTGTAACCTTGAGTCTAGCCTAATCCCCAGGAAAACTGCTTCTTCGACTAATTCTAGTTTCTCCTTGTTCAATATTATGTCACAATTATTACTTTTGACATTTGGTAAAGTGAATCGAATGCACTTCGTTTTTTTCTCATTTAACACTAGATTATTAGCAGTGAACCAATCATGTACCTTCATTAGAGCGTTATTTACATTGTCAAGATTGTTTGCATGTCTATTTACTTTAAAAATCAAAGATGTATCGTCAGCAAACAACACCATATTGAGTTTATTTTCTAAAATATAGGGCAAATCATTTATATAAACTAGAAATAAGAAAGGACCCAAAATTGAGCCTTGTGGTACCCCCATTTTCACGATTAATCCTGTTGAATTTTTGCCGTTTATATGAACTAGCTGCTGTCTTTCATTTAAAAACGATTTTACTAAGTTCAAGGCTGTTTTACTTAGTCCGTAATGCTCTAGTTTCAGGAGTAATGTCTCATGACTCACACAATCAAACGCTTTCGATAGGTCGCGGAAGATACCTATGGCATCTTGCGCCTCTTCCCACGCATTGAAGATATGTTTTAATAAAGTTACACCAGCGTCAGTTGTACAGCGCCCCTTGGTGAAACCGTACTGTTTGTCATGTAAAATATTATTCTCATTAAAGTGACTGAGCATTTGATTTAGCATAACCTTTTCAAACACCTTGCTGAAAACCGGCAACACAGAGACGGGTCTATAGTTATTGGTATCTTTACTGTCCCCGGATTTGAATAAAGGAATAACTTTACTGTATTTCATAAGGTCTGGGAAAACCCCTTGATCTACACACAGATTGAATACAAAAGCTAAATACGGTGCTATAGTGTCAATAATGGAGGCACAAACTTTTACAGACATACCCCATAGATCTTCTGTCAATTTGACCTTGACTTGCTTAAAAGCTTTTATTAATACAGTTGGGGTTATATGCTTAAAGTTAAACTCAATTGGGCAGGCTGAAACATTCGCCTTCAATAATTCAACAGAAAGTGAGGGCGACGAGTTTAAGGTTTCAGTAGTTTTAATTGGAATACTGGTAAAGAAATTTACAAATTCTTCAGCGACTTCTTTGCTTTCGCTTATGAGTCCACGTGAAGTTCGCAATGTATAATCATTATTATGTTTTTTGTTCCTGTTCGTTTCATTATTGATAATTTTCCAAACTGTTTTAATTTTATTCTCTGCTGATTTAACCTTGTTGCTTATGTATAGGGCCTTTGCTGCCTTGCAAGTATTCTTAAAAATTTTTGAGTAACTAGCTACGTACTTATTAAAAGTTTCCGTGTTGATAAAAGGCTTAAGGCCATAAAGTTCATAAAGTCTTTCTCTACTTTTTCTGACTCCTTTAGTTGCCCAGTCACTAAATACAAATTTAGGGCATATATTTCTAGTCTGCTGCTTAAAAGTGGCATTGAACTCAGTTTGTACTAGTGAAAATAATTCTCTATACAAAATATTACCATTGTTCATTGTGAAGCCCTGGTCACTTAACTTACCGATTAAGGTGCTATTAAATTTATTTAATTTGCCGGTTGTAATTGGCCTGGATTGTATCTGCACTTTTTGGATTGTCATGTTGGACTCAAAAGATACTGTTAGTCCACTGTGATCGGAAGGCAGATAATTAACAACAGCTTTGTCTAAGAAGTCACAGCAACAAAAAACATTATCAATACATGTAGCAGTATTAATAGTTATACGGGTTGGTTCTTTAAACATATTTGACAAATGGAATGATTTAAATAGATGTAATAACCGACCACTCTCTGAATTATTTTCTAAAATATTAATATTAAAATCGCCACAGACTATCACTTGTTTATTATTACTTGCAAGTTTTGCCAGCACATCTTCCATTACTGACTCAAATATAGAGTAGTTTTGATAATTAGGGGGTCTGTAAACGCACACTATGATATGCTTATCCAGCTCAACACAAGACAGCTCAATGCTATGTTCCACTGACAGTTCAACAATGTCTTTACGCGTTTTAAATTTAATACAGTTTTTAATTAATATTAGTGAACCACCACGCAGCATTGATTTTCGATTAAAACAACTGCCTATACTATAATTGTCATAATTAATTAACATTTCAGTATCCTTTAACCAATGTTCAGTTATGCAAATAATATCAAACATTGTTTTTTCTAAAAATAATTCTATTTCCAACTGTTTTGAAGCAAAGCCTTGAATATTTTGGAGAAATAAGTTAAAGGATTTCTGCTTAGCCCCTTTTTTTTGAGTGCTAGAAGATACCTTATTGTTGTTGAGTTTATCTAAGTTGCTAATGGTACCAACTGTTGTCTTATTCCCTAGTTTAAATTATTGGATTCAGAAACCATAACATTAGTATTATTACTAATGTTGGTGTTAATTACAGGGTACTTCGACATACTAATTATGTCTGAGTTAATATAATAAACTAATAGCCTCGCTATTTGACGTCTAAAACTAATGGGCAAATACACTGTATCCCTAGTCGACCTAAGTTTATCAACAAAATTGTTGATGACAAAAAATAAAAATTTATCACTATGATGACTAGCTAAAAAATGCATTTGATTATTTAACCTATGTATATACATATTCTTCCTATTTGACAACTGCTCAAAGTAGGGAAAAGCACACAATATAATTTTCTTACACTTAATTTTCAATAATTTATCGACATAATTAGTGATGTCATCTATTGTAACATTAGAACTATTACCTACCAAAATAGTGATAGTGGCATCTTCATCATATTTATTCCTAGTTATAGATGACATAATCTGTTTGTAGGAAGTATGTGGCATACAATGATTCTGAGAAGAAGAATGACTCAGGTTATTACTAATTAATTTTCCTAACCCTTTCCCTAAACTATCTGAAAATATAATTGAGCAATCACTACTACAAGGGAGAGACTGACTGTCAAACTGTTCAACTTGTGATGAACCTAGTACCATATCTGGTCCATTTGGGTTGGGGATACAATGCCGAGCACTTCCTGACTGGGACATGTCCACTGTTGACTGAAGTTGGAGAGTGTCAACATTGGATTCCCATGGCAAAGAACCATTAGAGTCTGTGTCTTGGCTATCCGTGTGTTTGCTGCATATTTCCACCAATTCATTTGTAGCAAGAATATGCTCCTTTATTTGATTCTGAGACATAACATACTTAGTATAAAGAGAGTGTAGAGACTCCTCTAGTACTTGAATTTCAGACTGTAGGCGCTGTGTGTCAATCTCATAAATATTCCTACTGTCTTCTAATTTAATTTGGTAGTTGTTTAATTTATTAATGAAATAAACACGTTCTTTCCTTAGTTTTATATTATTGGAATAGTGTTTCTGTTGTTTTTTGAATTTATTGCATTTATTAATTATTCTATTAAGTTTTGCATATCTTTTAATTTTATTTTGACTTACTTGGTAACTATTATTACTAATTTTTAATAAAGAGTCATAATCGCTCGGTCACTGGCAGGTCAGTGGCCGGTCACTGGAACGTCAATGGTCTCGTAAAAGAATTGCGGTAGGAATGCCGTATGGCCATTGTTATAAAACCGAGCTAAATTTGAGCATTTATTCATGCCAGATTCTATTTATATTTAGTTTTACATATTATTTATTAGTTTTATAAGCAATCTGAAGTAGTGAGAAGTTCGTAAATACTAAATCTGTCATTATGTACTCTCGTACATAATGACAGATTTAGTATTTACGAACTTCACCATCATACCATTCATATGGCTTTCTTTCAATGGCGTGTCAGTGATTGATCATTGGAATGTCATAATGACGCCATTATGATGCCATTATGTTAGTAGACGAACAAACTTGTCAAAATCAACCATTTTGAAATCAGTGATCGACCATTCTGACACTATTGCAATAGCAGACTCGGGCCCCTGGGCAGTGACCGGGCTGTGATCGGGTTTTAAACTTGCCATTCAGTCACTAACTCTTTTTTGCTCCGCGTCAGGCAACTCCATTGGTTGATATTTCTCCGTTTCTCTAAATCTATATAATATAGAATATAGATTTAGGTTTAGTCCATCTAAAGGTTGTAAGAGATTGCCCTGTGCGAAGGGAAGCATAGTCGCTATCTTGTCTATGCTCAAAACTTTGAAGCACAAAAACGAGACAAAAAACTTCGTTATTCTTTGTTTGTCGAAAAAACTTACTTTTTACTTCTTACTATAGTAGGCAACGATATTCTTTAGAGCTCTTGACGGTTCACGGCCCTGACACTTCTCGGGCAACTGATAAGTCTCATTCAACCTTTAAATGGAAGTTATCCAAGAAACTCGTCTGTGATAGGAAGAGGTTGAAAATGATTTATTTATTTTATTGTCTTTTAAGTAAACACGGATTGAAAAGTTAAGTTCATGGCTTTGAGTATCTTTATTTAAGGTTATGTAAAGTCGCCAGCACATAAAGCTACAACAATCTGTAAAAATTCTTTGTTATATTTTCAACTTTATCGCCAAAGTGATTGGGTTCAAATTTGATTGGGAAAATTTGACAGCTTCGTATAGACTGATGTGCTGACAAATGTACCTAATTTTCTTGGTTACCCACCAAGCAGAACCCGATTACTAAGCCTCCGTTGTCCGTCTGTATGTCAGCGGGCTATATCTCATGAACCGTGATTGGTAGATATTTGAATTTTCACAGAGTGTGTATTTCTATTGCAATTGTATTTTTTTAATTATATGTACATAAACGTAATTTAAGTTTTAAGGTGCGGAACCGACGTGTGCAAGTCCGACTTGAACTTGGCCGGTTTAATTGGTCTGTTAGGTGCCCTAAATTCAATATTCAAAAATTCAAAAGTCATTTATTCAAATAAGACTGAGAGCCAGCACTTTTTGAATGTCAAGTTTTACAAAAGACAGTCCCCCAAAACGACCGACCGGCACCACTTCCTAGTGTTTTTTTAGCTGTGGAGAAGAAGTGGCCAACAAACTCCCCAGCAACACAAATACTGTTACTTAGCTGTATTGGGAAAAGGATAGGCAGGTAGACTACTCTTAAAAAGGAGTTTAACAACGAGAAATTTCTGCAAATAAAATCGGCCGCAAGATCGAAAAATAAACGAAGGGTCATAAGTCTATCTCGGTTGGGCTTAGACTGCGTTGCTACCAGAGACGAGGATACTTCATTGACATAGCCTTGCGCTGTGCAAGCGATTTTTAACCGACTTCCAAAAAAGGAGGAGGTTCTCAATAGGCTTGTGTCCTGAAAAAATCTAATTAGTCCGTCAGTTAGATTATTAAAAAATATTTGAACCGTGTTTTTTCTTTTGCTACGGGAACCAAAATTGACGAAGTTACGACGCTTTTAAAATTCTCAATACGTCACACCTTTGCATAATTTTTACTGAGTCGTGACGTCACGAGCCCCCACTCCCGAGTTTTGATGCGTTTTATATTTGTCAATATTCATTGATTTACAAAAACAAAAAATACATGTCCATTATTTTTCAATACTCAAACTGACGGACTAAATAGTTTTGCAATTTGTGGATGATGTAATCTAGCCTATTTTTCTTTTTGTTTTATGTTACCGATTCTTAAAAATCTTTTTTTTATGTAGATAATATATGTACACCGATTACTGTGAGGTTCCTGATTCGATTTGTGCGATTTTTTTTTCGTTCGATACGGCTACTTTCCATTTCGTCCCGATAAATGTAACTCAGTTCGGATTAGTAGTTTATTTTACAAGCATTTTTGCTTTCTTCAATTTCTGCGTAGATGGAGACGTCGTCCAAGTATGTGAAACTTAAAAGAGAAAAATAAAGAAATTACTTAAGTATATTAGGACTGTGAGCTACTTCTTACATAAGCTAGGTACATTGGTGATTAGTCTGTAGTTACCAGTTAAGATAAGATCCATGAAGCAAAAACGAATACATCCGGGAGATATAAAATCAACTCTAAATCTACTAGGATAAAAAAAAGATTATATTTAATTAACAAGATCGTGTTGCTATGTATTCAAGCAATGTAAATAAAAACTTAATTTGAATACGAATTTTAAGAATTAACGAGTTGGAAATTATAAATATGTAGGTAGTTTTTAATTGTAACCTAACCTGGGAATCTAAAGGTGCATCCATACCGCAGTTACTTTTTGTCGAGCAACAAAATGCAACATAAAGTCATGAGTTGAAGAATGTTACCGAATTTTATCGAACATAAGGTAACATTCTACAACTTATACACAAAAAAAATATATCATTTTGTTGATATAGAATGTTGCCCACTAACTCTCTGAAATATTTCCCCACAAAGTAACTGCAGTGTGTATGCACCTTTAGCAAAATACTATAAGAAGAATATATTAATCGCACACCATCATAATATCTGCCTAGCCTTTTCCCAACTATATTGGACCAGTCAAACCGGATTCAGCTGAATACCAGCTTTTTACGTAGAGTGGCTGCCTACCAGACCTCCACAATCTATTAACTGGGTAACATGGTACTCCTTGGCAAGACTGGTGTCAGATTTTCTGGCTTCTGACAATCCGTAACGACTGCCAAAGATCTCCAAATGACTGAAATGAGGAAACTCGGTATGTTAAGATGGTCACCCATCCACAGACCAACCTCGGCAAGCGTTACTTAACCTCGAAGATCGACCTGTGCGGCTGTTATTATTTAGCCACGAGCTCCTCAAAATCTTAGAAAAATAACGCATTAGGTTCAAAGTTGATTGGGATGGGTAGCGTAATTTAATTCTTGATTCTGATAAAGTGGGCCTTCCTAGACCTGCTGTATTTTACTTTTTTAGGTAAGGTCGGTATTTGCCATGTAGTAGATGATTCTTCTTCATTCTTATGCAAGGCGTATAGGACGGTTAGTACTGAAGCCTTACCGGTGCTGGCGGGTGTTCTCCCAGTCGATCCGGAGGTGCAGCGGCGTGCTGCAATGTACTACTATGCTAGAAAGATCACGGACCCCGAGTTTTTACCGCAGCGCGACCGTGCTAAGATCTCTAGATTACTAAAATCCCAGACAGACGTCTGGGAGGAAGTTTTATCCGAATGTCAATGTAGGTCCTGTGGGAAAATTCCATCAAAAGCCGACACATCCACCAGTTCACGTATATTGTGAACAACCAAAACCTGTATTGCAAATAAACGATTATATTATAAATTATTATTTTTCTTTCTTGTGTCCCTGGAGACCCGGTCTTTTGGTAGGCGTACGAGGGGCCGAAACCAACTCGCAGAGGCCCCGTCAGACATTTCAAAATGTAATGGGGCACCATTATATTATTATTATTAATTAAGCATAAAATAATAAAAGCACACTTCAATAGTTCAAAGTATATTTAAAGCAACATCAAATGCGTCGACCTTGCATTCGATATTGTTAAAATATTCTTAAATATTACCACATTTAGATACATTCAACAATCAATTTATGTATAACAACAAACGTTACGGCCTTAACCTTGAAATGGTTATTAAATCTCTATTACTAGTAAAATGTCATTCATTTACACGCAACACTACACTATAACTGATTGTCTATTTACAAATTACAAATATGTCCGTGTATATGTCACCGAAAAGTGGCAAACTTTGTAAGATTATAAAATAACTAGCTGACCCACGCAACTTCGTCTGCGTCACATTTTTAACCAACTTCCCAAAAAGGAGGAGGTTATCAATTCGGTAGTATGTTTTTTTTTATGTTTGTTACCTCATAACTCCGACAATTATGAACCGATTTGAAAAATTCTTGTTATATCTGAAAGGATATACTTGCAGATTGGTCCCATTTAAATTTTATGAAAATCGGTTACGAACTTTGGATTTTAAATCGAAATAGCTGGAATTCGTCTACTTAGATGATAGTTTTATGTCATCCAAATAATCGAAATTTGCTTTTCTGCGATTTTGCAGTGGTGTTGTTAGGTGTGGGGTACCACTAAAAAGTGAAAAATAGAAAACTTTTTACAAAAAAAATACAACCGACTTCCAAAAAAAAAAAACACTACAAAGTAAAAAATTACTTTAATTTCGGAAGTCGGTGTCAAAATACGAAGAAACTAACAAAAACACCGACTTCCGAAATTAAAGTTATTTTTTACTTTGTAGTGTTTTTTTTTTGGAAGTCGGTTGTATTTTCCGTTAATGCTCGGCTCCTTTTAGTCTTAGCGTGATGATACATCGAAGGTTGCCAAAGGTTGACTGCTAGGGAATGCATTGTTGCATTAAGTCCGCCTATGTACCACTATTGTGCATAAACTTTAAATAAATAAATAAATATGTAGCCTATATCCTTCCTCG
Organism: Ceramica pisi; assembly: GCA_963859965.1. Lineage (NCBI taxonomy): Eukaryota > Metazoa > Arthropoda > Insecta > Lepidoptera > Noctuidae > Ceramica > Ceramica pisi. The sequence continues at coordinate 21,893,471 of OY982547.1, read as the reverse complement.
ATACATCTGGGCTATCAAAATCTGAAAGAATTTTTCAAATCGGACCAGTAGTTCCTGAGATTATCCCCTACATACAAACTTACAAACAAATGTTACCTCTTTATAATATTAGTATAGACATACGAGATTGTAAACTTTCGATAAATCATCCACTGAATGTTTGGAATGCTTTTTGACCTCTGAGTTTGTTTCGGCGTTTCTTCTCAGAGCAGTCAGCTAGGAAACGCCGGTCTTCTAGTTTAAAATGACCAAAAAATATTGACGTGTAAAAGTGTTATTAACAACCTACTTGCAAAATAAATATAATTTATCATTTACGCTTCAAAATTTCTTAACTTATTATTTCTCTGTAAACTGAAATAGGATGGGGACCAATCAGAGCATAAGTCTCAGTGGTTTGTTCATGTGTGACGTCACATATACGCCTTAGAGTTATGAAATAAATGGACTTCCCGTTGTCCGATGTTGGTTGAGTCACACACCATAGTATGTTTATATAGAATACTAGTTGATGCCCGCAGTTTCGCCCGCTTGACAAATATGATAAAACCTTCAGAAAACGGCATGAAAATCGGTGCAGTAGTTTTTGAGTTTATCGCGAACAGACAGACAGACAGCCGCGGTGGATGACTTTGTTTTATAAGATGTAGAGATACTAAACGAACGGAAGAATCCCGATTTTTGTTTTTGGCCTTTTTTATTTCGCGAAATTGAAATCGACTCCATTCGATTCGTAACTCTATGGCGTACATGTGACGTCACATTTAAACAAAACAATGGGAGTATAGTTTCTTGTAAACTTGTGCTCTGATTGGTCGCCATTTTGTTTCAGTTCACAATTTCTAGGAATGAAATCGAAAAATCATAAACTATCTTGATGCGTAAAAAAGTATTCCGTGCGGTCAGTTAGCAATTTATCGAGAGTTTACAAACTCTCAAGTTATTTTATAATCTTACGAATTTTGCGACTTTCCAGTGACATATTATACAAGCATGGTGTGTGTTTGTTTGTCAACAAAGTTATAATCACGATAATGTACTTCCTGGTTCAAAATAATGTTACTTCGGTGACCTCACGAAGGGCACTGAAGTACTCGTAGTATTGATCACCTAAGTGTTATCGGAGTTTGATATAATAAAGCGTTTTTCTATAACGGTTAAAGATATTTTAAAATAATGTATTATTCTTTATGAATTTTAGATATTAGTTCACGAGCTCGTGGCTAAACTATGTATAACAGCCGCACGGGTCGATCTTCAAAGTTAAGCAACCCTTCCGAGGTCGGTCTGTGGATGGGTGACCATCTTAACCGAGACAGAAAATACCGAGATTCCTCCGTGTCTCGGAACGCACGTTAAGCCGTTATTTGGCAGTCGTTACGGTAAGTCTGAAGCCAGATATCTGACACCAGTCTTGCCAAGTGCCGTGTACCTAGGCAATAGGTATTGGAGGTCTGGTAGGCAGCCGCTTCACGTAAAATATTCGTATTCAGCTGAATTCAGTTTGACGGAGGGCTGACCCCAATATAATTGGGAAAAGATAGGACAGATGATGAAGTTTATGAATTTAAGAAAGGCGTTTGATTGACATGGCTACACAGGTAAATGAATATTGGGTCGCCGTGACATCCCACCTTATAAGGAAACATGATATTATCGTCTTTTGACTTATACTGATTTCCTTGTTATTAAAAAGTTTTTTTTTTATTTTTCACTTTTTAGTGGACCCCACCCACACCTAACATTACCACTACAAAATCGCAGGTAAGCAAAATACGCAATTTCGTTTACTCGGATGACAAAAACCCATCATCCAAGTTAACGAATTCCAGCTATTTCGATTTAAAATCCAAACTTACAAACCGATTTTGATAAAATTTAAATGGGACCAATCGACAAGTAAGTATATCCTTTCAGATAACACAAGAATTTTTCAATTCGGTTCATAAATGACGGAGTTATGACAAAAAAAAAAAAAAAAACAAAACCGATCTGAGAACCTCCTCCTTTTTGGGGAGTTGGTTAAAAATGGGCAAGTTTTATTAAATGTGTGTAATATAGAAATATACGTAGCCCGAAGGATCGCCAAACTAAAGTGGCAATGAGCAGGGCAAATTTCTCGCAGAACAGATGGTCGATGAGGCCGAAATGTTCTGGAGTGGTGACCGCGTACTGGAAGACACAACGTTGGCGCGGCCTCCCACAAGGTGGACCGAGGACCTGGTGAAAGTCGCGGGTGGCCGATGGATGCGAGACGCACAGGATTGGTCATTGTGGTGACACTTGGAAGAGGCCTCCGTTCAGCAGACGTCTTTCTTCTGATATGATGATGCTGATGAATATATAAATATCATCGAGATCATCACGTCACTTAACATTGGGAAAAGACCCCAGAACACTGGCAGCATCATCTCGTTGAATGGTAATGATAATTCTTTGCCCAAAGAAAGGCGCGTCTCCGAGCAAAACACAGCGCTAGCCGTTTTTGGAGCTATCTACTCTTTATCCAAAAGAAATATCAACTAATAATAAATACATTAACTTTCAACATAATCTCGGCTTCAAAATGGTAGATTTTATTTTTTATTACTAAGTATAATGTTTAATTAAGTGATCTCCTCACAACGAAACCACAGAAATGAGAAAAAATTACTGAAAACATGCATCTTCTCGAAAACTAACGATTATTTTGATTTTGTACTTACACTAATGGATGGGCAATTTAATTATGAACATTTTGGTAGAAGTATTTTTTCAAACGACCAAAATTAGATTTTATAAGGATTTTATTCAACATTCTGAGCGTATTCGCTATTGTATCTCTTGCGCTGTTATTGAGGGAATAAATGCTCAAGGTTATTTGGTCGGGGTACGGCCTTAACTCGATGAGCATTGGCTCTGGCTAACAAGGGCGAAACCAGGATTGTTGTGGCTTGAACCCGCTGAGGGTGGGTTTTGGCGAAGTATGGCCCCTTAGTCCCCTTGGATCCGCGCTTGTTAGCTACCCTCTGACAGTTTAGCGTTGCCGGAAAATGAATTATTTCTACATACCTAGACAAAGCTGCAAATTATGGGCTTGTCCACTGAAAAAATCTAATTTGTCCGTCAGTTAGATTATCAAAAAATATTTGCCCCTATTTTTCTTTTGTAACTCTTTCATTACGTCACACCGTGGTATGGTTTTTAGCGGGTTGTGAAATCAGGAGCGCGTCCCGAGTTTTGATGCGTTTTAACATTGTCAATATTCATTGAATAAAATAAAATACGTGTCCATTATTTTCAATACTCTAACTAACGGACTAAATAGGTTTGTAATTTATTGATTGTGGAAACTAGCCTATTGCAACCTCACTTATTTTTCATATTTCATTAAAATTACAATATTGTCAGCAATATCTAAAAATGTATATCTCGAAAGTAAGAATATAAAGACATAAAAGGACTATGGTAAGGTAAAGTATGTCGATAACAACCTTACTATCTGGACATTCTCTACATAAACCAGTCTGCTCTGACGTCATCTGGTCCTTTTATTTTCCAGTCTAGATATATTTTTGGGGAATTTCCTAGAATAACGTCTTCCTTACCGCATAGTTATTGCGGTTGAGAGGAAAATTACTTCTATACTAGTATTATAAAGAGGTAACATTTGTTTGTAAGTTTGTATGTAGGGGGTAATCTCAGGAACTACTGGTCCGATTTGAAAAAATCTTTCTGTATTAGATAGCCCATTTATCGAGGAAGGTTATAGGCTATATATCATCACGCTAAGACAAATAGGAGCGGAGCATTTATGGAAAATGTGACGCAGACGAAGTTGCGTGGGTCAGCTACTAGGTATTATATATGTAGGTTTACAAAGGGATTTACTAAACGAATAAAGAGTTTTCATATTTCTGTCACTAGCTTTACTTATTAACTACATACCTTCATTACCTTATTGGAGTATGTAGGATGGCGATGCGCCACCGGTACAAGGTGGACATTCCACCAACACGCACAAAATATTTTGGGAATACATGCATTGTGCGTAGGTACAGTCGAGGAGTGGAATTCCCTGCCAGAGTCTGTGTTTCCTGATAGCTACAACCTGAGAGTCTTTAAGTCGAAAGTGAATAGGTTACTTCTAAGCAAGCGTGCTCTATCTTAGACCGCATTATCACTTACCATCAGGTGAAATAGTGGTGAGATAGTGGTCAAACGAGTTTCTATAATAGTAAAAAAAACAAAGGGTAGTACTAAATCCTACAACTGTAAATCCAATTTTTTCTATTCAAATATTCGAAGTTACCACCAAAAATACTGAATTGCACTCTAAATTTGCTCATCAAATAAATCAAATATATTATACTGTTTGATATATAACGCTAAACTGTTTTACTGAATGACTATCTGTTAACTAAAAATGATCTAACTCCCCGTGACGTCGACCTAGACGGGTTAGCGTTTCCGTCAGCATGTCGACGGAACTCCGGTGGGTGGAGCTCCTATTTCTGTCTACAGGGTTTAAAGGAACCTAACTAACCGAACCTTGGGGTGCCCCTGACGTTGACCGTCATTATTTAGTGTCTTCGTAATTTAGTGTACAAATCAGTATTTTTGCTATACTACAGTGGGTAATTAGTTGGGAGATTTAGTTTGCTTGAATTTTTAATAGAGGTGCAATTAAAAATTCCCCAAAAACAATTACATTGACCTGTATTATTATACCTGACTGAATTTGAAACGTTTTCAACCCAATCCCTGAAAACAAAATGTTTCAGAAAGCAACATTATTTATGTTTGTATTTTAGGTACTAATTATATTTAAATATGTGTCTTATTATAATTTTCATTGTATTGTGAGGTTTGAGCGTCATGGGTGGTGATTCCGCAAAGTTAAATTGAGTAATTTTGTGTTAAATTTTTTTGTTATTTAATTTAAAATAGTGCTAAATAGTAATTTTAAATTTGCACATTACGCTGCGACACTGACTTCTATATTTGTATTATTCGGTATTTACATAAAATTATCTAATTTAATTTGTATAGTTCTTTAAATAACTGCCAAAACAGTGGACTGAGAATGGATTTAATTAATTAATTAGTACTAACAAAGTATCAAAAGAATTGAAAACAAATTCAAACTATTTTGACTGTAAAATACAATCAAGTCGCCGATCAATTGAAATATTATCATGTTTAATAGAAAAAAAAACGTCAAAGTGATACTAGTATTATTTTTCGCGATAATATATTAAATCAAATCTTATCTAAAAGATCATAATTTTTTTCTCAAGGACATCCTTTATTTATATTAACATTTTATATACATAAACTAAAGATAAATCTACATTATGTACAAACGCGTATAAAAACAAAACAAATCATTGGGCATCAAACAAATAAGGCTTATGTTTAACTTACCACCAGATATAGTAACAAATAGCAGACAAAAGTAGTAAATGATCACCAAAATGAAACTCGCATTTTAATATAAAATTATAACCAAAGTTTTAACACTTTGCTATCCTATTTAAGTAAAATGACTCCAAGTAAATCATGAGTAACCCAAAAATAGTAAATGATCACCAAAATTAAACCAATCTGGCGCTAAGCGGCCGCTGCCGCGGCACGCTCGCTTCGCTCGCTCGCCTTCGCGCGCTAATGGTCATGGTTCTAACCTAACCTAACCTAACCCACATGTTTCACCAGCCATAGAGGGGATCTGACGCAGACACGTTACTATAGAATTTGAATATTATACTAACTGAATATTGATTTGCTCGCTAAGATTTGGTGATCATTTACTAAATTTGGTGGTCGAATACAATTTAAAGTGGAGTCGTGACTATTTTACTGGTGTTAAGTAGATATTTTTGGTTACAAAACTAAGGGTATCAAAGCATTTTATGGTGGTCATTATATTTATCCCCAAAAAATAATCCACATCGCTGTCAATGGCAAAAGTGCCCAGAACACTGGCAGCATTGCCACGTTGAATGGCAATGCTGATTCTTTGGCCGAAGAAAAGCCCAGCCCTCTGGTCACGTGAACGTGTTGTTTGCTGATGTCCTTAAAGACTATGTGCACTCGGACCCCATGGGCCTAAAAGATAAATTATAAGGCGAAATTTCTCACAATATAATTGTTTTTAACTCGTATCCAAATAAAAATCTAAAGAACACTTCTGAAATATTAATTAATTTATTAAATAACAAGTAAATCCACAGGGCTGCGTTAGTTCAGTTACAAATAAATAGCAAACAAACGTGTGACGTAGTTGTAACCACTTAATTCATAATTAATATGAACTAGTTGAGAACGCGGCGATGCTTGGGACATTTATAGTTTACCACTAAAATCAACAAAAAAAAGGTTAAAAAAATAATACCGGTAGAGCAGCTGCTTTTTGTATAAAGAAAGTTTGGGTAGATTTTTAATTCATAATAGGCTAGATTCCATCATCCACAAATTGCAAAACTATTTAGTCCGTCAGTTAGATTATTGAAAAATAATGGACACGTATTTTATGTTATTGTAAATCAATGAATATTGACAAAGATAGAACGCATCAAAACTCGGGAGTGGGGGCTCGTGACGTCACGACTCACTAAAAACTATGCGAAGGTGTGACGTATTGAGAATTTTAAAAGCGTTGTAATTTCGTCAATTTTGGTTCCCGTAAGTAACAAAAGAAAAAACACGGGTCAAATATTATTTGATAATCTAACTGACGGACTAATTCGATTTTTTCAGGACACAATCCCATTTAGTCATAGATGTACTTCAGGTAAACTTAACAACACTTGTTTAGCTAATTAAAAAAAACAGTAGTCTTAATAGGGTTTCTTTTTTAAGGATGGGAAATCATCAAATGACTCCTCCCGCTCTGGGTGAAGCAGAAGGGAGTGTCAGATTCCTACTGACTAAAACTCATCCATGTTCCTTCTAATGCCCTTTGCGTTCCAAGGCCGCGGTTACTATTTCGAAAAAAATCCGCAATACTGGCAGTCATTGAGCAGGCACCGTCTTCTAGTCTTAATAGGGTTGAAGTTCAAACCTCGTAGCACATTTTAATTTCTGAGTACCAGTTCTACTAATTTCTAAACAACATGTGCTTTCGTAATCTGTCAAAAATGTATGAAAATTGAGGCGACACAATGACAGATTGCGAATGAGAACCTTGCTTAAAATTTATGTCAGTGATAAACATTATCTTGTTATGAGATCAAAAAAGATAACTTGTTACTTTTGGATACAGCGATACACACAATGTATAGCAACATAATTATTATAAGTTCATCAACATCATTTTATTTGTTTATTTAAACTTTTCGCACAAAGAGGTACAAAGGCAGACTTAGTGCCTTAGGCATTCTCTACCAGTCAACCAAGGGTGGTGAAGAGATTAGATGGTAGATGCCGGAAGACTTCCACTGCTGGTCATACAACAACTGGTCCTGTGCGTCTCGCATCCATCGGCTACCTGCGACCCTCAAGAGGTCATCGCTCCACCTTGTGGACCAAAATCCAAACTTAAAACACAAAAAATAAACAAATACGACTAAACACGATCCGCCGTAACCCGTAATCAACGAAAATCGCAAAAAAACATTACGACGGTTTTCCAAAACTTTGAACCGAAATCTGCGAACACACAAACACAACATACAGGTTTACGAGCTATATAGATTAGTTGATTCGCGGAGGCGCGCGCTCAGTTGATACTATGACTTCGAAACGAATCAACACGTTTAATGTCCTGCTCATATCCTTGGCAGTGGTCGCGGTCGGGTACGTCATCCGAACACCATGGCTACCCATAAAAAGAGAAACCAAAACCTCCATGGGATATCCCAAGGACTCCCTCATGAATTTCACGGAGTTAACTGGAGAATATGGATATTTTTCTGAGGAGCACAAAGTCATCACTGACGATGGATATATCCTGACCATGTTCAGGATAGTGAAGGCTAAGAATTGTCATCAGAAGAAGAGATCTCCTCCTGTGTTGCTGATGCATGGATTGCTACAAAGCTCGGATTCCTGGATTGACTCAGGTACTAATGCAGGACTGGCCTATCTCATCTCTGACGCGTGCTACGACCTCTGGTTAGGCAACGTCAGAGGGAATTACTACTCCAGAGGACACATCCGTTTGGACCCTGACAAAGATGCGGAATACTGGAATTTCTACATCGATCAAATCGGGATCTACGATATTTCAGCGATGATCGACCATGTCCTGGATTATACTGGATTCGAAAAGCTGAACTACGTAGGTTACTCCCAAGGAATCGGGACGTTCTTAGTGATGTGTTCTGAAAGGCCAGGCTCCTGCGACAAGGCGCAGCTAGTGATCGGTTTAGCACCAGCTTCCAGACAAACCAACACAAAGTCCAGGATATTTAGAACTCTAACGCAGACATTTGAGCAAATGGAAGGTGCGTTGTCAATGTACGGCGTCCAAGAAGTGCTGTCTAAAGGCGCGTTCAGCCAGGAGTTTGTCGCATTCTTCTGCCAGCTGTCAGATTTTACTGAGAGGCTGTGCGAGATGATTATAGACGTGTTTGACCATGTGGAGTCGCCCCATTTAGGGTCGATCACTAACGAGACAACAAAGATACTCTTCGGGCACTTCCCAGCGGGAACGTCTGTGCACAATATGGCACGATACGGTCAAAGTACGAAGAGCAGGAGATTCGAAAAGTTTAACTATGGAAAGGAGCAGAACCTAATGATGTACGGGAGTGAACAGCCTCCTAAATACAACCTCAGTGCAGTGACAGTCCCAGTGTTGTGTATTTACGGGAACAATGATGCTTTAGTGGACAAGAAAGATGTCGAATGGTTAGTGTCTAAGCTCCCAAATGTGTTAGAGTCAGTGATGGTCGAGGACCCTTTGTGGAACCATATGGATGTAACCTATAGTCAGTATACCGGTGATACTATATTCCCTAAGATCAATGAGTATTTATTAAAATATACGAGTGCGTAGCTGTGATATGTGTTTGATTAATTCCCGAGTAATTAAATATCGATATTATGTCGAGTGTCGTGAGTTTAAACAGTACGTATTAACCTGGTTTCCTTATAAATGTTTTGACCTTGGTTTTTTAATTGATTTTTGAGTAATGTAGTTTCGATTTCAAAGCGAAAATGTTGAAACAAGTTTGTGAGTAGAATGAATGCATTTAGTGCAATGCCCTGATGATTTGGTTTAACTTTTTGCTGGCGAAAACCGGTTACAGTCTTTTTGAAGTTTTTTCATGTTCTTTTTTTGAGTGACTGTCTTTTCAAATAAAAGTGAAGCAAATACGATGTCAAAATAAGAATAAATCATTTACATAGGTATTCTATAAAAATAGCAAATAAACGGTGCAAAATTTCACTGATTCTAACTGGCCAAATTGTATAATCGTGTTGAACTTGAGACTTTATCTCAAAGGTCATTGACCACCAGGTCTTCATTCCCGAAAAGAACGGTAAAGTCTTGGTTTGAGGTTTTTAGAATGAAACAAACATTCAATCAATTGTCAATGTTGACTTAGAACACTTCCGTATGTTAATGAGGCATTATTTGTAGGTATTCATTAAATTGTTTATGTGTGTACGTACGTAATATCGATACTTATGTAATTAGTAATTACTTATCAATCTCGTATATTTTATTTGTACGTAGAATGGGACTTTGGATCCGGAAAGATGTCTGTGTTTTCTGTATTTCATTGTGGGACCACAAAGGTGACAATTTGAATGTCTTATTTAAGAATTAGCAGGTTGGGGATCAAAATCAGGAACGAGTGGAATTTCCAATTCTCAATTCTTTATTGCGTTCCATAATGTATACATTTGGAAGAAAAATAATTATGTTAGTCACAATGATGGACCCTGTAGGGCACAGCATCAAGTAGCAGATCAAGTAGGAGAGAGGAGAAAGAGCACTGTGACTTTAATGTGATAATTTTAATACTAGCTACTTAACTTATAACTAAAATAAAATTAAGAGTTCAAATTAAGAAAAATAATTGTTTTTTTATTTTAATCTGTGTTTCCTGATAGCAACAACCTGAAAATCTCAAAAGTGTATAGGTTCCTGAGCAAGCGTGCTCCATCTTCGCTTACCATCAGGTGAGCTAGTAGTAAAACGCCTGTCAATGGTATAAAAAATGTACAACTGCTGGGCAAAGACCTCCTCCAAGTGTCGCCACTAAAACAGGTGATATGCATCTCGCATCCATCGGCTAGCCTCAACCCTCACCAGGTCTGAGGCCCACCTTGTGGGAAGCCTTTCAACGTTGCGTCTTGCGGTATGTGGTTGCAACTCCAGAACTTTCAGCCCCGTCGACCATCTGTTCTGCGAGCAATATAGCCCTGCTTACTGCCACTTCAATTTGATTCTCTTAAGGTTATCATAACTTATGATTCGATCACACAAGGAAACTCCGAGCAGTGCCCACTCCATTGCCCTTTGAGTGACTTAAGCCTTCTGATGAGGCCCATTTTCGTTAAGTAGTGAGAGTGGTTTATGGAACAGTCAGGTGCAAAACGATATTAAATAAAATAAAATATTTCAGACTACAGTCCATAATTTAGTCAGTATTTTGGTGTTAGTAACAATGGTGCTTACGTAAGTAGGTTAGTATATATTAGAACAGAATAGAATAGAATACTCTTAAGTACACCATATAAGTGTCCAGAAAAAATACATGAAGAAAACATCACATAGGGTGACACAATGGGCGGCCTTATCGCTAAGAGCGATCTTTTCAAGACCACCTTTGGATAGATTTTAAAGAGAGAGGAAATACAGTATAGTAGGTAGTCTTAGGTGTACGAATTATAGGAATAAATATCTCTATAATAGATAAATAAATACAATTATAATTATGAAACATAGAACTCAAGCAAAAACGGTCAAAAAGAATGTTTGACCATGGTTTTAAAAGTGGTTATATAGATTATTTATTTATTCATTCTGTCTGCCCCACCTAGTGTCTCTGAAAGGGACAGTCCGGTCTGTTAGCTATCATTTTCAGGATGCTGTTGTCACTATTGCAAGCGCTGTAGTAAGGAGGCTGCTTTCTTTCGCATGATGGCATGAAAACGAGTGAACATTCCTGAAGCACCACAACCCCATGGCAGTCTCAATATTTTAATACTTTATGCTGCTCACGTAATAGGTATAAGTAAACTTCTATGTTACCACAGGGGATCGGAACTACCTTTCGATGCTGTTGACATCTCACCGTGATCACTTAGGTGGAGTGAACGACAAGTGATCTGTCATACCATCCTGTTGGTACGGTTTGGCAGCTCACTTGTCATTCACTTCGCCTAAGTGATCTAAACACAGGTAACGTCGTAACCTATCTAGAGGAACAGTACTGCACCCACTAACTAGGTTTAAAAACGATATACCTACCGAATAATTAAATCCGTAATGTATTCTACTCCTAAGTAATATAAATTTATTATTTAATATTGCAATTACCATGTTACATAGCCTTTATATGCGGACTGCATACTTATAAATGTAGACAGTCGTAGAACAGGACTGAAATCTTTTAACCGTATAATCCAAAATTTTTGCGTCTCATTATCGTTTTAGATTTAAAACTATAATTTCCTCTACTAATTTACAACAATAAAAAACAACTAAAACTAGCCAATTACGAAATCAGCTTCTCAACAGTTTTACGTAAGTCCGTCGAGACTTATTCAAATGTGGTTACTAATTAAAAATACTTGTTTATTTTTATAAATTAAGTAAAAATCAAAACCCACAAGTTGGATGGTCAATGTCACTTCAATTATTTTAAAGCCGCCAAGTGCGAGTCGGACTCTAACAAAAAAGATTCCGTACAATGGACCGAAACAAAAAAAACACCTAATTTTCAACTAAAATTATAAAAGTTATAAATATAAAGGAATAAAAAATAAGAAAGAAACAGGAAAAAGCTCTTTGCACTACAATAACAAAGAGTTGATTACTTTTCTTAAAAAATAATGATCAAAATCGGACAACTCTAAATGCGTGCATTTGAAAAAAATAAACAAAAATACGGGTCGTCTTGTGACCTCTTTTCCGTTGTTTAATAATTGAGTCAGCTTTATTAAGGGACGTATTTTCATATACCCAACTAATCTTTGAAAGTATATAAATAATATGGTTTCTCTTTGTTTGTTATTTTTTTTTAAGAAATCATTTGGCTGCCGCGTCAACAATTTTTTTTTCTTAAGAGCTGCATCTACGATTATCCCAAATATCAACTCAATCGAATAACGAGAAGTGGATGAAAAACCAACAAGTGCAAGTCGGACTCACACACAAAGGGTTCTGTACAATAAACCTTAATTTTTATTATTTGTAATTATAGCGGCAATAGAATGACACAATCTGTGAATGCTTCAACTGTCTACCTATTATGGTTCTTGAGATAGCCCGGTGATAAACAGACGGACGGGCGGACGGACGGACAGCGGAGGCTAATAGGGTTCCGTTGTTTACCCTTTGGGTACAGAACCCTTATTTATTTATTTATTTATTTAGGTTCACCTACAGCACATACATATAATAAATACAAATGGTATATCTTACGGTTATGTTCTAATATATATGCCAATTACAGGTAAACACAACATTGACAATAGAGACGCCAGACCGCTTAGTTGCTAACTTAAATTTAGGAGTTTAGGTACTAATAAATAAAAAAAGGATAGTTAAATAAAAAAGAAAACTTAAAATAGAACAGTAAATAAAAGTGGATTTGCACGTTTGAAAACCAATTGTCTGCGCACAATGATTCTCCATCTAGGTACAATTCTAATGGAATATGTGTAATAATATAGAATATAGCCTTAATATGAAGAGTCTGAAATAGACTGGATAATTTTAAACGACTTTTAAATAGGAAGAGGTTCTGCATATTTTTTCACTTTACAGGGTTATTTGTTAAACAGTAAAAACCTCGTAGGAAGTGAAAGTACGTATACAACTTTTAATTTCAGAACAACCCTGAAAACTCAGAATACAAAAAAAAAAATACAAAAATATTTATTGCTTCATTAGTTTACATAAGTGTTTTAAGTGTTTGGAGCTTCCTCATATTTCATACATTTTTGAAAAGAAAGTAAGAAACACTTAGAATAGATACTCAAAGTCGATATAACAACGAACGATACACTAAGACTACTGCTGTACTCTAAATACTCACTACGGTTCATGAGATACAGCCCGCTGACAAACAGACGGACGGACCAACAGTAGAAGTTTAGTAATAGTTGGTTACCTTATACGGAACCCCCAAATACAACAAATTTGATAGAATAGCCAACACAATTAACAAACAAGACTTAATTAATACGAGGCTAAAACACAACCACAGTATTGTCATTATAATTCTAATTATCATAGTTTTGTTTATATAATAAACCTACCATCTCACACAAGCCGACTTTAAGATAAGGGTCACGACCGACTGTCATTGTCCACTGTTATCGTATCAGAGAACTGATAGGACTAATCTATACTAATATTATAAAGCAGAAGAGTTTGTTTGTTTGTTTGGTTGAACGCGCTAATTCTTTCAGTGTTAGATTGCCCATGTATCGAGGAAGGTTATAGGCTATATATCATCACGCTAAGACGAATAGGAGCGGAGCAATCATGGAAAATGTGACGCAGACGAAGTTCCGCGGGTCAGTTAGTAATAAAAGTAATGGTACAATCAATTTATTAATCGACTAATTATTATAGATATGTCATTTAACTTACTGTGATTTGAATATCACGTAAACTGGAAAACAACGAACGCTTTCTCAGAGCGGGTTGTCGATTTCAGGCTAAAAATAAAGAATTATAGAAAATACATTTAGTATTGCGGTCATCTTTGGGATGGCTCAGCTAATTATCAGCTTGCTGCACTTGACTCGGTGGAACACAGAGCTAAAAGGCTCATTGGCGACGTAAAACTGGTGGATGCCAAGCTACACTTGCTTATTGGCGTAAGGTTGCCTGCTTGTCGGTCTTCTACAGATTGTACTTCGGTGAGAGTGCCCAAGAACTCCACGACCTCATCCCACCAGCCCCCGTCTACCATCGGTTCTAGACGCACTGCAAGTTACCATCCCTACCTGTTGCTATTCCACCAATTCGCACTAAGCGTTTTCAAACGTTTTTTATAATGCGCAGAGCAAAGAAGTGGAACTCTTTGCCTGCGTCTGTGTTTCCGAACGCTTACAACCTTAATCTTTTCAAAGTTAGAGTGAACAGGCTACTTCTGGGTAAGCTCGCTCCATCGTAGACTTTGTCTCTGTCATCTCTGACCAAGACTAGAATCAAGAGCAAACCCATATCAAATAAAAAATAAAAACATTTATTTAGGACTAGCTTCTGCCCGCGACTTCGTTCGCGTGAAGTTTTGATATCGCAACGCATCGCCTGCCTCTAGGCGCCAAGCAAGCCGCCTGCCTGTGCGTTCGCGACCTTATACAAAAATAATCCTTAGGTACTTATAGCATCATTCAGTATTCACGCGCGATGGCTTATAGCGTATTGCATGTATAACTTTAGTGTTTCTGTACCGATTTCAGTGATTCTTTTTTGTGGAATAGTTAATAATGTTAATTTTTTTAATTAGGGATGACTGACAGTGTTATAAATAGGAGTAGAGAAATATAATCAGAAAGCTTCGAACTGCTAAGCTATCGGGAGTTACACGTGTTATTGTGAGTCAATCATAAAAGATAGCCATATGCTGTCGTGGTATATTTTTTATATAATTTTTAGGAGAATATATCCGTCATACATGATTTCTGTGTAACTTAAACCATTAAGGTTGCACACGCGACGGAAGCTTAAAAATGGAGTAACTTCTCCCATTTTCCCATTTCCCTTCACTGCTCCGCTCCTATTGATTGTAGCGTGATGAAAAGTATACTATAACCAGCTCAGGAGTATGAAAAAGAATTGTACCAAGTTTCGTTAAAATCCATCGAGTAGTTTTTATTTCTATAACGGTTATACAGACAGACAGACAGACAGACAGACAGACAAAAATTTTACTGATGGCATTTTTGGCATCAGTATCGATCCCTAATCACCCCCTGATAGTTCTTTTGGAAATATATTTCATGTACAGAATTGACCTCTCTACAGATTTATTATAAGTATAGAAGATAGGTACAATCATAGGCAACACACTACAACAACACAACACACACACAACACAATACAACACATAACACACACACAACACTACAACACTTTTATTCGTACATTACAAACAACCAACAAAAAAATAACATATAATAAAAAAATGCCAAGTCTCTCCATGCAATCTTTCCACCGTAAAAAGTTTTGAAATCTCATAGAAGCCAAGTCTTGTAATATTAAACTTTAAGCGTGCGTCATTTGTTACTTTCGAATTCAATCTTCCAAATATGTCGTTTTAAATTTATTTAATTTTGTGCTCATTGCCAAGTCACTATAGTTATAAAATAAATAAAAAAGACTATTGAAATAGTCACTAAATGTTGATTTTTACAGGTCTGGTCTGGCCACTGGTCCATATTTAAAATCTTGGGGTTCCATATTCCGTCAACATTCTTGAGAGAATCGATATGGAACCTCAAATCTCATATTGATCAGCGGGAATTATTTGTTCCATTATCGACCAGTTGTTGTAAAAACTAAAATTATAAAGAGGTAATTGTTGTAGTAAAAGGAAATCTCTAGAAGTACGATGGGATCTGTTAACGCTTGCATCAATCTAGGAAGCAGGTGAGACCTAGGAAGTTAACTAAACTAATTACTAGGCCACAACTTGTTCCAGCGGGTTTGCCCTCGTGAATTTAATAACTAGCATAGTGAATATCATACAGAACCGTGCTACAAGTAGGGTATGTTCTACTCCAGGCCAAGGCTTGGATATACAGGTTGGTCCAGGCCAGGTGGATATCAAATTTTTTTTAGTTAGTCGGCTTAGGGACCTATTTGTAGCCGCCAGGAAAAAAATCGCTTTTTTAATTTTTAATACGAGTTTGTGAGAAATCGGTCGATTTCGAGAAGAGTAATTTTCTTGCATTGGTTTGAAATATTAAATGCACTTATTTGCAGATCAGTCTGAATCCGGCAGTTAGAGGTATGATAGCCAGTTGCTCTGTGTAAGAGAATTCCGGGTGAAACTCGCTTCCATCTTCGGCCTAATCATCACTTTCCATCAGGTGAGATTTGGGCCAAGAGTTTACCCGTTTTGTATAAAAAAAAAAAGATTTTTTTTCTGAGAGAGTGCTTTCTCTAAGTAAGCACCTAAAATAAAAAAATAATAATAGAATTTTTTATTTTAAAAGTAAATAAAAATCATGAAAACATTAAAAGTGGTGATATTTCTGAAATAAAAAAAAAATCATATCTCGTAAGCAATTTTTTTTTCTGGCGCATACAAATAGGTCCCTAAGCCGACTACCTAAAAAAAAAATTATAAACATCTGGCCTGGACCACCTGTATGTAGAACACATTACATTGGAATGTATTTTTTTGCAATAGGAATTTCTCATGTATCGTGGGTGCGTTCACAAACATATAAACTCATACCAACAGCCAGACCCGGAACAACTATCTGTAGGCCATACAAACTTAACTGCATCCGTGGTCGATTGGTTTAGGCGCTAGCCTTGTGACTCGGTGGTCGTGGGTTCGATTCCCACGGGAGGCATACTTTCTGAAGTTGTTGCCAGTTTTGCTAGGACATTGCAGGCTTGAATCACCTAATAAGGAATATGCATGAAATAATATTTGTCATCTATACAATATTTATCTAAAAATAAACAAAAATATAGTACTAACAGCGAAAATATAATCAAAATTGCTCGAAAAATTAACGAGATAAAACTATTTTAAACAAATATATCTGTCCCTCTCACGAAAACGCTGTTTTATATGGCAGCTGTATAGGCGTCATGGACTTTGACGTCAAAGTACATATCGGACTTCTCTTTCTAATTCTAATCTTTGAAGCTTTATAACTTCATCGTTGATTTGTCGTATTTAAAAAATAATTTCATGTTTGTCGACTAGAGCTAATAAGCATTTCATTTTGCAAATAAAAAAATCGCATTTCCCCTATTGTCTGATTAAAAGATAATTACGTGCGTCGGAAGGCACGTAGGTATAAGCCGGCGGTCTCGGCTGCCAAATGGCGGTCGTAAAATCATGTCAGAAGTCCTTGAGGCGGTTTAGAAACTCTGACACTAGGGTGTGTGGTACCTACTCTGACACTATAAGAAGAAGAAGGTCATACAAATATTTGTCCCGTGCGGGAATCGAACCCGCGACACGCAGCGCAGCAGTCAATCGCTCAACCACTGCGCCAACCGTGTCGCCATCATTTTAGAATAGTGTAGTTTGGATATTGGTACCTAGCTATTGACAGTTCAGGTGTGATCGACCAACAAACATACACACAGACTTTCACAACCACAATATTAGTAGTAAACTATGTTTTACAACTATGTGTCAATCACACGCCATTCGAGTTTCTTTTAAACTTGCCACGTCGAAATAAACACAAGCTGATATAAACTCTATATTCGTTAAGAATAAAGTTCACAATCAACTGTGGAAGTTGAACGCGTTTTTTGCCGATTAATTCGTAATTGGCATAGAGCCGTCGAACGGGTTCAAGTTCAAGATTGTCTTGCGTTTGTGTCTGTTATATAATTGACATGGTTTTAAATAACATTTTTTTTTTTGTAAAAATTTGGGCAGTTTATCTCCAAACAGATATACAGGGTGTTCCAGTAGTGCGTGATAGTATGTGCTTAAGGGTTCTGTGCCTTTTTTTTGTTATTGTGCCAAATTCTTCAATATTGAGTAACAAACATACTTACATCCATCCATCTTACATCAAATTGACTAGTGGAAATGTCAAAACTGATTTAAATTCTATTGTAGTCTACGTTTGCCATTTGCACTTGTCGTGTGAGATAGTGGTCAAACGCGTGCCTGTCAGCCAGGGGCGTAGCTACCGCCGTATCAGCCGTATCAAAGATACGGGGCCCCCAGACTACAAGGGCCCCCAAGTGCGTAAAGCTATACATTTAGCACCACCATCTCCTTCGTGGCCTGCCAAGTTCTGAGCTAGTAGGGCCCATTTTGTTAAAAAAAAAATTCCTTAAAACATTGCCCCCCAAAAAAAAAACACTACAAAGTTAAAAATAACTTTAATTTCGGAAGTCGGTGTTTTCGATAGCTTCTTCGTATTTTGACACCGACTTCCAAAATTAAAGTTTATTTTTACTTTGTAGTTTTTCTTTGAAGTCAGTTGTATTTTTTTGTAAAAAGTTTATTATTTTTCACTTTTTAGTGGTACCCCACACCTAAAAATACCACTGCAAAATCGCAGATAAGCAAAATACGCAATTTTGATTACTTGGATGACATAAAACTGTCATCCAAGTATACGAATTCCAGAAATCCAAAGTTCGTAACCGATTTTGATAAAATTTAAATGGGACCAATCTGCAAGTATATCCTTTCAGGTAAAATAATTTTTCAAATCGTTTCATAATTGTCAGAGTTATGAGGTAACAAACATAAAAAAAACATACAACCGAACTGATAACCTCCTGCTTTTTGGGAAGTCGGTTAAAAATGTTTGATACTGAGCCCCTTTGAGCTTATGGTGCTCCCACATTAGGAACTGTTACATGTTATAAGTGCTCCTACACTAATAGAAAATGTTTACTAATGTTTAAAAGGTAACACATGTTTTATTTTGTTATAATTTGTTAACTAACGTTACTAAACAATTTCTAACATGAAAAGATTTTTTTATATTCGTGATTAAATGTTTGCTAACAAATGTTTACTAACGTTACTAAACATTTTCTAACGGCTATGTGGGAGCACCATTAGCTACGCCACTGCTGTCAGCTGTCGTGTTGTGCCAGCTAAGAAAAAATAAATAACGATTGTTCAAAGGCCGTTGTGTGCTAACACGGCTAGTTTCTATCCTTTCCGTGCTACCGTAATAATTGATTTCCTCTGATTAATTTACACAGCTCATCATGATTTCTTTTTTATAGCTCTGTTAGTGTTCCTAGTTGGGACATTGTATCCTACTGTGTGTCGGCTTGAAATATCCGGATAGGAAATCGAAGGACGGTTGTTATAATTATAATGTATCTTTTTCTGATTATTAGGTAAAATTTAAAATCCAAAATTCAAGCATTTATTTCAATTAAACCATTTACTGGCACTTTTGAATTGTCAAGGTCGGTCGGTCCAAAAAGTTGAAGCTATTTGCACGTTCCAAAGCGGACACTCTTTTAAAAATAATAAATTTAAAAAAATATTTATTAAACTATTTTTTGGTAAAAAGATTTTGTTCAGCACGTTTCCGTTCTGACTGTTACTAAAGGTACAATTCTGATCTTGGCGACCGCGACCGGCGACAATGACGTGCGACCGCGACCCACTGCTTTGTATGAATTACTGTAGAACACTTAACGGGTCTTGTCGGTCGCTTGAACCCGTAAGTGTCAGTGCGGTCGCACGTCACTGTCGCCGGTCGCGGTCGCAGAGTTTTTATTAATTCTCACGCGTTATTTATTTTTATTGAACCTTATTAGATTAGATTAGATTAGATTAGATTTATTTTGTAAAACATGAGTACAGTAAATAGGTTATTAGCTAATGAGTAAAAAAACATGCCTCGAGGTAGCTTATGTCGGGTAATTAAAGTGGGCCGCTTAAGTAAGACAACTAATAAAATGCCACCGTGTATTGGAATGTAATTACCATTTAACACTATTAGGTAAGTATACAAAATGTTGGTACAAATTAAGGTACCGCTGAATTGAAAAGGTCTGTTTCTGATGTGATAATTTAGAGACAAAAAAAATCCTCAAAAATAACATAATTATCCTTACGCCTATATTTAATTCTCCAAATTGTTTTTTCCATTATCACGACATGATAATCTGCTAGCGTCATAGGGTCGACTTCCAGTCAAACCTGATTCAGCTGAAGGTACTTTTTTTTTAGGGTTGGAAATCATCAAAAATCATCCCGCTCTGGGCGGAGCGGGAGACAGTGTCAGACTTTTACTGACTAAAACCCATCCATGTTCCTTCATGTGCCCTTTGTGTTCCGGAGCCACGGTATCTCTTTCGAATAGTCCCGTGACTCCGGCAGGAGCTGCAGGTACTGGATATTACGATGAGCAACCTCCACAAACCACGGCTTTACTCTTTGGCAAAACTGGAGTCAAGTGTCTAGCTTCTGGCAAATTGATTGAAATTAAGGATAAAAGTTTGTTGAGGTTATTTGGACCGGTACCCGTTATCCTTGTTGTTAATTTTCAAGAACCACGATATTAAAATTGAAAAAGTATATTATTATAATATTGTATACATAAGTGGCGATGCAGCAAGGTTTTCTAAGAAAAACCATAAAATTAATAGACGATCTTAATTGATGGAAAAACATCTTCTCTAAAATCGTGAATAAAATTTTGCTTCTACTAGAAACTAGCTGATGCGCGCGGCTTCACCCGCTTCACAAATTTTATACTAAAACCTTTCTGGAGAATCACTCTATCCATTGGTGAAAACAGCATGAAGATCGGTGCAGTAGTTTGAGTTTATCGCGAACAGACAGACGAGGCGGAGGGTTTTGTTATATATTATATGTAGTGATAGGCTGATAGAAATATTGAGTTAATTAACAAAAATGTTGAGATTGGTGAGAATGACTTGATGGTTTCAAAAAATCTTAGGAGGATTTTCGTGGTTTTCGGATTTTTTAACCAAGGTACCTAATCATAGAGTATATAACCACTAGAGAGCGTATAGGCCGATTTCTTCTAAGTACGCGGCTCACTACAGCGGGCCGGGGGACGAGGAACAACGCGCGGCTGCAATTGGTCCGTTCAAGGTCAAGTTGCATAGGTAGCCTATGGTTAGTGGTGGCACTACTTGATTAAAGGAAAATAGTCGATATCGATAAAATGAATTTTAACATTATAAAAATACTCAATCCAAACAAACAGCGCTATATCTTGTTTAAACAAAGTTTCCCTATTAACCTTATCTTTCCACTTTTATTTTAATTCTGAAATCTTCGAAAATCTAAAATGAAAACATGTATGTCAAACACACAGATGAAAAAACTGAGACCCTCCTCCTATTTTTAAAGTCGTTTAAAAGTAGTTACGTGTTTAATGTAAGCATGTGAATTGATTAAAAATTGTATTAGTTGTAATTTTATGATCATCGATAAATCGACTTCAATCATTAAACGTAACAGCACAGATTTTTACGATAAAAATACAAAGGGGAAGAAAGGGATAAAAATATAAGTATTTCCTAATGAAAGAAAGAGACTTTTCCAAAAGACATCAACGCGCGCTTCTCACAGTGTGCTCGTTCACCTAACCACCATTTTATATAGACCCCTGCAGTGGCTCATCATCTGATTCAAATCAAAAATATTTTGCGTAGTCTTTACTCTCCGATGAAAAGTTATGTCATTATTTTTGTAACAAAAGGTCTAGGAATGTTTCCGACACAAATTCACCGGGTATGAAGGCATTTTTATGCGTTATAAATTGCATAAAAATTAAAACGATTTGTAAAAACTTAGCATGCCCACAGGTCTAACAATTGGTCACAACTAAAATGGTTAGTAGTGCCGCTGCCTAACATCTGAGCAAAAACACTAATAGTTTTCGTGCGTCGGGGCACTGTATGCGCAGTCAAGTGGTTTAATAGTCTTTGTACCTAATCGATTAAAGTGGGTATGTTATAATATCAAATTAACAACAATAATAACTTGAATTAACAAGTAAACTAAACTTGTAACAAACTGTCAATAATTATAATTATAGGGAAAAAATTGTTTTGCCAAAAAATAATAATAATATGCACTATTTATTCTCTGATCTAAACAATGACACAACGAATATACACAAAAAAAAAACATTTCAATCGGTAGAGCCGTTTCGGAGGAGTTCGGTAACAAACACCGTGACACGAGACTTTTAGATATTAGATACATATAAATTGGGCAACCTTAATTTAGTTCCTTTGTTGTTATTTTATGGAATTTCATCTTGCACCAGCGTGCAGCGTAATTATTATACTCGTACATTTCTATTTCCTTCATTTCAATTAAATTATTCGTGAATGTCCCGCGTCCTTACAATCACATCTACTAACTAGTTTAACGATAATTTTATGGTACTAAAAATAAGGAAATAAAAATTATATTAAAACAAGTACTGGCTACACAAGACATCCGTGTAATTAAGTTCTACATACGTAAGAAATTAAATAGTTGTCATACCAGTTCTAAAGATAAACCTTATCAAACCTCTTTTTTGACAAACTGAAAAAGGTTACATTTTAAAAGGCCAAATTTTTATGCAAAAATTGTAGGTACACATTTATATAATTGTGTACAGATTGTGATGTGTGATTGTGATTGTGTGTGTGAAAGTGTGTGTGTCTATTAAAATGTACACCTTAAGAAAGCTGAAACAAGAACAAAAATACATACGAGTATAACAATCGTTTGAATCGTCCACTGCATCATACGTTGCTGTATTAATACCAACGTACATTACTGCCACCCCAACTAAGCCGCCAATGTATATTTAAGTTAACGTGTTTACCAACCTGTGCATAGTATTATGTAGTACCTTCAACCAGGCAAGTTTAATGTAATAATTCGTTGATCTCGACTGAATACTAGTTAGATACCAGAATTATTCATAACTAGCTAACACGTGCAAAATCGTCTGCGTCACATTTTTTACTAGTGCTCATTGGTCGTGTGATGTTATCAACGGAAACGTATAAAAAAAAAATGTGGATTAAAAAAAATCATCACTGTGACCCCAGTGTAAACTAAAACTAAACGAAATGATCTGTTGCGATGAAATAAACGCCAAAATGTTCGGAAGCAATTAGACGTCCTCATAAGATGAAAATAGTGGATTATTTGCCTTGACTTTGCACGAGTGCAATTTATTTTCCAGTTGATATTCCCAAAAAAAAAAAAAAACTTTGCCAGACAGACATACGGGCAGAGGGACAGCGGATACTTAGTAATAAGGTTCCGTTGGATACCTGTTGGGTACGAAACCCTAAAAATGGTGTACTAATACCAAAACCATAGTCAGCTGTAACTATTGAACATCAATCATCACTTCTCCAAAGAGCGCTGAACATCTCAATACTCAATACTCAATAATTTATTGCATTCCATATGTATTACAAAGATGATTTAAAATGGTTAAAGAACAAATGGATGCTGATAAGCAATAATGTGTTAACCCTCATAAAATGGTTTTGAGAAAATGGCGTCCTAAGATGTTAAACTAATTCTTATAAAGTTTGCTTGACAAAATATGTGCCAACTATTCTTTTCTTTGTTTAATAAAAATAAAAATGGATTAGAAATAGATTACTATTACAAAAAGACAACAATGTAGTATATTTTTCAAAAGAAATGAGGTAATTGATTATTGCAAAATATGGAACACACTGTAATATTTGAAAAATCAAATTAAGGAACATAACACTGTTTTGCTAAATGCCAGTACCAGGATTGAATGACAGTGAATGCATATTGAGGAACATAAATGATTATTGATAAATGCATGTTATCACATATAGTTTGGCAAATTGTTCTTAGTAAAACTCTTAAGATATTAAGTTGAACTTTTATTAATATGAAAAATACAAGAATAAAAACTTTTTAAACAAGTCATCCTTCAAATGTAATAAGAAACAGAATTGAATATTATATATTTTTCTTCTTCTTTCCAAAAATATTTTTTTTTCCTCAGAATCATCTGTTTTTCAACGAAATATCATATTATATGTATTTTACAATAACGCTACCCTGTAATATCGCGCACCTAGCTTCATAGAAACCAGAACTCCAGAATTTTTCAAATTCCTTTTTGATCTATAGATATTTTCTCTGTGCACTTCAAAGGACATCTACAATCGCTACTGTTAAACTCTTTCGCACAAACCTTTTTTCTTTTCGCACTAAAGTAATCCTCATTGTTATTTGCTTTCTTTTTTCTTATACTGCTGGTCTGGTCGACCAATTTTCTCTTGCGTCCTTTTTTGAGTCTTCCATTATATGATGATGACGGCTGTTCAGAATCATCGTCGTTGATTTCGGGTATATAATCAGGATCTTCAGTGTTGATAATTATTCTCATTAGTGGAATTTATAACATTAACAGTGGCTTCTACATGTTCTTCATCAATAGTTGGGCGAGGGTGACTTTCTTCAATAGGACTAGAAGTATTTTCATCCATATTCTTATCATCAATTGCATTTGTACTATTTTCATAATTTGTATCAGCCAATATCTCAAGTGGTTCATTTTTATCTTCTTCACTAACTTTTGATTTTTTTTTCTCTGTAAAAATCTGTAACTACTTCGGTTTGGTCGTTATTATTTAGTTCATCGTTTACAAACTGCAGTCTTCTTTCATCAATGGGCGAGAATAATAGGTTGATTGCATCTGATGAGGTTGAGGGAATTAAACTCAGTATCATTAGGCACAGGTAAGATTTTTATGTTTGAATGATCCAGGAATTCAATAATTACTGGTGAAATGCTCTCCAATGAAAAATTATCTGGAAGTTCGTCATAAGTTATCGGACTTATTACACCTAGTCTTTTGTAATCCGACAGAATTGTGTAAGTCTAGATCAGTACTTCTATCAAGTGCAGGGATATCTTGAGGTTTATTTGAGCCGGCAGGTTCATCATTTTCATTAAAAACTTCTTTTGTACCAGATTTCGCAAGATTGACCAGTAATTTTCCCCTTGATCTTGGCGGTGACATCTCTCTACAACAAAATAGAAACACACTTTTTGATTGGGATTATCAAATCTACGAATAAGAAAGTATTTTTGAATACAATGTCAAGATACTTAACATATAAACTTTATCTCATAAAAAGCTAACCAACATTCAGTAATAATATGTCAAGCACTTCAAACTGTACTGTAAGCATTGTTAAATGCCCTTTCATTGTTTAGCAACAATGAGTTAAGTGCTTTATCGTATTTATTGTGACCAAAAGTTACAGTAAATCAATCTGATTGGACCAAATTATATTATTTTAGCATAAAAAAGAACTCTAAAGTTGACATATACCTACACAATTATTTAATTAATCATTCCTTGTCTAATTTAAACCGGCAACATAACCTATAAACGAATTACTCATGAAAATCTTAATATAACAATAATTACAGACTTACCTTGATGACTCCAACATGGATTGCTTACAGTTCACTAAAACATGGGTTTATTGAAGTAATTTAGTACTTAAAATGGGGATATAACTTTAGAAATTCATTATTTATGAAGAATTCGTTGTTTGGCGCGGCGCGAAAGCGCTGACTGACATTTAGCAACACTGTGTCAAGCCTCATAACATAATTTTCGTGACGACAAATGTCACTATTTTGAATTTCGACGATGTTATGGAACTTAAAGGATTATTGATAAATATTGTATTTGTTATTTCAGATTTGTTTTATGATATAAATCAATTTTTTATGTACTTTTAAGTTTTAAATGACTTGAAACACTTTTGTAAAATGTTAAACACGTGATGCATTATAAAAATATATCAAAACCTTTGAATTTGACTTTTTGTGGGTTGACACATTATTGCTTATCAGCATCCAAATATGGACCCTATCGGGCACTGCAAATAATAGGAGAGAGGAAGAGTGCTAAATAGTATGTCAACGTATGAAATAGTATCAAAAATTATTAAAAAAAAATGTTAAATTGGATGTATAATTATGTATATATTTATTAGGTCTGTGTGTGTGTGTGTGTGTGGTCTGTGGTCTGTGTGTGGTGTGTGTGTGTCTCGATCCTGAGCAGTCCGCATCCATCCCCTGCCAGCCATCTTCTTTAAATCATAGATCCATCGTACCGCAGAGCGTCCCACACTACGTCAGCCCACACGCGGTCTCCACTCTAACACATGTCTGATCCATCAACCGTCTGTCCGTCTACAGACATGGCCGGCCCACTTTCAATTCAGCATGCTGGTTCCATTCAGGAGCTCGTGGCTAAATATTAACAGCCGCACAGGTCGATCTTCAAGGTTAAGCTTGCCGGGGTTGGTCTGTGGATGGGTGACCATCTTAACATACCGAGTTTCCTCCGTGCCTCGGAAAGCACGTTAAGCTGTTGGTCCCGACTGATCTTTGGCAGTCGTTACGGATAGTTAGAAGCTAGAAAATCTGACACCAGTCTTGCCAAGAAAACCGTGTTACCCAGTTTATGGGTTGTGGAGGTCTGGTGGACCTCAAAATACTGGTTTCAGCTAAATCCGGTTTGACTGGAAGCCGACCCCATATAATTGGGAAAAGGCTAGGCAGATGATGAGTTCTTTGGCGAATAACTTCGCTGCGAATTCTCTCAACCAGAGAATTTAATATCAATGTTATCCACTAAAAAAACATAAATTTATAAGAGCAGACAGCCATGCTTGTAATTAAAATGGCAGCCATTACGACTAGCGCCATTTTATAAAAGCAACAGACTACTTCGGACGAGTAGAGAAAAATTAAAAAATAAAATATTTCCATTCGTTCGCTAAATTGTTAGTGAAAGTTTTAATAAAAAACGTGTTCACTGAAACACTCTCTGCCTGTTCATTGAAATCTGTTTATTGAATCACTGGCTGGAATAGTTATCATTTTGTGCGATGGATTTTTAGCTTAATTTGGTTTAAAAATTGTTATGATAAAATCAGAACTTCGAGAAAAGGATGGTACGGCCGTGCCCGCTTTGCTCGAAACTTGGCGGGGCACTGCAATGCCCCCAGAACAAAATGAGCGTAGGCACTGCCGATATTTATTTCTAACTAGCTGGTGCCCGCGGCTTCACACACCTGACAAATTATATACTAAAACCTTCCTCGAGAACGACTCTATCCATTGGTGAAAACTGCATAAAAACCGATGCAGTAGTTTTTGTGTTGATCGCGAACAGACAGACAGACGCGGCGGAGGACTTTGTTTTATAATATGTAGTGATGTGTGCATTATAATTTATTAAGCTTATGACATACTACGAGTGTGATCTATACTAATATTATAAAGCAGAAGAGTTTGTTTGTTTGTTTGTTTGGTTGAACGCGCTAATCTCAGGAACTACTGGTCCGATTTGAAAAATTCTTTCAGTGTTAGATAGACCATTTATCGAGGAAGGCTATAGGCTATATATCATCACGCTAAGACCTATAGGAGCGGAGCAGTAATGGAAAATGTGATGCAGACGAAGTTGCGCGGGTCAGCTAGTGTACAATAATTGTCTACTCAGCACGCTCACAACATTGTTTAAAAAAAGTAGTTGCAAGTTAGCTGCCTGGAAAACAAAAAAATAAAACCGACTTTCAAATAAAATAAAAACACTATAAAGTAAAAAAATAACTTTAATTTCGGAAGTCGATGTTTTTGTTAGTTTCTTCGTATTTTGACACTTTGTATTTTTTTGTAAAAAGTTTTTTTTTTATTTTTCAGTTTTTAGTGGTCCACTCCACACCTAAAAACACCACTGCAAAATCGTAGATAAGCAAAATACGCAATTTCGATTACTTGGACGACAAAAAACCATCATACAAGTAAACGAATTCCAGCTATTTCGATTTAAAATCGAAACTTCGTAACCGATTTATATAAAATTTAAATGGGACCAAAGAATTTTTAAAATCGGTCCATAATTGAAGGAGTTATGAGGTAACAAACATAAAAAATACAACTGAATTGAGAACCTCCTCCTTTTTGGGAAGTCGGTTAAAATGGGTTCAGAGTTGACGACGGGGCAGTGCAGATGGGACTTTTGCCGAAGATCCGTGACCATCTTAACCTACTGCGACTCCTCCCTGTAGTCCAGATCTTATATCTCTAATTATAACATTAGTGTTTATTTTTAAACGTTCGTTGCAATTAAAAATAAAATTTAAATATCGAAATCGATCCAGCCGTTCGAAGTGATGCGCATATTTTGCATACGCGTTTTTTAATATTTATTTATATATTATTAGTGACTATGCTTACGCAATGTCATTTAAAAATCTGATTTTATTAGAACTATTCAAGCTCTGGTTTATTTAATTCAAGTGTAACTTGTTTATTATGCAGATTGGCTACAACAACTAACATGGTATCAAGAAGACACTGACACACTTCCTAATCAAAAAGATTCTTTCAACACATTTGCTTAACAAATGCACTTTCGAAGCCTGTATACATTGTTCGAAACTTATAAATTCCGCACCATACAATGGAGAGTGCGGTAAAATAGGTACTCTAACGTAAGTACCTATTTTTTTAAAATTGGTAGGGAGGTAGCTTAGAACCAGGAGACGGACATAGGATAGTTTTTATCCCAAATATCCCACGGGAAAGGGAAAATCCCACGGGAACGGGAACAATGGTTAAACGGGAGAGAAGCCGCGGGGGACAGCTAGTACAGAATAAATGAGACGATAGTTAGTATTTTTTTTTCTCTAGTGTTGAAGTGAGACAATTATTGTACTCAGCAAAAGCGTTTCCGTCTACATTTGCGTGAGTTACAGTTACACAATACGAGAATAAGAAAAGTTCGGAAACTAGGAGGTGAAATAAAGCGCAGGAACTTTTCCAATGCTTCCTATTATTTTCAATAATACTCAATTGATTATCAACAAAATTACCTACATTTAACTTTCCATGGCGGGAGAATCGTGAAAAATGGCCGCCACATAAAACTAAAGGTCATTCATTTTATGTAAATAGGTAAGTACTTTAAACTCAACTAATTAAAAACGGAACATCCTAAATGACTAATGCATTTTAAATATTTGAAGTTCAGTTATAAGAATAGAATATCAGCAAAATACTAAAAGGTAACCGTTTATAACCTTTTTGGAAGCGCTCTGGCTCAATATATTCAAAAGTCATTTATTCAAATTAGGCTGAGGGCCAGCACTTTTTGAACGTCATGTTTTACAAAAGACAGTCCCCCAAAACGCCCACCCGTCACCACTTCCTAGTGTTTTAGCTGTGGAGAAGAAGTGGCCAACAAACTCCCCAGCAACACAACTGTCTGTTACGTTTTAGGAACTAGAATTTTACACTAATTAATATGCAAAGTAATCCAAAAATTCAAAATTCCTTCTAAAATTTACATGACACAAAAATAAATATATACATTATTTATCACTTGTTAGCTACTAGCACTATGACACTAAAACAAAATACACACTTAAGCAAGTGTTGACGTATGTGGATTTAAATTAGTATAAAAAAATGACCTACATAGTCAGACAATAAATGAAAAAATAATAATAAAAGAACAAATAAAATAAAATAAAATAAAAAATTATATGAACACATATAACCTGTCATAAAACTACTATAGGTACTATCTACTTATACACAAGGAACATGGTAATTTGTCTTGCGTTCAACACAGCGACCAACTATTCTTATCGTCTAAATAATCATTAATAGAATAGTATGCCTTGGAACAGAAGTTAGATTTTACTTTTTCTTTAAATGAGTTAAAAGGCAGATCAAGATAAGAAATTGGAAGTCTATTGTATAAACGGATACCGAGCCCCACAAATGAATCATGGACCTTACGAAGTCGGTGTGAAGGAGCATGTAGCTTGTGCTTGTTTCTGGTGTTAAAGTTGTGGATGTCGCTCGTTTTACTGTATAAATGTATGTTTTGTCTAATATATAAAATGTTTGCAAAAATAAATTGAGATGCTACCGTGAGAATTCCATTCTCTTTTTTTTCAATCTCTCGCACAGCACGTTTTTGTAAGACAAATATATTTTGTATATCAGCAGCTTTTCCCGCAATAAAATACCGTAGGACATAACACTATGGAAATAACTAAAATAGACTAACCTAGCTGTATCAACGTCAGTAAATTGTCTAACTTTCCTAACGGCGTATGCGGCAGAGCTGAGCCTTCCCGACAGGCTTGATATATGTGGGCCCCATTGTAGTTTGGAATCAACAGTTATGCCCAAAAATACTGCCGTATCCACAGTTTCAAGCACCTCGTCACTTAAGATTACATTAGGACCTAAATTTCTAACATTAAGAACTAAATTATTCGACGTAAACCAATCCGTAACCATTGAAAGAGCGTTGTTTACGTTATCGAAATCTTGTCTATTCCTATCTACTTTGAAGATAAGAGAGGTATCATCCGCAAATAATACTACGTCGCAGATACCCTCTAAGAAAAATGGTAGATCGTTTATGTAAACCAGAAACAAGAATGGACCCAGTATTGAGCCTTGAGGCACACCTAATTGCACTGGCAGCCCGGAAGATTTTACACCATTTACATCAACACATTGGAACCTATCATGTAAATATGAATCAATCACGTTAAGAGCTTCGCTTTGGAGACCGTAATGACGTAGTTTACGTAAAAGTGTGTCATGGTGTACGCAATCAAAGGCTTTAGAGAGATCACAGAAAACTCCGATTGCGTTTTGCGAGTTCTCCCATGCGTTAAATATATGTTTCAGGAGAGCGACACCCGCATCTGTTGTCGAACGACCTTTTGTAAAGCCATACTGTTCATTATGAAGTAGTCTATTTGAATTAAAATGAACTAACAACTGCTTGAGTATTAACTTTTCAAATACTTTACTAAATGCAGGTAAGATGGAGATAGGCCGGAAGTTGCCTATGTCATTTTTATGTCCTGATTTAAATAAAGGTATAACTTTACTACTCTTCATGAGATCAGGAAAAGTTCCTAAATCAACGCATTTATTAAACGTTACAGCAAGATAGGGGGCTACTATGTCTATTATATTACTCAGGAGTTTAATGGAAATGCCCCAGAAATCACCTGTGTTTTTAGATTTCAGTGTATTGAATACGTCAACTACATCACGAGGCGTTACGTGCTCATAACGAAATAATTGATTACACTTAAGCACACTACTTTGCAAAAGGCTTTCAGCTTTAGAAGGTGACGAAGTATAAGCATATTGAGCCAGAGCGCTTCCAAAATAGTTATTTTATGATACAAGAGCGGTAAGTTGGTCTTTACAAACGAGTAGACAAATGTAAGCCCGAGACGAAGTCGAGGGTTTACCATAGTCACGAGTTTGTAAAGACCAATATCCGATCGTGTGTCATACTACGTTTTTCGACACATTATATAAATAGATAATTAAACAAAATTTTTCATTATCTATTAATAATTATTGTTAATCATTAAAAAGCGTTCTCGCGATTTTGGTGGCAAGAGACCATTTTCTGCAATTATCGCCTCATTCAAGATATCAGGTGGAGCAGATTCTATATTTAAATCTGATTCCTCGCTTGAACACATCATATTCAAATGATTATTAAAAGTCGCAACTATCTTTGACTCTGTAATTGAAAATGGCGCGAATTTGCAAATGGGGAAACGTGTGCGTTTTAAAATAAGAACGCGGTTCCTTTTGCGTATGCGTCTGCGTGAAACAATTTAGTAGGTAGAATTATATATATTGTAAATTGTATTATATATTGTACCAATCGGATTTTTTGACAAAATTATTTATTTAATAAGTTGCATTTTTAAATTGTCTCCTTGAACCCTTCATATTGATACCCCACTCGATAGGTTTAAAAAAGCTGAAGTCATTAAAATGGCACTGAAGCTCAGATATTTAAATTTTTATATACCTATCCAGTATCATTCTCACTATTTAGACGAATCTAACGACACCTTTCAAGCTAAAATCTATCAAGACACAGGGTTAGGCTACAGTGTGCCAAAGAAATATGACATCATACATACACTCGAAAAAAACCTTAAGTGTAACAGTCGGGTAATTAGAACTACATCTCTTGTCTCATTTTCTCTTCAATATTAAAGTGCGACAAACCTTCTGAGCAAAAAGTTCTTCGCAAAAAAAAACACGTATGGAACGCTTCCGGAACGGACGCAGACGGAAGCATTTTTGGCTGACGGATGCAGACGGATTGAATTCTTCTAATTATATTGTTCATGGAATTTTAAAAAAATACCGTGAAGAATACGCACGGCGCCATACATCGGAGCGTGCGGTAAAGTAGGTACTTAGGTGAGAGTACCTACTTTACCGCACGCTCCATTGTATGGTCCGTAATTTTGAACTTTCGAACAATGTATACAGGCTTCGTAAATGCATTTTATGAGCAAATGTGTCGAAAAGGTTATAAACGGTTATCTTTTACAAAATAAGACTAATGGTAGCTTGTCAGAAGCCAGCATATCTGACTCGTTTGTCTGTCATGCTTCCAGTCAAACGGGATTCAGCGGAATAGCAATATTTTACGTGGAGCGACTGCCTACCAAACACAACCCATTAACTGGGTCACACGGTATTTCTTGGCAAGACTGGAGTCAGATATACTGGCTTCTGACAATCCGTAACGACTGCCAAAGATCTACAAATGACAGCCGGGACCAACAGCTTAACGTGCTTTCCGAGGCACGGAGGAAACTCGATATGTTAAGATAGTCACCCATCCACAAACCAACCTTGGCAAGCGTTGCTTAACCTTGAAGATCCACCCATACGGCTGTTGCTGTTTAGCTACGAGCTCCTCCTTGGTTAACCTTTGGGTATGGAACCCTTATACGTAAGTAGAAGGAATTATTATGTAGTTAAGAACATAAAGGACATAACCAAGGCGATATTCATAAAAGCCCATTATTATTAGTGTGACATCTAAACAAAGGACATCGCTTCTAACCACAATACTACTCCACAGATGGCGCTACCTTCGCTAGTGGTTAGCAATGTCCCCAATGACCTGATGCGGAGTGAATGTCAGGGTCTGATGATGAGGAGGCCCCACCGTTAAAGGAAATTGTTTACTTTTGACTAGGTTATTAGATACATTAAGGATTATAATCGCAAGGTCAATGTCGTCTGGCCTTATTAGTTTTTGGAAATAACATCATCATTGGTTTTTTCCTCGAAGGAAAAGACAGAGGTGTATGTTTAGAAGGTGATTTTGAAATATTAGAAAAGATCTTACAAGGCCAAGGACTGCGATAAAGATAATTATAATAATATCATATTCGTATGAAGTTATTAAGTCCTTGTCTCTTTCCGTTACGCGGGACGTTGCCTGTTGACATTGTCAGTAATAGGCAGAATGTAATAGGCAAACATGAAATAATATAAAGTCGACTTTCACACAGGCGTAGCCACAAAACAAATACTAATACGTAAACGTACTAATAAAGAAACGCACGTTTTACTAAATTAATCTCACAGTCTCGCAAAAAAAAAGACTCATATTATCACGACAATGTTTTATTAAACGCTCAGAAGCTCATATTGTCAATACCCACAGCTATTGAAGTCGGCGCTGGTATTAAACCCAGCTCTATAGAAGCTGGTATTACGACCAAGAGTATTGTAAGACGCGGTATTTCAGCCTGGAATATATGCGGTAGAACAATGGTAGCTCTGCTCTGGTGGTATATATTTTTCTGTACATATTTTCCCGTTCATTGGTGGCGGGACAATGGCTGGATATTCTGAAATTTTTCTGTGTTGGTCTGAAGTCTAGGCTAGCTTGAATGTTCGATATTTAGCTTTATCTCTTCAAGTTTCAAGAATTTCTTGATTTGCTTGTACCATAGCGGACTTTTGCGGTGAACCACTTTTGAACATTATCACCATAATAATAAGTTTGAAAAGTGGTTTACCGCAAATGTCTGCGATGGTACATTTCATCTTCAACTAAGAGAAGGCAATGCATCTGCGATGTTTCTGGTATTTTATGCCTAGGTATTTTCCTTTATGAGCTTTTCAAGTAATGGTTTCTGAATATGTCGTGGATGAAGATATCATTTAATAATTAGTTGCTGATTTGAGTATTGTAGTAGTGGGTAGTGGTAAACGCCGTGACGTCAGTTGACAGTTGTAATGGCGGCACGTGGACAGAGTCGTATTGGAGAGTGGGGACTTTGCCGAGCGCACTTTGGCTCGAGACACCGACTAGGACACTCGTCCAGAACGAAACTGTCGGTTTACCTATTTTAATTAAATTAAACAGACTTCTTTAATAATGTTTTTAATGCGAGTTCTTCTAACTCAAAAGACAGATGTCTTGCTGTGGAGTTTGTTGGCCACTTCTTCTCCACAGCTAAAACACTAGGAAGTGGTAACGGGCGGGCGTTTTGGGGGACTGTCTATTTGTAAAGTACTAGCACTCAGCCACAGTTAATAAGAGAGCTTAGTACTGTATTGAGTGTTTTATTCTACAATGATCCTGATACCACCGAACCCAAACGATGATGGCGCTGTCGCTCAGCCGTCGCTGAGGCCTTCAAATATTTAGACAGCTTTTGAAATGTTTCCTACAAGGGAATTTAACTCCCGGGATAAAAAGGATCCTATATACTACACATTCTAGGGTTACTAGTATGTCGAGTTTCATCCCAATCCATTCAGCTGTTATGACGTGACGAAGTAACAATTAAAAAATCTGACAAATTAACTTATACATTTATAATATGGGAGGTAAAGTATGGAGTATCGTAAAACTTATGATATTGTTGAATGATAACGTTAAAATGGACATGCCCGGGATTTCAGGGAATATTTTTCTGAATTTCGATGTATTAAATGAAGTTAAACTGTTTAATTTAAGATAAAATGAGTACGCCCGACAATACATCAATTTACTCATTTCCGGTACAAGCTGATCTCGACGGTGCTGCTTGCCATATTAATTACTGGTCCCAGGATTCAGAAGGCATATAAATATTAAAATAACGGAACAACTTATAATACCCATGCCAATCTGTGCTCTTGACTCTAGTCTTGGTCAGAAATGACAGAGACAAAGTCTACGATGGAGCGAGCTTACCCAGAAGGAGCCTGATCACTCTAAATTTGAAGAGATTAGGGTTGTAAGCGTTCGGAAACACAGACACAGGCAGAGAGTTGCACTCCTTTGCTATGCGCATTATGAAAGACCATAGAGTATATTTAATAGTCTTTGTGAAAGACGCTATAGAAACGCTTAGTGTAAATTTAGCGTTAATAATATTGAAGTTTACCCAAAATAAAAAGAGTAGGTAAGATATTGTTTTGCTATTTACTAACCATTATTTTTTTATTGTTTCAGGTATGAACTGAAGACGTTGGAAATTAGGTATGTTTAGCACGCGAATATTTACCTCTCTTGACCTCGTTGGGTTCGTAACACGCATTGGAAACTTCCTTAAATTATAGGTACAGTTACAATCAAACCTGTAAGCCGCTTGGATCATTCCGCAATCCGCTCTCAAGTAGTAAATTCATATGACAGCGGGAGTGAGGGGTATGGTACTGCGCAGCAAAAATCGTTCTTCACAAACGTCATTGAGTGTGATCACTAATAAACAGGGTTATTTGTAATACACTCATAACTTCTAAGGCAGTGAAAGAACACAGTTCACAGTTTTTGTTTTGAAAAGAACCCTAAAAACTCTAATACATTTCAGCTTCACTCATCACTTCACTTTCCATCAGGTGAGATACGGGCCAAGAGTTCCCCGTTTTGCATAAAAAAAAGCTGTTTCATAATAAATGCTTTAGTCGATGGAAATGTATGAAACATCTAATAGTTTTTTAATAACCCTTTATAAAGAGTAGTTATTTATAGAAACTAAGTAAAACAGTAAATCAAACTACCTACCAAGGCTTTGTTTTTCCAGACTATTCCATGGAGTTTTCAAGTTCTTCAAAAGACGTCATATTCACATATTCGCCATACAAAAGCTGTCAGACAGTAATTTTTATTCCTGGACTAAAAGTTATTGGATTTATTTTTATATTTTTCAACGACATCATCTATCTATATTTACAAAAGTAACATTGGGCCGATTTCGCTAATTCTTTTTTTAAGGTTCTAATGAAAGAAAAAAAAATTGCGGGAGCGAAGCCGCGGTGGGCAGCTAGTTTACATTAAAAATAATGTCAAATCAAAAATTAACAAAGTGATTCTAGTGTCCATTTGGAAAAGTAGATTCTTATGGAGAAGAACGAACAAGAATCTAAATATTTATTCTTTTCAAATAAATGTTTAAATAATTACCTATTTTTAATATGCCAAAATTAATTTAACATATTATTATGCGAGGAACACGTAAATAGATTCACCTCTTTGACTGACCGACCTTGACAATTCAATAAATTGCTTAGAGTTTGAGTCTAAAATATGGCGTCGAAGATTTCCTCAAAATTTCTATCGATAGGAACGTAATCGGCTCAAAAGACTGACGGCATGGTAGCACCAGCAAATAGAGATACCGCTATAGTTTTCTTCTTTTGCCAACTTAAATCTTTGATCTTCATTGTGATCGAGATCAGGCTCGAAGTAGACTCATCATCTGCCTAGCCTTTTCCCAACTACATTGGGGTCGGCTTCCAGTCAAACCGGATTCAGCTAAATACCAGTATTTTACGTGGAGTGGCTGCCTACCACACCTCCACACCCCATTAACTGGGTAACACGGTAATCCTTGGCAAGACTGGTGGTAGATTTTCTGGCTTCTGACTATTCGTAACAACTGCCAAAGATCTCCAAATGACAGCCGGGACCAACAGCTTAACGTGCTTTCCGAGGCACGGAGGAAACTCGGTATGTTAAGATGGTCACCCATCCAGCGTTGCTTAACCTTGAAGATCGACCTGTGTGGCTGTTAATATTTAGCCGCGAGCTCCTCCAAAGAAATAAAGTCACCGAATCAGCATGCTGAATTGAAAATGGGCCGGCCATGTCTGTAGACGGACAGACGGTCGGATGGAGCAAACATGTGTTAGAGTGGAGACCGCGTGTAGGCAAACGTAGTGTGGGACGCGCTGCGGCACGAGGGATCGATGATTTAAAGAAGATGGCTGGCAGCGGATGGATGCGGACTGCTCAGGATCGAGATGTTCAGCGCTCTTTGGATAAGTGATGATTGATGTTCAATAGTCACAGCTGACTATGGTATTGGTATTAGTACACCATTGTTAGGGTTTCGTACCCAACAGGTATCCAACGGAACCCTATTACTAAGTATCGAAGACTAACAAAAATAAAATACATAAGTAAAACTATTTAAAGCTGCTATGTACTGGCCATGAAGATTTTAACTTCTTATTTGTTAATGTATTGTTGTTGTACAATGAAAATAAACCTCTTGAGCTGCCCTTTTACATATAAATAACTCAGTTATTTCAGTTCTTAAATTAAGGTAATACTTACGATTTCCAAAAAAAGAATGCAGCAAAATAAATATTAAAGGTTCACAAAAAAGTGGCACGTGTACTACGTGTAGGCTTTGCACTTTGCAACCAGAATTATAAAATGAACATTAAACCTTACATAATAATTAACATTTTAAAAATTTTCTTACACAAAAAAAAACATTTACTAGTGGTTTGGGCTCCGGAGAAAGAAACTTCCTCACAATACAAGCCGTATCGAGGAGTACCTACTGCCTTCTGTATCAGGCCCTTTACCAAACCGCATAACGCCAGCTTCGACAGTTGGTCGTTGAAGCTTTCGGCCATCAGTCCAATGGCTGCATTTCACATGTCGACAACCTCGAGTGTTAAGTCGAGATATTATGTAATTTGCTTCTCTTTCTCAGCGTTCACGAGGTTCTCGTCATTAGGGATGGTAACATCGGAAAATGGCAAATGCCGTTATATTGTAAAATATCGCATGAAATTGTAAACAATTTTTTCTAAATAAGACACAGATGTATAGGAAATTATTGAATTTGGATGGGATGTATTATATACAAAACGATTTTGTCATATATTTTGAAATTAAAATAATTTAATCAATATTTATTACAATCTTACGTAGTCTGCTACTTTACGGTGAATTTACAACATTGCTTTACTAGTAAGTATGAAAGACACATAATATAAATCTCTGTAGCGGCATCAATGCCGCCACAAGAAAAATCAACGAAACAAATCTGCATCGCAACAAAACGAACCGCGACGCCATCTATCCAGCTGGCGCGGAAAGGGGTTTTGAACATATACATCCACCCGAATATGTACTATCGGGCAGTAGCCCCCCAGGCACAACAACCACCTGGGCGAAGGGTCCTCCCTTTTCTATGGGAGTTTGAGGGACTTTACTCTCTGTACCGCATACCCCCAAATCTCTTTCGCAGTTCTATCCACCTCTACTCCGCTGTCAAATTCGACTTCTTAAATTGTCACAAATTATGTCACTTCTTTACACCCACAAGTTTTAAATGCGATTTTTAGCCTTTAGTTCAAACATAAAACAACACTCCATTTTCGACTTTATACCTGCAGTATTCGCCTTACAATAGAGCCATATTCCCGTAACACAAGTCTGCGACAAATATCTCTCCATATGCAGGTATTCGAGGCTTTAATATCGCAAACTACGACACTGCTCGTTGCGCCAGACTCTCTCAATAAGAACACCAGACAGGGGTGACAAACACTTTTTTGAACCGTGTTGTTTTCACAGGATTTATTGAGCTTACCGGGAAGGTACTGAAGGGTTCATCAATTTAATCTGTTGTCGCTGTCAAGTGATTTGGGAGAAGTTATTTTGATAAAGGGTTGCTGATGTTTTAGTTTAAACTTAAAACATTAGATATTATTGGATTTATTTGTAGTTTTTGCTGATCAGAAACTTGATAAATATTATTAAATATTGAGATGCAATCATCAATCTGACCCTGGTTTCAAGACCGGTCTTGCCAAGGGATACGGTTACGCATTTACTGGGTTGTGAAGATCATATAGGCCGGATGCGACTGAGTACCAGTACCTAGTTATCATAGAGAGAATTCTAAAATAGCTACACCAGTAGTTACCGGATCGGCTGAGTTGGTACTCAGCCATACATCCGTATCCGGGTCAGTTTATTGCAATCCGTAATGTACACAGGTGGTATAATATTAATAAATGGAAGAGACAAGTATAGACCCTGTCGGGCACAGTCAATCTTCAAATAATTAGGAGAGAGGAAGACGCTTCAAAATATTTTCTTGTAAAATAAATGTTTATCAATTCCTGACCAACTTTTACCTATGATTAAATACTAGCTTCCTCCCGCGACTTCGTCTGCGTAGATTTTAGAACTGCCGCGCAACTTTTTGCCTCATTGTCTCATCCTTGGAATTGCATCTTCATGATTCAGGTATCCAGACATTGTGAGTCTTTGCGGTGCCGCTGAAAGTAAGATTTCAGCCTTTGTGATCTCCTGATAGACCCTTGTGAATCTTAAACGCTCATATTTGCAGACCCTAAAATACTCCAATGTTTTTGTTCTCCAGCTATTATTAATCCAATCCACTCAAAATTCCAGCACGGAAAAAACTACATGTTTTTGGTCCCCTGGTACTTTTGAATCGCTTGCGATGAAAGCCATCTTCTTTCCAGTAAAAAAACCTACCCTAAATATTTTGACATGTTTCTGTTTCCTGGCTGGTACTCGAGAATCTATGGCACTCACAAATTCAGCCCCGAAAATACTTCGACATGTTTCTGCTCTCCTGGTATTTGTGAATCTTTAGCGCTCATTTTTCCAGCCTCGAAAGTACTTCGACATGTTTTTTCTCCTGGACTATTGATCCAAGCCACTCATAACTCCTGCATGGAAAAACGAAGACATGTTTTTGGTCGAATTAAAACCCTAGAAAAACTTTGACATTTTTCTGATCTCCTAGTAATTTTGATTCTTTAGCGCTCATAATTCCGGCCCCGAAAATACCTCGACATGTTTCTGCGCTCCGGATACTTGTGAAGTTGCCAGCCCTGAAAAAACTTCGGCATGTTTCTGGTCTCCTGGTACTTGTGAATCTATAGCGCTCGTAATTCCGGCCCCGGAATGCTTCGACATGTATTTTGCTGTCCTGGTACTTGTGAATCTATAGCGATCTCAATTTCCAGCCCTGAAAAACTTCGGCATGTTCCTGGTCTCTTGATACTTGTGAATCTATAGCGCTCATAAATCCAGTCCCAAAGAAACCTCGAGATGATTCTGCTCTCCTGGTACTTCTGAATCTGTAACGCTCGTTATTCAAGCCCCAGAATGCCTGGACATGTTTCTGCTCTCTTGGTACTTGTAAATCTATAGCGTTCTCAATTTCCAGTCCTGAAAAACTTCGGCATGTTCCTGGTCTCCTGGTACTTGTGAATCAATAGCGCTCATAATTCCAGCCCCTATAAACTTTGACATGTTCCTGCTCTCCTGGTATTTGTGAATCAGTAGCGCTCATAAATCCAGTCCCAAAGAAACCTCGAGATGATTCTGCTCTCCTGGTACTTCTGAATCTGTAACGCTCGTTATTCTGGCCCCGGAATACCTGGACATGTTTCTGCTCTCTTGGTACTTGTAAATCTATAGCGTTCTCAATTTCCAGCCCTGAAAAACTTCGTCATGTTCCT
Source organism: Ceramica pisi (assembly GCA_963859965.1). NCBI lineage: Eukaryota > Metazoa > Arthropoda > Insecta > Lepidoptera > Noctuidae > Ceramica > Ceramica pisi. Next base: position 21,852,986 of record OY982547.1, on the reverse strand, counting down.
GGTCTCCTGGTACTTGTGAATCAATAGCGCTCATAATTCCAGCCCCTAAAAACTTTGACATGTTCCTGCTCTCCTGGTATTTGTGAATTAGTAGCACTCGTTATTATGGCCACGGAATACCTCGACATGTTTCTGCTCTCCTGATACTTCGGAATCTGTAACGCTCGTTATTCCGGCCCCGGAATGCTTCGACATTTTCCTGGTCTCCTGGTACATATGAATCAATAGCGCTCATAATTCCAGCCCCAAAGAACTTCGACATGTTCCTGCTATCCTGGTATTTGTGAATCTGTAGCGCTCGTAAATATGGCCGCGGTGTACCTCGACATGTTTCTGCTCTCCTGGTACTTGAAAATCTATAGCGTTCACAATTTCCAGCCCCGAAAATACTTCGACATGTTTCTGTTCTCCTGGTACTTGTGAACCTTTAGAATTCACTATTTTAGCCCGAAAATAAACTTCGACATGTTTCTGTTCTCTTGGAATTTTTTAAACTTAACCGATCACAATTCCGGCACCGAATATAAATTGACATGTTCCTGCTCTCCTAGTACTTATGAAAATGTAGCGTTCATAATTCCATCGCGTAAAATGCTTCGAAATATTTCTGATCTCTTGGTACTTGGGAATCTAAAGCGCTCATAATTCAATCCCCATAAAACTTCCGAGATGTTTCTGCTTTCCTGGTACTTGTGAATCTGTAGCGCTTGTAATTCCGGCCCCAGAATACCTCGACATGTTTTTGCTCTCCTGGTACTTGTGAATCTGTAGCGTTCGGAATTCCAGTCCCGAAAATACTTCGACACGTTTCTGCTCCGCTAATAAAAAAAAATCTTGCCCAAAAATAATTTGACATGTTGCTGGTCTCCTGAATCTTGTGAATCTTTTAGGACTCGTTATAAAATTCTAGCCGGGTAAAAAGATTGACATGTTTCTGTTCTCCTGGTACTTTTGAATCTGAAGTACTAAGGCAGCAGCAACTTTGGACTTCCACTTCTTCCTCTGTCTCCATGAAGTCTTGTATGTTACTGGGATAAAAAGTAGCCTATGTGTTATTCCAGGATGTGACCCACATATGTGCCAAATTTCATCCAAATCCCTTTAGCCGTTTTTGCGTGATTGACGGACAAACATCCAAACATACAAACATACAAACATACAACAAACATACAAACATACAAACTTTCACATTTATAATATTAGTAGGATTTTAAAAATAATATTACCTACACATTTATTTTTCTTTATAATTCCAATTATTCAGTGTATATACATATCTCTACTTCATAAATTAAAAGGTATTTAAAGAACAAACTGTATACACTTAAAATAGAAAAAAATAAAAACTCCTAACTAAAAAATGGCATCAAAAAATTCGTCCCCATCGCTATCGACTGGAAGTGAGCCCAAAAGACTGGCTGCATTGCCACGTTGTATGGCAATGCTTATCCTCTGTCCAAGGTAAAATCCAGCTCTTGGGTCACGCGAAGCGTCAACTAAGCGTTTTGCAAGATCTTTGAATAGGACGTGAGCACTCGGACCCCACGGTCCAAGAGTTTCAACCCCAAACGGCTCAAAAATGTAGTTGCCAATAAGGCTACTATATTTCCGCCGTTTGAGGTTTTCAGCAGCCGAAGCCGCAGAACCAGCACAGCACGACGAGCTAGGAAGATGGGATGGCGCAAGAGTATCGACACAAAGTAGCGTCCCATACTAAAGGCCTACCCATCTTCCATGGAAATAAAGACATACCGTCCGGTCTTTTGCCATCGTCGCGTGCCAGGCCAATGGGTTCTAATACGGCTGGCACGCCGACGGCGACAAGAGCACGTCGGATAATGTCGATGATATTTGCGTGCCGTGCTATGCGACCCGCACTTCGACTGCATGACAGGCCGTGGTGCCCGAGGCTGTTGACAGCTTCGCCACAGTGGCAGCGATGAGGAGAACAACAGGATGCGCCTAAGCGAAGGGAAGCAGCGAGGCGGAAAGTAGTATCGTCGAACAAGGTGCCTATGTTCGACGACGGTATTGCGTGAAGCCAGAGGCCCGACTCCCACTCACCCACAGCCAGCAGGCGTGCACGCTCCGCAGAAGTGGCAGCAGAGGCAATTAGGTTATTCTGAACTCCTCTGCAGAGCGGCTCATCCCACCGTCTCTGGTATGATGGGTTGTCGGGTAAATTTTGATTCGGGCAAGCGAGTCTCCAGGCATTTATAGCCTCGGTAAAGTACGGCACATCAAAATCAGTCAGTGTAGAAGCTAGGATATTCCTGACTAATTTTTCAGTGCCGTGAACCGAGGATATAAAAGCCGGTAAACTAATACTGGTAATTTTGCGGACGCCAAGGCCTCCCATTATTACATTACATTATTATTATTTATTTTTCTTGTTAATTGTTATCTAAATTGATTGTCATGAGAAAGACAACTATCAAATGTATTTTTACGTGAAAAATGTTGAATACTCCTGTACGAGACATGTCACTATGCAGAAAAGAGACAGTACTATACAGGGTGTATAGCGTTATCTCAGTTCTACAAATACAGTCAGCACAACAATGGAATATTTGTCGAAGCGGATTAAATAGTTGGCGCGATTGGATAACTCATTTCTTTGTTCTCCTGCAGCCCGTGTGGTGTGTGTTCAGTGTGAACTGAAGTGCTATTTACACTGTTAAACAAACTGGGATGAAAATAATGAACATTAGAGTCTTGCAATGTACGAGGTGATGCACTGGCTGTATTTACATTAATATACTTTTCGTGGCTGAACTTACTGAATTTAAACCTTTTTTTTTGTTATTTAAAACTTTGCATCATAGAACTGGTAGCTTTTAATTGCAACTTATCATTCAACATAGATAAGACGGTCTTAACCTATAGGTAGGTGATGCGGCGATCACAACAGTGTGGGCTGAAAGCAGCTGAATATTAGTGTGCCTTCATGGCTAAATACGAAACAGTGAGGAATATCAAAAAACACTTGAAAATGAGCTTTCCATTAGTTTGACATGTATAACAGGCTTGTGTCCTGAAAAAAACTAATTAGTCCGTCAGTTAGATTATCAAAAAATATTTGACCCGTGTTTTTTCTTTTGTTACGGGAACCAAAATTGACGAAGTTACGACGTTTTCAAATTCTCAATACGTCACACCTTCGCATAATTTTTACTGAGTCGTGACGTCACGAGCCCCCACTCCCGAGTTTTGATGCGTTTTATCTTTGTATTCATTGCTTTTCAAAAACAAAAAATACGTGTCCATTATTTTTCAATACTCTAACTGAAGGACTAAATAGTTTTGCAATTTTTGGATGATGGAATCTAGCCTATTACTTCCCAGATTTTTATTCATATTAGCTACACTTTTGGATGATGTGATCATACAGAATGTGTTTTTACTAAATCAACTGGTTTGATTCCTGGGTAGGAACAACAATTTTATTTTTAATCCAATGATCCAATTTTACCTTTCATCAAAATCGAGACTCTTTTCAGTATTTTTCGATATTTCTTATAGTTTCAGATTTAGCCCTGAAGACATAATACTCGTACTTAAAAAAATTACCCAGTATTGTAGCCTAACATAGTCTAAACTAAGAAACGGTTGGACTGCTTTTGGCGGGATTTTATTTAACAGATAACCTTTGTTACAAAATGGGTTCCGTGCAAAAAATTAAAACGCTTGAAGATAATATTTTACGCAGGCGAAGCCCTAGGCAGTAGCTGTGTATAATATATTTTTTTATTTATTTATCAATTTATGTACACACACACAAAAGAAAAATAGGTACAAAAAGAAATCTATTTCAGCATATACCTGCGAAAGGAGAGCCAAATAAAAGCGATGTAGACACGTGTGTTGTTTTTGAGTTTCTTGTTGAAAATTTGTATTTATAACCTCAAAATATATTGTTAGCCTCCACGTACCTATTTTCTGAAAAATTACCGGAATGAAATAGCTGAAAAACATGGTTATTTCGAGTCAAACGCTAGTTTTACGACGTTCGCATGTAATATCCTAATAACTACTCATCGCGGGTAAAATCTAGGTCTGATCGATGACCTAGTTGTTCTAACTTTTGCTATTATCGCAGGTCGTCGAATGTAGTATAGATGATTGCTTCAACGATATGATAAACTTTGCTCATAATATATGTAGAGTCATAATCCACTTGCCCTTTCAAAATGTATTTAGGGTCTGTTCGCCATGACTATCTTCTTGTTTCAAGTTTTTTTTTGTGAATACTGTTATATATAAAAAGTTATCTAGTAATTAAAAACATCTTCGTAATAACTACAAAGAAATCTTTACTTTAAAGGCAAATTCTCTAAACTAAAAAGTGCTCAAATTCATGTCGCAAAATTATCTCAGCGACAGTTTTCAAAAACATTTTGTTTATTTTTTACGTTTTGCGACTGCGAAAGATCCTTTAAAATACGAGAATTGCCTTTAAAATTCAAAAAGTTTGACCATATGTGGCTCTGGTATAAAAAACATAAAAAATCACAGTCATATTTTCATTTATTTTCTTTTATAAGTGTGAAGTGTGTGGGTACTTAAATAAATATTTCCCAACTGCGAAAGATCCTTTAAAATACGAGAATTGCCTTTAAAATTCAAAAAGTTTGACCATATGAGGCTCTGGTATAAAAAACATAAAAAATCACAGTCATATTTTCATTTATTTTCTTTTATAAGTGTGAAGTGTGTGGGTACTTAACCCACATTTTTTCTCGTTTATCTGAGTAACATTCAAATTTTAGTCGCTTTATTGACAGGCGGTGGCAACTTTATTGCCACCGCGTTTTCCATAAATTTCCCATAAATTTTCATAAAAAATTTAACGTTAGGGTCATCTTAATGGTAATACTATTCACTATCCATTTGATATACATTACAAACTAAATTCAAATAGCTATATCAACGGAAAATTGCAGGCTCCGTAAGATTGTTTTTCATACTTACAATAAATCCCACCCAAATTCAATAATTTCCGAGATCTCCGAGGCCTATAAAGAAAAAATATTTTACAATTTTCGTCCTGAATCCATTTTTTCCAAACCCCAAAAACATTGCCACGTGTCAAACACCAACCTGTTGTACCCCCAAATAATCAGTAATCAACCTTGACCCCCAAATATTTGAGCTCACGCTAACTTTACGACCCCCTAACAAAACAATCAGGCTTGTCTTGAAACCTTATCTCCTAAACATCAAATCAGTGACCAATCTCGAAGATGAGAGCAGTACTTGTAAGCAGGGATGTTACAGAGGTTTTATCAGAACCGAAGTCGAAATCGGAGTTTTCAAAGGGCACATAGAACCATAGTGGTATAGTCCCCAAAGGTAAAATCAAGAAAAAAGCTATTATTAAAATTGTGCAGTAGATATTCAATCTACCTATTGTATAAGAGCCCCCTTAAATATTTAATATTGTTTTTTTAATACTTGTTGTTATAGCGACAACAGAATTACACCATCTGTGAAAATTTCAACTCTCTATCACGGATCATGAGATACAGCCTGGTGACAGATACGGACAGCGGAGTCTTAGTAATAGAGTCCCATTTTATTATTTGGTTATGGAACCCTGGAAATAACAAAAATTATGGGTTTTGGTACGGAACCTTTCGTGTGCAACACTGACTCACACCTGCCGATTTTTTAAAACAACGTTTGCAATTTGCATCTAAGTCAGAAAGCATCCATACATCTTTGACAGCTCGCGACTGAAAAAATAGTAGAATAGGCCCTCTGATTAAAAAGTGTCGAAGCCGAAGTCGGTACCAGAAAACAAATTAATATCAATCGGAGTCGGAGTCGAAGATCGGTAACATCCCTAGTCGTAAGTACTGGGTGATGACGTCATCAGCAGACGTTGACCCACCAATCAGCGGTATTGTTCTGAGGACAAACAGAGACACACGTCATCGAGTGTGCTGGTGGTGACGCACGGGGGTGTAAGGGAAGAGCGGTAGCGGACAGCGAAGGGAAACATAAATAAACAGATTATAAAAGTAAAACAGTTTGATAACAAAATTTTGTGAAAGAGGGAGCGATTTTAAGGAAAAAAAACAAGGTTTTTTTAATTTACAAAAATAAACATTTATACACACACAACATTTACAATGACCTGATTACAAATCTCAAATTCAATAATGTTTGTTTAGGTACTCAGAACGTTCACAAAACCGGATTGTTTCCCTAAGGGCAACAATCCGGTATGTCAATCAATATATGTCAGTCATATGTGACAACTTTTGAATGGAAAACATTACAAATGAAAAGTCAGCCCTAAATAAAGTCTACATCAAGGGATACGATGACAAACCACTTAATATTTTATACTTAAGTGTACCAAATGCTTGACAAATTGACCTACGTAGTGTTCATGATTTGAACTTTACCATATCGGAGAGAGATCAGTTACTCGTCATGTGAAATTAAATTAATTAAAAACACTCATAAAAAATCAATAAAGCGAACAAAAATATAATTTACCTAAAAAATTTGTACAACAGTACAAGTTTTTCAGTCAGTTGATATTTTCGTTCCTAGTATCCGCTACCGCCGCTCGCGTACACCACAAGCGGCGCCCCAAAACGCAAGGGTGAAAAGTGGCCACCGGTCAGCCACTCGGGGCGACCGCCGCGGCCGGGGCGCACCTCCCCTCTGAACTATTGTCACTAAACACTCTACGACTCTTTCAACGCCTGCCGTTCGAACGCTTTTGACATTATCTTTTTTTTTTCGTTGAACACAAAAAGTTTTCTACTCTTTAAATGGTTCCATTTTTGAAATACGAAGAAGGTTTTGTTTTCTTTTCTTTTAAGTGAATGTGTTTTATAAGTTTAACAAAGTGACTTTACTTGTCAATGACATTTATTGATTGTCATTACTAACAATGAGACTTCTAATGTATTGTTATAAGAGTTGTAAAACAATTTGATTGTATCGTTAAAACTTTACAAATTAAAACTTTTCAAAGAGACTTTACAAATGTAATCTGCTTCGTTTGTACTTTATTTATTAACGAGCGTAATCCAATCAGTGTGTTTCGAAGCTGACCAATTAGAGCACAATTTGAAAATAGAACTTCAAGTTCGTGAAAGTTCGGAGGTCTTCGGGATGATTGAAATTGAATAAAAGTTTGTTTTAATGAATTTCAAGTGGTTCTGTGTTAAGTAGGACGAAACAATCTGTGTAATGGTGGATGTGTTGTGAAGTTTTCTTAAATGATGGATGCAACATGGACAATAAAATGGTAAGTTAATAGCTAGATATAGTTAAAAAATGAGTGAGTGTTTGTTGGATTACCACAATGTGAATATCTTTTGATTCATTGTTTATTAGTGAAATTTTACTGCTAAAAACTTTTCATAATTTAATCCTAGTTTATGAAATTGAAGTTATCCTAGAATTACTGTGTGAAGTAAGCTGCTGATTGGTTGAATGAATTTTGAACAGTCAATCACGTATCTCTTAACTTGTGTTTAATTCGATAACGTCCGTTGTATTTTACTTAAAAAAAAGTTTTCTATCTCTATAATTTACTAGCTGTCCCCGCGGCTTCGCTCCCGTCAACTGGCTACCCTACCTACCCATTTTTTTTTTTGCTTTTAAACCTTCCCTGTATTCTGGCGAACTAAACAAAAAAAGAATGACCGAAATCGGCCCAACCGTTCTTGAGTTATAAAATTACAACGAAAAGTGGCATTGATTTTTATATTATACTAGCTGTCCCGCGCAACTTCGTCTGCGTCACATTTTCCGCTCCTAAATAATATTGCTACAAAAAATTGAGATTTAAACTATCCTATCTCTCAAGTTGGATCGAACTGCACATGGTGTGCGAATTTTATTATAATCGGTTAAGTGGTTTAGGAGTCCATTGAGGACAAACATTGTGACACGAGATTTATATATATTAAGACTAGCTGACCCGCGCAACTTCGTCTGCGTCATTTTCCAATACTGCTCAGCTCCTATTTGTTTTAGCGTAATGATATATAGCCTATAGCCTTCCTCGATAAATGGGCTATTTATCACTGAAATAGTTCATTCGAACCTCGAACTCGTGCCTAAAGAATAACAGTCACACGTGACAATCTTCAAGTTTAAGCAAAACTTACCGAGTTGGATCTGTAGTTGGATGACCATCTTAGCATACCGAGATTCCTCCGTGTTTTGGAAAACAAGCTATGCCGTTGGTCTCGGCTGTCATTCATAGATGTTTGGCAGTCATTATGGACTGTCAGAAGCCATAAAATCTGACACCAGGCTTGCTAAAAAGTACCGTGTTACCTAGTTAATGGGTTGTGAATTTCCGATAAACAACTGGTATTCAGCTAAATCCTGTTTGAGATTGCTCTGTGCGATAAGACCACCCATTGTTCAATTGTTTTTATAAACGTTTTTATGAGGTGTACAGTAAAGTTACATATAATAAATAACTAGCTGTCCCCCGCGGCTTCGCTCCCGTTAAACCCGCAAAGTGCCCGTTCCCGTGGGACTTTCCCGTTCCCGTGGGATTTCCGGGATAAAAACTGTCCTATGTCCGTCTCCTGGTTGTAAGCTACCTCCCCACCATACTCAGCCAAATAGTTTCAGCCGTTCTTGAGTTATAAATAGTGTAACTAACACGACTTTTTTTTATATATATAGACTAGCTGTACCCCGCGGCTTCGCTCCCGTCAACTGGCTACCTGTCTACCTACCTACCCCGCTACTCTCTTACTCTTACTCACAGACAATTTGTGTTTGACTAATGTCAATATTTATACGATACAAACGTCACTCAATTGTTTTGGCTTCCCGAAACCTCGATCTCCACTAACACTTAAACTTTATGCAATGGTGTTAAAGTTCAAATTGACTTTTAAGTATTATTACGAATCTTTTGTATGGGAGCATAGAAAAGTGTTGTTTTTAGTCTTTTTCAGGCAATGTTTATATTTTTTCTCTCCGTAAGAACCATCCTCGTACTTCAAGGAATATTCTAAAAAAAGAATTGGCCAAATTGGTCCAGGCGTTGTTGAGTTATGCGCTTACCAACACATTTAGCGATTCATTTTTATATTATAGATAATAATAGTTAACAGTATAGTTCTTCTATAATAAACGATTATCAGTCCACTAAGACTACATGAACCCATAGCATTTCATTTTTTGTTTCCATATTCTGCAATAGTAGATACATACTGCGCCAACCGGGAATTGTCCTTGGTTATACTTACACAGTGCATGCAAGGATTATTTACAGTTGGTGCCCTATTACATTTGAAACGTCTAACAGGGCCTCTGCGAGTTGGTTTCAGCCCCTCGTAAGCTTACTAAAGGACTGGGTCTCCAGGGACCCGAGAAAGACAGATTGTGAGATGATTAAGAGATCTCCATAGAGATCTACTCTTTGGAACGTGCAAATAGCTTCAACTTTTTGGACCGACCGACCTTGACAATTCAAAATTGCCTGTAAATGGTTTAATTGAAATACATGCTTGAGTTTTTGAGTTATGATAATTTACTCCTTTAATTTTTCCTTTAATTATTTTGCAATTAATTACATTATTTACACGCCCTTTTGGTGGCGAACATATCTGAAACTTTTCTTTTTTATGTAATTCTGCGAATCTCGAAACATAGCAGATATAAACACAATTAATAACGCTATATTAATGAGCCAGGGTAATTAAACGTTGTTCCCAATGTATGCGACCATTTCGAACGAATGAACAGCTGGTAATGATTCCATTCAGCTGTAAAAACACCCACAGGGAACATCCAAATTACTAATTAAAGTGTGGAACGACTGCGGAAAATAGGGCATCCTTGAACTGTAATTAGGTGATAGTATAATTTCCAATATTTTCATAAAAATACAAGCTATCTCCCGGCTCCGCTCCTGTCAACTGCAAGTTATTTTTTATTTTTTTCTTTCACAAGAACCTTCTCCTGACAGTAATAAACACAACAAAAAAAAAATATTGTGAAGTCGGCCCAGCCGTTCACGTGTGATTATATGTTGGACGAAATTTTATAGTTTTGTAAACGAAGAAGCTGTTGCCTGATGTTATTTATGGATGGCAAATGGTATGCCTGGCGGGCTGGCGGGCTTACTGGTTGTCCCAATGTCCGTCTGTCACGGTCAATTTTCTTCGAAACTATTGGACTAATTCAGTTGATTTTGTTGTAAACAGACTAAAAAGTCGGACGGATAGACTTTTAATAATATGGTATCGTTTTTGTTAGTAGGCAAACTACAATACATATTTTAATTACTTTGAAAAACATTGTCAAAAAATTGCAGAATGACTAAAACGATTTCAGGACTCATTGAAAACTAAGCTTTATACAATGATGATACGTTTCCAATCATCAAAGCAATGTTTAAATCATTTTTCACTGTGGTATGTGCAATATAAAATGTTGGGGTTGAAACAAGTAGTAACAACTGGCTAACATTAAAATCTAATAATTTATGCAGTACACACGGCGATCGATATTGCCAGCTGTGAGATTACACTATTGTGATACAAGGCTTTGCATTAAGTGTCATATTTAAAACAAGAAAGTACGGGGCAACTTTAAATATCTCGTTTTTTACTGTTGACGCGTTTGACCACTATCTCACCTGATGGTAACGATGATGTGGTCGAAGATGGATCACGCTTGCCTAGAAGTAGGTAACCTATAAACTCTTGACTTAAAGATTCCCTGGTTGCAGCTATCAGGAAACACAGACTCCGGCAGGGAATTCTATTCCTAAGCTGTACGCACTACGAATGTGTTCCCAAAACGTTTTGTGCATGTAGGTGTGTAGTCCATGTACCGCTGGCAAATCGCTTTTCGTCTTGTGGTCCGATGATGGAACGGTCTAGGCCGAATTAAATTATGCAATTCCGTCGCACATTCCTCAAAATGCAACCGGTAGAACACCGACAGGTTAACACCTTGGCGTCGATGCTCAAGACTTTGGAGCTTCGTCTCGACGAGCCTATCATTACCGATGATAATAATAATATAATAATATAATAAAGGCCTTGGCTCAAGGGCATCAAGCTGGTATCTGGCAGATTCGTTCCAAAGATGAGAGCTGAGGGGCTAGCACGAATATTTTGACGTATAGTAACGTTAACGTAAGTGAATTTTGAATGTGAAAATCTACAACCCCATAGTATTTTGGTTTAATTTTATGGGACATACACAATATTGAAATAATTAAAAAGAAATAATATTGTATCTAATTCATATAAATGTTATGTGCGAAACGAGTATTGTAGCTATGGTAAAATTTTACGTCACGTTACTATACGTCAAAAATATTCGTGCTAGGCACACAGGACTTCATAGGCTTGAAGTACCGTATTATCTTTGCTTTTTATTTTATCTTTTTTAGGGATCATCATCCAATGACTTCTTCCGCTCTGGGTGGACCGGGAGGGAGTGTCAGACTTCTGCTGACTAAAACCCATCCATGTTCCAGGTCTTTCATGTGCCCTTTGTGTTCCGGAGCCGCGGTATCTCTTTCGAATAGTCCCGCAACTCCGGCAGGCGTCGGCCCTTTCGGGCCCCTCTGTGTGCTGACTCTCTTTGAGGCGGGCCTGGAACACTAACGCGCCGTCGACACGGTCTGTCATAAGACGGACGGACGGCATGCCACCCATAGCTCGCCGTCCACAGGCCCGCGCCTACGTTGGCCGGAGGTCACCAGGTGGCCTCCGACGCCCGCGGCGTCTACCACGGCGGCCGGGACGAGAGGTTCTCTCCCTCTTCCACTCTAATGGGCTTGCCCTTGACCACAATCACGCCTGATGGAAAGCGATAGATGTGGTCTATGATGGGATGAGCTTGCCCAGAAGATGCCTGTTCAGTCTTGCTTTAAAGGCTGACGGCTTATCTGTGGACTTTTAACTCTAACTATACGGGGTAAAAGAAAAGAATTTATAATAGTTTCAAGAGTTTTACGAACATATTTTTTTTGTTTTATAAACCTACTTTTTCATGATAAATTATATGTTTTTAATTTCTCCAATTTTTTAAGTTTTGTTTTTTTGGTTTTAGATTATGCTTTTATGTTACACAGGCACATAATATACGTTGTGCATTGAAAATTGCTGTTATTTTTATTAGTTTGGAAAAGTGAACTTTTAGTTCACATGTAAAAATGACTTTGAATATAAGTTGACTCGGTTGAACGCAGAGCTAATAGGCTCATCGGCGACGAAAAACTGGTGGATGCCAAGCTTCACAGCTTGGCTCATCGCCGCAAGGTTGCCTGCTTGTCGGTCTTCTACAGATTATACTTTGGTGAGTGTGCCCAAGAACTCCACGACCCCATTCCACCAGCGCCCTTCTACCATCGGACATCCAGACGCACTGCAACTTACCATCCCTACCTTGTTGCTATTCCACGAATTCGCACTAAGCGATTCCAAACGTCTTTTATAATGCGGACAGCAAATGAGTGGAATTCTCTGCCTGCGTCTGTGTTTCGGAACGCTTACAACTTTATCTCTTCAAAGTTAGAGTAAACAGGCTCCTTCTGGGTAAGCTCGCTCCATCGTAGACTTTGTCTCTGTCATTTCTGAACAAGACTAAGGTCAAGAGCAAACCCATCTCAAATAAAAAAAAAGCTTTATGTGAAATGTTTCAGTTAAATCTTACCATGGATGATGGTAAAAAGTCAGTCAGGCAGTCTAAAGGTAAAATTCCAATCCTGGCGACCGCGACCGGCGAAAATGACGTGTGACCGGTCTTGTCTGTCGCATGCACCCGTAAGTGTTCTATAGTAAATCATACAAAGCAGTGGGTCGCGGTCGCACGGCATTGTTGCCGGTCGCGGTCTCGCATCGCGGTCACCAAGATTGGAATTGTATATACCTAAACCGGATGTAGTACCCGTAACTTAAATGGAGGTGCCATGTAAAATGTATTACCTCTGACCTCCACAACTCGGTGACGGGGTAACAAGAAATATCTTGTTACCCCGTCATTGAGTCCTCCTTATGACAACCGGGACCAAAAAATTAACTTACTCGTACTTTCCGATGAACTAACCTCAGCAAGCGTTGCTTAACCTATTAAATTGTTATGTCACCCTATGTAATGTTTTCTTCATCTATGTTTTCTGTAACTTATATGGTGTACATAAAAGAGTATTCTATTCTTAACCTTAAATATTTACCCAGGCGGCTGTTTTTATTTAACAACGTGTCAATATCAAACACTGGAATGTCCGACCAGGTTTCCAATAGCTTGTCTATATTAATAACGTTATAAAAACCCAACAAGTCTAGATATCAATCGCCTAGGTCGTGTGCGCCCGTCCGTGTAGTGTCCAGCTGAATGGAAAGCTATTAGCACCCCTCCCCCTCCCCCCAGCTTCGTCGGTCTTCCCCCTACTCTACAGGAGAGCTATTTGTGATTCAACAGCTTTTAAAAATGTTTGAGGTATTTTTAGTTGGGGTTACGTCTGTTGCAGGTTTTAGGACTCAGTTAAAATCTGCCATTCAAATTGCCGAAGTTCATCATCGTATTTATCTTATACTAGCTGACCCGCGCAACTTCGTCTGCGTCACATTTTCCATTATTGCTCCGCTCCTATTTGTCTTAGCGTGATGATATAAAACCTATAACCTTCCACGATAAATGGGCTATCTAACACTAAAAGAAATTTTCAAATAGATCCAGTATTTTGGAGCCTATTCAATTCAAACAAATGTGTGTGTTCTCATACATTAAACCTCTATTCTACTAATGTTTACTTGACTTCCAATACCATACATAGATTTGATCTATCAAGATGATATACAGCACTAGTTCACACCGCATACAACAGATCAAGCAATATTTAATGGCATCCAATTTAGATCAGTGATCGCCAAAGGCGGGTGTCTTCACACCGGCTCATTCATGTAAGAGGTTGTTAATCAATAACTATGGTTATCTCATCAATATATTGAATAGATACCATGGTCCAGTGGGTTTCAAGTATCTGCAGGCCAAGGAAACCGAGAGTTGGAAAATCACTTCTTCTTTCTTAGGCCGTGTTCACACCAGTAACCCAATTGGGTACGATTCTAGGTAGAAGAAAAAACTTTTTACAAAAAAATACAACCGACTTTCAAAAAAAAAACCCAAAAAATAAAAACCACTGCAAAATCGCAGAAAAGCAAAATACGCAATTTCAATTACTTGGATGACATAAAACTATCATCCAAGTAGACGAAATCCAGCTATTTTGATTTAAAATCCAAAGTTCGTAACAGATTTTCATAAAATTTAAGTGGGACCAATCTGCAAGTATATCCTTTCAGATAATAAGAATTTTTCAAATCGGTTCATAATTGTCGGAGTTATGAGGTAACAACCAAAAAAAAAAAACATATAACCGAATTGATAATCCTTTTTGGGAAGTCGGTTAAAAATAAGGGTATATACGGTGAAAACAGCATGAAAATCGGTGTTGTACTTTTGAGTTTATCGCGAACAGACAGACAAACGCAACGAAGGACTTTGTTGTATAATATGTAGTGATAGTGATTGAAGTCGGTGCAGCCATCTGTACCTGAATAACTATTAATGATTTCTATAAGAAATTAATATTAATACCTTTTGCGCGAACAATTTATTGAAACATTTATTTGTAGTCCGCGTCGATATTCCGACGATCGCATAGTAGTTATGATAATAAATAAAATAAATAAATAAATAACTCATTTATTGCAGATATATCAATGAGAGTCCGATCCAGATGGCTTTGTAGTATCGATTTAATTGTATATAGTTAGTTAGTTTTCAATGAAGGAAAATGGAAATTCTATAGCGTGCGAGGCCATTGAGACCAAGAATCTATTTCCACAAAATCATTACTTTTCTGTAAAATCCTAGAGATAGAATATTTTCAAATGCTAGCTATATATTTGTTATAGTAGACATCATCTGCCTAGCCTTTTCCCAACTATATTGGGGTCGGCTTCCAGTCGAACCGGATTCAGCTGAATACCAGTATATTACGTGGAGCGGCTGCCTACCAGACCTCCACAACCCATTAATTGGGTAACACGGTACTTCTTGGCAAGACTAGTGTCAGATTTTCTGGCTTCTGACTATCCGTAACGACTGCCAAAGATCTCCAAATGACAGCCGGGACCAACAGCTTAACGTGCTTTCCATAAACTTAACCCATCCACAGACCAACCTCGGCAAGCGTTGCTTAACCTTGAAGATCGACCTGTGTGGCTGTTATTATTAAGCCACGAGCTCCTACTGTTATAGTAGACATACCATAACAAATTTTTATTTTTATTTTTTATTATTCGATGAACCTCGTGGAAATGGAGAGGGGTCAGCGGGTCGATTCTGTTAACATGTCGAAGTGAAAGCTTGGTTGATGTGATCACGACGCGATTTGTCATTCCATCTTGATTACATGGGTAGACAGCTCACTTAGTGATCACTTCACCCAGGCTTTCACTTCACGTCACAGAATCGCCCAGCTGTTTATACTCGGAGTTTCCTTGCGTGATCTTTCAGCTGATATAATGATGATCATGCTTATTCCATATTTTGGAACTCATTTTGAATATTGAATAAACAAGTTTTTATATGGAAAATGATTTCCATAAATTGCCTACTTCAATACCTCAGTTTAAAACATCTGTGTCCAATTTGAATACCAAGTTCTAGCCAAACACTTGTATTGGGGCAAGTTTTATTAAATTTAAATTAGTTTTCTTACAGAATGGAAACTGTAAAAAATTATTGGCCAGTGGGAAAACAGTGCTGTTTCGAACTAGAAGTAAATAATGTACCACCTGTGTAGTGGTTGATTAAATTTTAAGTTTCAAACTTAGATTCGTTCGTTTTGTATTTTTCAAGCCAAAACATGCAAATGCTCAACGCTCACTTCTTTTAATTGGTTGAAATAGACAAACCCTTCGCTATAATAACAATTATAACGCCCAAAAAATAAAAACAAGTGCAGTTTAGCGTGCTTCTTTGGGTCACAGGACTTGATAATATGTTTACCAGATATCTACTGAATCGGGCTAGCGGATTCAGAAAAAATTTACTGTGATGGACGGACAAACAGATAGACAGACACACTAGCAATATTTCCGTTTGGTCTTTCTTGCGGATGGAATTATAAAGTAGCAGATTTTTATAGGAGCGAAGAGGCTTGGGAAGCGGTCACCTCTTTCTGTGAAGCCGTAATGCTAGCGAAGGGGGAGACCGACACGTGTGAGAGAGAGAAACCATACACCCCGGCCGCCGCAACAGAAGAAGACGCCCCGGGCGTCGGGAGTCGCAGGCGATTCCCGGCCACCGAAGGCGCGGTCCTGCGGATGGCGAGCATTGGGTGGCTCACCGTTCGATCAGAACCAGACCCGGGTCGACGGCAAGTTGTGCTCCACGCTTGCCTCAAAGAGTTATCAGCATAGTAGACGGGGCCCACCAGGGTCTGTGCCTGCCAGGGTTGCGGAATTTGTTCGAAAGAGTCACCGCGGCCCTGGAACGCAAAGGGCATTAGGAGAAACACGGATGGGTTTTAGTCAGTAAGAGTCTGACACTCCCTTCTGCTTTGGGAGGAGTCATTTGATAATATCCCATCCTCAAAAAAAAGCTCATTTCAGTACGCCACTAGACACAATCTTCATCGTTCTGAGTAAATACCTAAAACAAATTGATTTTAGTTTAAGTTAGTAAAGATAACACTTCGATTAAACTTATTGTTTTTATTCCATTTCAATTGATTGGAACACGGCTCGCGGCGCCTGAGAGGACAACCAATAGTAATTGGATTTATTCAATTAAAATAGTTATTGGTTTTTAAAGACAGTGTTTTTTCGATTTAGTTTTGTTGGCATAGTTGATGAAGATTGATGAATTTATTATGAACCAGCTAATGCCCGTGGTTTCGCCCGTTTGACAAATTATATACTAAAACCTTCCTCGAGAACCACTCTATCCATTGGTGAAAACAGCATAAAAATCGGTGTAGTGGTTTTCGAGTTTTTCGCGAACGGACAGACAGACAGACGCGGCGGAGGACTTTGTAAGGATGATTTTGAATTATTGGTTTTTATTGAAAAAAAAAAACTTACTTCAACTGCCTAGCCCTTTCTCAACTGTGAGGCAGCTGAATATCAGCTGAGTATATTACATGGCTGCGACTGCCAATTTTAATTCCACACGACACCCTTAGGCAAGACTGGTGTCAAAAGTTTCGGCTCTGACGAACCGTAACGACCGTCAAAGGTCTAAAAAATGACAGCCGGGACCAACAACTCAACGTGCTTTCCAAGATGTGAAGAAGCCATTGCTTGTCAAGGGTTTAAATAATCTTAAAATTCTAACCGTGCAGCTGTTATCATTTAGCCACGGATTTTTATTATCACTTGGTTTTGGTATAAAAATTAAGGCTTTTTGACAGTTTTCCATTGACATGCGAATGCGGAAGTTCTTTAAAAATTAGTAGAATTGTCACTCAGGTTAGATTGTGGTCAAACGCAAATGTTAAAATCTTTATAATCATGGAACAAAGTAGTAAACTCCAATCTAAAATAATAAGTCACGCACATAATATCACACCGTTTGCGTACAAGTGCTAGTTATTTGACTAAACTAACAACAATACACATTAGTAAACAAAACCAATTTGAGATAATATCAGAGCTGCGCGTATACTAACATGTACCACGTAATGCCCACCTATAATATTTGTGTATTTATAAAGTATCTGTGTTAAATTAGACTCTATTATTCAACACATAAATTATATATATTTTTACTAGAGGCCGCCCGCGACTTCGTCCGCGTATAAATTCTCGTTATTCCCGTGTAAATCCCGATCCCTCGGGAACTCCGGGATAAAAGTATTTCTAGCCTATGTGTTATTCTGGGTCTTCAGCTACCTACATACCAAATTTTATCGTAATCGGTTCAGTAGTATTTGCGTGAAAGAGTAACAAACATCCATACATACTCACAAACTTTCGCATTTATAATATTAGTAGGATTTGTGATGGGTTTGCTCTTGACTCTGGTCTTGGTCAGAGATGACAGAGACAAAATCTACGATGGAGCGAGCTTACCCAGAAGGAGCCTGTTCACTCTAACTTTGAAGAGATAGATTTCATTTTAATCACATTTACATATCCCGTAAAATCAAGTGGCAGGACACATGGCTAGCAGAACAGGGATGCAAAATGGCGACTTTAGCAGAATCAGAAAGCACATCACGACAACGACAATTATGCGTCAGTGATAAAGATGAAAATTAAATTTGATAGATTGTTTGTGTGGTTATTATTATGATTCTAATATGATTCTCCTAAAGTGGCCTATTTAGACCCCCAGAGCATCCCCACACCCCCAGATATATCATCACGCTAAGGCAAAAAGGAGCGGAGCATTAATGGAAAATGTGACGCAGACGAAGTTGCGCGGGTCAGCTAGTCGGTCAATAAAACCTTAATTACCATACATTTATGACGGATTTTGATAGAACGCTGATGCGAACGTTGTTTGAAAATTATTTAAATAATGTTCTCCCATACATCAGTGCAGTACATTCGCCTGCACATCAAGCTACCCGAAAATGTGAAATTTTACCAATCAACTTTGAACCTAAAGTTTCAGCGATAAAGTTGAAAATCTATTAAAGAAATTTGACAGTTTTTTTTTACTATTGAGCGATAGCGGTATATAGGTATTTGGAGGATAGCGGATATGAGATATAGCAGTCAAATATATGCCTACATACGTTTGACCGCTATCTCACCTGATGTTAAGCGATGTTGCGGTCTAAGGTAGAGCACGCTTGCCTAGAAGTAACCTATTCAGTCTTGACTTAAAGACTCCCAGGTTGTAGCTATCAGCAAAGGCAGACTCCGGCAAGGAATTCCACTTCTTAGCTGTACGCACAATGAATGTATTCCCAAAACGTTTTGTGCGTATAGGTAAGATGTCCACCATGTACCGGTGGCGCATCGCCGTACGTCTTGTGGTCCGATGATGGAACGGGCTTGGCGGAATTAAATTATTCAATTCCGTCGCACACTCCCCAAACGCTCAAGACTTCGGAGCTTCGATTCGATGAGCCTATCATTGCCGATGATCCTCTTGGCTCGTTTTTCAATTGACTCGAGGTCATCAAGCTGGTATCTGGTAGATCAGATTGTTGTTGCTTGATATACTGGCGTCTGTACGTCACGGTCAAGACGTTATTTTGTTTGACAACGACTTGATCCTATAAGGGTTCCGTTTTTGCCGACTGAGGTGCGGAATCTTACAAATGCGAAAATTAAATTAAATTAATAGTAGCTATACTCAATCTCCAAAGAGCCTGCCCAATTCCTGCCAAAATTGAATAGTGAACGTTTCCATTAGGTCAGAAATGTTCGTTTAATCATTCACGTTTAAGCCAAACTGGTCCTTTGTAAAACAGTCAAAGCAATTATCCTGTTAATGATTTTCAAAGAGTAAAGGGATTTCCCAAGCTACGAAAGTTCGATTTGAGTTTTTAAAAGTCGACTTTTGTTGGTGTGTACAGGATATAGAGAGGTCGTAATTCATTCGGGTACCACCGAACCACTGCCTCTCTTTATGTATGGTAATTAATTCATCAAATGACTCCTCATACTCTGGGCGAAGCAGAAGGGAGTGTCAGACTCTTACTGACTAAAACCTATCTGTAGTCTACCTAATGCCCTTTGCATTCTAGGGCCGCGGTGACTCTTTCGAACATTTTTCTCTTTTTCAATTCCGCAGCCGTGGCAGGAACCACTGCCCCTGAGATCTACAATCAACAATGACAACCACCAGAAAAGCACCGATTCAATGAAGGCCAACGAGTGCTAGAGATACGAAATTAACCAAAAACCACCACTTTCCTTATCATGCAGAGTAACTAACAGTCCCAGGCGAATAGGCTACAAGGGGCATTTACAACTGGGGTGAGCCAAATTGGCAATCACCATAATATATTAAAATAACCACTGATGTTAATGGCTCATACAATAGTGACCACATTTAGCTGTGACATTAATTTGATTGCAATAATCCGCCTGAAACTAGTCAAATAGTCAACTAAACAACTAGTTAACTAGTCAAACCTTATTTCCATTCCTACGTGGTGTGCCAACGTATGAAATAACTTTAATTTCGGAAGTCGGTGTCAAAAAACTTCAAATAACCAAAAACACCGACTTCCGAAATAAAAGTTATTTTAAACTTTGTAGTGATTGGTTTTTGGAAGCTGGTTGTATTTTTTTAACTTTTTTGTGGTACCTGCGTGGTATTCACAGCGTACCGTCATTATGTTATGAACTGGTATAAACAATAAACATACATGCGATTTCAGCAATCTAGATCAATATGCTATCATTTATTGAAGAGTTCCGTTGCCTACCTCCAAAGTTCTTCATCAGATCTTCACAAAACCGGGAAATGGGACCAGGCCGGGAAAATATTCTTCCAAATAAAATAAGAATCATCCAAATCGGTTGACAATTGGCGAAAATATCGCTGAACAAACATTTTTCATTGGATCCCATCATCAGATCCTACCTTATACCTTCCATCATCACCTCAGCAACATGAGATGATGATAACCAGGCACAAATATCTGAAATGCGTTAAAAGTTTATGTAAAACATTGTATGTGCCTATAAAATTTGAGGGTTCCTTGATTTTCATGGGATCCCATCATCAGTTAATGAGGATGAATCTGACTTGGTGGCAATGGGACTACCTCAGGAGTATAGGCTTTCGAATACTAATTTTTAAAATCGGTCCACAATTGGCGGAGAAATCTGTGAACATAAATAAAAATACACACCCGAACATTTCCCTCCTCCTTTTTGAAGAAGTAGGTTAAAAAGAGTGGCCAGAAATAACAAAGGACAGATATGTGTGAAAATGGGGTCTTTTTTCTTTGTTTCGATATAAACAAAACAACTATAACCATAACCATTAGGATCACCGGCCACCGATTAAGCACAAAGGCGTCGTACGTTAAGACTATAAAGCTGGTTCAGACGTTCGGTCGAATAAATTGCATGTCTAGTGCTCTTGAGAGAGCACGATAGTACCTGTAGGTAGTATATATTTATATCCAGGGTTGTGTTCAGTACCTAAGGACGATTTGGGATAGATGTAATCTATAGTAATATTTAAAGAGGTAAAGTTTGTAAGGTTGTGAGGTTGTAGGGGGTAATCTCTGGATATACTGAACCGATTTTGTAAATTCTTTTACCAATAGAATGTCATGTTATTTGTGAGTGTCATAAGCTGTAAGTACCTATATTAAACTGAAAAATACCGTAAGCCTACCCTAGTGTAAGATAAAACCCTAGATTTTTTTAAATCTCGTTGATCGTGAGGTATATTTAGAGGAGGAATTCATGGCTAAATAATAACAGGTTCGCGGGTTCGGCTGAAAGGTTCAGCAACGCTTGCCAAGATCGGGTCGTAGATGGGGTCACCATCTTGACACGCCGAGACTCCTCCTTGACTCGTAAAGTACGATAAGCTGTTGGTCCCGGCTGTCATCGACATGGCTGTTAGAGGACCAATTCTATTATATTCAAGCTTTTTATTATCTAATTGCAATGTATGTATGTTTGTCTGGGTGGAATCTTGCAACTGAATTTTAAATCAGTTATCTTTTACCGATTGCTGCTGTTATTTGGTACACACGCTTATTTTTTTGGATGAAAATGCATGCTTAGCTATGTGACGTCATTCTAATTGCAATATGGCGGATCATCCAAGATGGCGGTGTTGTAATAAAATGATTTAAACACTTATTTACTTTAAGTTTTATTGTAATTATAACAAATATGCACGATATCGTTAGAAAGTTCCACTGAGTAGAAGTGAGCACAGCTAATACAGAAAATGTCTATAGTTGGAAGCGCGAAATTTAAATTACACAGATTATGTATCAAAACTTTAACACTCCCTTCAAATAAGAGCCTTCCTTTTGTAATATCAGACAATTAAATTTGTCATTACAATGAAAACAATACTAGGTATTCACTAAGATATTGAAAATACAATTAAGTTTTCAGCTGACACATGCCAATTTTGTTTCTATTTAGCTTAAATTTATCTCTAGACAGGCCTTTAGTAAAGATGTCAGCTAGTTGGCTCTCTGTGCTTACATAATTTAGAGTAATAATATTTTCACAGTATTTTTCTTTCACAAAATTATACTTAACATCTATATGCTTACAGCGTTTATGAAATTCACTGTTTTTTATCACACTTATGGCACTTTGATTGTCAATATTTAAGCACACAGAGTTTTGTTTATACTCTCCAACATCATTAAGTAATTGCCGTAGCCACATTACTTCTTTGGTGGCTGCGCAGGCAGCCATAAATTCAGCCTCAGTTGTTGAGAGCGCTACACTTTGTTGGCGCTGACTAGACCATGTGATAGCAGCTCCATTTTTAATGAAAACGTATCCTGTCATAGACCGTCTTGATGTTACATCGTTGGCGTAATCAGCATCACTATAGCCAATTAACTCAGCAATTTGAGGCTTGGATTGGTAGCATAGACCATATTCTATTGTACCTTTTAAGTACTTTAATATTTTCTTGACTGCATTCCAGTGAGACTCATTGTAACAATGCAAAAACTGACTTACCAAACTAACGGCAAACATTATGTCAGGTCTGGTTACAGTTGCTAGATGAATGAGTGAGCCAACTGCTTCTCTGTATGGTAAGTTTTTCACTGGCACTGTCTCACCTTTCTGGAGCTTCACATGCGGATCAGCTGGAATACAGTTAGGGTTAGCATTGTTCATGTTGAACTTTTCCAACAATTTCTCAATGTATTTTGTTTGATGAATAAATATGTATTTCTCACTTCTCCTTATTTGCATACCAACAAAATTGACTGGTGTACAAGTCTTTATGTCAAAATTTCTTTTTAATTCATCAATAACATCATTTAACACCTTTTTTTCCTTACATAACAACAGTCCATCATCCACATAAAGACAGAGAAAGCATTTAATTCCATCAACTTGACCAATATAAACACACTGATCAGCTAGACTTTTTACAAAACCAAATTTTTGTAAGGCTGTATTAAACTTAGTGTTCCAGCACCTGGGAGCTTGCTTTAGGCCATATAGGGATTTATTAAGTTTGCACACAGTGTTAGGTGAACATTCTAAACCCTCAGGTGGACACATAAATATTTGTTCTTTTAGTTCTCCATAAAGAAAAGCTGTCTTTATGTCAAATTGCATTATTTCCAAGGATTGTTCAGCACCTATTGATAAAAGGGAACGAATAGAATCATACCTGACTGTAGGTGAGAAAGTTTCTTCATAATCAATACCTTTGGTTTGTGCATATCCCTTTGCACACAGACGAGACTTGTACCGTGGACCCGTTGGTTCTTCTTTTATTCTGAACACCCATTTACACCCAATCACTTTGGCGTCTTTAGGTTTCTCGACCAATGTCCATGTTTTGTTTTCATTATGAGATTGTAACTCTTGTTCTATTGACATTTTCCACTTTTCAGACTCTGCTGAACTAATTGCGTCGCTGTAGGTAATAGGTACATCCACATTTCCTTCAACATAACATAAGTAACTTTCAGATTCTGGTTTTGAAGATAAATTTTTGTTTCTTGGTCTTAATGTTATTTTTGAAGTTGGCAGATCTTGTAATTTTCTATCAGGTACATATATACTACTTTTTGATGAGTCATCAGACTCAAATTCATCAGAACTTGTAACATTGTTTGTGGAGGTTGACATCTCAGTTGAATTTTCACTCATAGACTCATCTTTTGACTCTGTCAAGTCCACCGGAACATAATTTCTAATGACAGTTGACTCCAGGAAAACTGCATCTCTGCTTTTTATTATTTTTCTAGTAGTAGGTATAATGAACCTGTAGCCTTTGGTATCATCACAGTAACCAATGAAAATACCTTTTGTTGCCTTAGGATCCCATTTTTTTGACTTTTCTTTTGGTAAGTGTACCATAGTTTCACACCCAAATATGCGCAAGTGACTAACACTTGGTTTTCTTCCGGTCCATAGTTCTTCAGGAGTTTTATATGATAGGGACTTTGTTGGGATTCTGTTAACAAGATATGCTGCTGTATGTACAGCCTCTGCCCAATATTGTTTATGTAACTTTGCATTGAACAACATGCATTTGGCTTTTTCTACTAAAGTCCTATTCAGCCTTTCTGCAACTCCATTTTGCTGTGGTGTATAGGGTACTGTTGTCTGATGTATGGTTCCATTACCTTTTAACAGTTCGGATACATTCTTGTTTATAAATTCAAGGCCATTATCTGTGCGGAGGCACTTGATTTTGCATTCTAGTTGATTTTCCACATGTTTAACAAATTCTTTCAATTTATCTATTACTTCTGACTTCTTATGCAAAAAATAAACAAAAACTTTTTTTGAGTAATCGTCAATAAAGGTGAGAAAATACTTAGCTCCACCCAGAGATGCTGTCTCCATTGGGCCACACACATCGGAATGCACTAGTTCAAGTGGTTTGGAAGCTCTTGTTCCTTTATTTTTGAAGGGTAATCTTGTTTGTTTAGCTTCTAGGCATGTTATGCATGTCAAATTGTTATTTTTCTTCAGTATTTTCATTCCTTCTGTATTTTCATTCATTTTATTTAAGTCATTGAAGTTCAGATGACCCATTCTCTGGTGCCATATATATGCATCTTCCTCATCAACGTCAGATATGTAAGCATGTTCATTGTACATGTTTAATCGGTACATATTGTTGACTAGAACTGCTGTTGCCACTATAGTATTATTATTGTTGAGAATAATACATCCTTTATTGTTAAATTTGACTTGGCCACCATTTTTTATTATTTGGCTAACTGATATTAAATTAGTTGCCAGTTCGGGCACATACAGCACATTCTGTAGCAGTACTGTATTGCATTGTCCTTTTGCATTAAGAACATTTAGTGTTAATTGCCCAGAACATTTCACAGACAAGGATTTATTATTAGCAACCTTGATTGTTCTGATCAATGGCTCTGACTTTTGTGACAATAAGTGACTATGCCTAGTCATATGTACAGAGGCTCCGGAATCAATGTACCAGGAATCATTACTGTTCTCGGAGGCAATAAATGCTGCGGCATAACTTGAGCTTTCCGTGTTGCCTTTTTTCTTTGATTTGCACTCTGTACTAATGTGGCCGTGCTTATTACAACTGTAACACCGGGGCCCTTTTTGAGAAGTTTTCTTATTTCCTTTCTTTTTGTTAACACTGTGATTGATTGCGAATGCTGAGTTTTGACTTTCATTCATTTTGACATCTTGCAGAATTTTGGATTTCACTAGATCTGCACTTATTTTCATCCCGGAACTTTCAATCGCAATTATCATGGGTTGGTAAGACTCGGGTAGACCGGAGAGTAGTAATGTGCCTAACCACTCGTCATCTACTTGAAACCCAATGTTTCTTAATTTATGCGCTGTCGTCATTATTTTACTGACGTACGTTTCTACATTTTGGCAACCTGTGAGCGATGTCGTGCACAATTCCCTTAATAATCCAACGCGGCGTGTCAGCCCCGTGTCATCAAACGCTTTGGCCAGATTATCCCATACCTCCTTAGCAGTTTCGGCTTCTTGGATATGTATATAGTTCGTAGAATCGACCAGAAGAATTATCTTTGTCTTAGTTTTTGTGTCACGCTTGGGATCTACGTCATCACCCTCAACACAGTCCCACAATTCCTCGTGTTGGAGATACGTTTTTACGGCGAACCTCCACGTAGAATAGTTATCTCGGCCCGTTAACTTTTCAATTAATGCGAGTGGATTGTTGGAAGACATTTTTGCAGACCGCGTGTCACTTAGGTTAGGAAAATTGCCGGCTTGACTTTATTAGCACTTTTTACTACTAACAGGGCTTCTAGGCCCATAACCTGTTGTAATAAAATGATTTAAACACTTATTTACTTTAAGTTTTATTGTAATTATAACAAATATGCACGATATCGTTAGAAAGTTCCACTGAGTAGAAGTGAGCACAGCTAATACAGAAAATGTCTATAGTTGGAAGCGCGAAATTTAAATTACACAGATTATGTATCAAAACTTTAACAGGCGGACTAGTTATTTTTTCTGCACTACCACAGTATGGGTATCAAATGAAAGGGCTTGATGAGGAGCATACGCAAACTAATACAACCTCACATAAAATCTAAAATATTGGGGACAATACAAAAGCTTGTTTTTTAATGGCATTTTTTACCATATCTT
The DNA here is from genome assembly GCA_963859965.1 of Ceramica pisi. Taxonomy (NCBI): domain Eukaryota; kingdom Metazoa; phylum Arthropoda; class Insecta; order Lepidoptera; family Noctuidae; genus Ceramica; species Ceramica pisi. The sequence continues at coordinate 21,826,686 of OY982547.1, read as the reverse complement.
TTTTTAAGTCACGTCCGTATTAGCATTTCAGTCGCAATGTGTTAAAAAAGACACAATTTCCATAATTTTTGGTCAGCTTGCGACTGAGATGCGAATACGTTACGTTAACGTTACTTTAAAGAAGTACTGTTGTCCTTCTTATTGTTAATTGCGATATCCAGCAGAGCACATCGGGTCCTTATGTACAAAACTTGCCCATAATACAAAAATACATTTTTCAAAATTATAGTTTTGAAAAATAAAATGCTGTTTGAAACTACGTCAGCTGGCTAACATTAAAAACTAATCATTAATGCAGTAGCAGCGATCGCTGTTGCCAGCTGTGAATATATAAAATTCTTCCGTTATTGAGTGACCAACAGACAACACACAGCCGAAACTACTGGCCGTAGAAAGCTGAAATTTGGCATGTAGGTTCTTTGGGGAGTGTAAAGAAGCACTAGGGAAGAATTTCCCAAAATTCCCACGGGAACGTGAAAGAAACGGGATATGCACGTACGAAGTCGCGTGCAAAAGCTAGTAGGATATAAACTAAGTTTAAGTATACATTTTATCGTTTTAATGTTTATAGTTAAACACTAAAGTTTCCAGCAGAGGTTAGCCACGACTTTCAAGTTATTACACTAAAAAATAACTTATCCTTTGGGTGTTTTTTTTAGTACTAAACTATCAAATTAGAGTAGATATTTTTGTTAGACAAACTTGATTTTGGCTGAAAAGATTTTTGGATTTGTACTAGGGTTATAAAACTATCAATTCAATGACGAATATCTTCATTGGGTATAACTTATGGCATATTTATGAGGACTTTATCGGCCGTTTCTCTGTCCGTTAAACACTCACCAACCAACTTTATGACAAATAGACTTAACGGATTGCTTGGAAACTGCTAAGGAGGGAAATGGAAATTATATTTATTTTTTTCCCACTCCTCCGCTGTACTCTTCTGAATAATTTCGTTGCGGGATCCAAAACAGTTGAATCCTTTCGAGTCCGGGATTCGCCGGGCTTCATTAGCTCGGCATTTTTCCGGCGGTCTTTAAGAGTTGCAGTGGTTGGGAATGAATCCACCAAGGGCTAAATAAGCCACAGGTTAAGCAACGCTTGCCAAGGTTGGTCTGTGGATGGGTGACCATCTTAACCTACCGAGTTTCCTCCGTGCCTCGGAAAGCACGTTAAGCTGTTGGTCCCGGCTGTCATTTGTAGATCTTTGGTAGCCGTTACTGATAGTCAGAAGCCAGTAAATCTGACTCAAGTCTTACCAAGAAGTTCAATGTTGCCCAGTTAACGGGTTGTGGAGGTCTGGTAGGCAGCCGCTCCACGTAAAACACTCGTATTTTGCTGAATCCGGTTTGACTGGAAGCCGACCCCAGTATAGTTGGGAAAAGGCTAGGCAGATGATGACTTTACGAAGGTTTTAGGTTTAGGGGGCACCGTGTTACTTTTTAATAACCGGCCAACCTCGCACTTGTACTGCACTTTATGTATTAGAAGCAAAAGTTGCGGTTTACGATTTATGACGTATTACAAAAAAAACTACTTACTAGATCTCGTTCAAACCAATTTTCGGTGAAAGTTTACATGGTAATGTACATCATATATTTTTTTAGTTTTATCATTCTCTTACATTTTACCACATTGGAAGTATCTCTCGCGCAAACTATTCAGTTAAGAAAATAAATATTAGGAACCTCAATATCATTTTTGAAGACCTATCCATAGATACCCCCACACGTATGGGAATAATGAAAAAAAAAAATTGAGTTTCAGTTCTAAGTATGGGGACCCCAAAATGTATTGTTTTTTTATCTATGTTTGTATGAAAATTTTAACGCGGTTCACAGAATACATCTACTTACCAATTTTCAACAGCATAGTTCTTATAGTTTCGGAAAAAGTGGCTGAAACATACGGACGGACAGACAGCCATGACGAATCTATAAGGGTTCCGTTTTTTTGTCATTTGGCTACGGAACCCTAAAAATTTGTACTGGTCCCGCGCTGGCTTAATACTGCACTGCAGACAGAACCATCAAAACATTTATGCTGTCATCTCATAGCTAGTACAACAGCCCTCAGTTGTCTCGTCCACAAGACTAGTCATCATAACGGCTGCACAATACGTCACTCTCTGGAAAAACCTCACAATGCCATGGACTCGCCGCTCGCAGCGTGCAGTGAGCACCTAAGCCAATTAATTCCGTAATTACTGCCCTGAATGGAAGCATTGTCGTAATAAAATTTCGGACAGAAGGCCCATGACACAGACAAAGATATTTTTAACACTCCAAAACAAAAGTAATTTATTCAAATTAGGCTGAGAGCCACCATTTTTTGAACGTCAAGTTTATACAAAAGACAGTCCCCCAAAACGCCCGCCCGTCACCACTTCCTAGTGTTATAGCTGTGGAGAAGAAGTGGCCAACAAACTCCCCAGCAACACATCTGTCTGTTACGTTTTTTACGTTAAAAACTTGAATGTATTCAATAGTATGCAAATTAATTAATACATGACACAACAAAAAAAATGCTAGCATACTATGATACTATAAAACAAAATGCACACTCAAGCATTAATAAGTTGCCTAGTCAAATAACATTAAACGATAACAATTCAATTCAATTCAAAGTCATTTATTCTTTCTTCACAAAGGTTGCCTTAAATTAACATTTCCAATAACATAACTATATTTCACCATTGTAAGAGACTGGTGCCTGAAATAGGTTTCGCGAACAAAACCTGTGGTAAAGGTCACCAGGGCCCCGCCGCATTAGAAAAATAGTTAAACATTTTTTTTAAACGACCTTAGGTGCGTACAAATATGCATCATGAAAAGAAAATTAAACAAAAAATACACCGAATAGAAACTAAAGAAAATGAAAAATCAAAACAATTATTAAAAACAAAAAATTAAAAAGTAAATAGCTGAAATGAGTTGTCTATGTAATGCGTAGGTACAAGGGAATAAGAGTGTAGGTACAAGGGCGAGTATGTGATGTTAGTCGTTTATGTGAATAAAAGAGCGTTCCAGAGCGAATATGACCTGTGAGTCTATGAGAGGAGTATGTGAATGAAAGAGCGTTCCAGAGCGAATATGACCTGCGAGTCTATGAGACGAGTATTTGAATGAAAGAGCGTTTCAGAGCGAATATGACCTGCGAATCTATGAGACGAGTATGTGAATGAAAGAGCGTTCCAGAGCGAATATGACCTGCGAGTCTATGAGACGAGTATTTGAATGAAAGAGCGTTCCAGAGCGAATATGACCTGCGAGTCTATGAGACGAGTATTTGAATGAAAGAGCGTTTCAGAGCGAATATGACCTGCGAATCTATGAGACGAGTATGTGAATGAAAGAGCGTTCCAGAGCGAATATGACCTACGAAGACGAGTATGTGAATGAAAGAGCGTTTTAGAGCGAATATGACCTGCGGGTCTATGAGACGAGTATGTGAATGAAAGAGCGTTCAGAGCGAATATGACCTGCGAGTCTATGAGACGAGTATTTGAATGAAAGAGCGTTTCAGAGCGAATATGACCTGCGAATCTATGAACGAGTATGTGAATGAAAGAGCGTTCCAGAGCGAATATGACCTGCGGGTCTATGAGACGAGTATGTGAATGAAAGAGCGTTTTAGAGCGAATATGACCTGCGGGTCTATGAGACGAGTATGTGAATGAAAAAGCGTTCCAGAGCGAATATGACCTGCGAGTCTATGAGACGAGTATGTGAATGAAAGAGCGTTCCAGAGCGAATATGACCTGTGAGTCTATGAGAGGAGTATGTGAATGAAAGAGCGTTCCAGAGCGAATATGACCTGCGGGTCTATGAGACGAGTACCATGTGAATGAAAGAGCGTTCCAGAGCGAATATGACCTGGGAGTCTATGAGACGAGTATGTGAATGAAACAGCGTTCCAGAGCGAATATGACCTGCGAGTCTATGAGACGAGTACCATGTGAATGAAAGAGCGTTCCAGAGCGAATATGACCTGTGAGTCTATGGTAAGTGAATGAAAGAGCGTTCCAGAGCGAATATGACCTGCGGGTCTATGAGACGAGTACCATGTGAATGAAATAGCGTTCCAGAGCGAATATGACCTGTGAGTCTATGAGACGAGTATGTGAATGAAACAGCGTTCCAGCACGAATATGACCTGGGAGTCTATGAGACGAGTATGTGAATGAAACAGCGTTCCAGAGCGAATATGACCTGGGAGTCTATGAGACGAGTATGTGAATGAAAGAGCGTTCCAGAGCGAATATGACCTGTGAGTCTATGAGACGAGTATGTAAATGAAACAGCGTTCCAGAGCGAATATGACCTGTGAGTCTATGAGACGAGTATGTGAATGAAACAGCGTTCCAGAGCGAATATGACCTGTGAGTCTATGAGACGAGTATGTGAATGAAACAGCGTTCCAGAGTGAATATGACCTGCGAGTCTATGAGACGAGTATTTGAATGAAAGAGCGTTTCAGAGCGAATATGACCTGCGAATCTATGAGACGAGTATGTGAATGAAAGAGCGTTCCAGAGCGAATATGACCTGCGGGTCTATGAGACGAGTATGTGAATGAAAGAGCGTTTTAGAGCGAATATGACCTGCGAATCTATGAGACGAGTATGTGAATGAAAGAGCGTTCCAGAGCGAATATGACCTGCGAGTCTATGAGACGAGTATTTGAATGAAAGAGCGTTCCAGAGCGAATATGACCTGCGAGTCTATGAGACGAGTATTTGAATGAAAGAGCGTTTCAGAGCGAATATGACCTGCGAATCTATGAGACGAGTATGTGAATGAAAGAGCGTTCCAGAGCGAATATGACCTACGAAGACGAGTATGTGAATGAAAGAGCGTTTTAGAGCGAATATGACCTGCGGGTCTATGAGACGAGTATGTGAATGAAAGAGCGTTCAGAGCGAATATGACCTGCGAGTCTATGAGACGAGTATTTGAATGAAAGAGCGTTTCAGAGCGAATATGACCTGCGAATCTATGAGACGAGTATGTGAATGAAAGAGCGTTCCAGAGCGAATATGACCTGCGGGTCTATGAGACGAGTATGTGAATGAAAGAGCGTTTTAGAGCGAATATGACCTGCGGGTCTATGAGACGAGTATGTGAATGAAAAAGCGTTCCAGAGCGAATATGACCTGCGAGTCTATGAGACGAGTATGTGAATGAAAGAGCGTTCCAGAGCGAATATGACCTGTGAGTCTATGAGAGGAGTATGTGAATGAAAGAGCGTTCCAGAGCGAATATGACCTGCGGGTCTATGAGACGAGTACCATGTGAATGAAAGAGCGTTCCAGAGCGAATATGACCTGGGAGTCTATGAGACGAGTATGTGAATGAAACAGCGTTCCAGAGCGAATATGACCTGCGAGTCTATGAGACGAGTACCATGTGAATGAAAGAGCGTTCCAGAGCGAATATGACCTGTGAGTCTATGGTAAGTGAATGAAAGAGCGTTCCAGAGCGAATATGACCTGCGGGTCTATGAGACGAGTACCATGTGAATGAAATAGCGTTCCAGAGCGAATATGACCTGTGAGTCTATGAGACGAGTATGTGAATGAAACAGCGTTCCAGCACGAATATGACCTGGGAGTCTATGAGACGAGTATGTGAATGAAACAGCGTTCCAGAGCGAATATGACCTGGGAGTCTATGAGACGAGTATGTGAATGAAACAGCGTTCCAGCACGAATATGACCTGGGAGTCTATGAGACGAGTATGTGAATGAAACAGCGTTCCAGAGCGAATATGACCTGGGAGTCTATGAGACGAGTATGTGAATGAAAGAGCGTTCCAGAGCGAATATGACCTGTGAGTCTATGAGACGAGTATGTAAATGAAACAGCGTTCCAGAGCGAATATGACCTGTGAGTCTATGAGACGAGTATGTGAATGAAACAGCGTTCCAGAGCGAATATGACCTGTGAGTCTATGAGACGAGTATGTGAATGAAACAGCGTTCCAGAGTGAATATGACCTGCGAGTCTATGAGACGAGTATGTGAATGAAACAGCGTTCCAGAGCGAATATGACCTGCGGGTCTATGAGACGAGTATGTGAATTAAAAAGTGTTCGGTAGTGAGTACAGGCCCCGTAAAATAACACAATAACGATAACCATTATACGTACAATGGTAGAATTTTACGACAGAACCGTTACTCGAAACACACGTGATAAACTAGGGCCAGCAGAGTAAATTAATAGGTAATCATTTAATCTTTAAAACAATTGATTAAAAGAGATTAACTTTAATCATTCAACTTATAATACTAATTCACTGGTGCGCTAAGGCATACCCCAAACCACAGAAATATAAAAAAAACCGGCCAAGTGCGAGTCAGACTCGCGCACCGAGGGTTCCGTACAAACCTGTAGGTATATAAGTAAAAGTTATGGTATTTTTATTGCTAAATGAAATCCATAACATAAACTCCTCCGAAATGGCTGAACCAATTTGCATGAAATTTTGTGTGCATATCGGGTAGGTCTGAGAATCGGCCAAAATCTATTTTTTTATTTTTTTTTGTTAATCGCATAACAACGTTTGCTGGGTCAGCAAGTCTAATATATAAAATTCTCGTGTTGCGGTGTTTGTTTCCAAACTCCTCCGAAACGGCTGAACCGATTTGCATGAAATTTTGTGTGCATATCGGGTAGGTCTGAGAATCGGCCAACATCTGTTTTTTTTTTTTTAATCGCTGAACAACGTTTGCTGGGTCAGCTAGTAAGTTTATGATTATTAAAAAAAATATACTATGTGATGTAACTAAAAATTTAAGATTTTCGGAACTTTTCCTATATGTGTACTTTATAACGTTGCTTCATGCCAAATTTCAAGATTCCAGGTCGTCTGGAAGTATCCTTTAGGTTTTGATTCCCTTGCGAGTAGTTGCGAGTTTCAAAATATGCGGCTTTAATTGCTGTATCTTTTGATTGCGTTGACGTAGAAGTTTGATTTTGTTACAGCTTAAAGATATTATAGACTTGAGTATTTGTTAAGAATTTCAATATAATACCACTATGCGTTCATGAGTAAAGGGGTAATAAGTTTAAAATTATTAAAAATATTTTTATTATATGATGTAACTAAAAATTTATGCTTTTCGCAATTTTTCCTTTATCTGTGTTATAAGACGTTGCTTCGTACCAAATTTCAAGATTCTGAGTTCACGGGAAGTACCCTGTAGGTTTTGATTCCCTTGCGAGTGTCGAAAATTTGCGGCATAAACGGGAGTATCTTTTGATCGCGTTGACTTAGAAGTTTGATTTTTTCACAGCTCCAAGAGACCATAGATTTGAGTATTTGATATGAATTTCAGCTTGATACCTCCACGCGTTCCTGAGAAAAAAGGTCTTGACAGACAGACAGACAGACAGACAGACAGACAGACGGACAACAAAGTGATCCTATAAGGGTTCCGTTTTTACCTTTTGAGGTACGGAACCCTAAAAACAGGAGAAGTGGCAAGGAGGCGTGTCGGTGTCGTCGCTATATGCGCTCGCAATGCGCAAATGGCCGTCGCCGCGAACTACGGGCTTTCGACCGCGATTGTGACATAAATAATAAGAATGCCGTGTTATTCAGTGGTTTCTTGTAAAAACCGAAGCACAAATCAACACTTTGTTAATCATGGAACCACTTATCATATGTCAGTACAAGTATTTTACTATATTTGTCTTTAAAATCAACAACAACTGTAGCGCCTGTAGCGACGACACGAGATTCCTATACATTTTCGTCCATATCTCCTTATTTATATCTATGCCCCAAACGATTCCAGCCACCGAACCACATTTTTTTCCGAGCCACCTTGAATCATTTGCTTGACTGCAATAAAGCACTTTGCCAAGTGGTGATTTGCATACAGCTATTGTGACCCATCTCTATGGTGTTATCTATCACTACATATTAAATAACAAAGTTTTCCGCCGCTTCTATCTGTCTGTCTGTTCGCAATAAACTCAAAAAATACTTCACCGACTTTCATGCTGTTTCCACCAATATATAGAGTACTAGCTGACCCGCGCAACTTCGTCTGCGCCATATTTTCCATTATTGCTCCGCTCCTATTTGTCTTAGCGTGATGATATATAGCCTATAGCATTCCTCGATAAATGGGCTATCTAACACTGAAATAATTTTTCAAATCGGACCAGTAGTTCCTGAGATTACCCCCTACATACAAACTTACAAACATACAAACAAATTTTACGTCTTTATAATGTTAGTATAGATTTCTTGAGGTACTAAATAATTTGTCAAGCGGGTGAGGCCCGGGCTATATCACACTAGCTGATGCTAGTTCTCAACATCCAGTCGATGTTTATGTATCGTTCGAAACACGGTGTATAGTAAGTAGTATAGATATAATATGATATCAGGCTCGTATCGAATATTGTTTTAATGCAACTGTGTTCCGGGACTTCTGTATTTCATATTTAGTGACGTGACAGTTTGAATGCGTACTCAACACGCGTTTTGTTCCATCGCGCTAGTCTCCGGAGAATGGTCGCGTCATCGCTTCAGCTAAGCGCAGTTTTATGTGAGCTGAGCTTATAAAACAACTAGCTGACCCGTGCCCACTTCGTTGGGCGGTAAACATTTTAACTTGTGATGAGATTATGAGTGTGGTTCGGTTAGGTGATATCCTTTAAGGCATGATAAACAATCGCTGAAACTGTCCGATATCCCAAAAACAGTAATATCACAGCTTCGAACTCGAAGAATGAGAACGAAGATCCCCCCCTCCCCGTCCCCCGTCCCCCGTCCCCCGTCCCCCAGGTGATCAACAACGGGCGCGTGTTCGAGCGCAACTATTGTAATTGTGTTTTGAGAAACCGAGCAACCAAAACAATTTTAAAGACCAACAACATTCAATCAACTACGTACAACTTACATACCAAACGACAAAAGTTAAATAATAACTGGAGAGGGTCATTAATCCGCGGAAAATCTTAACACCACGATTCAGAAAAATGACGTAATTGCACAACGCCGTCTATGGGTAATGGATAAAACGTCGTCCGTACAAAGCATGTTCTAATGCGGTTCGTGAATGGACGGCGCGGGCGGCGTTTTCCGATTTAGTAATTTTATATTATCTTCGAAACTATTCAACCAATTGACATACAAAATAACATTTTTTTCGATAAGGTTTAATATTTTGTTGTTTAAAAAATCGTCCAAAGAAAATACTTTTTTTAACACATAAAAGCTACTATATCTGCTAAAATATAAAAGATAGAAATATAGTGCCTCGGACTTTTTTGTAGAACTATTATAGGCGGACCAGGTTGCCATACATTGTTTTCAATTATATACAACTGTGAAGGCAGCGCACGCAAATAACTCTGTTGTAAGAGCTATTTTTTTCCGCCTGGATAGACAAAAATTAAGATAGTGCGACTAATATGCATGATATCTTTATAATTTATAGCCTATAGCACTCACGGATAATGTAGCTTTCTACCAGTGAAACAATTTTTCAAATCGGACCAGTAGTTCCTGAGATTACCCCCTACATACAAACTTACAAACTTACAAACAATTTTACCTCTTTATAATATTAGTATAGATGAAATTAGATAACAGAACTGTGCACGTGCTAAATACTTGAAAAACAACAATAATATGTTAGTAGCTTAACTATCAACTAACTATTCGCATCTGTTAAACCTAAAGGTGCAATTCCAATATGGGTGCACACGCGACCGACAAGACCTGTATGTTCTATTATGTTCAGCATTATGCCAAGAGATGGCCGTTTTGCTCGGATTTGTCGCATATTTTCCAATTTTTCATATATATAATTGTAATTTTTGTGTATTTTTGGTATGCGTCATACTGGCCGCAAATAAAATCTTTTTTCTATCTTTTCTTCTTCTTTCTATAGTTATTCATACAAAGCAGTGGGTCGCGCCCGCACGTCATTGTCGCCGGTCGCCGTCTCGCGTCGCGGTCGCCAAGACCAGGATTGTACCTTTACTGCGTACCTACATACGCGTCACTGGGCGTCAACATACTTCTCCACATCGCTGTCACCCAGAAACGTGTTCAGAAGACTGGTAGCATTGTCATGGCGATACTTCTTTGGACAATGAACAAGCCAGCTCAATAAACATTTTTAATGAACCCACATTTTGCCATTTACCAATCGATCTGCCAGTCAGTCTAAGCAGATGCAGCTGAAACCGGTTGCATGGACCGGCTGCCTTATACCTCCGAGATAAGAAATGTTTCATTATCATATCAGCCAAAATACGTTACTACTGGACCTAGGCCACCCACGTCTCGTATCCATCGCAAACTTGCGACCCTCACCAGATTAAAGAGCAACTTTTTTTTTTCACTCTTGAGAGCCACGCATTTGACCACTATCTCGCCTGATGGTAAGCGATGATGCGGTCTAAGATGGAGCACGCTTGCCTAAAAGTAACCTATTCACTCTTGACTTAAAGACTTCCAGGTTCTAGCTATCAGGAAACACAGTATTCACCTTATAGGAGGATTCCAACGTTGCGTCTTCCAGTACGCGTTCACCACTCCAGAACTTTTCGGCCCATCGACCGTCTCTACTTCGCGCGAGCAAGACACGTTCCTCGCAGAAAAAATGTTTATCCCAAATTAAATTTTAAATTTCTCAGGAGTTCCCGACAGGACAAAGTAGGTAAAGGTACTCGTTCGATGTCAAATCAAGTAACGGATGAATGATAAGACGAGACGCGCAAAGGAGTATCAATTTACCTGTCTTAACTCGTTCCAAATGGCATCGTTTTGTTGTACAGGAAGAGAGTCCCTCGACAGCTTAGAGCTGTCATTTCTTTTTAATGTGACGAAAGATTGACGTATAAAATAACATACGGATTTTTCTTCTATATTGGAGAGATTGTGAATCTCACCTGATGGAAAGTGATGATGTGGATTACGACACCGCACACTTTTTTTTTAAATTTGTGATGGGTTTTTACTCTTGACTCTAGTCTAGGTTAAAGATGACAAGGACAGAGTCTACAATGGAGCGAGCTTACCCAGAAGGAGCCTGTTCACTCTAACTTTGAAGAGATTAGGGTTGCAAGCGTTCGGAAACACAAACGCAGGCTGAGAGTTCCACTCCTTCGCTGTGCGCATTATAAAAGACGTTTGGAAACGCTTAGTGCGAATTACTTGCCCAGAAGTAATCTATTCACGCATCATCATCATCATAATATCAGCCAAAAGGCGTTCAGTGCTGCTGGACATTGGCCTCCCCCAAGCGTCGCCACAATGTCCGGTCCTGTGCGTCTCGCATCCATCGGCTACCCGCGACCTTCACCAGGTCATTCGTTTACCTTGTGGGAGACTTCCCAACACTGCGCCTTCTGTGTTCTACATGTTCAATGTTGACTTGAGACCCCAAGAAGTCTGTCTCCAGTCTAATTGTCTGCCCAGAGGCACGTAGAAGGATCCATCAGACTCTTTATGATTTCCTTGTGAGTAAGATTCTGATGAACGGTAACCCCTGAAGCGTAATTAAACAATATCATGTTTTAATTTTGTCTTTAGTGTTGGATGAGTTGCTCAATGCACCCGCTGGTGCATGAATACTTGAGAATAAATAAATGATTTTGCAAATTATTAGGGTAAAACCAGGATAGCTGTCCCAGAGGTATAGTTACCTCGATTTTAATTACTCTGGGTTCACGATTTCATTACATGTTATTTTATTTATCAATCGAGAGACTCCACAAGCACGACTAAGTTGACCACGTTGCATGTGTCTGTGCGATTTCAGGGGAAGGCAAAGTGCGATCAAAGTTTTTGTGGGATAAAAGACTTTTTCTCGGTGGGGCATTAATCCGTGTAATTTATATGGATAAGGCAACTATCCTTTATACGGAATAGTTGTCACAAAATTAAGAGGTCCACAAAAATCGCCTATACTCTGGAATTATCAAAGATAATGTTTTTTCCTTTCACTTTGAAGATTATAAACCAAATATAACTAGTACAATAATAAAAGTACTTAGCCATCTTAAAAATAAATTATTTTTCTTTTTGTACTGAGAGATATAAAGTATTTTCAAAATGTGTGACAACTATCCTGGTTTTACCCTAGAGCCAGATTACGGTAAATATATTTAAAATGGATAGCAAGATTTGAAATGTTAAAGATGCTAGCTCTCTAAAGTGTTGGCTCTCAGCCTAATTTGAATAAAAAACTTTTGATTTATTTTTCACCTGAAACGTGAACCCAAATTGGATTGAAAAGAACCTTTATTTGTATGTTCTATATGAGCCAATTATTTTGATTTGATCGAAATACATGTAGTCGGTATTCATGTCTATACAAATTGAGCTCGTATTGAAAATATTGAAATATGTTTATCGAGGCATGTTCTATTGATGAAATTATTTGGAGTTTTATATAATCTTATTTCTGCTTGGTAACCTACTTACCTAAATCAATTTATAAATTAGTTTATTGGATTACTTTGAATGACATGATATACAGTACGAATCTTTATAATGTGCACATTTTGCACATACGAATTGAAGGAATCTAGACCTAATTTTTACAAACAAGCAATTGTTTACTATTTGGTAGCTTATACAATAAAGAATAACCTAAAGTAGTAAAAGTAGGCGCGTTTTTGGGCGTTTTCAATTGAGGGTATTTTTTTTCCACAATATTTATATTATGAGGATGGCTTATTATTTTCGATTATTATGAAGTAACTCTAAAAAATCGTTTAGTTGAAAAACTTTTTACAAAAAAAATACAACCGACTTCCAAAAATAAAACACTACAAAGTAAAAAATAACTTTAATTTCGGAAGTCGGTGTTTTTGTTAGTTTCTTCGTATTTTGACACCCGACTTCCGAAATTAAAGTAATTTTTTACTTTGTAGTGTTATTTTATTTATTTGGAAGTCGATGGTATTTTTTTTGTAAAAAGTTTTTTATTTTTCACTTTTTAGTGGTACCCCACACCTAACAACACCACTGCAAAATCGCAGAAAAGCAAAATACGCAATTTCGATTACTTGTATGACATAAAACTATCATCTAAGTAGACAAATTCCAGCTATTTCGATTTAAAATCCAAAGTTCGTAACCGAATTTCATAAAATTTTAATGGGACCAATCTGCAAGTATATCCTTTCAGATAAAACAAGAATTTTTCAAATCGGTTCATAATTATCGGAGTTATGAGGTAACAAACATAAAAAAAACAAACAACTGAATTGATAACCTCCTCCTTTTTGGGAAGTCGGTTAAAAAGTTACACAGTTTTGAACAAATTTTAAATAAATCCGTAAAAGGTTCGGGTAAGGAATTACCCTAATAATTAAATTTGCGTTGTGGCTCTGTCTGTGACACGGGCCTCAGTATTATGCTAAACGATGGGCGTGTTACGCGGACGTGACGCACTTCGTCCCAAGATGCGTATTTATTTATATATTTAAAAAAAAATCTTCTTTCTTTATTTTTTCTGTGTACGGCTAAAATTAATTTAATCTTTATTTTTATCCCGTGTATAACGTATGAATTAAGTTCCGTATTTTTCCAAGACATGCTGCACCAACCCTAAATAAAATGGAAACCTTTTCCAGAAAAAAATCGTCACTTTCAAACTAAAACGCTGACGTTTACGTTCCCTCTCTTTAATGTAAACCATTCCAGCATATTAACCCCATTGTGACACCTAGAAATCCCTTCATAAACTCACAATAACCAACACACCATCAATAACAGAGTAAATGGCACACAAAAGTAACAATTTACTTCGCTCGACAGCACTTTGTCAGCATTACGCTGTAGGAGCCAGCGTTACGCTGCGACAACACACACAAACATGACACATTCATGTATTGTGTTAATACGGCGTAACTAGCCGGTATTAACACCGTGATGTCTGTCACACGATATTTTGCGCCTATGTGACGGTGTAACAGGGTGCCAACGTTAGGGCTCGCAAAAACTAGCGACATTTAGTCGGCCGATACACTTTGATCAGCACAAAACAAATCATAATTCAAGCCATCTAAGCTTGAATTCTGAATTTCGACTGATTTGGAGTAAGTCCGAATGTGGTCAAGCTGATACTCTAGATGGGTGTCCAAAAGTGCAATGGGCGAGTTTTTTTTTCAGCTTAATGTGTGTGATTACTAGCCTATTTCCCTTGGTCAAAATCGGTAATTGTCAGGAGATGGTTCTTATGAAAGAAAAAAATAAGAAAGTTTCAGCTGACGAGAGCGAAGCCGCGAGGGACTGCTAGCAATTCATAATAAGTAAATCCGAATTTTATATACATACCGCGTGTATCTGACATCGACGCACAAACGATTTCCATGGGTCCAGGGCATGATACTGGACACCCCAGTGTTGGAATTTTTCATCGGTTCTTTTCTCATTTTTTTCAAGAGTACCACAAAGTATCAGCTCAGCTGAGCTGATATCTATTTGTGGTTTTATTCAGATTGCTCTTTTTAGTGAAAGTAGTTAATTAATTATTTTTTTATAAGAAATCTCATTGGGTTAGGTCAGAATAACGATTATGAGCAGTCTAAAGTAAAAAAACCCTTGAAAAAAATTAAAAAATGAGAAAAAAGCCGACGAAAAATTCTAAGTCTAGGGTGTCCAGAATCATGCCCTGGACCCATGGAAATCGTTTGTGCGTCGATGTCAGATACACGCAGTATATCATATAAATTGTATCTTCATAAACTTCATGAAATAGAGGTCATTAACTCTTACTGTTTCTTTGTGTGTTATTATAAAAATGATAAAATAACTCGACTAATTAGTATTTTTCCCACGACTAAATTATCGAGCCATTTAATAGTGGTTGGTCTGCGCACGCCCTAATGCTATTGTTGCGTACTTATGACCTCTTTGTTACAGTTTACCGTTTGTTGTTATTAATGTTTAGTGTTCACGTGTTTCGGTGTCTTTGTGTGGCGTGAGTAATGATCTCATGGTGAGGTCTTAGTTGGCATTGTTGGCAGGTGAGATAGTGCGGTCGAGTTTTTGTGTTACGAAATTTATAATTTTAACTGATCTACAGCATAATAACACCGCTTTACATGAAGCATATGTCTATCTTACCTCCATAACCCAGTAACTGGTTAACTGGGTGGTTTCACCCTTGGCAATACTGGGATATCATATTTCCAAGCTTGTGAATATCCGTATAGAAACTATCGAACTTATACAAATGACAGTCTGGATCTTAAGGTTGGTATTTTTATGATGGTCCATCTATAGACTGATCTCGAAAAACGTTGCTCAACTTGGAAGATCGAACTGTGAAAAAAAGAGCACATGCTCATTTCACTGATATTTTGGTTTCAAACAGAAACATTAATGGCCAGTAGACTACGCCCGGCTACGTTTTTGTTTCGTAGCGCTACGCCTGCTACGACCTACGAATCTCGTAGCATCGGCGTAGCGGTTTCGTAGCGCCACTATGCAGTTAGTTCTTCGTTAGCAAGTCCGATGCAATCAGCGTTTATGCCTATCGTATTGATCGAACCTATTATTCTGCTCAACGAAATATTGTTTATAGTTTTCCGGAAACCATTTTTATTTTCTTTTTGCTGTCTAAGTTATATGTGAGGTTTAAAAGGCTAGTAATTTTGAACTTTAGTGTTACTGAAATTTTTTTGTATTGAAAATTTAACACACTCTCAAAATTAATTCTTAAACGTTATTTCACATCAAATCATAACTTTTCCACCTATTACCTGATATAATTATAGTTCACTATTGCCTAGAATAATCTGCCAGTCTCTTTCCACAACCACTCAACGCAACTTTTAAAAGAGACTTTGAAACAAACACAAAGATTTGTTTTGAAGTTTATTCTCATAGTTGTCAGCTAGAAAACAGCGGCCTCATCTAGTTTAAATTAACGAAAACATTTACGCGAAAAAACACATTTATCACAAACTTGCAAAATACCGCGTCTCGGAAGACGCAGCGTCTTTCACGCACAGGACCGATTGTTTTGTCTACACTCGGCTGATATGGTGAAAATAAATATCATTTTAAAGAAAATTCTCTTTGAGTTTTGTTTGAAGCTGTCCATGTCGTAGATTTTATGACAAACCAAACACGTCAACACTAAACTAGCTAACAACCATTTCATCACAAACAGCAACTCAATAAACGGAACTTAATTGAAAACGAAACCACCATTTTCCTCCTTTATTTCATTTCTATATAGAAGTAATTAAACCTCTAATTTCAGTCGTCGCCATCAGCTTTATATCTCTGCCGGTGCCAGTTTATGAGGCGCTGTGGTGAGGTTATGACGTCATAAACTGTTGTTATTAACGGTGGTAAATGTTCAGCGATTGTTATTAATTGTTTTATTGTACACCTTTAGGAGAGTAATTAAACTAATGGTGGGAATAGATGAGCTTGTGGTTAAATAATAACAGACGTACGGGTCGATCTTCCAGGTTAAGCAACGCTCGACAAGGCTAGTTTGTGATGGGTTACCATCTGAATATACCCACCGAGACTTTTCCATGCCTCAGGAAGTACTTTAAGCCGTTGGTCGGCCGTTACGGGTAGTCAGAAGCCGATATCTCTGT
This sequence comes from Ceramica pisi, assembly GCA_963859965.1. Classification (NCBI taxonomy): domain Eukaryota; kingdom Metazoa; phylum Arthropoda; class Insecta; order Lepidoptera; family Noctuidae; genus Ceramica; species Ceramica pisi. The sequence goes on along the minus strand of OY982547.1, from coordinate 21,810,081 downwards.
AACCATTCTCACTAATGGAGAATGGGGAGTGTTATGCAGCTATGGGGTTGTGAATGCCAGCTGCCTATAGTCAGAAAGAATTTCCCTAGCTTTTTTCCCATCGCAATAAAAATAAAATTCCAAAAAATAAAATTTAATATCAGTCAATAAAAATGACAAAATATTTTTTTGGAAAAATATTTCTTTTTTAAATGAAAATTATTAAATAATAATTATAAAATTATTTAATAAAAATAAATATTTGGTTCGGCTAAGAGCCTAACTGGACGCAGGTGTACTGGTATTTTACACGAAGCGAGTAGTCATTGAGCCCCAGCTATGTGTTTACGGTCTCAATTCTCAACTCTTAATTCTTTATTGCATATCATAATGTATGTATAGAGAAAGATAAATAATTATACTAGTCATAATTATGAACCCTGTAGGGCACATCAAATCTCAAATCAAATCTCAAATTGTTTATTGCAATCCATAATGTACACATACAGGTGGTAAAAGAATAAATAGAACAAATTATGGACCCTGTCGGGCACAGCAAAACTTTAAATAATTAGGAGAGAGGAAGAGCGCTATAAATAACTTTCCTTGCAATATAAATGTTTTATAAATTTTCAAATTTTTTATGCATATTATTATTATTACCTACATATTTATTTTTGAATTAAATAAAATTTTTGGTTGTTTTATTGTTTAATAGCTTGCATTTTGTGCATTGGTATTAGTGTGTTTGTGTGATGAATACTTTGTATATTATTTAATTATTATTATTAATAGAATACCATGTCATTTTATTTATTATCATCAATAGAATAGTATATTTATTTGTTATTATTAATAGAACAGTATATTATCTATTATATTAATAGAGAATTATGTCATTTATGTATTATTGTGAATGTCATTTATATATCAATTGAATAGAATGTCATTTATTTATTAACATCAATAGAATACAATGTTATTATATCATGAATCAAGTAGGCGAGAGGAGGAAGAGCACTGGGAGTTTAATCTGTTAATTTTAATAATTACTTAAGTAGGTAGCTAGTTATATTAAAAAGAGGTAACATTTGTTTGTAAGTTTGTATGTTTGTAAGTTTGTATGTAGGGGGTAATCTCAGGAACTACTGAGACTAAAAGGACCCGAGCATTCATTGAAAATGTGACGCAGACGAAGTTGCGTGGGTCAGCTAGTACTTTATGAATACAGTATTAAAATTAAAAATAATAATTATTGTTTTAAAATTATCTATTCATTTAGCAACATTACATTTTTATTTATTATTTTTTTATTCATATATTTATATTTATATTCATTACATAATTAATAGTCAAGGTAAGTTATTTATAGGACGAGAGAGGGCTATCATTGTCAATGAGTTTTTGTACAGATATAAATTAGAGAATGATTGAATGATGATTTTGATTTTTTGAGTTATAAATTTAATTATATTTTATTATTTAAGTATTGGCTTATACTATAGTAGCATTTTCTTATAAGGAAAAGCTTCAATTTATTTTTAAAAACATTATATTATTTATATTTATTATTATGTCGGGTAACATACTATTTTTTTATAGCCATGTGGTTACTCCGTTAACAAAAAGGCTAGGCAAATTAATAAAGTGACTCTACTGAATGTGTTCAACTTTTAGGAAAGTACTGAAATTAATGTAAGTCTTACTGAAACTAAAGACAAGGAATAATAATATAGAAGTTTCCTAAAATCTCTATTAATTTATTCAAAGAACAAACTACCTATATACACTTAAAATAGAAAAAAAAAAAAACTCCTAACTAAAATATGGCATCAAAAAATTCGTCCCCATCGCTATCGACTGGAAGTGAGCCCAAAAGACTGGCTGCATTGCTACGTTGTATGGCAATGCTTATGCTCTGTCCAAGGTAAAAGCCAGCTCTTGGGTCACGCGAAGCGTCAACTAAGCGTTTTGCAAGATCTTTAAATAAGACGTGAGCACTTGGACCCCATGGTCAAAGAGTCTCAACCCCAAACGGCTCAAAAATGTAGTTTCCAATAAAGCTACTATATTTCCGCCGTTTGAGGTTTTCAGCAGCTGAAGCCGCAGAACCAGCACAGCACGACGAGCTAGGAAGATGGGATGGCGCAAGAGTATCGACACAAGTAGCGTCCCACACTAAAGGCCTACCCATCTTCCATGGAAATAAAGAAATCTCTATTTAGTCAATAAATATTGTACACGTATTTTTTTCTTATTTCTCATATACGAAAAGACTTTCATATCACGCTTTGATTCAATTTGTACCTGGATTTTCGGCTAAGCAACTATTTTTTTTATCATTTGAATAAAAAAGTTTTGACTCTCAAAAATCGCGAACAATTGAAATTTGACACTTTGAAAAACTAACGCGTTGAACTGAGTCGAACTCCTAGTTTATTTACTCTCAAACAAAAATATTTAAGGCTTAGAACTTTTCCAGGTCATGTCGTCCCCAGCATAAAGGACTTTTTAATCTCATTGCACTTCAGTCGCTGCACACCTTTGACACTAGAAAAGCACTTCAGGTCTCCTGAAGCTAAATATTTCAGTCATTCTGCGAGTGACGCTGAAATTCTAGTGGATGTGAATAAATAAATACCCTTCGCAATGTTTTCTAATTGGGAATGGAAATATTCCAATGACTATTGTACTTTGGTATAACGTAAGTTTAGTAATATCGTTCTTACTTATTTAAAATTTTGTTGTCTCCCACAGTGTCCACGTATTGATTCTCCTGTATATTTTCATTCACTCATCAGAAGGCTTAAAGTCACTCAAACGGCAATGGAGAGAGTAACGCTTAGAGTTTCCTTGCGTTATCGAATCAGGAGTGATGATATTCGCTAGAGCAGTGGTTCCCAACCTTATTTTGATCTAGGACCATTTTTGTTCCTTAATTGTTAGCAGGGACCACAAATCCTGAAGAAAGTTTTAGTTTTTAATCTAAAAAAAAACTTATTTTGGTAAACTTATTCTTTAATCTCAAAAGTAACGAGCATAGAGCATAGACAACACAATATTCCTGATAGAACTAAATATCAGTTCGCTTCAATGTTTACTTTACAATTGGTAACTTTGATATTATAAAGCCACGACCATATTAAAGCTCTTATGGACCTTAAAAAGCCACGACCATTTTAAAGCTCTTATGGACCACCAGTGGTCCGCGGACCACTGGTTGGGAACCAATGCGCTAGAGGAACAAGGTTACCGACATAGCCCGAAGGATCCCCAAACTAAGTAGCAGTGGGCAAGGCACATTGCTCGCAGAACGGATGGTCTTGGGGCCGAAAAGTTGTAGAGTGGCGACCACTTACTGGAAGACGTAACGAGGGAAGGCCTCCCACAAGGTGGATGGATGACCTGGTGATGCTCACGGGTTGCCGATGGATGTGAGACGCACAGTGGACATCTTTGATATTGGATAATGTTGACGCTAAATTATGTATTCGATTTTTAAATTTTCATAAGCAGTCTGGAGTCTAGATTTATGACTAGTTAATGAAAATAGTATCGCCTAAATTTTAACTAAAACCCTCTTTCTAGGTATGCAGTTGCAATGGTCTAAGAAAGTCTGCTTTACCAACATATATTCCAAACAAAATATGGGGGTAAACACCAAACTCCAATTTCAAAAACTGCTACACTATTTCTTACATTTGAAAATCAGGGTCGTAAAATATTGATGTTGTGGGTAGGGCTTACATGAGACTTAAATCGTTTTTCGCGGTACCTATATGAGGAACTCGTTTTCATTGTCATAAAAACTAAAAAATCTCCTCACAAAAACGTCCCACTTAGCAACTGACCTCTAAAACTAATTCCAAGCCAAAAATATCAGTGTGACACAACTGACCCCTGACACAACCCTCCCCTTACCCAGGACTACAGAACCCGTTGACACCTTCTGTTACGCAAATACAGACCCCTGACGCAGATAACCCCTGACTACCATAAACACACTTCTCAATGACACAGGTATACGTCCCTTAACGAGACCCCCCTGTGCCATAAATCCATCGTAGGGGGTCAGGGGGTGGGGTCCTAACAATTAATTGCCACCCTGCCCTAATTTCGGCTAGTTTTATTAATGGGGGTCATAGTGATATGTGGTTGTGAATTGTGTCAATTTGAGGGTACTATGTTGGGTATTGGTCCCGCAGCTGATACAATTTTTAGGTCTTAACTACCTATCTTGGGATGTTAATGGGTTATTTTTCAGAGTGATGTATTCTCCAATTTCAAAACGCAATTTAGGTATTGGAGACTGTACAAGGAGAAATACTAAGGGCAGGGCCATATTAGCTTTCGGTGTTAAAAATGATTTTTCCTTTAACAGTAGTAAATTAGGAATCTCTTTCATGGTTGCCTAAGTTTTAATTAAGTAGCGCTGTTAATTATATAAAAAATACTTATCAATTAACATAAAGCACTTTGTTACATTCAAATATAATTTTATTACGATTTAACAAAATTAGAAATGATATTCTCGATGGCACACAAAACCTCTTTATATAAGACATCTAACATCCACCAATTTGGACTGTCTCGCAAGTTGGTGGTCAGATGTCTTTGTAAAGGTCATGATCATCGTTTTGTAACAGTGATAATATTAAAATGTGCCAAGTAAAGGCACTTCAACCATGGTTGATTCCACCGGGCAGGGCTAAACTGCTGATAACGATAACTGTATCTTTTCTCTATTTCCAAACATTCACTTCATAACAAAGCCAGTGACACAAATAAATCTTCTTTATCTTTATTTAGCATGGTAATTGTAAAATCCTCAGCGGCCATCTTGTTAGTCGGCGGCTATAACTCAGGGGCTCTAATTGAAAGAACATCCTCCAATTGTGCGGGGTGCGGGGTGCGAGGGGGCAGTGAAAATGTCCTGTAGACAAGTGATTTATGTATTGAAGATGCTACTCTTGCAAAATGATCGGAATTGTAAGTATTTAGCATTGTTGAAGGTTTTGTAGATCATTTTATTCTGGAATTGCTTTGGCCTGCGAGAAAGTACTTCCATACATATCTCATGTTTTAATGTCATTGTTGGTCGACCAGTATGCAATTTGCAGTCATCAAATCTGGCTGTTTACCAGTATCGTTCGATAGCTTACCTCATTTTAATTTAATTTATACAATACAATACAATACAACACAATACAATACAATACAATACAATACAACACAATACAATACAATACAATACAATACAATACAATACAACACAATACAATACAATGCAATACAATACAATTTATTAATACAATTTATTTTACGGAGAACATTTGCTCTTGACGTCGATTACGTCTGATGGTAAGTGATGTATGAGGTATATGATGAAGTGAACGTGCCCAGCAAGATGCCTGTTCACTCTTCCTTTGAATTTAGACGGGTTATATGTGGAAAGCAACACAGACGCTGGCAGAGAGTTCCTTTCTTTAGTGAGCACTTAATTATTGTGGAAGAGAAGCGCTGTGCACGATTAGTCAGCTAACTATTTGCTCCCGTTATCCCCTTCGAACTTTACGTATCCCGCCGCTCTTGAATATTTTTTAAAAAGTACCTATAGTAGAACAGTATATAGATGCTAAAAATAAAACGACCTAACCGAACCTTAGACAAATACAAAAGAATACCTACTTACCATCCCATCTTTTCATAACAACACACACCTTTTTAAATCAAGACTTAGACTAAATTCAAGAGCAAACCCTTCACAAATAAAAAACAACCCGTATTAAACCTAAAGTGTTCATTTTATAGAACCATTTAATCAGCAGCTTAACTAAGTAACTAATACATAGAAGCTGCAACAAACTACCTAATTCGATGTTCCTCGTATGTTGACTAATTTATCATTTGGCAAGACCGACGGGAAACATGAAGGATGACGGACCATAGTTTGGTCGCTTTGCTCGCTCAATCTAGCTCCCGTTATCCACTTCGAAGCTAACCTATCCGAGTCAGGGTGCCATATTTCTCGACCTGTTTTCTCTCACACTTAAAAACGATTCTGCGAATCGATGTTTTAGGCTAGTACCAAACTAAAACTGCCTTAAAAACTTCATAGCCTCAAGATAATAATGAAAAAGGAAAGTACGCTTTTTCTGCCTAGCCTTTTACCAACTATATTGGGGTTGGCTTCCAGTCAAACCGGATTTAGCTGAAAACCAGTATTTTACGTGAAGCAGTTGCATACCAGACCTCCACAACCCATTAACTGGGTAACACGGTTCTCCTTAGCAAGCCTGGTCTCAGATTTTTGGCTACTGACTGTCCGTAACGACTGCCAAAGATCTTCAAATGACAGCCGGGACCAACAGATTAAGGTGCCTTTCGGGGCATGGAGGAAACTCGGTATATTAAGACAGTCACCCATCCACAGACAAACCTCGGCAAGCGTTGCTTAACCTTGAGGATCGACCTGTGCGGCTGTTATTATTTAGCCACGAGCTCCTCCGAAAAGTAAACAAAAAGAAAAGTACACATCGCATCTTTATAATATAACACACGTTATTAGATCCTTAATGAAACGTAAAATTTTCAATCTACAGAACCATTTAATCCCTAGCTTAACTAAGTTACTATTATAACCTGCAACAAACTAATCCGATGTTCCTCGTGTGTTGGCTAAGTTAACTAATTGCACGCCAGCGGCGCTGAGCAAACACTGGTGCCATAGGATTAATTTGTTTCAGATAAGTTTTAAAACGATTGTGCCGTTGATTCAATTGGCTGTTGTATTATTTTGACTTGCTAATTCACCATGTCAATCACAATCTGTCAAAAATGCCTTAATTTTCATACATTTTTCACAGTTTCGATTGAGATGCAAATACGATGCGAATGTGAAAATTTGTAAAATTGGCACACTGATGCTTGGTTTTTTCATTTTCTTCATGTTGATTATTGGGACCAACTTTTATTTATTTATTTTGGAGAGGCTCGCTCTTGACCACTGGTCGACGATTACTTGGCAGACCATAGGTTGTAACTACCAGCGGGTCGAAAAAGTCCACTTTAGTAGAATCGGAAAGCACATCACACTACCTTTCACTGTCATATTTTTCCAATCAACCTTGAACCTAATGCATTAGCGATAAAGATGTATATTAAATTTGACAGATTTTTCAATTATGATTCTAAAGTGATCCTTCTAAGTGGCCTTTTTAGGCCACCAGATGCTTGGTATTTTCCATTACTACATGTTGATTTTTGAGACCAAGTTTTTTTATTATTTTTGATAGGTTCTCGTTTGTCCACCATCTCACCTGATGAAAAATCATGACGTGGTCGCCGATGACTTGGCTTAAAGACCCTAGGTTGTTTATAACTATCAGAGACAGACTCTGGCAGGGAATTCCACTACTTTACTGTACGCACAATGAAAATAGGTATTGGCTAATTTGTTTTCCACATATGGGTGGGATGTACTCTATACGGAATGCTCTAGGCACTTACTGACTCATATTTTCAAATATAATTTTCTAATATTTGATTCCTTATTTCTGAGTTCACACAGCGTTACGGGCGCTGGGACTCATCAAAACTTTGCGGAATTTCGTTTGTGTTACACAAAAATAAAAGATCTTAATTCTGTGCCTGTATTATTTATTTTGGTACTGAGACTTTTAATGCTTCTGTTTGATGGAAACTAGAATAGTGCAAAATCAGCTTACGATTTTTCCAATGCTGAGACACAGGCTGTTGCTTCTAGAGCTCTTCTGCCTAGCCTTTTCCCAACTACATTGGGGTCGGCTTCCAGTCAAACTGGATTCAGCTGAGTACCAGTATTTTACGTGGAGCGGCTAACTACTAGACCTCCACAACCCATTAACTGGGTAACACGGTACTCCTTGGCAAGACTGGTGTCAGCTTTTCTGACTTCTGACTATCCTTAACGACTGCCATAGATCTCCAAATGACAGCCGGGACCAAAATTTAAACGTGCACGGAGAAAATCGATATGTTATGATGGTCACCAATCTGCAGACTAACCTCGGCAAACGTTGCTTAACCTTGAAGATCGAGCTGTGCGGCTGTTATTATTTAGCCACGAGCTCAGTTGCTTTTAAAGCAATAATTTTCAAAAATTAATAACACATGGAAAAACAAAAATCCTTCCACCCTGACTTTATGAAGTTCCTCATTTAACAAAGCACTATGTTATGTGAGCTTTAAGCATGACATTGAAATATATTGAAGAAGCTTTGTGTAATAAACGGAGGTTAAAAGTTAATAATGTAGAAGCCATACGCGTTATTATGTTGGTATTAACTCTCGGGAAATGGGGAAACTGCGGTATTCTCACTTTCATATTATTGTGTTGGTAGGTATTTAATATGTATAGGGTTTTTTCGAGGAATCTAAAATGGATCTAGATAGAAGGGAGAAAGATATTATCTAACTAGCTTCTGCCAGCGGCTTCGCCCGCGTGATCCCTAGGGAACATGTTCCCGGGATTAAAAGTAGCTTACGTGCTATTCCAGACTATAATCTATCTTTTGTTCTAAATTTCATTAAGATCCGTTAAGCCGTTCTGGCGTGATTGAGTAACAAACAACCAAACTTTCACATTTCCATTTTTTTTTTTCTATTGATTGTAGCGTGATGAAAAGTATACTATAACCAGCTCAGGAGTTTGAAAAATAATTATACCAAGTTTCGTTAAAATCCGTCGAGTAGTTTTTGTTTCTATAACGGTTATACAGACATACAGACAGACAAAAATTTTACTGATTGCATTTTTGGCATCAGTATCGATCCCTAATCACCCCCTGATAGTTATTTTGGAAATATATTTCATGTACAGAATTGACCTCTCTACAGATTTATTATAAGTATAGATATAGAATAGATGGAATCCTAATATATAAAATTCGTCCAATACTGGCTGATGGAGTGACTGAGTGACAAACAGACAACGCACAGCCAAAACTACTGATCGTAAGTTCCTTGGGGAGTTTAGGCGAGCTGTAAAGAGTATTTCATAGGAGGTCCTCATATAACGTATTTTGTATGACATGTGAAGGTACAATTCTTTCGATCTTGGCGACCGCGACCGGCGACAACGACCTGCGACCGCGACCTGCAACCGCGACCTGCGACCGCGACCGGCGACCGCGACCGGCGACCGCGACCGGCGACCGCGATTGGCGACACTGACGTGCGACCGCAACCCACGCTTTGTACGATTTGCTATAGAACACTTACAGGTTTTGTCAGTCGCGTGCACCCGTAAGTGTTGTAAAAGACCTCGGACAATAACCTGCATGTTTCTCATAATGATTTGACCAGTACGATTGTAAGGCTTTAAAAGAGACTTTGATCTCTGAATTTGTTTCTGTTTCTTCTCAGGGTAGGAAACGCCTCATCTAGTTTAAAATGACTAAAAAAGATTGACGTGTTGTAGTTTTTATAATTTGAGTATATTAATTATAGTATTTTTTAGTTTGTGTATTCTTTGTTTTAATTCAAATTTGGATCACGTTTCTGGTTTTTTTACCAATTTGCACCTACCATTATTATTCTCTGCATCACCCAAAAATTGAGTGCTAGAAAATGCCTAAGACATTATGTCCGCCTCTGTATCTGTATGCGTAAAGTTTTCAATAAATAAATAGAAGTATAAACGTGTTGCTTATAATCTACTTGCAAAATACATTACATTTATTATTTACATATTTACTACTCAACGCACACAAATGTACTAAGGTGGACTTTGCCTAAGGAATTTTCTCAATTCAACCTATAGGTGATGCAGACCCCAGGGGCATAGCTATTGCCGTATCAAAGATAGGTGGGGGCCCAGACTACAAGGACCCCGATCTGTGGACTCAAGCAATATATTTAGACCCACCGTCTCCTTCGTGGCCTGCCAAGACAGTCCTTAGCTAGAAGGGGCTATTTAAAAAAACAATACCCCTAAAGACTGGCCCCCCAAAAGTGTTTGATTCTAGCTACGCCACTGGCTGAGACCCTCCTTACCAAAGTGATCTCTTATCACACACACACTTTCCCAACCCATTAAAAACTATCTCACCTTCCATCATCTGCCTAGCCTTTTCCCAAATATATTGGGGTCGGTTCCCAGTCAAACCAGAATCAGCTGAATACCAATGTTTAACGTGAAGCGGCTGCCTACCAGACCTCTACAACCCATTAACTGGGGAACATGGTACTTCTTGGCAAGACTGGTGTCTGATTTTCTAGCTTCTGACAATCCGTAACGACTGCCAAAGATCTCTAAATGACAGCCGGGACTAACAGCTTAACATACCTTTCGCGGCATGGAGGACACTCGGTATGTTAAGACGGTCACCCATCCACAGACCAACCTCGGCAAGCGTTGCTTAACCTTGAAGATCAAACTGCGCGGCTGTTATTATTTAGCCACAAGCTCCTCAAAGTTAACTACCTATCTCACCTTCCAATCTCCTATAAACATACGACCACACCATTGTCACTAGGCCCAGGACACATTAGACCCACATCAGCACTATTAACATACAACATACACCATTAACATACAACATGTCTATTAAGTTGTAAAGGACCGGCCGATGTGTACTTTGTCTTAAAATAAAGACACATAGGTTAGTAAAGGGTAAGCTTAGTGCGCGTTTACATTGTTCGATGCTAAAGTAACATTGTTTTCAATGTATTGATAAATCGTTTATTTGGTACAACGATGTTTTGGGGGCTGAGTCACCCGCGTCCGTAGGAGAATACCCTTCAGCAAATCCCTACACGTGGTCCCCGGGTGTTGCTAAACAGGTGACACTAACCGCCTCCGTGGTCTAGTGGTTATACCACCTGATTCAGACCCAGAGGTCCCGGGTTCGATTCCCAGCGGGGGTAAATTTTTTGCTCGGTTTGGTTGGTGGTAGGACTTGTTCTAAGTTTGCCTGGCAAGCTATCACCATCTTGTCTAAGTCTGTCGCCAAAACAACAATGTTAACAGCATTGTTGTGTTCCGGCAGTTAGAGGTATGATAGACAGTTCCTCTGTGTTAGAGGATTCCGGGTAAAGCTCGCTGCCATCTTCGGCGTAATCATCACTTTCCATCTGGTGAGATTTGAGCCAAGAGTTCCCCCGTTTTGTATGTAAAAAAAAATAACGAAACGCAACACACACCATCACAATTACTAGAAAATACGGACACAAAAATAAATTTAAAGCTATGGCTATGGTAAGTACCTTCCAAGCTAAGTCTATGATTAGTAAGTACCCTTTGATGCTCGTAGCCCGAAGAAAATTTTTCGGACTACATTCGCATCAAAAGATACTAAAAGATACTACATACACATGGCATATTGTTGCTTAAAGAACGGAAAATATTTGAGTCGTTCTGTGGACGATTCATATTTTCTGGTTATCGCTGAAGACAAGTGCCGTTTCTCTGTTTCTCCCAAGTGTTTGTTTTTTTTTATTATTATGTTTTCTTCAATTTTAGTGCTGTAGGACATTTATTAGCTTTGCTTACTTTTCAAACTTAATTTCGTAATAAAAACCTAAAACCGTCTGGAAAAAATCCGCAAAAGTACCCCTTTTGCGGATTTTTTTCGAAAAAGTCACTGCGGGGCTGGATCGCCAATCTCTGAACCAATAATAATTCATCAATATTATTTACTAGCTGACCAACGCAACTTCGTCTGCGTCACATTTTCCATGAATGCTCGGCTCCTTTTAGTCTTAGCGTGATGATGTGTAGCCTATGGCCTTCTTCGATAAATAGGCTATCTAATACTGAAATAATGTTTTCAAATCGGACCATTACTTTCTGAGATTACCCCTTACATGCAAACTTACAAACAAATGTTACCTCTTTATAATATTAGTATAGAAGTATAGATTTATTCAAACTTCATGCACAAGTAAAGACACTGTACAAAGGCGGACTTAATGCCATAGGCATTTTCTACCAGTCAACCTTAGGGTGGTGCAGAGACAGCGTGGTCGGTCCAACATAAAGAAAACACAAACTGAAAAGAAAAAAACTACAATCTATAATGAAATCCAGCGAATTACCGCTGTAATGATTCTTCCAACTTCTTGCGAATATGCTCACGAGCCTTAAAATACAACCGACTTGTATTATTCTTTTTAGTTATTTTTGATGGGTTTGCTATTGACTCTAGTCTTGGTCAGAGATAAAGTCTACGATGGAGCGAGCTTACCCAGAAGTAGCCTGTTCAGTCTAAAGGCTTGACCGCACTTGGCGACACTGCGCGGCAGCGGAACGACGCGACACGCAACGGCAAAATATTCTTTGTAAGAAATTGTATGAGGTTTAACGCACTACGCAGCAGCGTGCGACGCGCCGCGACACTTCAAGCGCGAACGTTGTTACGTGTCGCGTCGTTCCGCTGCCGCGAAGTGTCGCACAGTGCGGTCGAGCCTTTACTTTGAAGAGTTAGAGATGTAAGCGTTCGGAAACACAGACGCAGACAGAGAGTTCCACTCTTTTGCTGTGCGCATTATGAAAGACGGTTGTGACGGTTACTTATGATTTATATTGGTTCAGAGAATTTCACTTTAATATGATCGAATTAATAACAGCTTCAATTTCCTCCATAACTAATGTAGAGGAATTAATTACCAGCCTATGCATACCGTAAGATCCAACAATGGACACAAACTCTCCAAATTCCTTCAAACGCCCCAGGTCAGGACATCTGTAACATTAAAGATTAGTTACACACTTGCGACTAATCGCACAGACTAATCGCATCGACTGATTTGTATTTAATTACTTTGCGATAATTGATTACAATTCTAACCAGCTCTTACCCGCGACTTGGTTGCGATTTTTTCATGGTAAACTATTTCTCCAATAAAAGCAACTTACGCCTTATAATCAGCTATCTTTCAGTGAAAATACCGCTTCCGAAAATCGGCTCAGTTCTTTCGGAGATTGGCCGGAACAAACAGACTGACAGTGTTTGGAAGTTGTTGTACCACCACCATAAACACTTAATTTTTATTTATTTGAGTGTATTGATATAAATTAATTTTGTTGCTTTAATGACATCTTTGATTAATTTAAAACTCAAATCGTTGAAGTTAAGATTACATTCGATTTAAATATGAATAAGTTTTGGTTTGAGACTGGATTTTCTTGATGAATTCTTCTTGTTTTGTTTTCATAATTAATTCCAGCAGCCACGGATTGCTTTAGGTTTAAATTTAAGAAAACAGTATTATTTATATTCTAAATTCAAATTGGTGACATAAACCGAATTTAATTAAGAATAAAAACATTATATCTGTATAATCAAGAATTTATAAAACATTAAAACCGAGTTCACCAATAGACGTTTAAATTTTAAACAGCTGTTTAAACCATAAATGACTGTTTAACAATATTTTGCTGTTCACCAAGCATTAACCATTATAAAGCAAACATAAAAAAAGCGGCAGCTGATAATCGATAGTTTAACTTAAACGAAGAATTGAACTTAGTTTAACCATTGTTTAGTTGCTCTCCAACGTTATTCATCAGTTTTGAGCTAATAAAAATAAAAATGCAAGACGCTTTGAAATATTAATTTGAAGAAAATAATGTGTTAGATGATTTTGAAGCTAATGAGCGAATTTTACGAACACCCCGTTTATTTTAAATACAGTGCAATTATTTTCTTTTTCGGTTAACATAAACCGAAAAAAGCGGAACCCTAAATTTGAGAGTTCATATCGCACTTTGCCGGTTTTTTTTTAATCTAAGCCCTCCTACGCACTAGCAGTTGAAGAACCGCCTAGTGATTGACCGCGCGGCTGGCCGCTTTTCCAATTTTTAAATACAACGGCTCGTGATTGACCGCGCGGCTGGCCGATTTTCCAGTTTTTATATGCAGCTGCTCGTGATCGTACGCACCAAACCGCCATTAAATGACTAGCGGTTGCATATTAAACTGGAACCGCGCGGTTGATCGCCCTCGCGGCTGACCGCTAGTGCGTGCGTAGGCTTACTATATGCCTTAGAATACCAGTATTTCACATGAAGAGGCTGCCTATCTGACCTCCACAATCCAGTACCTGAGGTACTCCTCAAGAGTCGCTGAACCTTAAGAATCCACACGTGCAGCTGTAATAATTTAGTTTCAAACTATTTCACTTTTCACTGTCTTCACCGATTTACATTCCCAATACGGAAAATACAAAAGTAAAAACCAAAGTTAACAATGAAAATCTTACACTACAGGAAGGTAGGCAAAGCCTGGAGGCAGTCAATAAGTAGTATGTCATGTGGGATCAGCGTGGAGCTCCAATCACATTGGGGATGAAAATGACGATTTCATATCAATAAATCTTTCCTTTTGTTTTCCCTAAACTAAACGAAAACAAAAGTCTAAGAAATGGTTTACGCCAACTTGCAAAGTCGACCGGAATTATTGTTTTGCCAATAGCTATAAAAATCCTATCATTTTTCTATAATACTCAGATTCCATGAGTCATAAAAGATTTTCCTTATTTTGCCGTAGATTTCAAAACACACTGTATTGGCATCGATTTGATTTATCCGTAACAATAAGGTTAGTCCAATGGTAATCAAAACCAGGCTGATTTTTAACAGACTTCAAAAAAATTTGGCGGTTTACAATTCAGTTGTATTTGTTTATGATTGTTACCTCATAACTTTGTCATTTACGAACCGCTTTTTTGATGTGAAAGGATAATAATATACTTTCCCATGGTCCCTTAAAAAATTCATCAAAATCGGTTAAGTAGTTTGGTTTTTAAATGAAAATAGCAAGAAAAAATATGTCATCCAGGTTTTTGAGTAATAGGCGAAATTACATATTTTAATTTCCTGTGACTTTTCAGTGGCATTGCTAACCATGGTACCCTACTTTTTATTGGTGGCCCAAAAAAGAATTTTTTTACAAAAAAAAAATTGCAACCAAATTCAAAATAAAATTAAAAAAAAAATACTTCAAAGTATAAAATAACTATAACTACCAACGAAGAAACAACCAAAAACTTACTCACGAATTTAAGTTATTTTAAACCTTTTTTTTTGTTTTTTTAAGTAAAAAAGCTGAAGTAACTCTCAATACATTTTTTCAAATCACTGGCGCTATAGAAATACTGTTGTACCTTCCTCGATAAATGGGCTATCTAACACTGAATCAATTTTTCAAATCGGACTAGTAGTTCTTGAGATTAGCGCGTTCAAGCAAACAAACAAACAAACTCTTCCGCTTTATAATATTAGTATAAATAGTATAGATTGTGCGTCTGTTTGGGAGGAATAAACAATTTTTCGATCTTTTCTTTCTTTTCTCTATATGTATTATAAACCGAAAACATACGTATCTTATATGTTTTAATATTTTATATTTTTTGGTTTAAGTACACAATAAACATAAAATTTCTATTTTTTTTAATCTGTGTGACTATTGCTACTTGTTACTTATTAAGGTTGATTCACACATAACCAGGCCGAGCCGTTTTTGTCGAACCGTGGTCTGATCCGTCAGTCACGGACGTGTGTGTACGAGTTTTTAAAAAAACTACGCACCACTATTTTTTGAGTGGTGTTAATTGGTTTGTATTAACATTTATGGACCAAGATAAACAGCCCACTGACCGGCAGACGGAAAGACGTTAGAATTAGAATCCGTTGCCTATAATTTTTTGACAAAAATCTTTAAAAACATTAGGTACGAAGATTAAGCAGCCAAGTCAGTCACACTTAGGGCGGATTTTCTATAATCGGTAATCTCAGGAACTACTGTTCCGATTTGAAAAATTCTTTCTGTGTTAGATAGCCCATTTATCGAGAAAGGTTATAATTTAAGACGATAAGACAAATAGGAGCGGAGCAGTAATGGAAAATGTGACGCAGACGAAGTTGCGCGAGTCAGCTAGTCATCAATAAAAGTCAAAAGTCATTTATTCAAATTATGCTGAGTGCCAGCACTTCCTAGATGGGAAGAAGAAGTGGCCAACAAACTACCCAGCAACACATCTAGATGGGAAGAAGAAGTGGCCAACAAACTACCCAGCAACACATCTAGATGGGAAGAAGAAGTGGCCAACAAACTACCCAGCAACACATCTTTCGTTAGAAGAACTTGAATTAACACAAAATTATGCAAAGTATTATTACAAAGAAAAATAATAAAACATGGGTCACACATAAGTACAACCAAAAAACTAAACTCATTCAACACTTGTAAGCTAGCACAAGCAGCAATGAACGCGATCTGCTAATCGCGATCAAATTACAACGTTTACGAGCTGTCAGTGTCATTGTTTTTAGGGTTCCGTAGCCAAATGGCAAAAACGGAACCCTTATAGATTCGTCATGTTTGTCTGTCTGTCTGTCCGTCCGTCGGTATGTCACAGCCATTTTTCTCCGAAACCATATGAACTACGCTGTTGAAATTTGGTAAGTAGATGTATTTTGTGAACCGCATAAAGATTTTCACATAAAAATAGAAAAAAAAACAATCGATTTTGGGGGGTTCCCATACTTAGAACTGAAACTCAAAATTTTTTTTTTCATCGTACCTATACCTCTGGGGTATCTATGGATAGGTCTTCAAAAATGATATTGAGGTTTTTAAGATCTTTTTTTTCTAAACTGAATAGTTTGCGCGAGAGACACTTCCAAAGTGGAAAAATGTGTCCCCCCCCCCTTAACTTCTAAATTAAGAAAATGATAAAACTAAAAAAAATATATGATGTACATTACCATGTAAACTACCAGCGAAAGTTGGTTTGAACGAGATCTAGTAAGTAGTTTTTTTTTTAATACGTCATAAATCGTAAATCGCAACTTCTGCTTACGGAACCCTCAGTGCGCGAGTCCAACTCGCACTTGGCCGGTTTTTGTGGTATATTGTATAATAAAATTCCATAAACGCAGGAAACCGTTCAATCGTGAACCAATGGATTCCGCAATTCTTTTTGCCACGAGTTCTATACTACCCCACCTTTTATACGTTTTATATTTACCTTCACTTGCGCACCTCTCTATGTTTTCCGGAAATACTCTGAATCAAATACCACAAAGTAATTGCAGCTGTCGAGGCGCTCGTAAACTCTTTTACGACTGGAATCCGATGAATTCAGACGAGTTCGGACGACTTCCAACGAATGGCGACGAATTCTGATTCAAAGAACTTATGCCGTCAGGTAAACTTAGCGATTGGGTTTTTGTCAGTAAGCGTCTGATACTCCCTTTCGCTCCGCCCAGAGCAGATGGAGTCATTTGATGAAAAACCATACAAATCATCATCATCTGCCTAACCTTTTCCCAACTATATTGGGGTCGGCTTCCAGTCAAACCGGATTCAGCTGAATACCAGTATTTTACGAGGAGTGGCTGCCTACCAGACCTACACAACCCATTAACTGGGTAGCACGGTATCTCTTGGCAAGACTGGAATCAGATTTACTGGCTTCTGACAATCCGTAACGACTGCCAAAGATCTACAAATGACAGCCGGGACCAACGGCTTAACGTGCTTTCCGAGGCACGGAGGAAACTCCATATGTTAAGATGCGTGCGGCTGTTGGTTATTAGCCACGACTTCGACAGCCTTTCGACTTACAGTTAAACCCGAATCTACTAACTACCAGTATTTTACGTGACTACCAGACGTCCACAACCCATTAACTGGGTAACATGGTACTCCTTGGCAATATTGGAGTCAGATTTCCTGCCTTCTGACCATCCATACCGAACTCCGCCCCTAAGACGACCCCACTGACCTTAAGTTTTACAGCAGAGGCTTTGTCACCCTTTTGGTCGGAACCCTTACCTACAAGCGACCGCAAGATGCGTTAAAATTGTTACAATACGGTTACTTTCACTACATATTATAAAACAAAGTCCTCCGCCGCGGCTGTATGTCTGTCTGTCTGTCTGTTCACGATAAACTCAAAAACCACTAATTTTCATGTTGTTTTCACTTATAAATAGAGTGGTTCTCGAGGAAGAATTATACCGGGTGTTTTTGACAGCCCTCCATAAAAACACAGGATTGATTCAGCTCCTTATTCTGAATCATATCCCACTGGAAATTTTCCCAGGAAAAAAAAAATTGTCGTTTTTTCTGCTGATATTCCTTTATTTCAATGTAAAATTACATTCTCTGTATGCAACACTCCATTTATGTTAACAAAACAGCTGATTTATAAAAAACAGCAATGGATGTCTACGTGCGTTTTGCCACGGTAACGATACATTGCGTGTGAGGTAATAAAACCAATCTGGTTTTTTGGATTCCCTTAATGTTCCTGAAAGAATTTTATGTACCGGTCATCTTAATATGATGTACTGAAGCAACCCTATCAGTTTGCGGAGGACTGTCAAAAACACCCGATACAATTTACTAGCTGACCCGCGCAACTTCGTCTGCACCACATTTTCCATTAATGCTCCGCTCCTTTTAGTCGTAGCGTGATGATATGAAGCCTATAGCCTTCCTCGACAAATGGGCTATCTAACACTGAAAGAATTTTTGAAATTGGTCGAGTAGTTTCGGAGCCTATTCATTTCAAACAAACAAATATTTCCTCTTTATAATGTTAGTGTAGATGTTTACAAGCGATAAAGAGAAGCAATAAAATAAGTAAAGTGTTATACTCTGCATGTTTATGGAAACCTGACCTTTATAAATCCCAGTCAAATCTATTGACCGTCCAGTACACAAAGCTTACAACAGAGATCCCATTTTTACGATACAACCACCCTCTATTGCCAGACTTCTAAACCGGATTATGTCAAAGACTCAGAGACTCAATACACGAACTGAATCTTTTACGTAGAAGTACACACGGCCTCATAAAACTTTTTACAAAAAAATACAACCGACTACCGAAAAAAAAAACACTACAAAGTAAAAAATAACTTTAATTTCGGAACTCGGTGTTTTTGTTAATTTGTTCGTTTTTTGACACCGACTTTAAAAAGTTTTTTATTTTTTTAGTGGTACCCCACACCTAACAA
Organism: Ceramica pisi; assembly: GCA_963859965.1. Taxonomy (NCBI): domain Eukaryota; kingdom Metazoa; phylum Arthropoda; class Insecta; order Lepidoptera; family Noctuidae; genus Ceramica; species Ceramica pisi. Next base: position 21,791,090 of record OY982547.1, on the reverse strand, counting down.
CACCACTGCAAAATCGCAGAAAAGCAAAATACAAACGCACTAGTTGCCCATACGATTTTCGAAAGTTCCCCTCGACTTCTCTGGGATGCCATAATCAGATCCTAGTTTCCTTATCATGGGACCATTTGGAAAGTATTCCCTTTCCAACAAAAAAATCATTTTTAAAATCGGTTGGCAAGCGACAGAGTTATGCCCGAACAATCATAAAAAAAAAAAAAAAAAAAAAAATACAAACATCCGAATTGAGAACCTCCTCTTTTTTGGTAAGTCGGTTAAAAACCAAGCCATACACTCCAGTCAAAGTTGACCTTGTATTGTGTTGACTTTGGTTGCAATGATTGGTCAAGTTAAACTGGAAGTGAAAGCTTTATGTGTCGTCGTGTGTACAGTTAGGTTGACTTTAATGTGATTTGGGACTCAAAAGAAATGTATTGGAGATAAAAGAATAAAATACTGCTTATTGGGTATGTACTCGTTAAGGAGTCAGTAGTAAATAATGTACGATTTATTGTTTATGGTTAAAGATAAAAGTTTATTTTATCTTTGATCTCTTTTTATTAAATTGTTTTACAAAGGCAGTTGTATTAGTTTGACTTTTCCTGTATCGTTTAGAACAATGATTCAAAATGAGAAAACCTGCAATTTATAATCTAATGGAAATAAGCGATTTGACTTTGATGTCGGCAATTTGAGTTACATAAATAAAGATAAAAAGTACATGACTGTCTTTAAAAAAAAAGACAAAGGAACTTTTTGGTTGCTTTTACCTTTTTTATGCATATGTAAAAATATTATAGTTTTAAGGTTAAACCAAAGACATGAGCATGTACTTATTTATTTTTTTACTTTTGTAAGGAACGGGTTTGACCACTCTCTCACCTGATGGTAAGGGATGATGTGGTCTAAGAAGGAGCACGCTTGCCTAGAAGTAACCTATTCACTCTTAACTTAAAGACTCCTAGGTGGTAGCTATCAGGAAACAGACTCTGGCAGTGAATTCCACTCCTTTGATGTACGCACTATGAATGTGTTCCCAAAACGTTTTGTGCGTGTGAGTGGGATGTCCACCATGTACCGGTGGCGCATCGCCGTACGTCTTGTAGTCCGATGATGGAACGGGATTGGTGTAATTGCAATAAACAATGCAATTCCGTCGCACGTTCTCCAAAATGCAACCCGTAGAAAACTGACATGCCAGCAACTTGGTGTCGATGCTCAAGACTTTGGAAGTTCGACTCGACGAGCCTGTCAATGTTCAATATTAAAATTATTAAATTAAAAATAAGGACCTCACAATAATCTCTTCCTTTTAATATATCGCAGTGCATGCATATTATAGGCGCCAGATAAGCTCGCAATAGAGTACAGTGACATTGTCTACCATAGTTTAAAAATCTATTTTCTTTTTCTAAATTGGTATAAAAGTGATCAAATTCTCAAAATGTACTTATTAACGCTACGCGTCCGTGTTTGTGTCGCTGAAGATCATTGATGATTGTTGATTCTTTTTTTTTAAGATTATACGGATATTCGTGACCCTGAAAACTTTCATTGGTTTTACAAATGTAGGTCAACATCCACGTGTATATACTCTCCTAGACGAAACAGTGTCACAATGTCCTGAATCAGCAGATTGACTACTACAACTTGTATCACATAGGTACAAAGCTTACACACGTTCCAATGTGCTGTCAGCAAAATAGCCAACTGCGCGGAAATACCTGACGAAGCGTAGTAGCACTGCCTTTTCAAATAGTGAGTTTTGCAAATTGCTTGTACATTTTAGAAGTCACACGGCTTGTAAGTTATTTCATGTTTTTGAATATTGACTAAAAATGACGTAGTTAAAGAGCTTTGTCTGTATAGGTAGGTATTGTCCAGACATTGTCTGGGCAAACTACACGTGGGCGTTTTGGGGAAAGTCTTCATGTATTTTAATGGTGCTGATTTCAAGAAAGTTTAAATAAATACTTGCTTTTGATTTTGAAATGTGCAAAAAAAATAGGGTCAACCTCAGACTGAGAGGTAATCTATTCATATATGTAAATGAATTGCTGTTCGTTAGTCTCGCAAAAACTCGAGAACGGCTGGGCCGATTTCGGTAATTCTTTTTTTGTTTAGTTTACCAGAATACAGGGAAGGTAAAGCAGGGAAAGTAAAAAAAAATGTGTAGTTGATGGGAGTGAAGCCGCGGGAGACAGCTAGTCTAATATATAAAAATCTCGTGTTACAGTGTTTGTTATCAAACTCCTCCGAAACGTCTTGACCCATTTTATGATATTTTATGTATGGAGTATAAAAATAATACATTAAAAAAATATCCAATAGATCTGAGAATAGGTCCTAGGGTAATTTTTATTTAGCAAAACGACGTTTGCCCGGTCAGCTAGTTAACTATATACATAAAATTTATAATAAATTGGTCAAATGTCACAATATATTGTTGTTAAATATGTTTTTCGTAAACATCTTACTTCCAAGGGTTTCAATGATATTTCAAACATACATAATATTAACTTCAGCAAGATGTCTCGAAGACTCTTTACCTAAATCACACCAGGAAGATTTCAATATTGCAACTACAATACTACCAGCCCATCAAGACTATGAGAACATCCTCAGAGGCTAAAGTCTAGTACTAGGCAGAGTTGATTGATTGTTTCCAACACGGAACACAGACCATCGATCTTCCTAAGCCGGTGTACGGACTATCTGTCAATCTAGATTACACCAGACATAGGTACCCTAGGTCCAGGCGACGTGAATAATCGAATATGCTCATGATTGAAGAGGTTTTACTTAATTAACGGGTGACAAGTGACAATCAATCGGTACAACTAAGGCTAAGAACTCACGGAGCGATTTTCACCCGCGACCGCCGCGGTTGCGGGCCCGCAGCTTCTATAAAAAGCAGATATATATGTTAAAAATTGAAGAACAACTCACGACGCGATTTACGCCCGCGGTTTCTACAGAAACTGCGGGCCCGAAACCGCGGCGGTCGCGGGTGACAATCGCTCCGTGAGTTCTTAGCCTGAGACAGAATTTATTTTGTGGTTTCTGAGTTCATTAAAATGTTTATCGGAGTGTGCCAAGTTTCTGCCAGGGCTGCGAAATTTATTTGAAAGAGTCACCGCGGTTTCTGGAATGCAAAAGGCACTAGGAGGAACACGGATGGGTTTTAATCAGTAAGAGTCTGACACTCCCTTTCTCTTCGCCCAAAGTGGGAGGAGTCATTTGGTGTGCCAATTTTCTACTAATTTTCACATTCGCATTTTAATCGCAAACTGTAAAATTTATGAAAATTAAGGCTTTTTGGACAGTTTGCGATAGACATGCGAATGCGAAAGTTGTTTAAAAATTGGTAGAATTGGCCCTCTGACCTGTTTTTACAAACCTATAACGTTTAAAGTTGATCAGGAATGTTTTACTAGCTACCAGGGGTGTAATATCTAAAATCTCCGTTAATATTTTTTAATTTTAAACGGTACTATACTAAGTTTCTTCCGAGGAACATAGTATAACATTTTATAAATTCCATCAAATTCCGTCAGCTTATTTATTAATAGCTGACAGAAAATAGTTCAAAATATAAAGATTATAGGAAAACCTATAAAAAGTCTATATTGATACAATATCATTTTATAAAAATGAAATTGGTTCGGAACCCTTTGCACGCGAGTCCAACTCGCTTTTGGACATTTCTTTTTAACTGTATATACGTCTATCTAGATATAGTCTTAAAATTGTACCTGTCTAGATGCTGACATTATTGTTATTGGGACTTATGAAGGTTTATTTTAATAACTAGCTGACCCGCGCAACTTCGTCTGCGTCACATTTTCCATTAATGCGCCGTTCCTATTTGTTTTAGAGTGTGATATATAGCCTATAGCCTTCTTCGATAAATGGGCTAACTAATACTGAAAGAATATTTCAAATCGGACCAGTAGTCCACGAAGCAAACATACTCTTCAGCTTTATAATATTAAATATAGATAAAAAATCGTTTACTTTACTACCATTTCAAATTTGCTACCATTTGCTGCGTTAACATGGCTACTTCCTGTCATTCCCGATTGGTCACCATGTCAAAACTTTAACATAGGTATTGTATGCTCTACAGCATCTGTTTATTTTCAATGGATCTCTGTGTTCTTAGTAAATACTAATATGTAAAGTTAGTTTTGAAAAGAAAAATACAATGTAACCGTATGAATCAGTAAAAGAATATCTTGTAATTTTGTGGCTGCTTAAAACTGTATGAAAAATATGAAGCATCATAAATCCAGACGGGTCAGGTTACCTTATCTTAGTTCTATAGTGGAAATTACTTGGAACCCTTACATTAAATAATGTTTTATTCAAGAGGATCAACGGGCTGCCAAAAAGTTGTATTACTTGTAAGTACTTTCATTTTAGAGTTCCGATCGTACATAGAAAAAAAACTCGGAAAACTAATATAACCATTTGTGTGTCTGTCTGCCTGTCTGTTAAAACTAATTTGCTCTGAATCTACTGCACTGATTCAGTTAAAATTTTGTACTTGTAACCTAAACTGACGCAAATAAATTTAGCGCATGGCGACACGTTTGGGGGACAATGTAACACTAAAAAAAGCTTGAAAGTTATACTGTTACACATTTTTACCTACTATACTCATACAATAAAGCTGAAGAGTTAGTTTGTTTGAACGTGCGAACGTCTGAAACTACCAGTCAAAGGCGAACGGCAGGCTTGTATGGGAGTTTCGTACAGCTAGTAAATTTTCGAGCTTTGGGATCATGTTTGTTTTAATAGGTAGTTCATACGATAGAAAAGCCCTATTTAAAATCTTAGATTTTTAGAACTTGGGAAATAAAAGCTATACCCATTTTATTTTTTGAGGTTATGTACTAGTGTAGAAATGTAGGTTGTAATTACAGGTAGGTACATTAACATTGTTATGATGATAAAATAAATGTTCTAGATTACTTGTCGTCATCTTTGTTGTGTTTTACTTACTATTAAGTAGGTAGATTGAGATGAGGATCGTACCTACTCAAAGGGAGGGAGGGGTGCATTAGGAGATACCTATTGCCTAGCAGCGGACAGAAACAGTTTGATAATAATGAAGTTCTGATGGACACTAGACAGATTTTCTTTACTGGTCAGTAAATAATTGCCAGAACAAAAAATATTGATGAATTCATTCCAATCATTGCCTACATCGTATACTATTATGATTTCTTGCAACAATTATGGGTTTTACTATTAAATCTATTTCTAAATAATTAATTGTCATTCCGAAGTTTGTGATATTTTACTTATGGCGACTTCGAAAAACATTTGCGATTAGTTTACTGATTTGTTTGGTATAATTATTGAAATCTTTTAATTGATAGTATTAATTAATCCCATGTTCTAAAAATTGTTTACTTACATGAAAATAAATGGCTGAGTTGCCTTAATAAGTGGTTCAAATTCTACAACCAAACAACAAAAAAAGTTTGCTGTACGAATTTTGCCGTTCGCCTTTGGAAAATTACTTTTGTATATCATGGCCACATTTATGAGGAAGGCTATAGACGAAATAGGGGTAGAAGGGAAAAGGAAAAATCGGGATATACGACATCGTAGCCAAAGCTAGTTTTTAAATGAAAAGATTTAAAGTTATTTACGAAATTAGATAAAAATTGTCAACACTGTGGACTTCTTGATAAAAACCGAAGAACCCAACTAACATTGATGCAAAATTGCAACACACCCATCCTAAAGTTAAGCCGTACTGCAAGTCAACCTCAACTTACATTGTACACAGACAACACGTGTCCCATAAATCAGGAGCCATAGTTGGCCACAATGTTACATCCTAAGTTTACTAGTTAATAACTTGGTGCAGTGTTAACAAAGTAAGGGAAGCTGGTAAGGATACACAGTGATGAGGATGGGAAAGTTGGATACTTTGTAAAGCTAGTTCAGGGGTGGAATAGTTTACAGAGTTTGAGTGTGAAGTTTAGGTTTATTCTTTCATTTCAAAGTTGATTACAGAACGCTGTATTGGCTGGCGATATAAGCGCATCAATTTATATTTCAGAACAAATGTAGGATTATAGTTAAAATTGTGCATTTTTATGCAAGCATTCTTATATTTATCAAATTAAGCTTTACAAAATGTAATCTTGATGGAGTAAGAGTACTTGAAAAATAAATGAAATGAAATAAATGTATACAAGTTTTTTCCGGGTTTCGTGTTTGTGTTTTGAAAAAATTGGGTAAGCTGTCAAATAGCCTAGTAAAAAATATTAAAAACTGAAAGTTTTAAAGAACATTTAAATATTGATTTGAAAATGATCACATCATCGCTTTCTATCAGATGAGATTGACGTCAAATGCGCGATTATCAAATTATAACAAACAAAGTTGTCAATTTAGTTCGTTACGTCATAACTCCTTTTTTTTTTCAATATAAATATTACTTCAAACCTCAACCCCCTCGTTCCCCATATAAATCAGACCACGTACCTGTCCCCAACACTGTATCACACGTAGTGTATCGATCTCTATATATTTAGCCACGGGCTTCCACCGCGTGGGTCAATACCTCTGCTCGACAGTGTAGCCCTGTCCGCTGGGTTTCTTCCACTTTACATACAATTATTGTGCTTCTGAAGAGGTTGGCATACAATCATATGTTGTATGTACAGTACATTATATTGTTGTGTGCCAACCTCTCAAGTAAAATGGAAAGGTAAATAAATTGTTATTTGTGACTTATTGAAGGGCAGTTTAGGAATGTTTTTTTGTGGTTTTTATTTGGTTTTGTGTGTAGTCCTGCTAGGATAACTTTTTACACCCAACCAATCTACCTAGCCTTATTCCGGCTTGGCTTTCAGTCTAACTGGATTCAGCTTAGAACCCGTATTTTGAGGGTGCATTTTTAAAGTAACAAAGAAAAATCTATATTTCACACGAATAAAAAAATAAAGTAAAACTAACAATAATAAAAGTAAGTTAACAAATCCTTAAGGGTGTAGATACCGATGTAATGACTCACGTTTTTCATTGAGCACTTTTGTGCTAAGTGAAAAAGGTTACTTTGGTTTGTAAGTTTATACTCACTAAAATCAGCATAAAAGTTATCCCAGACAGTCACATAAAATCCGTCCCAAAAGAATGTGTATTTTTGCTAAAGCACTCAAATTCACTCGTCATTTCTTCATGTCTTTTGTATTGACTACGCTCGTGCTACGCTTTTGCTACGAATGCTACGCTTCTACGAAAGTGCTACGCGTGGTATATGACCCTTTTTCAAAACTGCTAGAGGGCCCGTAAAGTCAAATAGAATGCTCCACTTAGCTTCCCTCTAACTCAACTAATTTAACACTTTAAATACCACCCTTATTTTCATGAAGTCGTTGCCGGGTACCACATACAACTCGTGAAGAAAGCCACAAAAGCGTCAGTGGTACCCAACAGTGGAATTCCAAATCGGCACTGGTGGCGTCAGTGGCACTTGAGTTAGGATTGACTCGAGCGCCACGTAGGCATCGTCGGCACTATTCAGAGAGCCAAACCTGAAATAAAAGATCTCGTTCTATAACCGAAGATATAGAGAAAGACTCTTTAAAAATAGAAAAAAACTAGCTGAACCGCGCAACTTCGCCTGCGTCACATTTTCCTCTAATGCTCCGCTCGTATTTGTCTTAGCTTGATGATATATAGCCTATACTCCTATAGCCTTCCTCGAAAATCTGAATGAAATTTTCAAATCGGACCAATAGTTCGTGAGATTTCAAGCAAACAAACCAACTCTTCAGCTTTATAATATTAGTATAGATATACAACAGAGGGGCCCGAAAGGGCCGACGCCTGCCGGAGTCGCGGGATTATTCGCAAGAGACACCGTGGCTCCCGAACACAAAGGGCAATGAAGGAACATGGATGGGTTTTAGTCAGTAGAAGTCTGACACTCCCTCCCGCTACACCCAGAGCGGGAGGAGTCATTGGAGGATTTCCCATCCCTAAAAAAAAAGTTATAGATATATAAGGGAAGTAACAGCTTGAAAAGTCTGGGCATCAACATCTTTAATTAAAAGAATAAGCAAATCGTATGGATAGTCAGCTGGACGGTTATTTTGACTGAAATCTAGAAAGGTCAGTTAAATTAGTTTTGCTTGAAAACGATTTTAAAAAATACAAATTCAGTTATACATTCAATTTCGGTTAACCGCTCGTTTAACAGTTCACGCTCTATTTGTAACGTTGAATAATCAAAGCATCCTCGGTAGGTCAATCAATAATAATATTTTGATGGCTGGCCCGCGGTTTATAAATAGATTAAATACGCTCTATTTACTTATAGTAACAAAAGGTCAAAACGATGTTTTGACGTCAAAACTTGTAATCAAATGCGACCATATCTATCAAGTAGAATGGTTTTATAAAATTAACCATTAAACTTTTACATGTCACCATCCTTAAGATCAAACTTTTCAAGAATAAGTAACCTATTCAGTCTTGAAAACATCTCACCGTGAAAATTTAGGAGCAGTGAACATGAGGTGAGCTCTCGATCAATTGATACGTCCAAGATGGAATGACAGATCACTTGGTGCTCACTCCAGCTAAGTTTACACAGTGAGACCACCGCTTAATAATCCACTATAACTAAACTTTCATGTCCCGTCACTCCACACCGCCAGGACCGGCCCGGCCCGACTGCTTGTCACGTCCGGTCCGGCGAGCCGTTAGACAACACGTCCGGCATCGTTCCGGCGCATTCACGGCTAGTAATCGGTTCATTGTTCTATTTCTTGCTTGATTCCTATGTCAGTATCATAATTATCGTAAGTTTTGTATTAATCTCGCTTAGAAATGTAAACAAAACTGGTGCTAAACGACATTTATAATTTACTCTATGTTTAAATTCCGAATAGATTAAACAGGTTCTCAAAAACCTTCTCGCATTTTCATTTCAGTTTAATGTCATCAAAAAAATAACACATATTTTTTCAATATTTTTTTCCGCCTAAATATCATTAAGCAGAATAATCTTTTTCGGACACAAACTTAAGGAAAAGCCCCCTAATCGCTGAGCAAAGAACATTACCCACCCACGCGATACTCTTCAATTTACGGAGAAGCCCATAATGTCTTCACAAACAGTTTTCGATCAAAACAAAAGGTAATATTTTAAGGGAGTATAATATTGAACTAGTGATCCGCCATTGGTTGGCACGTGTAGATCGTTTATTTGGAACATGGAAAGAAACACAACACAGAAAAGCAATTACATAACACTAGAAAATACAAATAGTCAAATGAAAACACATCAAAAAAGAAAAAGGCAGAATTATGGCAATTAATACATAAAAAATGTATACTTGACATAGACACTCAAATGTGCGGTGTGCGTGTCTATAAGCTGCACCAAATGGAAATCCAACTCAGCATATGCCAGGCAAATATAACTGGTGATGCTGGTATTCTGCTGGATCCCGGTAGAGGCATACGGACGTCAAGCAGATGTAGAACAGTTAATAATAAAAGTAAATAAATTTCTAACGGGGCCTCTGCGAGTTGGTTTCGGCCCCTCGTACGCCTACCAAAGGACCGGGTCTCCAGAGACCCGAGAAAGAAAACAAAGTAAATAGTGATTTTGTGTAAGGTGAGTCTAGATTTTTTTATTGTTTTGTAGGTGTAGGTAATGGTACGAAGCACTGTTGTTGAGGACGAGGTCCTGGGTACGATTATCGAGTTTTTCAAACTGCCTAGGCTTTTTCCAACAAGGAATGTTGTGGTTGGCTTTCAGTCTAACCGGTTGCAGTTTAGTATCAATACTCTACAGGGAACGACTGCTAAGCGAACCTTCAAAGCTTAGTCACTGGATGTTTAAAAACCCTTATGTTCCACCTCACGCAACAGATTTTAAACTTTATTTTTATGGTTTTTACGGTTTATTTTAATTTCCGAACAATTTGAGCGCCGGGCGGAACGCCGGGACTCACCGGACAACATTGTGCTATTTTATTATTCTCTATCGAACATAATCTGCTCACAGAATTTTTATAAAAAACATCTGTAACATAGTTCATAAATTAAAGAAACACATCCTGTAATTTGTATAGGATAGAAATACTAAAACTACGTTGGTGAAATCATCGGCAGCGGCTACTTAATATTTTAAATCTCTGAACGTTGGTGAAAACGTCATGAAAATCCATTGCGTAGTTTACAAGAACTATGTAAAAGACACGAGGCAGATACGAATAGCGAAATTGTAAAATATTATTATGCATACAGCATACTATGTTGGTATTATCCACAGACCTTGAACAAGCGGAAGGGAATCGAACCCCTGTTAGTAGGATTAGGTGAAAACGCTCTATTTACTGAGTATCCGGGGACGCGATAAAATATTACATACGATAATAAAAAGGGTCAGTTAGGCATACGTACGAGAAGTAAAGCAGTGCTTGTTACTGAGAGGGAAAGGGTTGTATCTATTTTGTAAGTCAATGTAAATCTAATGAGTTGGTTTATTGTAATCGGTATTTTTTTATAGACCTTTTTGTAGACGTAGAATTCCTCTGCTTGCGGTCACAGGGGCAATATAATTATCATTTAAAGGGGTATCAATTTTGAATGTGGTTTTTACCTGTAAATCTGCACAATATCTGTAACAACTGTTGGTGACACTTTATTAAATAAATATAAAAACTAAACTAAATTGTTTATCATCATTATTTTTTTTTGTCACACCAAACCCTTAGCAAGGGGAGTGATGTTTCTTTCCTTATCAACAGAAAAGCTATATGAAACCGCCAGCTAACCCGCGCAAATTCGTCTGCTTCACATTTTCCATTAATGCTCCGCTCCTTTTTGTCTTATCGTGATGATATATAGCCTATAGTCTTCTTCGATTAATGGGCTATCTAACACTGAAAAATTTTTTTTTATCGGACCAGCAGTTCCTGAGATTAGCGCGTTCAAGCAAACAAACAAACAAACTCTTCAGCTTTGTAAAATTAGTAAGTACTCGTATATGAAACCATTTGTAACTTGTAAATCGCTTTGGTCTTTAAGATAATGTAGCAAATCATCGTACATTTACTGTATCATTTAAGTTAAAGTCGGGACGTATCTTGAGGGATCACCAAGAGAGCGTGGTTCCGTACCGAGGATCATGCGGCAAATTGCTTACGATTTACTTGTCTCATGTTCGGGTGACGGGACGAGGCACAAGCGGTAGCGATTTTATCATCTTCGCCATTTTTGAAGTTGACGCCCGTTAAGGGCCCAGAGCGATGGAAATTTAATTTTGGACAGAATTACAGTATTACTATACTTTTGGGAACATTACCAATGGACAGCGAAGTGGCAAAATCCTTCCTTGCCTTAGTTTAGACTATTTTTATATTATCTTACTAGATGATCCGGCAAACGTTGTTACTTGTTCTCAGACCTACCAAAAAAATAAACACGAAAATGGTCGCGACCACGGACGAGCCGTTTCGGAGAAGTTCGATTTTCATATATTAGAAAATTACTTAAAAGATTATATTCATCTGTTTATTTTGTGTTTGTGTACCATTCTATGTGTATTTATAGTTATTTTATCAAAGTTTTCAAAATATACGAGGATTTGGGTCACCAAAGCGTCGATCAAGTTGAATTGCGGAGTTGATTAAAACGTCAATCAACTCGACCGCGAACTACTGCGGTTTGGTTGTGGTTGCTGTAGCTTCATTTAATAATAGGTAGGTACGAATCACAAACATGCAACAGGCGACAAATGTAATGACAAAACAAAGCGTTACATGAATAATTTCAATCTGGATGTTGACTGCGGTACCGAGTTATTATAACAGTTTGAAAACAATACGCACAAAACGTTTTGGGAATATTTTCAATACGCATATAGCTAAAGAGTGGAATTCCCTGCCGGAGTCTATGTTTCCTGATAGCTAGAACCTTTCAACTCAAAAGTAAATAGGTTACGTTTTGGCAAGCGAGCGCGGTCTTTTATAATATGATTTTGGTCAAACGCGAATAAAAAAAACATAATCAAAAGAAATTGACGTTGCACTTATCTGATTTATTTCAACTTCTTAATTTATATCTATGGGATTATAAAAAATACTACAATAATCACTACATATTATAAAACAAAATCCTCTGCCGCGTTTGTCTGTCTGTCTGTTCGCGATAAACTCAAAAACGACTGCACCGATTTTCATGCTGTTTTCACCAATGGATAGAGTGGTTCTTGAGAAAGGTTTTAGTATAATTTGTCAAGCAGGCGTAGCCGCGGGCGAGTAACTTCTCAAGGCCTGTTCAGCAATACCCAAATATCGCTTTTCGTTCATAACTTAAAAACACATTAGTGTCAGGTAAAAACGTTGACACAAATGAGTTGGTGAACAATAAGCCCCGCGGAGCAGACTCCTGACGCGGGCCTCGCAGGGGAGTGAGGTGGTAAGGGAGGGGGGGATAAGTTAGTTAAAGTATTGTAGAAGAAAGTTCGAGGTATCGGTTCATGGAAGATCTGAAGTTAGCCGCGTTACATCCTTGTTGGTAATTTGATTTTAGGGTTCCGTAGCCAAATGACAAAAAACGGAACCGTTATAGATTTATCATGTCTGTCTGTCTGTCTGTCCGTCCGTATGTCACAGCCACTTTTTTTCCGGAACTACAAGAACTATGCTGTTGAAACTTGGTAAGTAGATGTATTCTGTGAAACCGACCGCATTAAGATTTCCACACAAAAAAAACAATAAATTTTGGAGGTTCCCACCCCATACTTAGAACTGAAACTCAATTTATTTTTTTCATCTAACGCATCCTTGTGGGGATTATGCATATTTATGGATAGGTCTTCAAAAATTATATTGAGGCTTCTAGTATCATTTTTTTCTAAACTGAATAGTTTGCGCGAGAGATACTTCCAAATGATATACTTCCAAATACATAGGTTTGTACGGAACCCTCGGTGCGCGAGTCCGACTGGCACTTGGTCAGTTTTATTATTAAATTTTCTGATGTGGAATATTTTTTTGAGGGATTGGGTGTGAAGATGTAATTTCTTGTGGAAATGAAAAAGATGTTAGTTCTGGGTAATGGGATATTTTTGCGGTAGTACTATTGTACCCGCGTTTCTGGAAAGATTTTTTTTATTTTTATCTAGTACTAGTAATTTTGCAAAATCTTTTCTTATGGTTTTTTTTTTTTACACAAAACGGGGAAACTCTTGGCCCAAATCTCACCTGATGGAAAGTGATGATTAGGCCGAAGATGGAAGCGAGTTTCAACCGGAATCCTCTTACACAGAGGAACTGGCTATCATACCTCTAACTGCCGGAACACAACAATACTGTTAACATTGTTGTTATGGCGACAGACTTAGACATGATGGTGGTAGCTTGCCAGGCGGACTTAGAACAAGTCCTACCACCAACCAAACCGAGCAAAAAATTTGCCTCCGTTGGGAATCGAACCCGGGACCTCTGGGTCTGAATCAGGTGGTATAACCACTAGACTACGGAGGCGGTTAGTGTCACCTGTTAGCACCACCCAGGGACCACGTGTAGGGATTCGCTGAAGGGTATTCTCCTACGGACGCGGGTGACTCGGCCCCCAAAAGATGGTTCAAGGAATCTACATACCTAATTCCAGCTTTCTACGACCAGGTATTACTTTCTGTTCTGCGTTATCTGTCCGTCAATCATTCACTCAGTAGGTAACGGAAGAATTTTATAAATTAGGATTTAGTTAATTAATAAGTCATTTTCCTTAAACTTTGTGTTTTTTGTGCGTCATTTCTGGTGGAATAAACGTGTGTTCTTTTTTATTTTTATTATTTGTTTTTTTATTTTTGTTGTTTGAGATGGGTTTGCTATTGACTCTAGTCTAGGCCAGAGATGACAGAGACAAAATCTACGATGAATCGTGCGTGCTTGTGTGTGTCATCTTTCTATTATTATCAATTAGCTGATGCATCGGACGCTTGACAAATTAATTATATACTAAAACCTTCCTCGAGAACCACTCTATCCATTAGTGAAAACAGCATGAAAATAGGTGCAGTAGTTTTTGAGTTTATCACGAACAGACAGACAGACAGACGCGGTGGAGAACTTTGTTTTATAATATGTAATGAAATGATATACGTACAATATTACCATGCCATTGTCTCATGAAAATTATTTCAACCAATCACACTAGCGAGTGCGCATTTGATCATTTGTCACATTTTTAACAGACTTTCCAAAAAGGAGGAGGTTCTCAATTCGGTTGTATTTTGAACCGATTTGAAAAATTCTTGTTTTATCTGAAAGGATATACTTGCAGATTGGTCCCATTTAAATTTTATCAGAATCGGTTACGAAGTTTGGATTTTAAATTGAAATAGCTGGAATTCGTTTACATGGATGATGGTTTTTTGTCATCCAAGTAATCGAAATTGCGTATTTTGCTTTTCTGTGATTTTGCAGTGGTTTTATTAGGTGTGGGATATCACTAAAAAGTGAAAAATAAAAACTTTTAACAAAAAATATCAACCGACTTCCAAATAAAAAAAAAACTTTAATTTCGGAAGTAGGTGTTTTTGTTAGTGTCTTCGTATTTTGACACCGACTTCTGAAATTAAAGTTATTTTTTATTTTGTAGTGTTTTTTTTATTTGGAAGTCGGTTGTTTTTTTTTGTTAAGTTTTTTTTAAACGATTTCCCACACCACTACGATTTTCTCATGTCACGTGGGGGCTTTCACAAATATACAGACTCACATATACAAACAGCCAGTCCCGGAACAACTATCTACCTATAGGCCATACGTGATAGTTCCGTGAGGGAATCGAACCCGCGACACACAGCGCAGCAGCCAATCGATCAATCACTGCGCCAAACGTGTCGTTACTACAACACATTAACTTAGTAGAACTTTCGTACCAGAAACACTCTAGTTGAACAAAATAATTTTCTAGGAAATTAAGACTCCATAATCTCTATATTAAGACTCCATAAATCTTAGTCTTAAGATAATTAATTTTTACTAACAAAGTATGCACATATCATGGTCTGAATTAAACAAATTTTATTTTATTAATTTTAATACACTATACTATAGTGACTAAAGAGAAATAAAACAACGTCGTCTAAGCAAAAATCAAAATTCAAGTCCCAACATTTTAGTTTAAAAGGTATCATAAACTGAACCTAAAATATGTAAATCCTACATTTCTATTTTACTTTCTCAACAAAACCCAGATCTCTTAACTATAAAAGGAAAACCACTTTTCTTTATGAACCTATCAAAATCTTTTGACACTCATTGACATTTTAAGGCAAACTCTATGGAAATATTTAAGAAGCGGTAGCTACTCGGTTTAACGGTAATTTTATGAGTTTACTTTAGCCATAAAGTTAAAATATTACGGTGAAATAATGGCGAGACACCAGTGATTCTGACAACAGATTAGAAGAGCTACAATGGGGCTTTACTGTGTTTATAACTCTACTTTAACAACATATTTTGTGATGGTATTTAGAATGCAGACACGAAATACTGTTTGAACAATTTTTTGAAGTGAAAACTTCTTTAGTTGAACACTTTTCTGGGATTGGTATAAAATGTTAAACTCGCGTCAGGACACGTGACCTGACCGAAAATTCGTAAGACGGTAATGTTCAAGTTTTCACTTCTGTCATTGTACCCGTTGTTTTTTTTTCTATAAGTGATTACTCTTTAGGCAAATGTGGGCAAACGTAGTGTGGGACGCCCTGCAGCACGATGGATCGATGATTTAAAGAAGGTGGCTGGCAGTGGACGGATGCGGACTGCTCGAGACCGGGATGGTTGGCACTTTTTTTTTATTATTTTAGATGGGTTTGCTCTTGACCATAGTCTTGGTCAGAAATTACAGAGACAAAGTCTACGATGGAGCGAGCTTACCCAGAAGGAGCCTGTTTACTCTAAAATTGAAGAGATAAGGAGTGGAATTCCCTGCCTGAGTCTGTGTTTCCTGATAGCTACAACCTGGGAGTCTTTAAGTCAAGAGTGAATAGGTTACTTCTAGGCAAGCATGCTCCAACTTAGACCGCATCATCGCACATCAGCTGAGATAGCGGTCAAACGTATGCCTATCAATAAAAAAAAAGATTAGGGTTGTAAGCGTTCGGAAACACAGACGCAGGCAGAGAGTTCCACTCCTTTGCTGTCCGCATTATAAAAGACTTTTGGAATAGCTTAGTGCAAATTCGTGGAATAGCAACAAGGTAGGGATGGTAAGTTGCAGTGCGTCTGGATGTCTGATGGTAGAAGGGGACCGATGGAATAAGGTCGTGGAGTTCTTGGGCACACTCACCGAAGTACCATCTGTAGAAGACCGACAAGCAGGCAACCTTGCGGCGATGAGCCAAGCTGTGAAGATTGGCATCCACCAGTGCAGGGGCTCTTTGGGAGAGGCTTACGTTCAGCAGTGGACGGCAATTGCCTGAAATGATGACGATGAGTAGTGATTAGATCAAGTGTCGATAGAGTCTTCTGCTGGACACTGGGTGCTGTGCGCCTCGAGTCCAGTGTATTTCTGCAACCGGCAACGTCTCATCGGTCCACCTTGTGAGAGGCCTTCCAACGCTGTCGAAATTCGGATTTAATATCAAAGATCTAAAAATGACAGGCGTGACAAACTTTTTTCGTTACTTGATTTCCCAGGTACGGAGAAACTCGGAATTATGCACCATCCAGGGATTGACTTAGGCCAGTTTAGTTTAGCGAACTATTAGCTGTTAAATCGTACACACCAATAGATCTCAAACTATCATATTTGAGGACATATCCACTTGACGTATTGACAGGAGCTTTTCCACTGCCACGGCGATTGAGTCAAGTGGAGTCTTTCAAACTGACTCAGAATTTACGCCTTATTTATCAGTTTGACTTTTATAACCACCAACATTTCAGCATTTACAGAGGAAGTGACAGAGATAAGTTGGCAAATAAAAGTCCAACAATAAAAGTTGGTCCTCATTCCTTTTATCTTGATAATTACGCGCAGAGATAATTTTTATGGTTCTTTATTATTATGAAATTCATGAATAAACGTACTTAAATGTTAGGAGGTTTGAGTCCTACATTAAAAGACACTTTCAAGTAATATTTATTGTTTGCGTCGTGGCTTATAGCTTTAAACAGCCCCACAGGTCTTGCCAAGGTCGGTATTTTTTTTATAGGTTTGTTCTTGACTCTATTATAGTCTAGGTCAGAGATGACAGAGACAAAGTCTACGATGGAGCGAGCTTACCCAGAAAGAGCCTGTTCACTCTAACTTTGAAGAGACTAGGGTTGTAAGCGTTCGGAAACATAGACGCAGGATAACTTGTATAGATACGGAGGCTCTATTGTGCTTCAGGGAGCACGCACGTTAACCCATTGGTTCTTGACAGTCGTCGAGGGTAGTCAGGGCCCAGAAAAACTGACACCAGTCTTGCCAAGGTGTTATCGTACGTGATACTCAGTCATTGTGTTGTTGTGGTAATATAGGCGGTCGCTCCATGTAAAATACTGGTACTCAGCTGTACCTAATCAGGCTGGAAGCCGAACTCAGCATAATTGGGATAAAGCTTGGCAGAATATTAAAAGAGCGTGAACAAAACACATTTGTCTATAGATTCGACTGATCTCATAATTCGGTGAGGTTTTTTTTGTTAACCAAGCTTGATAATTTTTTTGAAAAATAATATTGTTTTAGTTATTATTTACCTGTTACGTTGGTTTCTATATTTTTCACAAAAGTTTCTTGCTTTGTCTTTCAAGAAATATGTGGGTTTTTAATCGAGAAATGTGATACAAAAATAATAACCATATTTCCTCAAACCACAATATTTTAAACATTTACTCGATTCTTAGAAGGAAAACCGTTCCTCCTGCCTGAATGTTAAGTAATTATAAAAATAAAAACTTTTAAACGGCCTAGCCATGTCTCTTTTTTTTAGTGTCAGACTCTTACTGACTAAAACCCATGTGTTCCTCCTAATGTGCTTTGCATTCCAGGGCCGCGGCGACTCTTTCGAACAAATACCGCAACGCTAAGCAATGTCTAAGACAAACATTAGGTGAGAGAGGGAAACTTCAGGCCCCAGCCACCGCAACAGAAGAAGACGCCCCGGCTGTCGGGAGTCGCAGGGCGATTCTCGTCCACCGTAAGCGCGGACGGCGAGCGTTGGGTGGCTCGCTGTCCGATCAGAACCAGGCCCGGGTCGACCGGCGCGTTGAACGCGCGCCTCAAAGAGATGTCAGCATAGTTAATGGGGCCCGCTAGTGCCTGTGCCTGCCAGGGTTGCGGAACTTGTTCGAAAGAGTCACCGCGGCCCTAGAACACAAAGGGCATTAAGAGGAACACGGATGGGTTTTAGTCAGTAAGAGTCTGACACTCCCTTCTGCTTCGCCCGGAGCGGAAGGAGTCATTTGATGATTTCCCATCCATAAAAAACGACAAACATTAGGTACTGTACTCCGTCTCCATTGTTACTTATAGACAGAACACACTATTGTATTGTCTATGGCATGAGGTCCTGCATAGGCTGACTGACTTCTACGGATTACTGATTGTTATTTGAAACAATCCTAATCATATTATTAATAGATATTTGGTTATGGTACGGAGGTTATCTCCGTATAATTGGTCCAATTACGAAAATTATGTTCTAGGCAGAAAGCAACACCACCTCTGAGTGTCATAGGCAATTTAATTTATCGGAAAATTGCACCCTTCCTGTGGTAAAGCTAGTATGACAAATAATATCTCCATCTTCATAAAAATAAAACAACTGAACTCGAAATAGAACGCCATTTGCGTGAACGAGTGAACGAATGGCAAATGGAGTGAACGATTCAGCTGACACGTTTTGTTCATTCGAGAGTTATTCGAATTACTTGACTGGCACTGGCACACATATTTACAAGCTGTTTATTCAAGTTGACAGTTTTATTACAAGGGGTGACATGTGACGTAATGTTTAGGCTCGTATAACCCATTTGTCAAGATGTATTGGGACATGATTTTTTAGTGTCAATGCCTGCGAAAATAATGAAATTGATCATAAAAAAAAAAATTGTAACTGTGAGTTGTCTTTCTTTCCAAACAACTTCCAAAAAAGGAGGATATTCTCAGTGCGGTCGGTATTTTTAGTTTTTGTTATTTATTCGATTTCTGTGATTCTTTAGTCTTTAGTTCGATGATACTTGCGATGCGGTCCCGTAAAAAATTAATTCAGTTTGGTGCAAAAGTATTTTATTTTATGAGCATTTTTGCTTATTTCAATTTCGAAGTAGACGATGACATCGTCCAAGAAACTTCTACTAATATATGATCAAACGAACTTCCAAGTGAAGTTCGATCATTATTATGATGACTTGCTGCATTTGAAGATATGATTATAACAATGTAGTTTCCCTACTTACTTGGTAACTTCGCACATATTTTAAAGATTTTTATTTAAAAACTGTTTAGTGACGTACTTCCGGCATGGCTGCCTTGTATTGACGCTGAAGTTTTAGCTCATTTTTTAGAGTCAAGTTAACAATAATAACAAAACTTTGCGTATATATGGGTATCTTCATGTGTCAGGGAGGGAGGGAGCTCATTTATCTTCAAATGAAGCAAGTCATCATAATAATGATCGAACTTCACTTGGAAGTTCGTTTGATCATATATTATAATTCCTTGCTTCATTTTTCAGATATGATTATAACAATGTAGATGTTTAGAGTCAGAAAGTTTTGGAATAGAAAAAATAAACAATAAGTTACAAAAAATTATAGTTTTATTTTCCAACAAATCAGCCTTCTAACTGTTATATCTATTTATCAAAATAAATGAACTTAACAAACATCTCTAAACATTGATTTAAACAAAGTAAATACAAAGAAACATAATTATCCGTTTATTGTATTCGCTTTTTATGAAAACAGAAGACCAGTCGTGGTTGTGAAATCACGACTGGTCTTCTGTTGGTAAACAAACCGCCCTTGCGAATTCGCCTTCATTTACAAAAGACCTGTTATAAAACCGGGCGAATGAACAAGACGAACTGGTCCACCCAGCAGTTTTGCGAACAGCTAGTCTATTCTGTAAATAACCATTTCGATATCGACTTCACCTGAGTGACTAAGCTTACAAAGTGAACTTTATTTCACACGACATAAGGTCTTATATTTATACGAATTTGAAACTCACCTCGGATTCCGCTGTCGAGACACGAAAATGTTGTTCCAGAATAGCACTGCAGTTTCTATATTAACTCGAAAATAAAATAAAAATGGATATTGTAGCTACACACCGATACAATAAAGACTTTGGTAACTTCTGGAAACATACTAACAAATTAAATTATAAATCTAGTCTGCCTTTATCCATAAATGGTGATCAGAATCCTGTAAATATTGCAAATATGTTTTTAAATAAGTTTAATCCGGCCCCACCACCACGTCTGACCACTACTGTCAGCTGTTCGAATGTGTCGCTGTCGCGCTCGGCCCATGGTGGCGCGGGGACTGCGCCGCCGCCGCCGCGCGCGTCGCCGCCGGCCGCGAGCGCGGCGGTGGTGGCGCCGCCCGCTCAACTGACCGAGTTACACGTCACAGCTGAGGATGTATTTCAGTGTGTTAGAGGTATGAAACGCGGCAAGTCCCCGGGTCACGATGGCCTCAGTGTCGAACATGTTTTGTTTGCACCTGCAGTGTTATTTGATAAAATTGCTTTCTTGTTTAATTCTTGTATTGACCACAGTTACTTACCTCATGACTTTATGAAAACCACCGTTGTACCCATCGTAAAAAACAGAACCGGTGATGTGTCCAGTCCGTCTAATTACCGCCCAATATCACTCGCAACCATAATATCAAAAATTTTCGAAAACCTGATTATGAAACATTTAAATGAAAAGAACATTCCGCTTAAATAATGC
This sequence comes from Ceramica pisi, assembly GCA_963859965.1. NCBI lineage: Eukaryota > Metazoa > Arthropoda > Insecta > Lepidoptera > Noctuidae > Ceramica > Ceramica pisi. The sequence goes on along the minus strand of OY982547.1, from coordinate 21,770,143 downwards.
ACAGTTTGGATTTCGTCGGGGCTTGTCCACTGACCTAGCTATCTTTGCTCTAAAAAATACCATCCATAAATACATAACTAGAAATACAACAGTATATGCATGTTTTTTAGACCTCAGCCGAGCTTTTGATACAATTAATTATAATATACTCTGGAACAAGTTGAGACAAACGCATGTGCCGAATAAAATAGTGGACCTATTTGAATATTGGTATAACAACCAAAGTAATCAAGTCAGATGGGATAACGCCTTATCGGAGAAGTATAGGTTGACGAGTGGCGTCAGACAGGGTGGCCTGACGTCTCCGGTGCTGTTTAACCTGTATGTCAACGACTTGATCGAGGAACTGAGCAGAACCAGAGTCGGATGCCATATTGGCGGTGAATGTTTAAATAACCTCAGTTATGCAGATGACATGGTTCTGCTCAGCCCCTCGGTCAATGGCCTCAGAAAACTCATTTCTCTTTGTGAGAATTACGCAGCTCGACACCAACTAACCTATAATACTAAAAAGACAGAAGTAATGATTTTCAAACACGGCAATGGCCCTGATAAGGTCTTGCCAATTACTTTGTGTGGCTCAGAATTAAAAATAGTTAGACAATAACGGGCCATCCACTAACGTTCATTTCTTCCGACTTGTCCTGTTGTGCAAACTGTACAGAAAAGCGACGGGATAAAATAAAACCGTTGAAGCCACTAATTAAACCACAATCCTACGTTCTTTCCCCTGACTTTATCACAACACGCCAGTTCGACAGGAAAAACAATCCTTCAGTGACCATACACACGTTTTGGTACATTCCTGTCAGTTTGCATCTTGTCAGCCATACCGAGGGATTGCGTGTCTGTGGATGGTTATAATCCTATCATTTTAAGAAGATTGTTGTCATTTAAAAGGAATGATCGTCATTTTGAATTATCTTTATGGATTTATTTGGATTATTTTCATTTTGCAACAACATTTGGGGGCCGAGTCACCCGCGTCCGTAGGAGAATACCCTGCAGCGAATCCCTACACGTGGTCCCCGGGTGGTGCTAAACAGAACCGCCTCCGTGGTCTAGTTGTTAAACCACCTGATTCAGACCCAGAGGCACCGGGTTCGATTCCCAGCGGGGGCAAATTTTTTGCTCGGTTTGGTTGGTGGTAGGACTTGTTCTAAGTCCGCCTGGCAAAGCTACCACCATCATGTCTATCTAAGTCTGTCGCCATAACAACAATGTTAACAGCATTGTTGTGTTCCGGCAGTTAGAGGTATGATAGCCAGTTCCTCTGTGTAAGAGGATTCCGGGTGAAACTCGCTTCCATCTTTGGCTTAATCATCACTTTCCGTCAGGTGAGATTTTGGCCAAGAGTTTCCCCGTTTTGCATAAAAAAAAAAAACATTTGTACCCGTACCTACGGGACGAAGACGAACACAAAATGATTACAAACGAGCGCTCAATCACGCCGGACAAATAAACAGGCACTAACTTGATCACAGAGCGCGTCGCGTCCTTCGCGACGGGAGGGGTCGCGGGGTTTTAATACCGTCATTCTTTCTCGCTCTTGCAAATCCACTGGCGTTCATTCCGTGAGGATTGTACATTCCGGTAGGAATGAACTTTAGTGGATGGGCCGCTAATAACTTGATCACAGAGCGCGTCGCGTCCTTCGCGACGGGAGGGGTCGCGGGGTTTTAATACCGTCATTCTTTCTCGCTCTTGCAAATCCACTGGCGTTCATTCCGTGAGGATTGTACATTCCGGTAGGAATGAACGTTAGTGGAAGGGCCGCTATTACCCTGCAGCGAATCCCTACACGTGGTCCCCGGGTGGTGCTAAACAGGTGATACTAACCGCCTCCGTGGTCTAGTTGTTAAACCACCTGATTCAGACCCAGAGGTCCCGGGTTCGATTCCCAGCGGGGGCAAATTTTTTGCTCGGTTTGGTTGGTGGTAGGACTTGTTCTAAGTCCGCCTGGCAAAGCTACCACCATCATGTCTAAGTCTGTCGCCATAACAACAATGTTAACAGCATTGTTGTGTTCCGGCAGTTACGAGGTATGATAGCCAGTTCCTCTGTGTAAGAGGATTCCGGGTGAAACTCGCTTCCATCTTTGGCTTAATCATCACTTTCCATCAGGTGAGATTTGGGCCAAGAGTTTCCCCGTTTTGCATAAAAAAAAAAAAAAAAAATTGTACCCGTACCTACGGGACGAAGACGAACACAAAATGATTACAAACGAGCGCTCAATCACGCCGGACAAATAAACAGGCACTAACTTGATCACAGAGCGCGTCGCGTCCTTCGCGACGGGAGGGGTCGCGGGGTTTTAATACCGTCATTCTTTCTTGCTCTTGCAAATCCACTGGCGTTCATTCCGTGAGGATTGTACATTCCGGTAGGAATGAACGTTAGTGGATGGGCCGCTAATTTAAGTATCTCGGACATATTATAACGGAAAACCTAAAAGATGACGATGATCTAGAGAGGCAAAGACGTAGCATTGCATGTAGAAGCAATATGCTAAACAGACGCTTTTTCCATTGCTCGAAGCAAGTAAAAATAACTCTGTTCCAGGCTTACTGTCAGTCGTTCTACACCAGCCAACTTTGGTACAAGTATACGAAGAGTGCATACAACACTCTTCGTGTATAATACAATAACGCGTTTCGGGTCATGCTCAACCTGCCCTGGCGGTGTAGTGCGACTGAGATGTTTGCTGAGAACAGAGTTACCGACTTCTATGCGCTTATGGGGAAGCTCAGGGCGTCGTTCCTTGCGCGTGTCGAGTCAAGTAAGAATGCCATAATAAGAGCTGTGTTTCTTACGGTGCATGTACTGAGGGAGCCAAAGTAAATGTACTCACTGATTTTACGGGGGAGTGCGTTTGCTTTGGCTTGATGTGTTTTATGTAGTAAGTAGGTAGTTTAAGTTTTGTTTTATTAGTAAGTTAAGGTTTTTTAGTTTAAGTTTTGAATTTTTAATGTTATGGGTGCTAATGCCTGATTTAAACGATAAATAAAATAAAAAAATAAACTCGCGGCCGATGTGGAAGCGTGTCTCGTGCTGTGCGCACCAAATACACTGATGTCAACGCCACTCTCTGACAGCACTTGTTTGATCCATCTGCTGATGGTTTGTGTAGGTAGCGGGTTTGTGTGGCCGTTTATACGTTAACAACAGATTGTTTGTAGTCTCAGGTCTTATGTTTTTAGTTATAGAAATATAATCTGAGAGAACTGACGCTGGGCAAATAGAAATATTTTCTCTGAAGTATGGCAGAAACAACAAAGGCTGGTCCCTACCGGGTGCGGATGTCTTGATGATGTCTATTATGGCGATTTTTATGCCATTGTCTGAAAATCGTATGTTATCGAGTTTAATTATAGAGAGCGTCTGTACTCTGTGAGCTGTACAAATTGCCAAAAGAGTGACTAGTTTTTTAGTGATTTTTTCCAGTGTCAGGTCACTGTTAGGGAACCATCATGATATAAAGTTTAAAACCAACTGGGGATTCCAAGTAGTGGAATACTTAGGTCTCAAGGGCCTTAGTTTATATGCGCCTTTAAGGAGACGCTTTATAGATTCGTCTGAACCAAGGTTGTTGCCTATGAAGGCTGACAAAGCAGAACGATGAGAATTCAGGCTGCCATACGCACACCCGTTATTAAATTGTGACGCTAAGAATGAGAGTAAAGACGATTTCGGTGGGTCGAATATATTAATTTTGTTTACCGTACAATGTTGCCACCAAAGCTTAAGTGAGGTATTGTATTGCTGAATGGTGCTGGTAGAAAAAGATGATAACATCAGAGTAGCGGAGTGTGCACAGGCGCCCCGTCGGCTGAAGGCTTGCCGGAGAGCCTCGCGACACCCAGGGTAAGGTTCTTGTGCAGGGGGTGACACTCCCTGAAATGAGATTGCAAGAGGTTTTTATTGGGGTTTAAATAAACGACATCGGAAACCATAAGGTTTCGCAATAATGGAAACCATGGTTGTGATGGCCAGTTAGGATAAACTAATATGCCGTGTGCATTATCATCAATAATTTTTCTAAGGCATTTTAGTATTAAGGAAAAAGGTGGAAATGCGTAAAAGTAGAAGTTATTCCAGTCTGCTGTGAATGCGTCAACGGATACTGCGTCAGGGTCTTGTTTCCATGAGATGAACTTGGCACACTTAGTGTTATCTCGAGATGCGAATAGGTCTATCTCAGGTTGGCCAAAATATTTTATTATTTTTTGGAATGCTTCATCAGAAAGGGACCACTCAGTATCTGGATTAATTATTCTAGATGCAGCATCAGCACGGTTTTCTTTGGTATTGACGTATGACGCATAAACCCAAAGGTCGCGCTGCTCACACCATTTCCAAAGAGCCCTGGCCAAGTCGTTTAAGTGGGTGTATTGAATACCACCCATACGATTAATGTAACTAATCGCAGTGGTATTGTCCATGCGTAGTAATATTGCACAGTTGGTTACATCGCTAGTAAATGACTTCAAGCCCAAAAAGGCTGCCATCAGTTCTAAGTAATTGATATGGAATTCTTTTTCTGATGCCTTCCATTTACCATGTACTTGAGCGTTCTTACAAACAGAACCCCAACCTGATCGCGACGCGTCGGTAGAAATTTCGATTGAAAATTTTGACTGTCGCATAAAATTGCGTGTTGTATCGATATTTGATAACCACCAAAACAAATCTTTTAGTATAATATCAGGTAAGTTAATTTTGACTTCATAATTGTTATTATGCTTAATTAACGCAAGAAACTTCTGACGCTCTAAGATCTTAGTGTACACCCAAGCGTACTTAACGGCGGGGCATGCGGCGACTAGTATACCAATAAGTCGAGCTAACTCGCGAATAGAACATGACTGCAATTTTGTAAACTTAGTAACCAACTCGGCAATGTTACGTCGTTTACTGTCTGGTAATTCTATGCTAAGGTTTTTGGTATCGTAACAAAATCCTAAATATTTGCAGGACTGTCGTGGTTTTAGCATACTTTTGTCATAGTTAATAACAAAACCTAGAAACTCGAGTAGTTTCAAAGTTTCGTTTACGTTATCAAGACACTTGTCATAACTATCTCCAATACATAAGATATCGTCTAAATAAGACACTGATTGCAAACCGCGATGTCTGAGATGAGTCATAACTTCCTTTATAAACTTAGTGAACACCCGCGGGGCTACAGATAGACCGAACGGCATGCAATTAAAGCAAAATGTGTGAGTTTTAAACGAATTATTGGGCTGAAATTGAAATTTTAAGTATTTGCGGTCAGAAGGCTTAATGGCTAAGAGGAAATATGCATCTTTTAGGTCGATGGTGGCAAGGTATCCATCGAGTGGTATCAATTTGCATGCAGTTCGATAATCCTCCATTTTAAAGTGTTCGTTTTTTATGAGTTTATTTAAGCTCTTCAAATTTAATATAAAGCGTTTATCGCCGTTAGGCTTCAGCGTGAGAAATATTCTAGATACAAATTGATCTTTAGTGACATTGCAGTCTGAGATAGCTCCTATTGACTTTAGTTTATTGATGGCTTTTATCATATATTTTTGACGACACGGTTGGCGCAGTGGTTGAGCGATTGACTGCTGCGCAGCATGTCGCGGGTTCGATTCCCGCACGGAACAAATATTTGTACGGCCTACAAGTATTTGTTCCGAGTCTGGGTGTTTTTCTATCTTTTTTTTTGTAAATACATACATATTATGTATGTATTTACAAAAAAAAAATGTATATAAGTAGTTTATCAGCCATATCGTTACCATAACACAAGCATTAGGTTGCTTAGCTTGGGACTATATGGCGTTGTGTGAAATGTCCAAGGATATATTATTATTTATTATTATATCTGATTTTTCAGAATATGATAGATTATTTTTGGGGATTACTGATTGACTCACAGGCGTATGAAAGGGTATTGGATAGCCACTATGAAGCCAGTCAAGAATTACAGTGCTGTTGGTTATTTTTAACCAACGCTCATAAAAGTGGGTAAGTCTACCCGCATGTACCTGTGTCAACGGTGAGCCTGCGCGGGCGCTCGAGGTTTGTCGTGCGCCGTGGCGCGCTGTGACGGCTGCGCTGGCGACGTGTACGGGCGGCGACTCCCTGCTGTCGTTGGCCTCTTGTATGCACCCCGCCCCCCCCCCTGTTCGCCGAATACCGAGGGGGCTGGATCCAGTTTCCCTGGTAGGACGGACGGGCGCTGGGCTGTTGAGGCGGCTTAGCAATTTTTGAAGGCTTTTTAATGGAAAGGCCTTGCTTCTCAATAGCCTTGGCGGCTTTAATTTTCTCAGACAAGGACAAACCGAACAGTGATTCGTCCCGTTCAGACTCGTTAATGATATTTAAAAAGGCCTTGTCTAAACTAGGAGTAATTAATTTTACTTGTGCCTGCGTTGCCAAGTAGTGTGAATCACATAGTAGGCGGCAACCATTGCTCAAGTGTTTCATAGCTAAAACCTTGTTATCAGTCTTCAGCAGCAGGTCCATGCCTCTATTGATGGCAGTGAGGCCCGTACCAAGCTGCTGTTGGGACGCTGTAAGGGTCTTGTCCCGATTACGAACCATGTCTGGTACCGCCGCCGAGATTTCTGCATTCAGTTTCGGTGCTTGCAAATGCCTACAATTGTCTGGTATAGGGTAATCCTTCATTACAATATCTTTACTAGCTATAGGCATTCCTTTCTTAAGCAAGGGAAGCCACAATTGTGATAAATTACTGTGAATATCATCACCGTACTGAGGCGAGTCCGACGTGGATTCACCGAGGGCTGACAGTAGATCAGCATCTAGCTCTGGATCTAAGGAATTATTGGTTACCTCTTGAGGGCAAGATTCCGTATGGCCGTCACGTTGATTATCACCGGATTCCGGATCCACGTCGTGCAAAATATCAGGTGGCGCGGATATTGGTTCCGTAATGGGTTCATTATCGTTGCCCAAGGTCACGTCAAGATCTTCGTTACCTAAAATTACAATTAGCAATTTAAGTTGTGAAGATAACCAATTGAGGGTATAAAATTGGAAATATTTGCACGAAACGTTACATCTGTTTTAGATTGTACGTAATTTGTGCATGTTTGTCATCGTTGAGGACTCGCAGTCAACCCCGATGCAATTAAAGTAATTAGGTGTAACAACGCCTTTTTTATGAATAAGTTTCGAAAAATGTCAAAGTTACTGACTCGCAGTCAATCCCAAAGCATTTACGAAACTGATAGCGATTTCACTGTTCACTTTTCAATCTCTAAATTATTGCACTTTTGCTTACCTTCGTCTTCTGACGATGATAGCTGTAAAGGCCTTATTCTTCGCCTTTGTCTTTCTTTTTCTTTAATTTTGCGTATTTTCCGAGCATAGTGCTCAAGTTTTGACTGAGCGCTTCTTTTTGGTATGTTGCTTGCAGAGCGCGTGCGATAGTTACCGCCACAGAGTACATTACTATATACTGAGTTACCGCGCACGAAAAAGGAATGAGCTAAAACTTCAGCGTCAATACAAGGCAGCCATGCCGGAAGTACGTCACTAAACAGTTTTTAAATAAAAATCTTTAAAATATGTGCGAAGTTACCAAGTAAGTAGGGAAACTACATTGTTATAATCATATCTGAAAAATGAAGCAAGGAATTATAATAAAATATAACCGACTTCCAAACAAAACCCTACAACGTATAAAATAAACTTAATTTCGGATGTTGGTGTTCATGGTTTTATATCTTTGTTTTTAACACCGACTTCCGAAATTAAGGTTATTTTATTTTTAAAGTTTTTTTCTAGTATTGGAACTTGGCAAACTATTTATAAGAATAGAGTTCTTAATTTCAATTTGTTACGGTGTTCAAAGCTATATAATATAAGCATTTAAAAGTAACTTTCGAGTGTGTATGTGTGTCCATTTGTCTAATTGTAGTACTTTCCGTGGTAAATACATAGCCGAAAATGACTAAAAATTATCTCATTTCCAACCTACCTAATTATGGATTGTTATGGAGCAAAAAATGCCTTAAACCATTGTGTATTATATAGATATATATATATATATTAATGAGCTCATTGTCAACAATGTAACGGTTAGACTGGGGGCCGATCATATTTTTGCAACAACCTTTGACACGTCCCGTCAAGTTTAAGTAAACATCCTTTAAATTCTATTTATAGTCTGCAAAATACAATCTGAGTAGAATTAAATTATAAATTCTCAGTTAGCGGAAGTGCGCAACGGTCTCCACTTACAGCCCTCGAGATTTACTAGAAGTTACCATAGTTAGCATAGCTTAGTATGTTTGTTTTTATTATTATTTGAGATGGGTTTGCTCTTGAATCTAGTCTAGGGCAGATGCCAGATGGCGGAGACAAAGTATTTGGAAGACGGTTGTATTTTTTTGTAAAAAGTTTTTTATTTTTAACTTTTTTTATTTTTTACTTTCTACCATCATCCAATTTTTTTTAGTTTTTCTTGAGTTGTTCCATTGTTAACGTAGTGATAATGGGATAACGTTATTTATAATATACTATACACCACTATTTTTTAAATAGTACAAAAAAAATGGGTCTGTTTTCGTACCCGTTACTGATCATAATTTTGCAGTCAAAAGTAAAAAAAAAACGAAATCCCAAAATTGTTTTATTTGATTTATTTTTACTTGAGTGTCTTAATTGTTTTCTTAAAAATTACTAAATTGTAAAAAGTTGATAATTTTGTTGGTCCTAAGCCCAATTAAAATACGATGGAAAAGTTTGAATTGCTTATTTTTTCGTTTACCATAAATTGAGTGACATTTTGGGATATAAACAAACGTTAATAACTTTGCTGTTTATGAATATTATTTATTGAGACTTTACATATATAAAAGCAAGATCTTTTCTAATAAGCCCTTTAAGTATTTGTACTAATTAAAAATTAGTGGTGTATATCTTCTTAATATATATAAATCTCGTGTCACAATGTTTGTCCTCAATGGACTCCTAAACCACTTAACCGATTATAATAAAATTCGCACACCATGTGCAGTTCGATCCAACTTGAGAGATAGGATAGTTTTAATCTCAAATTATAGTCGCAATTTTAATTTATTGCTAATTATTTGTCTGTTACTATTTGACAGTCACAATTATTTGTTAACTCCAAATGATTCTAACAGATGTCGATACCTTTCGACTGGTTTGAGTAAGTAATCAATAGATGGCGCTGCTATGGTAAATAACATATATAAATCACGTGTCACGTTGTATGTCCGCGATGGACTCCTAAACCACTTAACCGATTTTAATCAATTTTGCACACCGAGTGCAGTTTGATCCAACTTAATTATGAAATAGGATAGTTTTTATCTCAATTCTTGACCATTACATCTTGACATATTTTTTTTCTTTGCAAATTAAAGGTTCGCTTGATGAATGTAGTCCGCATTTATTGTTTAGTTCTATAAATGTATAAAAGATGGTACTAAAATGGCTTGATTAGGGTTGCGTAGACACCCTGGTAGATGGCGCTGTGTTTCGATTTCTAGATATACATTCTATTCCATCCATGATTACTGTCATATTTGCTTATCATGAACCAGAACGGGACGCGGGCGAAGCTGCGGGCGGGCCGCTAGTCCAAATATATAATTTTTTCCGTTACTGAGTGATTGAGTGACTGACTGACAGACAGCGCACAGCCCAGACTACTGGTCGTAGAAAGCTGAAATTTTGGCATGTAGGTTCCATGGGGATGGGTGGGCAAAAACTAGTAATCTATACGTAAATAAAAATTTGGCATGTAGGTTTCATGGGGATGGGTGGGCAAAAACTAGTAATCTATACATAAATAAAAATTGGCATGTAGGTTCCATGGGGATGGGTGGGCAAAAACTAGTAATCTATACGTAAATAAAAATTTGCCATGTAGGTTCCATGGGGATGGGTGGGCAAAAACTAGTAATCTATACATAAATAAAAATTTGGCATGTAGGTTCCATGGGGATGGGTGGGCAAAAACTAGTAATCTATACATAAATAAAAATTTGGCATGTAGGTTCCATGGGGATGGGTGGGCAAAAAATAGTAATCTATACATAAATAAAAATTTGGCATGTAGATTCCATGGGGATGGGTGGGCAAAAACTAGTAATCTATACATAAATAAAAATCAATCGACGAAATATATTATGCTAAGCCTGGCTGGAGGCTTTAATACTATATTAAGGCCTTCACTGGCAAGTCCGGTTAAGCAGAAGCCAATCTCCTTAGGTTGACCTGCGAGAGACTTGAACGCGCAATACTTCGAACGACTGACCCAAATTGGATAATTCTTTAACAGTTGTGTTCGTAATTATCAGGGCGAGGTTTGTATGAAACAAAATTTTGAAAATGAAAAAAAAAATTCATACCAATGCGGGCAACTACGGCTACTTTTATTTTTACTTTTGATAGGCACGCGTTTGACCACTATCTCACCTGATGGTAAGCGATGATGCGGTCTAAGATGTAGCGCTTGCCTAGAAGTTACCTATTCACTCTTTACTTAAAGACACCCAGGTTGTAGCTATCAGGAAATACAAACTCCAGCAGGGAATTCCACTCCTTAGCTGTACGTACAATGAATGGTAAACATTTCATATGATATCTCTTATTATTAAACAACCTCTTTATAATATACAGTTCAAGTAACAGATCGTTTCACTTACCTACCAATCACAATGCTACCTTGCTACCTTGTACCCTCGTCTTTTGAACTAACTTCGAAGGTTAACTTACCTTAAACGCTCGTTAGCGATCGAAGGAAAGTTTTCCTGTTTATACAACAAGGTTAAACTGAACATTTTGAATTTCTCAAGAATTATCTGATCAGTTTGATTTCATGAATTCTCTTTACTTTGTGCATTTAACTTTTTGTCTGACGGTGCCTGCCAATCACGTAATTGCTTTTATGTGATTGTTTGTGACGTCACAATGCGCCAATCCGTTTTTATACAAATTACCCCACGCAGAAAATCCGGACAAGTGCGATTCGGACTCTCCCACTAACGGTTCCGTGCTATAAACGGAAAAATAAGTTTCTTGTATGTTTGCCACCTTTAATTTCCCTTTAAAACCCAAAACTAATGAAAAAAAAAAAAATGTCAACTGTCTACCTATTACTGTTCTTGAGATACAGCCCACTGACAAACAGACGGACGGACAGACGGACAGCGGAGACTTAGTAAATGGTTTCATTGGTTTTCATTCGGGTACAGTGGCCTAAAAAGTTGCCTATAACCATCTAAACGTCCTAATCATCACTTTCCATCACGTGAGATTTAGGCCAAGAGTTTCCCCGTTATGTATAAAAAAATATATATATATATTTGTCAGTGTAGATTGATGAATGGACGAATATTGATAAAGATTTTGATTAAACTTTCCAGTTAAACCTATTTATAGCTTTTTCGTCACCATAATGCATTAATAATAATATGTTTAATTTATAAAAAAAGGACGGACGTAATAAATATTCCACGCAGATTCAAAACCTTTGACAGTCACACCTAAACCTTTTATTTTCCAATTGTTGAACTAAAGTAACTCTAGTTTATTTTATCCTCAACACACATACAATCTAGATTAATGTGTGTACAGCGATATTCAATTTAGAGAGGATTACAACGAAACTCGAGCTGAGGCTCAATTTACCACATTATACTGAAAATTGCTGAAAGTCAGATACACTGTAAATCACAACAACTAAATTTACTGAAATTTAATTATTTTGAACATTTTTATGCATATTTGATAAATAGTTTGGATTGAATTGTGCATTTGAAATATTGTTTAAACTTTGAGTACCCAAACGTTTGAAAGTTGTAATTGAAATTCAGACGATGTACTGAAATTTAAATTGACGAAGGGATGAACTCATGAACTGGCTTTTGAGGGTATTTCAAAGTGTAATCCTTCTGAAAATTCCAGTGACAGACGTGTTCGTTCATCTTTGGGATGTTGAGTGATTTGTTCTCAAAGTCTTACAGACTTGAATAGAGCAACACGATAACTGACAAATGCTTGCACTGTCTGGACAGATCCACTCAAATCTGTATGGTTCTGTTCACAAAATTCAATCCTACATGGTTCTCACAAAATCGGATCAACACATTATTTGTATGGACTTTAAAAGAGACTTAACTCTGAGTTTGTTCCGGTATTCTTTCTTAGTTAAGTCAGCTAAAACCTCGTCTAGTTTAAGGCTTGTATTCAAGACAATGACGAGTGATATAGACGCGGACTTTAACCGGTCGCATTTATTTTACTATAATAAAAATAATACCTACACATGTTTTGAAAAGTAACAAAACCAAATCATATTCGTTTGTATTGTGTCATATTTTTGAAAATGTTTTTGATAAAAATTAAGGAATAAAATGGTCTCATCTCAATGAATTGAAGGAGATTTGGTGTTTATTTTTTCTTATTAAACATAACATATACTTATACTGATAGAAAAATTATGGCTAAACCAAATTACGTATCACTTATTTTTTTTCGACGTAATTTCTCCGTAAGTGGCGACGAAAAGCTGCTTGATCTGCATGCTTTTTAAGCTTTTTTCGAGAGAGTAGCCTAAAAAATATTGTTGTGTAAAAGAGTAGGAGCCTAATTAAATACTTTTGTAATTAAAATAACGGCTTTTTACATGCTTTGAGAAGTCATTGTCTACCCTAAAAATAAGTACGCTACAACCTATTCTCTTTTTACACAAAAAAAAAAAACACTACAAATACAAAGTAAACAATAATCTTAATTTCGGAAGTCGGAAATTTTGGTCAGTACCAAAAACACTGAAATTAAGGTTTTCACTTCTAGGTGATACTTGGACGACATCTTTGTTTACGCAGAAATTGAAATAAGCAAAAATTTTATTGACATGACTATATACTAGTGTACCAATTTCTTACATGTTGTGCTTACCTGTAAGAAGTTGGTACACTAGTCAATAAGTTTCTGTGATGTATTTTATACTGGCATATGTGTATTCAATTGTATGGATTGTGTAAGAAGCGATATGAAAGAAAAGGGAGTTAGTGAAAGTTTGACGGCTGATAGGGCAGATTGGAAGAAAAAACGTGTTGCGCCGACCTCAAGTAACATGGGATAAGGGCAGGAAGATGATAATGATGTGTAGGTATTCAATTGTTGGTAAGCCAAATAAATAAAATAAAAAGAAAACTGTATATTAGTGTAGATAACTTCTTCCTCTAGCTTAATATTTAAGAAGGAAAGAAATGCAAAAATAAGATAAATTCAGACACAAACCACCCCTCAGTTCCCAGACACCACAAGCCAGTGTCAGTGTGGATTACAAATACATAAAATATATTTTAATTTCTTTTCCCAAGCTCTGTTCCAACGCGTCAGACATTGTGTAGAGCTATGGCCCTCGTCTCAATGACCTGAGTGCCCTCGAACGCCATTTTGAAATCATTCAGAAATGCGCGGGAATTTTGTTTTAGAATTAATGGGACCATCATTTGAAGGGTTGATATTGAGTGACAGTATTATAAAAAGAGGATTTATTTTAAAAATGGTGATGTCCGATTTATGAGGATCCATAACACTCGTTGCTCGAAGAAAGGGCCAATTCTATTTTTTTTTTTAATTTCGTTCTCAGTCTCATGTCAGTCATATTCTGTAAATTAAGAATGGAAATTGAGGGGTTTTTGAACGAAATTTAAAATTAGTAGAAATAGGGCACTGAGGAGCTAGCACGCATATTTTGACGTACCTATAGTAACGTTGACGTAAGTGAATTTTGTATGTGAAAAACTGCAACCCCATTATATTTTGTTTTAATTTTATGGGAAATACACAATTTATATCAATTCAATTTTTTTATTGTGATTCATAAAGCAGATACAAATCCCTACATTTATTTCATATGTGAATTTAATGAATTTGTTATGTACAAAAGTTATACTCTACCTCTTAAGCTAGGGTAAACCTGTATTTTAAGAAGTAGTATAGATGCGGTCTAAGTTTACATTACATGAACACAATAACATACATATCTCGAGTGGACTGTGTCTACCTAGTGGTATTAAATAAAAATAGTGAAATGTGTGTGAGTGGTGGGTGTGTAGGTGTGTGTGTGTGGTATATTATTTAAAAGGATGACTACAGCATCTAATTAAAAAAATATTTTGTGACAACAAGTAGGTATTGTAGCTATGGTAATATTTTACGTTACCTTACTATACGTCGAAAACATTTGAGCTAGGCCTTTGTTCTGCGAGCAACTAGTTTGACTCTCAGATCTGTCGATGGGTTCAAAAATTTCAGCCATTCTGTTCCGTTAAAATCTCACCGTTGAAAGTTAATTGAAGTGGAGACGAAGAAAACTGTCCGTCTTCTTATCTGAACCATGTAAACTTGGTGAAGTGAATTGTCAATCTACCTTGAAGGCATCGATTGACAGCTTACTTCATATTCCGATGAGATTTTTACCAAATCGACCATATCAATGCGATTCTTTTTTAATTTGTGATGGCACTTGACTCTAGTCTAGATTAGAGATGACAGAAACAAAGTCTACAATGGAGCGAGCTTACCCAAAAGGAGCCTGTTCACTCTAACTTTGAAGAGATTAAGGTTGTAAGCATTCAGAAACTCAGACGCAGACAGAGAGTTACACTCCTTTGCTGTGCGCATTGTAAAAGACGTTTGGAAGCGCTTAGTGCGAATTGGTGGAATAGCAACAAGGTAGGGATGGTAAGTTGCAGTGCGTCTGTATGTTGCGAATTGACAGGTCACTACAACCTCACTTGACCAATATTTTAACAGTGAGATGTTAAAGAATAGCTCTACTGAAAGGCCTCCATAAGAAGGACCGATGGAGGCTGTAGATCCGCCGGATGCGAGACACACAGTACCGGTCAAAAAGGTCGGCATTGGGGGAGGGGAGCATATGTCCAGCAGTGGACTTCAATACGCTGAAATTATTGATTGAGTTAAAGATTAAAAAACAGGGGGGCTAAATACAGGGGGGCTAAAAACAGGGTGGCTAAAAACAGGGTGGCTAAAACAGCGTGGCTAAAAACAGGGGTCTAAAAACAGGGTGGCTAAAAACAGGGTACTAAAAACAGTTTGGCTAAAAACAGAGGGGCTAAAACAGGGGGGCTTAATACAGGTGGGCTAAAAAGGCCACTGTAGTAGAATCATATTAGAATCGTAATATTGATCACTCAACATGTTGAAGTGGACATATCGTATGTCATTTGAGTGAATTCGCAAAGAGACTTTTGTGTTATGTTATAATACAGTAGATTAGGGAAATAACAATGTGTTGTATAATAATTTAAGTGTCGTATTATGTAAAAGTGTGTGTAGTGTTAAGTAAAAATAGTTTTAAAATAGATGTAAGACTATCGCATTAGATTAATAAGTCTGTAATGATAGCTCTAAGGTTTCATGATAAATAAATAAATAAATAACAATCTGTCAAACTTAATTTTCATCTTTATCGCTAACGCATTACGAGATAAGTCTTTAATTGCCTTGAACATGGTAATAAGTTCAAGGTTGATTGGAATGTGACAGTTAAGGGTATCGTGATGTGCTTTATGATTTTGCTAAACTGGCCTTTTTAGACCCGCAGGACTAAACTAAATTCAAATCAAAACAATTAAGCTTGAAACATTTACATCACCTTCAGTATACTAGAATATTCTAGTATGTCTCAACTACTTTTTTAGCGTTAAACATATTTCTATTCACTGTCAAATTAGTTGATTTAGTCTAAAACATGTCGTTTTTCAGTCTAAAATCGTGGCTTTTAGAAAAGATACATAATTATATTTAGGTATTTTAGATAGTATCATAAAGAAGTAAATGTTTATTGTAACCGGGTGTGAAAATAGTTTACTATTAGAACGTAACGTTTGACAATAATTATGAGGAGATCGTTGCTAAATAAAAACAGCCGTACGGGTCGATCTTCTTGGTTTTTTCCAGAGTTTTTTTTTAAGAGTCCTATTACATTTTTTACGGAAATTCATGATTTTTGACGCTGTACTTTTCAGCAGCAGTAAGATATTTTAATTATTTGATCCTGAATAACGATAGTGCCAGTCTTTTTCTTGTAAGTTAGAGTTACACATTTTCATTTTTCTTTTCGTGTAATTTACTATAAATATTTTACGAACTCAGTTTGCAAGAAAAAATGTCGGCGATGGAACTTTGACGGTCAAATTCACATTGTTACAATCAATTCTTTTAAAAGCTGAAATTATGTTTTACTTGTTTATTGGAGTTCTAGAATTTCTTTAAATTCCTTGAGTTTTCACGGAAAAAAACGTAAAGAAAGCCTAATTTAAGCCAGAAATGTCTTGATTCAGCGTCCATTATATTCCAAATAAAAACAATTTTATCAAATAAATTAATATGATATAAAATTTCAATCTACAATGAATACGTTTCATTAGTTTTCGTTTGTCAATATAATAAAACAAAATTACAATAAATAAAATAAAGTACTATATATTCTGCATCAATTCAGCGCGCGCGCTCCTCAGTCTCGCGCGAGCGCCCAAATAAACTATAATCCTATTCAGACTAGTAAGTATCAAAATTGTTTCGCGGACTATAGATGTACTCCCAACGCAGACCAACGTAACTTCGTCTATTGCAAACGAGCATTGACGATTCGTAATAGGACTCTTAATACGTTGCCAAAAAAAATCGAATGTGGGGACAATAGATTTTTTCTGTTTCGTCGATAAATTCACAAACATACAAACTCACTTAATTGAACAACCAGACCAGGAACAACCATCTGTAGGCCATACAAATACTTGTTCCGTACGGGAATCGAATCCGTGCTCAACCACTGCGCCAACCATGTCGTGTCAGTCTCGTCTCGATTTAGAAAAATAAAACAGAGTGCCAATTCAGACACGAATGTGAATATTAGTAAATTTTCACATTCGTATCTCAATCGCAAACTGTCAAAAATGTTTGATAATTAAGGCTTTTTCGACAGTTTGCGATCGTCATGCGAATGCGAAGTGGTTTAAAAATTAGAAGAATTGGCCCTCTGATTAAAGCAAGAAAACACTGTTTTTTAGCCACCGTTTTAAAAAAAGGTTCAAGAAAATAATTAATCATAATAACCATTATCTCTGTCAGCCCAATGACCAATCTTCAGAATTAGCATTTTTATAAATCTCTAGAAAAAAAAAACTCAAGTTAAATTTTTAAGTAAATTCAAAGTTCGTGAATAAAAACGTCAGCGAATCACATTATCTCCGATAGATACTGACTTTTCAAGATAAAATGCCAATTTATAAAAAAAATATTCATCGAAATGTTAAAAATTATTTCACCTCAATTTTTTGAGGTAATTTTGCACTGAAGTTGACGTGAAAAGGTCTGAGAGTTGAGTTATATTTACTGAGTAAATTAACTTTGGATTTATTAAAATTGAGGAGCACTTTGAAGATGAAATGGAGAAGAAATTATATAGATCCTTGGGAAATAGTTTGTCCGGAAAATACTTGCCTAGCCATACCTAGGTATGCCTAGTTAGATTGGTAAAAATAGCTTTGTTTTAGCTGCTTTCCAGATTATGGAGAATTCAGAACAAAGGGCATTTTTTTAATATTATTTCTTGTATATCAAATCGTACAGAAAAAATGAGCTTTTTCCTTTACTGACACCAGACGTCACGAGTTTTTGATAAATTGTCGTTTAAAAACTTAAGCAGTTTTCACATTCGTATTACGATCGATATGTGTATTGACACATTTCGAAAAGTAATTAAAAGCCTAACTTCACATTAAAGTTCTCGATAAAACACTAAAATAATAATCTCCTAACCAACCCGTCATCATTGTTCGATAAACTCAGATAAACAGCATTTGTAACATTGTATAAATGTCTGACAGTTTATTGTTCTGCCAGAGACAATGGCTCTTTATGGAGGGACCTTTATACGGTACGATTTGCATCACATTTTTATTCAAGTGTATTCCATCGTCGACGATATCATCGCGATTGGTCAAACACGATGATGCAGATCTTATTTTTTTTAAATGGAATATGGCATAGGAACTGTACATTATTTCTGGATGAAAGTTTGCCTATTATATTCGGATATCATCTGCGACTGACAGAGACAACAAACAGCCGACATTACTTGTCGTAGAAAGCTGAAATTAGGTTGCTTGGCGAGTGTAAGGGCACTACTTGCTAGCTTGTAGATTTGTCATTCTATGCCGTGTGAGTAGTGAGCCATGAGTTGTAATTGCCATCGCTCCGTTTCGAAGGGACAGTGCTGTTTGTCCTACATTGTAAGTAGTGTTCTATGACGTGCTAATGATTATAGAGGTAATATTAGAGAAGCTAAAAGCTTCGCGAGACTCCAGGAGTCTCATAACTTGTAGAGACACGTACGTTCAGTTTGGTGCACAAAGTTTGAATAAATAAAAGTAAGTGTTTAGTAAATAACCTTCCCTCTGGCGCAGTCGGGTAAAAATGCCGTACAAAGGTTTTCATGTACAGTGTGTCTACTACGGATAGAATCGTATCGTCCTCGTATTGTGACGTCTAAACGTCCCCAATGGGAGGCTCTCTCTCAATTGGATGGCTCCTACAGCGATCACGAACTTAATCCTTATGCAATCATATCAAAAATGGCCGCTCTCTGTAAATGAGTAACCGAACAGAACCCGCGGAATAATCTACTGCTTATCGAAGAGTTTTTTAAATGAGGTGTTCCCAATTACTATTTACGTTCTTGAATTTCTTGATGTAGCTATAATGATGTTGCTTGATCACAGTAGTTTTTTTTTTCTATTTTGAGCCAAGAACCGGGTTGGATCACAACATTCATTTTCCAATTACTCCTACGAAACTCAAGAATTTGATCAAGGACTATGTATGTACCCTTTTAATATCATAGTAGTCAAGCCAGCGTAGAAAATGCCAGGTTTCCGCCTCCTTTGGCGATGACGGCTGTTTTAAGGTACAATCTTTTTTTTAAGTATAGGACATCATCAAATGATAATTATTTCAGACTCTTAGGGCGGGTTGTTTCAACTACACTTAACGCACGCGTAAACGTTAAACATGGTGCTAACTATCGTCAAATCAAAAAATTGAGTTGTTTCACAAAATGTCAGCATTAACGCACGTAAAATATAACGTTTACGTTAACACTGACACACTAACACTTGAGCACTGGTTAACGTAACTTTAGTTGCGTCAAATAGAACAATATTGTGAAATTTCTTTTGAATTCCTCAATACCAGTTCTTCTGATGACACAAATAAGTAGTGGAATGCAAAAAAAGCTATTTAGGAAGGACCCGTCTCAATAAATTAGCTATTGGGATGAGCAGGAATTTATACCAAGATGTTTTGAAACAACGTTTCTAATTTAACGAACGTCAAACATCGTCCGTAATCGTAACTTTTTGACGTACGTATATTACGTTAACCAACTGTTTGATACAACCCGCCCTTACTGATTAATACCCATCCGCGTTCCTTCCAATGCCTTTTGCGTTCCAGGGCCGCGGAGACTCTTTCCAACAAAGTCTGCCACCCTGGCAGAATTCCACAACTCTGGCAGGGCTCCGGCCCATCTAAATTCTCTTTATGCATCGAATACGCTACAGCACGATACGCTCTGTAAAACGGAATCGTCGATAAGTCTTCTTGTCTGTGAGTAGCACTGAGCTATCATCATTGTTTCAGCGAAAAACGTCTGTAGTCCGCCTTTGTAGCAAATATTAAAAAAAAAAAAAAAACCGGCCAAGTGCGAGTCAGACTCGCGCACCGAGGGTTCCGTCCGGGCCCCTGGTTCAGACCATGGTGTGGAGCGAGAGGGAATGGGAAGCAAAATTCTCGTGTCGCGGTGTTTGTTTCCAAACTCCTCCGAAATGGCTGAACCAATTTGCATGAAATTTTGTGTGCATATCGGGTAGGTCTGAGAATCGGCCAAAATCTATTTTTTTATTTTTTTTTGTTAATCGCATAACAACGTTTGCTGGGTCAGCAAGTCTAATATATAAAATTCTCGTGTTGCGGTGTTTGTTTCCAAACTCCTCCGAAACGGCTGAACCGATTTGCATGAAATTTTGTGTGCATATCGGGTAGGTCTGAGAATCGGCCAACATCTGTTTTTTTTTTTTAATCGCTGAACAACGTTTGCTGGGTCAGCTAGTAAGTTTATGATTATTAAAAAAAATATACTATGTGATGTAACTAAAAATTTAAGATTTTCGGAATTTTTCCTATATGTGTACTTTATAACGTTGCTTCATGCCAAATTTCAAGATTCCAGGTCGTCTGGAAGTATCCTTTAGGTTTTGATTCCCTTGCGAGTAGTTGCGAGTTTCAAAATATGCGGCTTTAATTGCTGTATCTTTTGATTGCGTTGACGTAGAAGTTTGATTTTGTTACAGCTTAAAGATATTATAGACTTGAGTATTTGTTAAGAATTTCAATATAATACCACTACGCGTTCATGAGTAAAGGGGTAATAAGTTTAAAATTATTAAAAATATTTTTATTATATGATGTAACTAAAAATTTATGCTTTTCGCAATTTTTCCTTTATCTGTGTTATAAGACGTTGCTTCGTACCAAATTTCAAGATTCTGAGTTCACGGGAAGTACCCTGTAGGTTTTGATTCCCTTGCGAGTGTCGAAAATTTGCGGCATAAACGGGAGTATCTTTTGATCGCGTTGACTTAGAAGTTTGATTTTTTCACAGCTCCAAGAGACCATAGACTTGAGTATTTGATATGAATTTCAGCTTGATACCTCCACGCGTTCCTGAGAAAAATGGTCTTGACAGACAGACAGACAGACAGACGGACAACAAAGTGATCCTATAAGGGTTCCGTTTTTACCTTTTGAGGTACGGAACCCTAAAAAGAACTAAAAAGGAAATGTTCCAAAATGTATGGAGCCCGGGCGAGTTCCATGTACACTATACTTGAAAATAGGGAAACACATATAAAACACATCTTTATTGTCCATTTTTTTTTTTAATGGCTTTGTTTGTTGGTAAAAATCAAGAAATTACACTTGAAAAAACAACAAAAACCCGTATGGCGGTAAGCTGTCATTTTGATTGATAAATGACGTGTGACATGTTTATTTCTGCTGGCAACTGAGCCGATGACGACTAAAGTTGAAAGTTAAAATAGTTAATTTACTCTTCGACAGTGACTGAAGTGACACTGTTGTGACAGTTGACAGTTATCTGTCATTGGTTTTATGCATAGAATAACTAAATCAATGAGACGCCATGTTGAAAATCGATAAAAATAATGAATAAACTTCAATTAACGAACACAAAAGCATACATTTAGGTAAATGAATTATCCGTATTTTTCCCGAGTTTCACAGACTTTTCTCTTTATTTTAAGGTAGTATACATAAACCTGGTCCATTTTGGAACATGTTCTTTAAAAATAATTTAACTCTGATAACAAATATACCATTTTATAGGCACACTAGCTGACCCGCGCAACTT
The DNA here is from genome assembly GCA_963859965.1 of Ceramica pisi. Lineage (NCBI taxonomy): Eukaryota > Metazoa > Arthropoda > Insecta > Lepidoptera > Noctuidae > Ceramica > Ceramica pisi. The sequence goes on along the minus strand of OY982547.1, from coordinate 21,748,635 downwards.
CGCCAACGTCACATTTTCCATTACTGCTCCGCTCCAATCGGTCTTGGCGTGATGATACAGCCTAAAAAATATAAATAAAAGCCTTCCTCGATAAATGGGCTATCTAACACTGAAAGAATTTTTCAAATCGGACCAGTAGTTCCTGAGATTAGCGCGTTCAGCCAAACAAACAAACAAACAAACTGGTTTCCAGGTTGCCTGGAAGAGATCGCGAAATGCGATAAGGCCGCCCATTGTATGTATTTTAGTTCTAAGTTTCCTATTGTATTTAATTTTTGGTGTACAATAAAGTATATGATAAATGAATAAATAAATAAACTCTTCTGCTTTATAATATTAGTATAGATTATATACCATTAAATAAAGCGCGTTGCACCTTCTTTACACTGCTAGATATGACTTCCTCAAAGAGTTGCTTGACTAAACAGGTCCAGTGCGTTTGGCATCCAGTTGATTTTCACCGGCTTGACCAGGTCCACCTTGTGAAGGTCTTCCAACGTTTCGTCTTGGGATATTATTATATTATCCGCAATTATATAAAAGGAAACTGAAAAACATATTTCCGTCTACTAAAACATTACATGAACCATATTAGTAGGAACTCGCTGAAATTCAGTAGCTGAAGACCGAAACCACGTTCATTAAGGTTTGCCAATTAGATAGCTACAACTTCCATTTTCAAAGTTTGCATGTACACCCGTCTGCTGGGCCAGCGATGTTTTCACAGGGCTGGCACGCGGCGCGCATAACTTAATTAAATATAAATAAATAAATAAATAAAATAAAATGTTTATTCATCAAAAAGTAATATACAGATTAGACATAAGGTGGTAGGTAGGTCATCCTGTACAGAATTTCTTAAATAAAATCTATATAACCAAAATATTATAAACCCTGCCTCTTAAACTAGGAGGAGACCTGTATCTTAAGAGACAGTGCTTGGCCAACAGTTAGTTAATTTTGGTGTCTTTGAAGGAATGAACGCGTATTGATCTACCAATACAATTTAGAAATATTAACATTAACAATATTTGAATTTAACAAGAAACTGAGATTACAGTATAATGGATTCTGAGTAGTTGTAAGGTGGTTAGGTGTGTATGCATGCGTGTGCGTGTGTGTGAGTGCGTGCGTGTGTGTGTGTGTGTGTGCGTGTGTGTGTGTGTGCGCGTGTGTGTGTGTGTGTGTGACTATAATAATGATAATTGTGCGTGAATGTTAGTTAGGGATATTTTAAGTGATGTATACTAGTAAGGATTCTGTTTTAATATAGTCCTGCCACATGAGCCAATCCGTAATCACTGATTTCACTTTATATTTGTTTAAGTTAATTATGTCTAGTTCCTTCTGTAGTTTTTTATATATATGAATACTCAGGACATAGTATTGATGCTTTGCGAACGACGTGTTGTGGTGTACACCTGAGGGCACATATGTTCGCTTTCTAGGGTCAGAAGGTGGTAAGCAGCCATGTATTCTGAGAACAGAATGAAGAACAAAGAGCTGTCGAACTGTTAATACTTTGCAGTCAGTGTAAAGTTGCGTTGTTGGGTATCTAGGTGGTTTTTTTGTCATGACTTTAAGTACAGCCCTCTGTGCCCTCTCCGCTCTCAGAAAACAAGTCTTTGCAGCTCCACCCCATGCAGTTATGCAATATCCAATGATAGATTGGCATAATGCGTAGTACACCATTTTGAGTGTGTCAAACCCAGCAGATTCACGTAGAGATTTGAAGATGTGAATAAGACGAAGTGTTCTATTTGATAGTGTATCAAGGTGTTTCTCCCATCTCAACCCATCATCAATATGCACACCTAGGTATTTCACACTATCAGCTTTAACAATGGTAGGGCATGAGCATAATACCAACTGATTCTGACAGGAGTGAGCTGTTATCGCGAAGGTATTTGTGGGTTTGGTGTTACGGCGGATAGCAAAGGGTATATACTGAGTTTTATTTAGATTAAGTGTCAGCAAGTTTCGGTCAAGCCAGTTCATTATTGCAGACAGTGCAGATTCCGACTTTGCTTTCACATCCTCCCAAGTACGACCTTGAACTAGAATCGCTGTGTCATCGGCATATGCATAAATCTTAGAAGATGGGATTGACATACTACAGAGGTCATTTATGTAGATTAAAAAAAGTGTGGGACCCAGTATGCTTCCCTGGGGTATACCGTAAGACACAAACTCTTCATCGCTATAGCCAGAGTCTATTTTAACTCGCTGGCTGCGATTACTCAGGTAATCTTTGAAGATCTCCAGTGCTATGCCTCGTACACCCAAATACTCTAGCTTAGATATAAGGATGGGAATAGAAACTGTGTCGAAGGCTTTTGACAGGTCCAGAAATATTCCAAGGCACTTTGACCTGCTGTCCAGTGTCTTAGCAATATATTGCGTTAAGTCTAGCACTGCGTCTTCAGTTGAGACTCCTGAGCGGAATCCGTACTGATTATCTGCTATTGTTTTATGCTTAGTAAGAAAACTTCTTAGATTTTTACATAGAATCCGCTCAAGAATCTTTGAAAGCGATGACAGCACTGATATAGGCCTGTAATTATCGACACAGTTTCTCTTCCCTCCCTTATAGATTGGTAGGACTATGGCCTTCTTTAAAGAATCTGGAAATACTCCTGTGTCTATGCAAAGATTACAGATATATGTAATCGGTGGTACCAAGATGTGCCGACATGCCTTAAGGAGCGGCGCTGATATTCCATCCCATCCTACGGCACAGTCATTACGTAATTGCATTAGAATAGATTCTACGTCACAATCGTCGACTTTTTGTATAACGAGTGAATTGGCCGGTGACTTCACTGTGTTATTTTCGCCAGCGTGTGGGATATCACGATTTAGTCGCCTTTTATTTGGGTCGTTAAGTATTTTTGCTGCCATGTTTTTGCCTATATTACTGAAGAAGGAACAGACGTTGTTTAGGGAAGACTTAGGATTTTCAGATATTTTCAGCAGTTCAACGGGGCTAGAGAATATTTTACCAGTATTAGTTATTTCTTTAACTGTTCTCCATAGTGCTTTTGGATTATTCTTTGACTTTTCTATTTCACTTTTCTCATATGTTCTCTTCAATTTCCGCAGTAGCGTATTACAAAAGTTTCGATATCGCGTGTATGTTACCTGTAGTATTAGATTTTCTGGTGATTTTTTTGATTTTATATGTAGTTTATCTCGATGCTTAATACATTTTAGGAGGCCTGGGGTTATCCACGGTTTTATGGTTCTTTGTTTTCTGGGTACGTTGATTTGTTTGGTATGTTTAGATATTATTGATGACAGTATTGTAATTAATTTATTCATAGCTATATTGGCGTCTTGAGTTTTGTAAATGTACGTGAAATCAGTGTTTTCTATTTCTTTTTTAATGGCGTCAAAATTGGTCCGAGATATGGTAAAATTCTTATTTCGTGTTGGGTTTGTACTTGAAATCATAAGAACAATTGGTTTGTGGTCTGTAATGTGTGATTCTAACACTAAAGTGGTGGAATTTAATTTTGATTTTAACAAGATGTGATCGAGGCAATTTTCCATTCTAGTGGGTAAAAGGTGGGATGGTAGTAGTCCAAAGGACGCGTTTAGAAGAAGATAATCTAGTGCACGGTCATTCCTACTGCCTAGCTTGATGTCAATATTTAAGTCCCCCACGGTTGTAATATTGGTAGAGTTTGATAAATCCGAATAGATATTATTCAGACTGGTCAGAAAGCTATCGAACTGATCTTTGGTGCTATTCGATGGAGAGCGATATACCGCTAGTACCGTGAGCTTATTTTCAATTTGACATACAAGACAATTTGCATAACTAAATTTTGGTTCCCAGACCGTGACGTTTAACCCAATCTTAGTGTAGACTATTACCCCATCATTTTGATTTGTTATGTTTTTTGTGGAGTGCGGCTGGTATCCGTTTAATACTGGGAGGTTATTCACCTTACTGAGCCAGCACTCGGTCAAAATAATAATGTCAAAGTCAAGGTTAATTACGCATAACAATGCTTGAAGACTATCGAAATTTTTATTGACACTACGTATATTTACGTGCAATAATTTTATGCTACTGTCGGATGAATTAATATATTTAATGCATTCGTGTGGGTCACAAGAATAAGAGTTTCCGAGATTGTGGTTGTCAAGGTCATAATTTACACTATTTATGTTAGCCATTTGAAATGATAACTAACACCAAAAGGGGAGATTAGTGGTTCTGATAATGGTGGTATTTGGTATTCGAAAAAACATCACCTTTCTGTAAATATAATGTAGCGGTGAAGGGAAGTGTATTTGTGTGTATTTTATCCATTTTATGTGTGTGATTTGTGAGTTTTACTGTAAAATATGTGTTTAATAGTGTAAAATATAAAAAAGAAATGTGAAGTTTGGATACAAATTTTACAAGGTTTATGAAATGAGATATAAGTAATAAAAGATTTCTAAGTGACGATTGGCGGATTAGTATAAGTAGTCACATAATTTTCGCGGCGAGATCTTGAAGACATTTTTCCGAGTTTACTAGCAATTGTTTGTCGCCCGTTTGCTTGCGAAGGAAGATGTTACCATTGCTTACCCAGCAAAACGTATAGCTATTTTTCTTTGCGAACTCTCTCGCCAAATAGAACAGCCTCTTAGAGCTCGGAGGCAATTGTTCTGCCACATAAACCGCTTGACGTTTTCCTGGTAAGCCGAGCAATTCAGTGTTTAATTTGTTATCCTTCGATACCTTGCTGTTGTAGGAACGGATTGCGGACAACATGCTTTGTTTTGTACGCACTGTAGTGAATTCAGCAATGATTGGACGCGTGGTAGGGGCCGCTGTGCCCATCGTGGATTTCCCAGGCAGGCGATATACATCACGAAGTTCGGCTTCTGGTATAGGCATTCCAACTAATTTACCTATGTTGCAGACTGTTTTTATTAAGCCGGTTGTATTGTCACTATCTGTTTCTGGGATGTTTCTTATTTCGACGCCCGACGACCGTGACTTGTACTGGAGATCAGTAATTTTCTTCTCAAGGTTTTCTATATAGCTACGCTGTTCTTGGCGCTCTTTCTTGAGCTCCTCTACTTCTTTCTTTAAGTCTTCGAATTGGTGGTTCATGAAGGTTATTGATCGCTCAATCTCTGCATTCGTTTTAGATATTTCAGCATTTGACTCCTGAATCTTTATGTTTTGGGCCTTAATCTCACTTATGTCAGTAACTAATTTTGACATCAACGCGGTTTGATCTTCTAAAATCTTAGTGATACGGATGTCTTGATCTCTTTTCCAAGTATCAAATAAGTCCTGTATATCCTGCTGGCGTTGAGGTGAGTGTTCTGGTCTTGGACGTTTGTGTCTACTTGTAACATAGTCGTTTTTCTCAAACGCCGAGTTGATGTCAGGTTCGGACTGAGTTTGAGTCAGATTAATACTTAGCGGTCTTGGAGGAGTTCGCTGGACACCAGCCATTTTAAACAGTTATTGTAGTAGTAGTTCACTTATCTGATAATGTATTCAAATTTGTTTTGATTCCGGTTTCGGTCCCTGGTCCAAACGTCCGAACACGCAGTACTTTGTGATTCGTAGGCTCTCGTAGCCTCCCGACGCGGCGGCGCACGGCGTAGCCGATACAAGTTTCGTAGACGCTCCGTAGCACGTCGTAGCACGAGCTGATGACGTCGTCGTACGTAGCACACAGTTATTTCGTGCGTAGTAGCAACTTGCTCGGTGGCGCAGTGGGAACGCGTTCGAGTCACCCAGTCGCCGTCACCACGCGGCGCGAGTTCAAATCCCGGCAAATCACGATCACTTTAGTGTGTCCGAAATATGAGAATTAGTTTTATCCCTTTCTAGGACCTCCCAGTGGGAGGTACAATCACGTAAGAACTCTCGATGAGTAACAAGGAATTGAAATTTACTAAATTCGACCAATCACACAATTTAGAGTCACAAAATCTGCGGAGAACCAACACACGTCCACTCGTGAACGCGTTACCGACCAAACTCCAAAAGTTAATTTGGTCTTTGAATTCCGATTAAAACCAAGGATTTATTTCAAGTAAACCAAATAACATACTGACTCAATTCATCAACGCTGAGAGGAAAGTATTGAATACGGAGAAAGTAACAAAAATACCGACTTCCGAAATTTAAGTTTTTTTTTTTGTCATTTGGAAGTCTGCATACTGAACTTCCTTATGAACAAGTACCTTCAGGCAAGAGAAGGAAAGATTTGGTTTGTATAAAGTCTCAAACCAAACATGCTTTTGCACAAAAATTTTGTGTGTTTTTAGGACCTTACCTATATAACAAATTCAACAAGTTGCTCAAAATATATAGTTTAAATTATAAAAAATGTAGTTCTACGCTTGCGGAATATTTATCGAAACTCAATTACATTGACACAGAAAAATTGATAGAAGTCTTAGTATGATAGTTGTTATTTAATATTGCTTCGTACGTAACTATTTATTTATTTTGGTTTATTGTGAAAAAGTTTCTATTCATCTTTGTAACGTTTGCTTATTTTTAAAGTCGATTGAGATCTATTATTATATTGATTTAGTTAACATATTTATCTGACCAATTTAAATTGTGATGAAGTGTTGGCCTGAAACACAGGTTTAAATAAACCTAGTTCGGGCAGGTCGCTACATATATTTTAAGTTCCTAGTTAAATATCTTGTACCTGTATTTAATTTTAGCCATAACCTAGTTTTAAGATAGCCATTAATTACCTTTTGTAAGATTTTTACTATATATTATCTTTCTGTGACTATTTATACCTACACATGTATTGTTAAAATATGAATAAATTGATTTGATTTGTTGTATTTTTTTGTAAAAAGTTTTTTTTTCCCTATACTTTTAGTATAAGACGTTAACTTGACGTTTGACTTCACAGCTGCAAGGGACTGTAGACTTGGGTAATGGTTTTAATTTCAACTCGATGCCTACACGAGTTCACGAGGTCGGACGAGAAAGCGATCCTAAAAGGGTTCCGTTTTTTCCTTTTGAGATATGGAAACCTAAAAAAATCAAAACAATGCGAAAATGTGACAACGAGTGACAGCCGCAGTTGAGGTGCTTGTGGCTAAATAATAACAGCCACACAGGACGATCTTCAAGGTTAAGCAACGCTTGCCGAGGTTGGTCTGTGAATGGGTGACCATCTTAACATATCGAGTTTCCTCCATGCCTCGGAAAGCACGTTAAGCTGTTGGTCCCGGCTATCATTTAGAGATGTTTGGCAGTCGATACGGATAATCAGAAGCCAGAAAATCTAACACCAGTCATGCCAAGGAGAGCCGTGTTACCCAGTTAATGGGTTGTGGAGGTCTGGTAGGCAGCCGCTCCACGCAAAATACTGGTATTCAACTCAATCCGGTTTGACTGGAACCCGCCCCTAATACAGTTGGGAAAAGGCTAGGCAGATGTTGACTACGAGTGACAGCCCTACGTTTATTTAAGACGTTCGCCCAACAAATAGTTTCAGAGTTAGATTCGTTCGCAACATGCGATACTTTTCCGCGTGTGTTGCGAATCTCAGCAGTTTTATCTTTAAAACATTCAGTAGGTATTTATATTACTGCTGATAATAATATGTTGGTCCGCTGGATGGGAGACGCACAGGACTAGACGAAGTGATGACACTTGTCCAGCCTATATCCAGCAGTGGAAGTTTTTTGGCTGGTATTGTGCTATTGATGGATATTTTGAGGACTTTTTGCCTTTTGCAGACATATTTTGAGGACTTTTATGTACTTATTAAATGCATCTTTGATCGACGTTTACGGCAGCCCATCTCAAGCGTACGAAATTGTAATGTACGACTTCTTGAAAATCGTTAGTATTAAATGCATCTTTGATCGACGTTTACGGCAGCCCATCTCAAGCGTACGAAATTGTAATGTACGACTTCTTGAAAATTGTAATGTACGACTTCTTGAAAATCGTTAGTATATTTTTTATTTGAGATGGGTTTGCTCTTGACTCTAGTCTTGGTCAGAGATGACAGTATCTCTGATGGAATCGTAATCGCGGTTTCGTGCGATTATCATGGGCTACTGGTATGTTAGGCACAACTTCAATTCTTATCTTATCATTTTGACATTTTTATAAATGTAATCGCTATTAAAACGTCACTTTTGCTACAGTCATCTATACTAAACTATAAGTTCTAAGTTTGAGCTACACGATAACTGACAAACGCTTGCACTGTCTAGACAGGTACACTCATATCTGTGTGGTACTTTCCTCAAAATACCACTTCAGACATTGACCTACATGGTTCTCATAATAATTTGACCAGTACGATTGAATGGACTTTAAAAGAGACTTTAACCTCTAAGTTTGTTTCGGTGTTTCTTCTCAGAGCAGTCAGCTAGAAAACTCCGGCCTCATCTATACTAATACCTATTATTATATACCTATTATAAAGCAGAAGAGTTTGTTTGTTTGTTTGGTTGAACGCGCTAATCTCAGGAACTACTAGTCCGATTTGAAAAATTCTTTCAGCGTTAGATAGCCCATTTATCGAGGAAGGCTATAGGCTAATCATTATGCTAAGACAAAAAGGAGCGGAGCATTAATGGAAAATGTGACGCAGACGAAGTTGCGCGGGTCAGCTAGTCTAGTTTAAAATAACCAAAAAAGGATTGAAGTGTAAAAGTATTATGTTAAGCTTATTTACAAAATAAATATCATTTACTTATATTACAAAGATGTTAAGTTTGTGAGGTTGTAGGGTAATCTCTGGATCTATTGAACCGATTTTGAAAATTCTTTTACCAATAGAATACCACGTTATTTGTGAGTGTCATATAATTCTACATTAATAACTAGAAAAAAACAGAGGTCCCTAGAAAAAATGCAATACAAAATCCCGCTCGAACGACGTATAAATATATAATTATTAGCACTGCACCTAGCATCTGACGTCTTCTACGAGTTCAGCTGTAATCTACGAGATAAATAATACCTGTCTACCCACCCAAATACCCAGGTACCTACAGCCATAAAACTGAGAAGATTTCATTTTGTTCCTGCAATTTTATGGCTAAAGTTTTTATGACATGACGCGGTTTTAGAGTCAGAAAGTACTAGCAAAATGCAGGCACTATGTTTTTATTAGAAAAGATATAAAAGTGACTATCCGTAACGACTGCCAAAGATCTCCAAATGTCAGCCGGGACGACGTGCTTTTCGAGGCACGAAGGAAACTAGGTATGTTAAGATCAACCAGCCACAGAACAATCTGTCAAAATTCGTTTTCATTTTATCGCTAACGCATTAGATTCAAGGTTGATTGGCAAAAATTGACAGTAACGGACAGTAGCATGATTTGACTCTCTCAGACTCGCAGTTCTATTATCTACTAGCTTCTGCCCGCGACTTCGTACGCGTTCCCGTGGGATAAAATAGCCTTTGTGTTATTTCAGACCATAATCTATCCCTGTTCCAAATTTCACCCCGATCCCTTTAGCCGTTTTGACGTGATTGAGTAACAAACCTACACACAAACTCACAAACTTTCGCATTTATTATATTAAATAACAGCAGAAATCGTAATATTTTAATTTCGCCATAACTTCAAAACCAAACGTCCGATTTTAATCATTCAAAGACCAAATATTATCTACATAAACTGTACTTAGTGATGAAATACTTTATTTTGATACGGATTAATTAGCATAACTAAAATAAACGCGTTTAAATGTAGTAAAAAAAAATCAAGATTTTTAAATAAAAAGATGGTTGTTGTGCCTCACTCGACATAGATAGGTACAGTGTGTCGCGGACTTTTTTGTAGATATTTATAAGATCTACAATTAATTAGAACAATTTATGGTTCTATCTTTTATAGTTTAGGCAGCGTACGCAAAATAAGTTACTTTTCTGGTTGATTTTTACACCTTGTGTCCGAAAAACCCAAATATCTTACGGAACCCTATTTTTTCCAAAATAAAATATAGCCTATGTTACTCGTGGATAATGTAGCTTTCAAATGGTGAAAGAATATTTAAAATCGGTCCAGTAGATTTTGAGCCTATTCATAACAATCAAACAAACAAACATACAGACAAAGTTTTCCTCTTTATATTATTAGTGTAGATATTGCAAACTGTCGTAAGGCGTTTTACGAAGCTACTCGCTAACCTATAATGCGTTCGCGACCATGGCTTATTATTAGCGTATTTCATGTATAACTTTGGTGTTTCTATTACCGATTTCTATGACTCTTTTTATGGATTAAAATATAACTTTAATTAGGGACGACTGACAGTTTTATAAACGTAAGAGTAGACAAATATAATCAGAAAGCTTCAAACTGCTAAGCTATCGGGAGTTACACGTGTTATTGTTCGTCAAACATAAAAGATAGACATGTGCTGTCGTTGGATATTTTTTATATAATTTTAAGGAGAACATTTCCGTCATACATGATTTCTGTGTAGCTTTCACCGTTAAGGTTGCACACGTGACGGAAGCTTAAAAAATGGAGTAACTTCTCCCGTTTTCCCAACATTTCCCTTCACTGCTCTGCTCCTATTGATTGTAGCGTGATGAAAAGTATACTATAACCTGCTCAGGAGTATGAATAATAATTGTACCAAGTTTCGTTAAAATCCGTCGAGTAGTTTTTGTTTCTATAACGGTTATACAGACAGACAGACAGACAGACAGACAGACAGACAGACAAAAATTGTACTGATTGCATTTTTGGCATCAGTATCGATCCCTAATCACCCCCTGATAGTTATTTTGGAAATATATTTCATGTACAGAATTGACCTCTCTACAGATTTATTATAAGTATATAGAATAGATACTAATATTATAAAGCAGAAGAGTTTGTTTGGTTGAACGCGCTAATCTCAGGAACTACTGGTCCGATTTGAAAAATTCTTTCAGTGTTAGATAGCCCATTTATTGAGGAAGGTTATAGGCTATATATCATCACGCTAAGACCAATAGGAGCGAAGCGGTAATGAAAAATGTTACGTAGACGAAGTTGCACGGGTCAGCTAGTATACTATATGCTTTTGTTGAATATTCCATGGCCGGAGAACAAAAGAAAAACTATAATTACAAAGTATTCCTGTCTCTTTCTTACACGTGATTGATAAAAAGAGTAAGGAACTTTAGTTGCAAACTTTATTTTTTTCAACAACTAAGGTTTTCCATTCTGACTGTACAAAATTTGCTTTAAAAAAAAGCATCGTCCGAATCACCACTCAAAAAATAAATATTTTTTTAATAATTGAAATGCCTTTTTCGACCGGATCAGACGAAACTTAGCGGCCGAATCTATTCCATTCTACAAGTAATTACAAACCTAATTATAACTACGTGTCTGTGAACTATCGATAGATTGTACTCCAGCACCTGGGTGCGCCTGTATATACAGGGTGTCCCAGAAATCAACGTCAAGCCGAAATCGAGCATTAGGCCAAGTCGTAACAGTTATCAGAAAAATATGAAAAAAAATCTTGGTCATGTACTTTTCAAATTATAAGGATTCAAAAATAAATCTTAAAAACTGACACCATGTGATGATCTTTCAAGTCCTGTGACTGCGAATATTAACTTTTCTTCAGTTTTTTTTCTGTAATGTAACTACGAATAACCTTTCTATCAATTACAGTTAAAAGTTAAAACATGACTGCCTCAGTTTCAAAGAAAATCTTAGATTTTTACCCAACATTGAATTCAAAATAATTACATCACCCAACTTTAACCGACTGTACTGTAAAAAAAATGTACTACACTATTTTGGCAAGTAACATTAAAAGATGGCGCGTTTAGTCTGGATTCCAAAATGGTATGACACTTACTAATTGCTACTTCTTAATAAAAAAAAATAAAAAACTCGATTTCGGCTCGACGTTGATTTCTGGGACACCCTGTATAATGCTAGTCAGTAAACACCATCGTCATGTCTGCCAAACCCCTATTACCTAATAGGGGTTACTCATGTCGCTATTTATAAATAGTAAGCATTTGAATTTCGAGTTTCATGAATAATCGTGTCATGGGGTAAAACAGATTTTTTCCATTACGGGAAAGCATATTTCTGTTTTCCACTTGCCCGAGGAAAAACGAGGCAGTATTAAGATCGTTTACTTCTCACGATTGGAAATGAATGAACAATTATGAAAACGTTTTAATAAATAGTTTTTTTTTTCTTTAAACTTTTCCGAAAAATAATTTTGAAGGAAAATGAGAGATCGTTTTTTTCTTTGATTTTTTATTCTATCTCTCTAAACACATTTTACAAAAGTATTTTGTTTACTCTTTAGAGGTTGTGTGTATTATTACTTATATACTTGGCATTCTATTATTCTTTAAATTATTATTATTATTTCATTAGTATTGTAAATTGCGTTGTCATATTAATTGTGTAAATCTTTTTGTCGTGTGCTATCTCCCAGTTAAATTCTCTCAAAAATACAACAACACTCTAGGATGGTTTAGGGTTACCTAGGACATTGCAGGCTTGAACCACCTAATTGTCTGATGAAAAGATGATTCCGTGCTTCGGAAGGCACGTATAAACCGGTGGTCCCGGCCGCCAAATGGCGGTCGTTAAACCATGTCAGAGGCCCTTGAGGCGGTTTAGAAGCTCTGACACTGTGGGGCCGTTAGACCTTACTACCCACATGATAACAAAAAGAAGGATGCCCTTTTACTCTTATCAAAATATCTTCTAAAATCCTGTTCATTATTGTTGCAGGTGGTCGTCATGGGCAGCAGCACAACCTCAGACAAGACGATCAACACGAGCACAGACTCCGCAGCCACCGCGCTCACCTCGGTGACCGGCACAGACGACTCCATGGACGCGGAGCCCGACGGCCCGGATCTGTCAGAGCCCAGCCTCATCGACGACCCCAACGTGCCCACCCATCCCCCCAGCACAGCCCCCCCACACTACCACCGGCCCACCAACAGCTGTGATATCGACTCACCTGCTTACACCAAACCTCAATCCGCCACAGACGTCCTAGACTCCCCAAGACCAGGCCCTGCCAGATTCGTCTTTGATGTCCCAATCCCCGATCCAAAAAGACAAGAGAAGCCGAGGAATAAGACACAAACGCAAGTCAGTCAGACCAGTGTAGCGTCCACGTCGATCCAAATTCCTTACGATCCAAAGATGGATACTCCGAAAAGTCCAAAGGCGAATCAGGCTAAATACGAAACTCATTTTAAATTTGAGCCTGATCCTGTGAAGAGGAGAGGCAGTGAGCCAAGGGTGAAGAATAAGCAGAAGGCAGAGAAGGAGTACTATAAGGACGAGGTGGCGAAGCTGAGGAGGCAGCTGGAAGGCACGGAGGTGTTCACGACATCCAGAAGACGGTCTTCTGCGCACCAGCATTCTGTGCCGCCACCGTCTTCGAGAAGACAGTCTACAGGTAAGAAAATAAGTTTTTTTTTTATTATTGATAAGATCGCGTTTGTCAACGATAGAGCGCGCTTGCCCAGTCTTGAACCTCTTAACATGACACAAATTTTGTTCTTGTACAGTCAACAATAGTATACTGTTATCAGGAGTGAAAATAACTGATTTAGGCCCGAGACGGCGCCAATAGTTCGAGGGTCTAAATAAGTCTTTCACCCGAGGTAAACACTGTGCTTTTCATAACGAATACAAGGAAAGTAAAAATCAAAACACGAATCTGAATCTGTTGAACTCATCGTGTTAATACATATCTCTGCTACACGAAAGTATGAACAAACGTCGAAAAAACAAATGAAGATCGGATTACCGCTTTCCCGACTGTTTAGTATTTTTCTTTTTTGTATGACCGGCCAGCTATTCAGCCATAATAATTTCATTATTGTTTTTTTTAATGATTTGACGGCTGTCAGTTGAAAACGATTCTCCTTGGGGCAGTCCTGATACAAGAAAGCTCGCGTAGTAAATCATAAAAGTTTTGTAGTTTCAATCATATCGCTGATTGAATTTCTCTTTGTTTAGAGCCAAATTGCTCTACTGAATTTAACTTTTGTTGTTTCGTTTTTTCGTTGCAAATAAGGTAAACTAATGGTGGCTGTTTTTCTCTCTGTTAACTATACAATGTGTTTTGTCCCAGTTGACGAAGGTAGACAGTTAGATCATTTGTTTCAACAGACATCTTTATTACCGCCTCCCGTGGTGGAAACATCCTCTCGTTCCTGTGACTGTTCTAGGCTGTCGCTATTGATAGCTTTCCATTGAAATATCGTCGCTGTTTTCACGTTGCTTTCTTGTTTTGTGTTTCTCTTGTTAAGTATAATTTTTCATTCACATTTTATACGACCGATTCAGTCCACTTAAATTATAAGGGAGCGAGCTCAATTCCAAATCGAGAAGAAGTCCTGAAACTGCTTTTACGAACCTTAAAATCATATTGAATTTCATAACAGGAAAAGATGTTCAGAAATAGTAAAAAGAAGGAGTTTATAAATTAATGTTTCCATTGCCAGTAACGACTTGATTATACAAATATTTACATACATTTTTTATACCTACATCTATTCTACAGTGTATTCCAATCAAAAAACGTCGCATTTGAATTTGTTGTTAGTCTTTTCCAATTCAAAATCCAAAGGGAAATGCCCATCAGCCATACAAAAAAATGCCTGAAACGAACAACAATGAAATATACGCCAAATTGCACTGAAAAACGTAGGGAACCCATTATAATTTCAATAATTATCAAAAACCTCGGGAGAAGCCAGAAACAAAACTTTTTTCTAAAATATAGGTTAAGTCAAGGTTAAGGATTAATATGCAATAATTAAACAACAAAACAGCATTTAAATGTTATAATCATCATTAAAAACCACTAGTAGTCATCATGAAACTCTACAGGAGGATAAATATTGGATTGGTACCGAGCCCATGGTAAGTACCATATTATTGCCATAGTGTGGGCTCAATAATATGTAAATAGGCAAGAGAACTAGGGAATCTCAATACTTACAGCTTGTGGTGTTATCTATGCCTGTATTAAACAACGTCACTTCTTCATCATACACACAACTTCATCAGTTTGCACTGATATGAGATTACGTATCATCCTTGCAATATCGAGATAGCTAGATACAGTGTACGTTTCAATCCATTTTTAAATGTACACGGTCCACAAGTCCAAAACAATATCAGAATCGTATTTAAAGTAGGTTCAGGTCCGTCGTCATTTAGGCGGGCCAATCTAAGTCGTGTCAAAAATGGGTAACGTGTGCAGAAGTAAAATCAAAATCCTTAAAAAATAGCCGCAGTCGTCGTTATAAGACTATATCCCGAATTAACTCGAGTAGCAAAAGTAAAAGTGCGCAAAACCATGAATCGATTTATTCAATCCGAAAAAATGAAATTGCATTAATGTCAAACTATTTATAAGGCAAAGGACATGTGATGCATACAGCCTACGATACGTTTTTTAATTCGAGTTTTTTTTGTTTTAATTAATATTGACACGCAAATACTATTTTAATTAGATTTACGGTATAAATAGGTCGAATAATATTAAATGAATGATAATTGTGCAATAATTCTATAAAATAGTTGGTTTGACAATTTCTGTTTGGCTCAATGTCGGGTACTCATGTCAAATAAACACTGACCGCCATTAAAAATTAAGAATGACTATGACGGATATCAAAGTAAATATTTTAACTATCGTTTTATTTTCACCCTAGGTATACAAACTTGAGAAATATTTCTTAATACATACTTTATTCTAAATAGAATTAAGGACTTTCATTAGTTTTTGTCTATTTCAGGCATTTTTTGGGCGTTTGCCTTTCCGATCTTTCTTTCTATATAAATCACTTATTGGTGCGTAGGAATATTTAAAAAAGTCTTTGCTTCAAGCTCATATCGTTAGTTAAGTTAGTGCTGTGATACCCCAGCTACTGCTGCTAAGGTATAATCTATTATCTACAGTGAATCAAACAACCAAAAAGGTCTACAGTACAAATAAGTCGACTATAACCCTTTAAGCCTTAGTTTCAATCTAACTTGGCCATTAACTATGCCCACAGAAACATTCGTGTTCCAAATAGTTAGACATATTTTGTTGAGGTAGATAACGGTGCCGTGCTTATAGCTCGTAAACGCGCGCGATTACCTGAGACGCTAAATTAGATAGTTAGTTTATCAAGTTCTGCATCTCATTACGTCCGCTGTATTATGTTTTGTAGTCATTTTAGATGGTCAGAGATTACAAAAATTAAAAAAAAATCTTATATCGCGTACGCTGTGGAAACTTTTGACAAGTTGTAAGCTGCAAGCTGTAAGCTCGCGGTCGGAACGATGTAAGCTCGCGGTCGGAACGATGTAAGCACGCGGTCGGCCTGTCAGCCCGCGGTCGGCACGATGTAAGCAGCTGCAGCAGTGTCGTTGCGGTGCCGATATAGTGCGCTGTATGGCTCAGAGGTACTTACAGTTGAGTTATTGGATGTGAATTGACGAAAACCACAGAATTCACTTTAGTTCAGTTTATTACACGAAAGTACGTTGGATGCTAATCCGCGATTATACGGCTACGCGGTTATACGGCAGCTATTGGTCAACTAAATAATTATACAAGTTAATAAAATATTTTGTAAAGATTAACGCCTGCGTGGTTTGGCACTAATCTTAGGGTTGGTTGTTATTTGGATGATATGGTTTGGTGGTTGGTGCACGATCACCGATTTAATTATACGAATGAATAAGCTATATTGAATAATACAGTTTATGATAATTATAAAGTGGTAAATCTAAGCTAAATTAGCATTAAGATGGTTTGATTTGAAATAACGCGATTGGTAGTCGAACACGTACTAACTGGTAATAGTTGTGATACATGCATTTAAGGAATTTTTATAGAAAAACAAAATATTGGAATGCTTTGCGGCAGCTTTCCGGCAGCTTTTGAGTTAGGCAACGGCGTTGCCTGTACGTGAACCGTACATGTGTCATGACCAATTGTGTCCCAAACTAAATAATGCAGATTGTTGTTAATCTATTTAATACTAATAAACTGAAAACATTTTCTTCTATACTTCCAGCTGCCCAAGTCCACGTAACCGCCAATCCCCTCGACTCTGCAGCCAGCACCATCCCAGCGGGGCGGACCACCATCGTGGTCCAACAGCCTTCGCTGTCACTGGACTACGGGGGCTGCGCGACCATCCTCGTGCGGGATGGAGAGGATCGACGCAAGAGCAGGGTCTGCAGCGACCACATACAGCAGCTGCTAGACGTCACCAGTCAGTTCACGTCCGAGGACCTGCATGAGTTTGATAAGAGGTAAGATATTTTTAGTTCTGGAGTTCCTAACCGTTGCAAATCCATCTAGCACCCCTTGCCTGATCCCCGGCAAGGGGTGCTAGATGGATTTGAAAATTACTGGACGCTAATTCCGAGGGAGCAGTGACCTAGTGCTAGACCAAGTAACTGGATAAAGTTATTTGCTGCCATTCGGCACGCGTTCGAGTTATTATATTTTCCCTAATAAACAAGGGAGCTGTAATAATTATAGTTGAAAATTGGAGCGGCATCCATTGTAAAGGGTTGGGGACCACCGCTTTCTGATTCTAAAACTGTTATAAATATGTTTACGATTTCTCAAAAGGATAGTAAATCAAAGTCTTGCTGGGGTGTCTGTTGCGCCACTTCTTCTCAGCTATAACACTCGGAAGTGGTGACGGGGAACTTTGACGTTGAGAGTGTTAGTTCTCAGCCCAATTTGAATAAACGACTATTGTTTTCTATTCAAATGGACAGTTATATCGTGTTTTATTGACATTTAAAATGTCGTCTGAGTAGAATGGAGTGGAGATTATTTCCTTAAAAGGCCTTATGTGAATATTATGGGTGTTATTCATCATAATTTCGATGATTTCTTGTCAAAATAATATCCTTTGTTAACGTAATAATTCTGCATCTCCTCTAAGTATTTGATGGCCTCTTTGAACCTTTGTGTGGGAGTAAAATGATGGCCTATTCGTAATTTTGCCGCAGACCGCTTCAACAGAACAGCAACAAGGGAACAATAAGGAAATGAGCCTATTTCCGCCATGACACTTAGAGGTGTGGCTCCGGACGACCTGCGTATTTAACTAATGGTGTGGTACAGTCATTCAGAGGAGCTCGTGGCTAAATAACATCAGCTGCACCGGTCGATCTTCAAGGTTAAGCAACGCTAGCCAAGTTTGGTCTGTGGATGGGTGACCATCTTAACATATCGAGTTTCCTCCGTGCCTCGGAAAGCACGTTAAGCTGTTGGTCCCGGCTGTCATTTGTAGATCTTTGGCAGTCGTTACGGATAAACAGAAGACAGTAAATCTGACTCCAGTCTTGCCAAGAAATACCGTGTTACCCAGTTAATAGGTTGTGGAGGTCTGGTAGGCAGTCCCTACACGTAAAACACTGGTATTCAGCTGAATCCAGTTTGACTGGAAGCCGACTCCGATGTAGTTGGGAAAAGGCTAGGCAGATGATGATGTGGTACAGTCAGCGTCGAAAATATCTACTGATCAACAACCCAGCTACAAATCATGTGAAGACCAATGACGTATTATTATAGACACGTCATAAACCAACATCACGGCACTTAAAAACGGCAAAAATACTAGATAGCTACTAATACGCATGAAGAAAGGGAAAGAATATATGTCACCGTACGGCGGGATGCCTGTTGCTAGAGGGAGATAAATATACATCTTCAGTTACGTCACAGGATAAGTAATAGTCAAATTGACATCAAAACAAACGTAGTGTCGCGCGACAGGTTGGTGCGTAACTAAGCGCAATGTGGCCAAATTGGCTTCATTTCATGTTGTCATTTTAGAGTGCGGACAACGTATCTATAGTTTTATATATCATTGGTGAAGACAATGAAATTAGCATGACAGATGGGGTTTACGCAAAATGGCCGCCCGTCACCACTTCGTAATATTTAAGCTAGGAAGAAGAAGTGTGCAACTAAGCCCCAGCAAGACATCTATCTGTTGAGTTAGAAGAACTTATATTTTTACGAAAGGGAATTTGCACGCGATTTTTATTTGCAAAATGAATTACTTATAAGCTCTAGAAAACAATCATGAAATTATTTTTGAAATATCTTCATCAGCGATGAATTTATGAAGCTTCAAAGATTACAATAATTAGAACAAGAAGTCCGATATGGACTTTGACGTCAAAGTCCATGACGCCTATAGTTGTCATAGAAAACAGTATTTTCGCGAGTGGGACAGATAAGATAAGATAAGATAAGATGGGACAGATAAATTTGATTAAAATAATTATATCTCGTTTGTTTTTCAAGCAATTTTGATTGTATTTTCACTGTTATATAGTATTATATCTATACAAATACATAAAAGAAAGCCGTGTTAGTTACGGCTTTGAACCAAGAGGCGGATATTTTTTTTCCACGGAAACGGGAACTATGCTGGTAAAAGTGGGGCGAAGCCGCGGGGGACAGCTAGTTTTTGTATATTTTTAGGTAAACTGTTTAGATAATAAATATATTATTTTCATGCATATACCCTACTAGTGTGTGCCAGTGGCTTCGCCCGCGTGATCCCTAGGGAAAATACTCCTGGAATATAACGGGTGTAAGGGACAGCCCTTCTCAAACTGATAGGGTGATTTCAGTAGATATATCGTACTAAGTTGACCGGTACTTGAAATTATTTCAGGAACTTTATGGGAATCCAATAAAACTGATTTGTTTAATTACCTCACTCGCAATGTATCGCTACCTCTGCAAAACGCACGCAGCGAACGGCAGCGCAGCGAGCTTTCGAAAGGACAGCTGCGCCCGCGCTACGTTTTAACAGCTGATTTCATGCGTCGTTCATGAGATTTTTTTTTTATTTTTTTTTTATTTTTTTCTTTTTATCTGTTTTATTTACATTAATGGAGTTCTGCATACAGATAATGTAACTTTACATTGAAATAAAGCAAAAAAAAAAAAAAAATCGAAAAAAAAAATTAAAAAAATACTGAGGAAATTTCCACTGGAATATGATTCAAAATAAGGAGCTGATTGCACCCTGTTAATTTGTGGAGGGCTGTCCCTTACACCCTGTATATAACCTATCCACCCTCATATTACCCGTTCCCATGGGATTTCCGGGATAAAACTCATCTATGTTCCTTCTCGGGTCTCAAACTATAATCCTACTAATATTATAAATGCGAAAGTTTGTGAGGATGGATGTATGTGTATGTATGTTTGTTACCCTTTGGTATGTAGGTAGCTGAAGACCCAGAATAACACATAGGCTACTTTTTATCCCGGAGTTCCCGAGGGATCGGGATTTACACGGGAATAACGAGAATTTATACGCGGACGAAGTCGCGGGCGGCCTCTAGTTATACATATTTATCTTGTTAATTTGTGAGTATTTATTATATATTTATAATGTATATGCTATAGTTAGTAGGTATGTATATATTATTCATTTTAACAGGTTCGATCTGGCGGTGGAACTATTGATTCCACCTGACGCAATCGAATTTATACTTTATTTTTATACTTTATCTTTGAATAATTATCAATCGCATTTAATTCTCCGTGTTGCACCTACCACTATTCTCTGCTTCACTCAAAGGTTGACTGGTAGAGAATGGCATTAAGTCCACTAATTTCATCCAAATCAGTTCAGTGGTTCAGGCATAAAGAAGAGACAGACAGTTACTTTCGCATTTATAATTTTAGTAGGGTTTGTATGCAAAGTGACCAATATTTTCGACGTAGACTGTAGTTACTCTTTACATTGATGTGTGTTAGGAGTCCGTCGGGTTGTAATACTAGGAAGGTTTAATTAAATGCGAATTACATTGAAACGATCCCGTGCAAACATATGAGCAGTTAGGATGTCGACCGTTCTTGATGGAGAGTTCAGCTCGAGTGCCGCTCCAAAGCTGCGTGGCGTCGTCGCCGCTGCTGAGTCCTTGTCATGCTTTCGTGCGGCGAGTCACGTACGCCACTCGATGACGTAGCACGGGTGAGCGCAGGCAGCGCGCGCGGCGCGGCGTCTCATTGTTGGGTTCGATTCCCAACAATGTGTGCGATGTGTTTGATGTTCGTAGTGCATTATTCGTATTGGCTAATGGTCCGTAATGGTTCCGGAGATAGAGTTACAAATGTACGTCTGTGTAATAACAATACTAGGGGCAGTGGTGTACAAAATTGCTCGTGGCTAAATTATAACAGCCGCACAGGTCAATCTTCAAGGTTAAGCAACGCTTGCCGAGGTTGGTCTGTGGATGGGTGACCATCTTAGCATACCGAGTTTCCTCCGTGCCTCGGAAAGCACGTTAAGCTGTTGGTCCCAGCTGTCATTTGGAGATCATTGGCAGTCGTTACGGATAGTCAGAAGCCAGAAAATCTGACACCAGTCGTGCCAAGGAGTACCGTGTTACCCAGTTAATGGGTTGTGGAGGTCTGGTAGTCAGCCGCTCCACGTAAAATACTGGCATTCAGCTGAATCCGGTTTGACTGGAAGCCGACCCCAATATAGTTGGGAAAAGGCTGCAGATGATGAGTGGTGTACAAAATTTAAATAGGTTTATTTATTTATTTGAGGTTTGAGTTGGAAACAAAGCAACTTTTTTATAAATAGGGTTTCCTGAAATGCACGCTGCAAGGCACCCGGTGGCAGGACTGATGCGTCAGCTTAACATATTATGTCCAAACGCTGATTATTGAAGTGAAAACTTGTTTAGCGCCGTTGAGCACTTTTCTTGAGATGGGTATAAAATGTTAAACTCGCGTCAGGACCCGTGACCTGATCGAAAATTCGTAAGACGATGACACGTCAGGACACGTGACCTGATCGAAAATTCGGATAAAATAAAACGGATGATTCTAAAATGCACAACGTTAATGTTCAAGTTTTCACTTCTGCCGGCACTCCCGGAGTGCAACCCGTTGTTTTTTCTGACAATTGACATCAATTCATGTTTACGTCTAAGTCGGTTTTTAGCCGCAAAAACCAGAGGAGGTTCTCATGTCGACGCGTATATATATTTTTTTTTTTTTTGGACAAGCCCGCCACACATTCCCAACCACTGCAACTCCTGAAAGCCAGAATCAACAGTGGCGACCACCAGAAAAACGCCGAGTTAATGAAACCCGACGAGTCCCGGAGAAACGATTCAACTGTCTTGGATCCCGCAACGAAATTAATCAGAAGAGTACAGCGGAGGAGTAGGAAAAATAAATATAATTTCCACTTCCCTCCATATCAAGCAGGAGACAGATTAGAGCTAGGCCAATAGGCACCAAGGGACATATACAACTGGGTTAGGCCCAGTTGCCAAGCACCACGGATTATATATTAACATTTAAACTAATGGGTCCTAAATTGTGAGCTACTTTTGATTCCAGTAATAGGTATGGCAAAATCGCCTGAACGCACGGAAATTTGTTCTGGTTTCTACAAGGTCCGTATAGTAAACTACTCCAGATTTGACCTGAATACTATCTAACATAACATTACGTTCAGTCTGCCAAAGAATACACTCCCACAAGATGTGATGTGCGGATTGTTCGTATTCAAAGTCAGCTGTAGAGCATTGACATAAAGGTGAAGCCACAAGCCTAAAGGAAAATAATTTACTCTTAAAGTTGCCATGACCTGTGAGAAATTGGGCAACACAGTGATCCACCTCCAGCCATGTCTTCTCCAGCCGCTCACGAACGGATGGAAAAAACTGGTGGAGGTGTCGGCCCTTGATGGAATCTTCCCACCTACATTGCCATTCGCATAAAAGTGCCTCCCAGACGTCAGTCTGGGGTTTTAATAATTTATAGATCTTAGCACGGTCGCGTTGCGATAAAAACTCTCTCTCACGCGTATATATTGTATACTTTTTATGTATGACAACGCATTACTTTTTTCGAGGTAGAGGACCTTTCGCCTATGGCGCCAACTGTTGGCGTAAATTTTCCTGGAAATCCTCAATAAGTTAAAATAATTTTAACTTCCTATAATAAAATTTATATTATTAAAGCGGATGTTTTTGGCTGTGTCTGTTACGCTTTTATGACTAAATCGCCAATTTTGATGGATTTGGTCCAGAGAGATGTATGGGACCCTGGGTCCTGGAGTTCTTTAAAGGGAGGACTTTTCGGATCTTTCATGAGTCTGCAATTAAAACGTAAACACAAATGCCTTTGTTTACAGGCGTTTGGTAGAGTCTAGAAGAAAGTATGGTGTCGAATATGGACCTTGGAGCGACTGTGTTCGTTCGGACATGGACCGTGACACATACTAGCCTAGGAACTGCTCGTGTTTCCTTTTAAGTTCAGAATATTAGTTAGTACAATCTTGGTTATAACTCAGTACCAAATAAGCTGTGTAGAAGGTCATGAGGGGCTCGTGGCTAAAAACTAACAGCCGCACAGGTCGATCTTCCAGGTTAAGCAATGCCTGCCAAGGTTGGTCTGTGGATTGGTGATCATCTTAACATACCGAGTTTTTTCCGTGCCTCTGAAAGCATGTTAAGCCGTTGGTCCCGGCTGTCATTTGTAGATCTTTGGCAGTCGTTACGGATTGTCAGAAGCCAGTAAATCTGACTCCAGTGTTACACCAAGAAGTACCCTACCGTTAACGGGTTGTGGAGGTATGGTAGGCAGCCGCTCTACGTAAAATACTGGTATTCCGCTAAATCCGGTTTGACTGGAAGCCGACCCCAATACAATTGGGAAAAGGCTAGGCAGATGATGAGAGGTTCATGAGTTATTTCTCATGCCGCCCGTCTCCCAGTTGCCCACAAATTGTCTAACACGTTATACGTCACTAAGTATGTCTGACACGAGCCTCTAACACGGTCGTAGATCTGACATATACATACTTGTAAGAATCGTCAGTGGAAAAAGCATTAACAAAAGAATAAAATACACAGAACCTACATTTCTCGATTTCTGGAAGTCGATCCAAGGCTCTGTTCTTAGAAGTCAGAGAATAAGCTTTGTAGAAGTAAGAAAATAGTTGCAATGGTTAACAAAAATAGCTCAAAAGAATAATAGAAATACCTAGTAAAGAACTATTGTAGCCTTTGACTTCGTTTGTAACTGAAGAAAAATATTCTACGAGAGAGGATTTCCCAGAAATATGAAGCAAAAGTTCTTAAATACGATAATAATTCTCGGTACTTATCCTCAGGCGAGCTTCTGTTTGAGAAACTATCTGTAACATAGTTTTACATGTACCTTAAACGTTTTAAATCTTCGTATCAAATTATTCCATAATAATAGCTGAAGAGTTTGTTAGGTTGAACGCGCTAATCTTAGGAACTGCTGGTTTGAATTGAAAAAATCTTTTAGTGTTGGATAGCCCATTAATCGTGGTAGGCTGGCTATCCTAATATATAAGTACTTCTTTCCATTGGGTGACTGATAGATAACGCAAAGACGCTACTGGTCAAAGAAAGCTGATATTTGACATGTAGGTATCTTGGATAGTGTAGGGGTTACGGGCAGCGGTACCTACAACGTTGCTGTATGTGTACCGACTACATCACTCCACGAAGGTTGAGGAGATCGTGGAGTACATGAAGGTGAAGACCAACTGGACCTTGAGGGTCGAGAAGTTGGAACCGCGTCACAACACCAACTTCAAGTCGTTTGTGGGGCGGGTTCCGACACAACATCTCGACAAGTTCCTAAAGGAAGAGTTTTGGCCGAAGGGTGTAGTTTACCGACGTTTTCGTGGCAGGCTATGTAACACCGCGCAGCGTAACACGACGCCGTCACTTCGTGTCTTAGTGTTTCAATTTTTATATGTATTAGTTTATTTTTATATTTTGTTGTAAAGGTGTATTTTATTTTGTATGGGCTACTGTTGCCTGAAATAAATGAATAATAATTACGATTTTCCCTAAGAATTTTGGGAAATCTCAGTACCCTCTCTAAAAAAAACAGGATATACGCGTACGGAGACGCGTGCAAAAGCTAGTAGGCTATACATATAAATAAAAAAGAAATAAATAAATATATAAATAAAAAATAAATAAAAATATATACAAGTCACATCAACGTTCGTAACAAAAATGTACAGTCTTCACAATTTTTATTTTTTCGGCACTGTGTTTCGAATAATGACAGTCACGACGTAAGGACAGACACACAGACAGAGATACTTTTATTTTCGCATTTATAATTATTATAAAGGATATTTCGATATTATAATAGCAATAGTTAGCTATTACCTGCGACTTTGTACGCGCATATTCCATTTTTTCCGTTCCAGTGGGAATTTTGGGAACAGATTATACATAAAAACCATTTTTCTTTAATCACTCTATCTATTGCTGAAAACTTTACTAAAATCCATTGAGTATTTTAAAAGGTCTAAGCGAACAGACAGCGGAAGCGACTTCATTTTATATGATGTAACAATCTCATATATATAAATCTCGTGTCACAATGTTTGTCCTCAATGGACTCCTAAACCACTTAACCGATTATAATAAAATTTGCACACCATGTGCAGTTCGATCCAACTTGAGAGATAGGATAGTTTAAATCTCATTTTTTTTGCAGTATTATTTAGGAGCGGAAAATGTGACGCAGACGAAGTTGCGCGGGACAGCTAGTGATATTATAAGTAAAAAGGTGTAGATAGGTTACCTATACAACATTCGATCTTCAAAAACGTGTAACCTACGTGACGTGTGTCCATTGACGGCGCAACGCGACACTGAGGTCAAGTGTGGCTAGTTAGCCACATTTTAACGTGTCGCTTGCTGAGCGCTTATAACCTATCTACACCTTTTTACTTATAATATCATTGCGATGTAAAGATATGTAAAGATAAAGATGATTAACTACTTAGGTAACTTGAAAACCCATCGTTAAGTTTTATAGCTTTGCTAAACTAGCAGTAGACGTCATAGTTTTAAAAACCTATCGTTTTATCCTCAAAAATCTTAAGGCATTATGTTACCATTGAAACGCTACGAAGTTTTACAGGCCTCTAACTATAATTAAACAAAACGTTTACTACTAAACCAACAAAACGCTTCGCGTGCAGCCACAGAATAACACTTAAAAGCTAATCACACAAATTAACACCATTCCTTGAAATCAGTCATTAAACAAAAGAAACCACAAATCATCACCATTCGACTTCAAGACTTCAACCTCAGCCATAACTCCAAGAAGCCCGGCTTCAACTTAGCCGCGTAAAAGCCTCCTTTGTGACATTCTCTTTTTAAAAGATAAAAGGCGTTTCTTTTTTCTTTTGTGTGAGGTAATTTGCTTTGCTCGCCTCGGGCGGCGACACAACTTTTTTAAATGTTGCCATCTCTTGCAAGCGGCGGCTGTTATATTCAATTGTCGGTGAGTGGGGGTCCTTAATTGGGTGGCGGCGTGAATGGGATACTTTATTGGCGCGGTCTTTTTTTGTGTTAAGGGTGTGACTTTCAGGAATTTTTAGATGAAAATTACGGTTGAAAGGTTTCGCAGCTTTCCATTCTTGATGCATTAGCTTTTACATACCTCACCACGTACCTTATTTATGGTGACATAACGTTCCCACTGCTGGGCAACAGGTCTTCTCCCTGTAAGAGGGAGAATTAGAACCAATTGCCTGCTTCTCGGTCTTCTACAGACTGTACTTCGGTGAGTGTGCCCAAGAACTCCACGACCTCATCCCCCCTTCTACCATCGAACATCCAGACGCACTACAACTTACCATCCCCTTGTTGCTATTCCACCAATTTGCACTAAGCGTCTCCAAACGTCTTTTATAATGCGCACAGTAAAGGAGTGGATGTCAGAACTCTGTCAGATTCTCCGAACGCTTACTCTTAATCTCTTCAAAGTTAGAGTGGACAGGGGTAAGCTCGCTTCATCGTAGACTTTGTCTCTGTCATCTCTGACCAAGACTACAACAGTCAAGAACAAACCCATTACAAATAAAAAAATATTGTTCAGAATGTTGGTATTCATAGTTTGGTGTTAGATTACATTCGGCTAACAGTGTAAAATGCATATCTAAAATACAAAACGATTTACTGCCTATATTTTTTTAGTTTATGTTTGTTACTTAGTATCTGAGCATCCAGCCGACTGTCTGAATATCACATGATGTTTTCGAAGTGGTTTGGTCTTAGGAGAAATTGTTTATGGTGCGAAAGCGTTCTCCCTCGTCGACCACATCACTGATAAGATACTATAAGAATAGATAGTTGTCAAACGTGACAATAAGTCATAAAAATTGTTTTAGTGGTTTTAATACCCTAGCCACATAACCTAACTAATACATAGAGAAGGGTAGCTAATCTTCACTTTAGAAGCAAACTCCTGGTATCCTTCCGGATCCTATCCCCTCATAAATATAAAATGAAAAGGAACGTGAATATTCACCACATTTGAAATGCCATTAAATCTCAAATACCGAGCTAACTCATCTCTGGGGAATGAGGGACATATCACAGTTACATGCAGAAGGTACACTGGACTTTTGAGCTAGACTTACTCCATTTCATATTATATAGAGCTTCACATTATATACAGCAGTAAGGGCCGATCTTCAAGGGTAAGCAACGCTTGGTAAGGTTGGTCCGTGGATTGGTGACCACCTTAATATACCGGAGTTTCCTTCGTGCCTCGGAAAGCACGTTAATCCGTTGGTTCCGGCTGTCATTTGTAGATCTTTGGCAGTGGTTACGGATTGTCAGAAGCCGGTCAAGCAAATCTGACTCCAGTCTTGCCAAGAAGTAACGTATTACCCAGTTAATGGGTTGTAGTAGGTCTGGTGCCTAGCCGGAAACGGCTGCCTAGCCGTTTCATGTAAATTCTTGCTCTGAGTCCGGAAGCCGATACCAATATAATTGGGAAAAGGCTAGGCAGATTATGACTTCATGCACACAAATGTACAGAGGCGGACTTAATGCCTTAGGCATTTTCTACCAGTTGTAAAGGACGCTCAGGTAGAATACTTTCAAATAACAATGTCAGTTATCGTTTTCACAATTTGGTTTAATTTTCATATTAAATCACACACACAGAAAATTCTTCAAGAACGATAATATTAAGCACAGGAGCTGGTTGAGACAACCTTTTAGTCGGACCGCTATCGAACGAATGTCCCCCTCACTATACCACTACTACCCACTATAACTCCCACTACTTTGCCGCTAAGGCGGTCGTTTAAAGTGCAAGTCAATACACCTACTTTTAAAGTGTAACAGCTCGGCCATCCGTTCCACAACGAGTCCCATCGTTGGATGTTTTAACTTAGTCTATTGGAAATTTTTCTTGAAATATAATTTTAATTTACAAGATAACCATGATATCACATATTTTCATTGAGATAGCAATCATTACTTATTTTCTTTTAAATAATTAGCACAACTTAAAACTAGAACAATTGAAACTACAATAATACGATTTAAGCTTAAAACTAGAACAATTGAACCTTCTTAATCATACTACTTATCATATTTTTACTATAGTCTAAGTTCAGTTCGTGACATTGAATACGCTTTCACGTCGACTTACTTTTACCTAACACCAGTCCATGACCTTGACTGGGAACTTTAAGCATCATTACACATGCATTGGTCGGTTACCTTGACCAATGCAAAATGTGTCTTAGCATCACCATCAACATTTCGTACTTTTACTTGACTTAACGTATGGTCCATGACCTTGACCAACGCCTTGATGTTAATTAGTCTTTTATCGACCACCAGTCCATAACCTTGACCGGGGTCTTTAAACAACGTATACATTGGCCGGTTACCTTGACCAATGTATACAAATCTTTTGGATACACAATGAACCATGACCCAGTCACTGTGAATCCCTTTAACTACATTACTTTGAAACTTTTCCTTTTACTAATCTTTTTATTATTTATTCATCTTTCTCACTTTCTTCGTCCTTCTCACTATATTCGCCCTTCTTACTACATTCGTCTTTGTCACTAAATTCACCCTTCTCATTACATTCATCTTTCTCGTTACTTTCATCATCACTTGTTGACTCATTAGAGTCAGAAGCAGGATCACAAAAACTAAGCCACGGGGATATCTTGTCCAGGGATACTACAGCTTCATAACGTCTACCTTTTTTTGTAAGTGGGGTATCCTCGATAACGAACCTATCATTAGGAAGGACTTTTTTTATTCTGTAGGGTCCTCCACATTTAGCTTCCAATTTCTTGGATTGACCTTCAATACCCGTAATCGCTCTAATAACCTTTACAAGATCTCCAGTAGCGAAAGAAACACCCTTTTTCCTCTTCTTGTCAAATCTTTCTTTATCCTTATTTTGTTGCTTCTTTATCAATTGTTCAACATCTGACCTCATTTTAAACAAATTATTTTCCGAAGTTGGGGGCAGAATATCAGAGACGATTTCATTTAATTTACCTTGAGAAGGGTTTAAGACATTTATACCAAATAACAGTTCTGAGGGGGTCTTTTTGGTAGTCGCGTGCGGAGTTGTATTTATTCCTAACTGTATGTTTGCCAAGTGCTCATCCCAACAGCCGTTGAGTTTATCGTGGTTCATGGCTCCTAACGCTGCTAGTATAGTTCGGTTGTAACGCTCTACCTGTCCGTTAGCACGTGGTGTAGCGACGGCATTGTAAATATGTTTAATACCACTAGCCTTTATAAAATCTTTGAAAGTTTTACTTGTAAAACTACTTCCCTGGTCCGTAATGAGTCTATTAGGTGTACCAAAGTAACTAATATGCTCACGAAATACTTTAACGCTGGTGGCAGATTTTGTATTACGAACCGCCGTTAGATTGATGTACTTTGTAAACGCATCGATGATGACTAATATATACGTATTTCCCCGCCTTGTTCTAATAAATGGCCCTAAGTGATCAGCATGTATTGTGTGAAATGGTTTGCTGACTTTAGAGATTGGATGTAACTCACCAGCCTTTGCACCACTAGTTAGTTTATGATGAGCACATTCCATACATGCCGAAACATATTTCTTTACAAAGCGTCGCATCTTAGGGAACCAATATAATGATGATATACGCTGAAGTGTTTTTTCGAAGGCAAAATGCCCGACATCATCGTGATTATTTCTTAAAATCTGCCAACGAGCACCTTTGGGTACAACCCACCGTAAATTGTCTTTGTCGATTATCCGATAAATTCGTCCATTTTTGTTTTTATAATTTTTATGTATGTCTGCCATCTCTTTAGTTTTAGGATCATTTAGAATTACAGATATACGTTTAATCTCATCATCAGCTTGCTGGATAGTAGTTATCCAATCTTCTGTATTAATAGCAAGGACATCTAAGATATTACTATCATTATAACTGTGATCACTCTCAATTGGGGCCCTACTTAGAGCATCGACATGTGCCATTTTATCACCTGACCTAAACTCGATTTCGCAGTCGAACTCTTGGAACTGTACCCACCATCGAGCAATACGCGGTATCAAATCGCGTTTTGTCAATGTTGTGCGCAGGGCATTACAATCAGTAACGATTTTAAATTTTATTCCTAATAGATATACCCGGAATTTACTCAATGAAGAAATAACAGCAAGGGTTTCGAGCTCAAAAGAGTGTAATTTTTGTTCGTCAACGGTTGTTTGTCTACTATAATAAGCCACCGGCTGCAGAGAACCAGCCTCTCCCATTTGCATCAGGATACCAGCGACACCCGATTTACTTGCATCAGTATGAAGCTGAGTCTCTGCATCCGGTTTATACAGTGCCAATACAGGGCGTTCTATTAAACATTTCTTTAATTGTACAAACGCGTCCGACTCTTCCTTGCTCCATTTCCACACCTGATTCTTCTTTAAGAGACCCGTCAAGGGACGTGCTATGGTAGCAAACCCTCGAACAAACCTCCTAAAGAAGCTTGCTAATCCAAGAAATCTCCTAACTTCGTGTATATTTTTGGGAACGGGAAATTTTGACACGGCTTCTATTTTAGACAAGCCTGGTCTTATGCCAAATTTGCTAACTTCAAACCCTAAATAATCAATTTGACTAAAGAAAAAGTTGCACTTGCTCATTTTTAATGTTAAACCACCTTCTTTCAGTAATTTTAATACTTCTTCTAACCTCGTAATACCTTGTTCAAATGAATTAGCCGGAATTAATACATCGTCCATAAATATAAGTGCGTACTTTGCTTGCGATTTTTGTAATATTTTGTTAACAGTACGTTGGAAAACGGAAGGCGCATTAACTAAGCCAAATGGCATCCTGTTGTATTCATACTGGCCATCAGGTGTCACAAACGCTGTTTTATCTCTAGAATTTTCGGCAATAGGGATCTGATAGTACCCTGAATACATATCCAATGTAGTAAACAGATTACTGCCAGCTAACAAATCTAGTTGGTCCTCTATCCTAGGTAATGGATAGTGCTCTCGAATAGTCTTTCTATTAAGAGCGCGATAGTCTACGCATAGCCGCTTCTCACCAGACTTCTTATTAACCAATACGATAGGGCTTGCGTATGGGGAATTAGACTCTTTTATAATATTCGCGTCTAACATTTCCTGGACCATTGTACGCACGTGTCCGCGTTCCGTTTGTGACAGCCTATAAGGGCGATAAACCACTGGTTCAGCATCCTTGAGATTAATCACCATTTCAGTTGTTGTAGTAAACCCCAAATCCTTTAAATTAGAAGAAAAACAGTCTTTATATAGGTCCAGTAATTGTTTTAGAATTTCTTTTTGTTCAGAAGTAATACTATCCCCACACTTAAATGGTGATTCATCCGAGTTACCTTCATGAAATTCCTGAATGGTATTTACCTGCAGGCATTTGTCTAAATTTTGACCTCGTGTTACTAATTCATTCTTTCGGATAATTATATTTTTATTAGTAAAATTTTGTATAAGAATATTCCCAAGACCCAGCTCCAATCGATATTCACCTGGCAATAAATAATGCTCTGAACCGGGACATCCTCTAAACGTACCATGAATATAAACTTGACCGGAATAGTCATACGGAGACTTTATAGGGATTACTCTAATATCACCAGGCGCGATATTAATATCAAAGAGGCTAATTAGGGGAAACTTGACGCTGTCTCCGAGTTGAGTTTCAACCTTTTGAAATATTACATCAGTGGCAGTCTTAATAATTCTTATAGATGGCCTTTCCGTGTATGTGTGGCCCAGTAATACAGGGACATTTATAAGTTCATCGTCAACTACTAGTATTTCCACATCGTTTTCTACAACTCCCTGAATTTCGATAGTTACGTAAGCTAAACCTAATGGTTGATATGGCACATTACCTAGACCCTTAAGCAATGGAGTTTGTACAGTTTGCCATTTTATCCCTAGTTTAAGAGCGTCACTATGTCGGATTAGAGTACCATCGCTTCCGAGGTCAACATGACATTCTGTAATACTGTCATTTAACTTTATTGGCATCTTATATTTATAGTTAGAATTTTGAGTGCTATTTATTTGCATGACAGTTTTAGTGGAAGCTTCGGAAGCATTACTCTTATCCTTTTTATTTGGACAATTTTTCTCTAAGTGCCCTAGCCAATTACATTTTGTGCATTGTACTTTAGGTTTAGTGCATTTAAAGAATGGGTGCCCTGTTTCCTTGCAGTTGTAACATGCAACGCGACTATACCTAGTACTCGACTGGTCATTATTAGAGTTAGGTAATATTTTTTGTGTGCTATGAGTAACTGTACGTTTGTCCTTATCCCTATTCTTGGAATTATCAGGAAGAGCTTTATCTTGTCCAATTTTTACAGTCTTAAAAAACTTTAAAACTTGTTCAGGTTCCGCAAACTCAACTGCTTGAGCACCTAACCTTACTCCACGATCATCAATACCAGCAATTAAACAATCAACGGCACGTTTTCCCGTAATATTACATCGGTTCAACAAGTTCATTTTGGAATAATAATATAATTCTAATGATTCCCCGTATCGAACTCTCAGACTTAACATTTCATTTAGTAAATCAGCATAGTTTTCCCGAGTTGGAAAAGATTCTTTAAGTTTATGCTTCCATTCCTCCCACGAGAACAATACTGTAGGTAATCCCTGGTACCAAGATTTGGCTACCCCACTTAACTTTGGTAAGGCATAATGAATCAACTGCTTATCGTTCCATCCATAAATGTGAGCGCATTCTTCAATCTTACTAATCCATGCATCCATCGTCTGTTCTTTGGACATGGGGTCGTATTCGGGTATAACATTATGGAGAACAGGAAACTTATCACGTTCACCACCATTCTTCATATCTTTCACAATTTCGACAAATTTTTTTAACAACATATTTTGGCTATCGTACCTGCGAGAACGTTTTGGCCTACGTTCACTTCCAGTCGGAGAGCTAATGCTAGGTTCCCGCCGCTTTTCCCGTCGCCGGCGCCGGCGGCTTTCTTGGCGGCGCCGGGATGCTCGTTCGTCATTGCTGCTACTAGAGCTGCTCGGTGAGCGTCGATTTCCTTCATGGCGAACTCTTTTCGGAGCCCTTGGTAACTCCGGTGTGCCATTTCGGGTTGCTTTACTTCTTGGCATATTTATGTTTTATTACTTTACTTTTTGGCGCAGGTAGGGCAATTCACAGGTGCTAATGCCCAGTTATCACACTTCTGAGATGTAAAGGACGCTCAGGTAGAATACTTTCAAATAACAATGTCAGTTATCGTTTTCACAATTTGGTTTAATTTTCACATTAAATCACACACACAGAAAATTCTTCAAGAACGATAATATTAAGCACAGGAGCTGGTTGAGACAACCTTTTAGTCGGACCGCTATCGAACGAATGTCCCCCTCACTATACCACTACTACCCACTATAACTCCCACTACTTTGCCGCTAAGGCGGTCGTTTAAAGTGCAAGTCAATACACCTACTTTTAAAGTGTAACACAGTCAACCTTTGGGTGATGCACAGACAATTAGTGGTAGGTGCAATTTCAGCATTGTAGGGTGGGTGTGTGTGTGTGTGTTGCATCTGATATACTGTAATGGAACAAAAGGAAAAAAAAAACACTTTTATCAAAAATTGGACACAAAAAACGAATAATAAGTTATGTAAATATCACTTTTCAAGCAGTTGCAATTGGAGGAATTTATTTAAGATTGATCACAGCGGGATGAAAAGGGATGGGAAAAGGGATACAGGACATCGCAAGATTCATCTTGGACTCGTACTACGAGTCGAGTATTTTAATTATATTTTAATGCATCCAAAATGTGTGAATGTGTGAGCCTATAAGGCTAAACATAGCGATCCTGACATTAGAATAGGATCTTATTATTGTACCTATGTTTTGCAAATAAATAAATGACGAATGATGAATATGTGTTAAAAATATTGCTTCTGGCGCTTAGAAAGAGTTAAAAAACATAAAGGCAGCTAAGAGTGGTAGTTCTGTATTTTTCTTCTCTATGTTGAAAGGCATACCGTTGCTGGCGGAGCGGAAACACTATCCCTGCGCTACGCTTTGTGTTATAAAACGTATTACTTCCGACCGTTTTAGCTACGAGTACTATTGTGTGGGATGTTAGAGAAATAATTGTGTTTTTATGTGGGGAAGGTTTAGTCGTAGTTCTGGGTTTGGTGGTGAAATTATTTTTCAATCTCTAGTCACTAGTTCACTCTTGGTTTGAAGGCAGATGGGTTATATGTGGACGACGGGAACACAGACGTTGGCAGACAGTTCCACACTTTCTACGCTTGTAATTACGAAAGTCACTCTGCTCGGCTGTCTGTCTGCTACCCCTTCAAATTGTAACACCTGAACGGAATAGGATGCAACACGGGTATGGTCGGCGATAGATAAACTTGAAATAAAGTAGGTACCTACATTGATTTTTCCCTAATATCCCTTCGTAGAAACACGAACAATAAAAAATTAACCGCTTTTTTTTGCTTGTTACTAAAAAACGTCAAGGATCACGATAGAAATCGATTCAGGACAGCTTTATGTCTTTATTTCTGATTTTGATATTTAGAAGATCAATGAATGTAAAGAAAAGAAAAGAAAGAAAAAGCATTTATTCCGCCAGAAGCGACACACAATAACTAAAAATAAATTATCAACTAAAAACAAAATATAATTATAAGAAAACTTGTCAATAAAAAATTAAAACTAAATAAGACGTTTGCTGTCAATGTCAAGGCCGAACATCAACCCACATCAACCTACCACGACTCTCTGGTCACACCATAGACACACCAGAACACAGTTCTACATTTGTCTATGGAGTGACCGTGACATCCGCCACCGACTGACAGTGACAACTGTGACAAGTTGACAACATAATATAAACACAGAAATAATGTTCAAATATGGTATAAATTACATGAAAAACATGAATAAAGATTAAAGTTGTGCGTCGCATCCTAGCAAGAATCGGACTTTGCTCAGCATATGCTGCGATTATGGACAAGTCCAACAGTCAGCAGCGCTGGTTTTCAGCAAAAACCGACGTACGTGTACCTACTCTGTACGTCAGTCAGTGACCCTTATTGCACGGGTATCTGACGTCTACCGTAGACCATATCCTGGGTTATCCCGGAAGTATAAACATATAATTCTCAATATTCTTAACTTTCGAAAACAATTCCACACAAAATGAAACTGAATTTACTGAGAGCTCCGTGTATTTTGCAGAAGTATAGTCTTAATTCTAACTGACCTGTCAGCTTTCATAAACATCTTTCTTCGTCTGTGTTTCCTGATAGCTTCAACCTGACGGTCTTTAAATCAAAAGTGAATAGATTAGCCCAAACACGAACCTGTCAATAAAAAAAACTTCAAATGGCCAACTTCAACAGTCAATGTCTTGGTTAATGTTTTCAAACCACCAACGCTAAGCAAAGGGTACCTACTTGGCCTGTTTGTTCAAAAACCTATAAACCTATCATAATAACCCTATAATCCTGTAAAACTGTATGAATACAAACACAAGGTTCAAAACATCCTCTTACTAACAGGTTATGGGCCCAGTAGATACATCCCTAGGGTACACCGGCGCATCCTTTTCAACGCCGGCGTTAGGAAATTGTATCCCATGCGATAACCTGCACTGCGCCTTATGTTATATGAATTGTAGGCAAGACGATTGCTTCCGCTGACTTTTGTTGAAGAATACCGCAGTCGGGATGTGGGAGCGGGTTGAAATACAACACTAAATGTTGACTGTATTTTTTTGATACTTTTAAACGATTTAAAAATATAATAATAGACTAGTGCTACTATGAGAGACTTTAGTGATTTTTGAAGGCAATAGTGGGAAGTGTACTGAAAACATAATGGTAATTTCAAGCTGTAGGGAAGATCGAGTCTCAGATTTTTTTTTTCTTTTAATCATCACCTATTTTAGCAATTATTCTGATTGATTTATCCTTCGAATTTCGAATAAAAGCATTCCGTTCGGTTACTTTTCTGTTAAGGCCAGTGATACAACCAACTCATGAAACAACCTGCCCCGTTCTCTCGTCACCACGAGTAAACTTTTTGTAACTTTTTTATGATAAAGGAAAAGTAAAATTCTAAATGTGTGGTGAAACATGTAGTGTCAAAATGCCAGCTATTCGCTTCAGTGTCGTCGTCGATGACATGTCATCGGTGTACCCGGTTCCTGATATAAATGAGTAAGTTTATATTATCAGCTTGGTTATTTGAACAAGATCTATAGAGGCAGTATATCTTGTGTTTTTTTTATTACAGCTTTTTTTAAGCAGTTTCGCTCGCGCGAAATTAGTTTTTTTTTTCTGCGGGAATATTACCAGGATGAGAATATCCTGTTAATAGGTTACTGGAATACCTATTCTAGGTCTTATTCCAACCTTGTAAAAATTCCCAAAACCGTTCAGCTAACCTTTTGTTAGCGATCCCTAAATTTAATAAGTATCTTAATGTCAATCAAAATTTTAAAATTTGACAGATAGTTGAAGGTGTCGTATAGCGACGGCGGGATTGGAACGTTCTGACGGTTGAGACATTATTTTGTAAGCCTAAAATGTTATTCAACTTACGATTTTATTAAAGTACCTAGTCGGAAATTGAAAACTGAGTATAATTTCACCTGACACCGCTCACACTTATGTTTTTTTTTAAGGGGTAATCCTCATGGAGGGTCTGTCAGACTCTTACTAACCTAACCTAACAAACAGATTTTATAAAAGCCTAAATGTAAAATTATGACAATATAATTAAGATAGGATACCTTACCGTAAATTGACTTTTAAAGTTTTAAACATGAGAATGGTTTAATTACAAACTCCCTTCTCGATGTATGTAGGTATCAAAATCTTCCCAATTACAAGAATATTCCCAATTACTTGAAAAAAATCGCCTCATTTTTTTTCAAGAAAATCTTATCACATTCCAATCAACAAGAATAATGACGTAACGAGGAATCGAACCCCGAATCAAAAGATATTAAAAACTTCACGATAGGGCTCAAGTCCTGATATCAGCTATTAATTTTCCATTATCGGTCCCCGAGACGGCCCGGTCCGTTCCGGGTCATTCCGGTTCGTTACGGACCGGACCGGCGACGTCCGATCCGTTCACGATATTTTACGTTCGTTATTATTTTAACTTTTTTCCTTGTTGGGGTAGAGTTTACTCTGTTACCTTTAAAATTGGAAGCCAGCTCGCTTTTTGCCTGCAATATAGGTTTCTTTTAGGCAAGCGTGCTCTAACTTAGACCGCATAATCACTTACCATCAAGTGAGATAGTGGTCGCGTGCCTACCAAAAGTAAATAATAAAAAAACTTTTTACAAAAAAATACAACCGACTTCCAAATTAAAAAAAAAACTACAAAGTAAAAAATAACTTTAATTTCGGAAGTCGGTATTTTTGTTAGTATATTCGTAATTTGACTCATAATTGACGGAGTTATGAGGTAACAAACATAAAAAAAAAACGTACAACCTAATTGAGAACCTCCCCTTTTTTGGGAAGTTGGTTAAAAAAATAAAAATACTAAAAGATATTGAAACAAATTCTTCGACATTGAAGCTAATGTAGGGCAGCCGGACAGCATTGCTTGCAGAACAGATGGTCGATGGGGACGAAAAGTCCTGGAGTGGTGACCGCGTCGAGGGTAGCCGATGGATGCGAGGCACACAAAACCGGTCGATGTGGCGACGCTTGGGGGAGCCCTATGTCCGGCAGTGGCCGTCTGCAGGCTGATATGCTAATGATGATGAGGGCAGCCTGATAATGACCTAGATCCTTAATATGCTAGCTGACCCGCGCAACGTCGTCTGCGTCACATTTTCCATTACTGCTCCGCTCCTATTTGTTTTAGCGTGATGATATATAGCCTATAGCCTTCCTCGATTAATGGGCTATCTAACACTGAAATAATTTTTCAAATCGGACCAGTACTTCCCGAGATTAGCGCGTTCAACCAAACAAACAAACAAGCAAACTCTTCTGCTTTATAATATTAGTATAGGTGGGCTTGTGTCCTGAAAAAATCTAATTAGTCCGT
Organism: Ceramica pisi; assembly: GCA_963859965.1. Taxonomy (NCBI): domain Eukaryota; kingdom Metazoa; phylum Arthropoda; class Insecta; order Lepidoptera; family Noctuidae; genus Ceramica; species Ceramica pisi. The sequence continues at coordinate 21,710,183 of OY982547.1, read as the reverse complement.
TAGATTATCAAAAAATATTTGACCCGTGTTTTTTTCCTTTATTACGGGAACCAAAATTGACGTAGTAACGACGCTTTTAAAATTCTCAATACGTCACACCTTCGCATAATTTTAAGTGAGTCGTGACGTCACGAGCCCCCACTCCCGAGTTTTGATGCGTTTTATCTTTGTCAATATTCATTGATTTACAAAAATAAAAAATAAGTGTCCATTAATTTTCAATGCTATAACTGACGGACTAAATAGTTTTGCAATTTGTGGATGTTGGAATCTAGCCTATTCTTCAGTTACTGACTAATTGAGTGACAGACAGACAACGCACAGCCGAAACTACTGGTCGTAGATTAATGATTATTTAGATGATAAGAATAGTTGGTCGCAGTGTTGAACGCAAAGTAGCCTCCACATTATTCCCGAAGTTGATCGAAGTTGAGCGAATACGATAGTGTGGAGGGGCACTTCGCTTCGCCTCGTGCAACTTCGCTTCGCCTCGGGCGACTTCCAGTTGTTGTCGGTTTTTGCGCCCGAGTCAAAGGACTCGAAGTTCGAACACGAAGCGTCTGTCCACACTACTCGAGTCACTTCGACTCACTTCGGTTCGCGTCAGCCATAGTAAATACGCACGTATTTTTATTACGCGAGAGTACACATTGCAACGGCAGTTGCCACATGAACGTTATCCATTATGCCTATCGTGAGCGGAACGGGGGGAACGGGCGACTGAGTTCCTCGCGAAGTTGCTCGAGGTGTGTGACACCTACTTCGGACTTCGGTCAACTTCGGAGAGCACTTCGCTTCGTGCAACTTCGGAATAGTGTGGAGGAAGCACAAGACTTATTATCATGTTCTTTTTCTTTAAGTAGTTAGTTTGTGACAGGTTATATGTGTTCATATGCTGCCACCATGCTGTGTACCATGGCATGCTAAGACAGACCCCAGGGGTCTAATGGTGTGCCTTGTTTAATCTTTAAGACAACAATTTGTGTTTTATAAATAAATAAATAAATAAAATATAATATTGTTTTGATTTTTATTTTTTATATTTTTTTTATCTGACTATGAAGTTCAATCTTTCTACAAACGTCAACACTTGCTTGAGTGTGTATTTTGTTTTATAGTATCATAGTGTGTTAGCTTTTTTGAGGAGCTCGTGGCTAAATAATAACAGCCGCATAGGTCGATCTTCAAGGTTAAGCAACACTTGCCAAGATGTGGATGGGTGATCATCTTAGAATACCAAGTTTCCTCCGTGCCTCGGAAAGCACGTTAAGCTGTTGGTCCCGCCTGTTATTTGGAGATCTTTGGCAGTCGTTACAGATAGTCAGAAGCCAGAAAATCTGTCACCAGTCTTGCCAAGGGAGTACCGTGTGGGTTGTGGAGGTCTGGTAGGCGACCGCTCCACGTAAAATACTGGTATTCAGCTGAATCCGGTTTGACTGGAAGCCGACCCCAATATAGTATGGAATAGGCTAGGCAGATGATGATGAGTGTGTTAGCTTTTATTCTTTTTTTGTTTTGTGCATTATACTCATTGTATAAATTCTAGTTCTTAAAGCGTAACAGACAGATGTGTTGCTGGAGAGTTTGTTGGCCACTTTCTTCTCCACAGCTAAAACACTAGGAAGTGGTGAGGGGCGTGCGTTTTGGGGGACTGTCTTTTGTAGAACTTGTCGTTCAAAAAGTGCTGGCCTGGCTCTCAGCCTAATTTGAATAAATTACTTTTGAATTTTTGAACTTATAGGAAGCAAAAATTTGGCATGTAGTCTCCTTGGAGAGTTTAGGGGAGCACTCAGAGAAAACTTCCCGAAATTCCTACGGGAACGGGAAATAACGAGATATGAACGAAGTCGCGGGAAAAAGCTAGTAGTTTTATTTAATGGACTAATAACAATAAATGTCTCGACGTTTAAGATAATGTAGTACAACCGGAATGGCTTTCTGTGATATCAGAACAATTTTTATCAAAACTTCAATCAGTCGATGAACTAATAACTAGAGCTATTTAACGGCTTCACATGCTTTCCGACACTTTCTCAGAGGAATCTCGGAATGCTATAGATGGTCACCCATCCACGGGCCGACCTGCGCGAGCGTTACTTAAACTAAATAACCCAGCTCGCTAGGATAGCAGAAAATTTTTTATGAAGCTCACAGTTGGCATGATTATAAGGACAACTAAACTTTCCACATGAATCACTCCGTCTGTTGGTGAAAATCGTACGAAAATTCGTTCGGTAGTTTTTGATTTCATCGCACACAAACACACAGACACGGCGAGAGATTATATTGTAATGACTTTCAATAAAACTCATAACAATAGTACAATCTATGACCAACATTATCTAACCCACTTGACTATCATTCACTAATAGTCAAGTGGGTTAGATAATGTTGGTCACTGACCCTACGTAGCCTAAAATCGTAAAAAGCATGATGTTTAATGGGTGGGTCAAGTGCCTCAATAGCCGTGACGTCACATCGCCATTTACCACACAGTTACAACCTTTAGGTCTTCGTTTAATATGTAACAAACACAATCGTTTGTTCCCAAAACTTTCGGGTAGCACCCGGAACTGCGTCGTTGATCGCCGCCTCTCGAATTAGTTATGATGTTTGACGGCCTAGCGAGGAAAACTTGCCTGAATGTTAGCTACTCATTTTGACGCAAAATTAGTGGGTGTTTTGACCCTTGCAATTTGGTTACTTTACTATCAATTTATCTTTGCCCAACTATTTAAGGGCCTTTTTAAGAATGGGAAGTCATCAAATGACTCCTTCTGCTCTGTGCGGAGCAGAAAGGAGTGTCAGACTCTTACTGACTAAAACCCATCCGTGTTCCTCCCAATGCCCTTTGCGTTTCAGGGCCGCGGTGACTCTTTCAAACCAATTCCGCGATAGGGTCGGCTACCATTCTTACTGGATGCAGCTAGATATTAGTATTTTACATGGCGAGCCTACCAGCTAAGCGCCAATACAACAACAAATCTCTTTTCAGTCTTCGCAAAGGTTCAAATCGCACATTTTAAAATATCGCGTGAAATTGTAAACTTTTTTTTAAATTCACACAAGACACGGATGTGAAACTATCGAATTTGGATGAGATCTATACTAATATTATAAAGAGGTAACATTTTGTTTGTAAGTTTGTATGTTTGTAAGTTTGTATGTAGGGGGTAATCTCAGGAACTACTGGTCCGATTTCAAAAATTCAGTAATAGATAGCCCATTTATCGAGGAAGGCTATAGGCTATATATCATCACGCTAAGACAAAGAGGAGCGTAGCAATAATGGAAAATGTGGCGCAGACGAAGTTGCGCGGTGCAGCTAGTATATTATAAACAAAACGATTTTTTCATAATATATCGAGAAAATATAATCTCATCAAGATTTATTACAATCTTATGGAGTCTGCCATTTTCCGGTGACGTATGCACCAGAATAAATGGATTTGGATGGGCGCAAATTTCTACATTCAATACGGATATCCGATGGAATCCGTTGATTATCGTTTTAGCATATCCTAAATGAAGTGTTATTTTTTATTTATTTAAACTTTGTGTAAAATACTGATACACGGGCGGACTTTAAATGCAACAAGTTCATAAATGTGTTTAGAATATTCCAATTTAGGTCACTTTTCCGCCGAAGTAATCACTAGGAATATATTTCCAGCTTTGAATATTAGGATAGGATTGTATGAAACTGGAGAATCTAGTGACTCTAAATGGTACTTATATTATGTTTTTCCCGATTTATAATAGTTAGTTTCCCGAAAGAAACTAACAAACACCGAACGTCGGTATAGCCTCATTTACATGAAGTTATACAAATCGTACAATACATACATATCGTACTATCAAGGTGTGGGGTACCACTACAAAGTAAAAAATAACTTTTATTTCAGAAGTCGGTGTTAACATACGATTAAACTAACAAAAACACCGACTTCCGAAATTAAAGTTATTTTTTACTTTGTAGTGTTTTTTTGGAAGTCGGTTGTATTTTTTTGTAAATAGCTTTTTATTTTTCACTTTTTAGTGGTACCCCACACCTAAAAACACCACTGCAAAATCGCAGTAAAGCAAAATACGCAATTTCGATTACTGGCTGACATAAAACTATCATCCAAGTAGACGAATTCCAGCTATTTCGATTTAAAATCCAAAGTTCATAACCGATTTTCATAAAATTTAAATGGGACCAATCTGCAAGTATATCCTTTCAGATAAAACAAGAATTTTCCAAATCGGTTCATAATTGTCGGAGTTATGAGGTAACGAACATAAAAAAATGCATACAACCGAATTGAGAACCTCCTCCTTTTTGGGAAGTCGGTACACGGTGACAAGTAAAATTAGTAATTTCCGCAAAATAACAGAATTAGTTACGATAAAACGCATCTACACATGTGAAACGAGAGACCTTTCACACGTCCAGTTACGTCTAGAGGCCAGATGCAACGGCGACGTGTGTCGCATCTGTTGCATGTCGATAATACCTACCGCGTGAACATCGAAAACCACCATTGGTATTACAAAACATAACATGATAGGTCAAACCCGGTACTTCACACCTGGGCCCCGAGTCTGCTATTACAATAGTGTCAGAATGGTCGATCACTGATTTCAAAATGGTTGATTTTGACAAGTTTGGTAATCTACTAACATAATGGCATCATAATGGCGTCATTATGACATTCCAATGATCAACCACTGATACGCCATTGAAAGAAAGCCATATGAATGGTAATCTCGTACATAATGACAGATTTAGTATTTACGAACTTCTCACTACTTCAGATTGCATAAAACACTAATAAATAATATGTAAAACTAAATTTAATAAAATCTGGCATGAATAAATGCTCAAATTTAGCTCGTTTTTATAATAATAGCAATACGGCATTCATACCGCAACTCTATTACGAGACCATTGACGTGCCAGTGACCGGCCACTGACGTGCCAGTGACCGTGCCATTATGAATTTAGCAGATTACGAACTTTTAGCAAAATGACAATGGCATGACAATGGGATCGTGTCGGAATGACAAATTTATAAAAATAGCAGACTCGGGCCCCTGAACAGTTGTTTAAGCTGTATCAAGCGCAAGTTCGATTGTGTATGGAGTACTGCTCTCATCTTTGGGACGGATCTGCCAAATAACAGCTTGATGCCCTCGAGTCATTTGATAAACGAGTCAAAAGGATCATTGGCAATGATAGGCTCGTCAAATCGAAGCTCCAAAGTCTTGAGCATCGACGCCGAGTTGCTGGCCTGTCGGTTTTCTATCGGTTGCATTTTGGGGAGTGTGCAACGGAATTGCATAATTTAATTCCGCCAAACCCGTTCCACCATCGGACCACAAGACGTACGGCGACGTGCCACCGGTACATGGTGGACATCTCACCTATACGCACAACACGTTTTGGGAATACATTCATTGTGCGTACAGCTAAGGAGTGGAATGCTCTGCCTGAGTCTGTGTTTCCTGATAGCTACAATCTGGGAGTCTTTAAGTCAAGAGTGAATAGGTTACTTCTAGGCAAACGTGCTCCATTTTAGAACGCATCATCGCTTAACATCAGGTGAGATAACGGTCAAACGTATGCCTATAAATAGTTTTAAAAAATACCTATGATAGGCAACAATTATTAAAACCTCCTCTTAAGAAAATTTACGAAAAGATATAATAAAAGCATCATAATAAATATTATGTGGTAACTGGAACCTAGCCGCTATTAAATATTTCAAAGAAACTGCACAAAACTCTTATTTACCCATATTGGAAATTGTACAAATTTTGAAAATTAATTATTGTTTGAATCAATTTATCGAAGGAGTGCTTATGTATTTGTTCGCAAATATGTGCTCATTAAGACTTAATATAAATAGTTAGCAATATTCATATAAAAAATTGATGTTTTTATCAATAAAACTTTTTCATTTGAAGCTTTTTTCGATGAAATACGTGTGCAAAAATAAGTGTAAACAACAACCAATTTATAATAATCTCCCCCAAACAATAGGGATTAAATAATATACATGCACGGACTAAGTGGGATACATTTCATAATCCTCTTACGAAAAATTAAACCATAAAATAAAAATATGCAGAAGTTCCATTTCATAAACGGAACTCTAGAAAATGAAACCAAATCCAGCGGTGAGACTGAAAAGAAAATAATAAAATAAATTAATGTTCTCTTCTTAATTTTTTACGAAATTATACTGAACTAGCTTTTTCACGCGTTTGTAATTCAGTGTTTTCTATCATTATACCACAGATTTTTTCATTGATAAATGGTTGGCAATAGTTATAGTAATTTTAAGGATTTTCATAATCAGAGCCGTACTTGCAGAGATAATTTCCAATTCAACAAATATTTCAGCAAATAAATCATCACTTTTTTCATGAATAAAGTGATGATTTAATTGCTGAAATTCATGAAATTTATATTAATTCAGGCATCTTAGACTACGTATTATTATTATGTATCACACACAAGCTGTCTTATCTCGTTTGTAGTGTTTAAAAACTATAGATATTAATTGCATACACAGTCCAAGAAATTACGTTCAAAATATAAATTTATTAAATTTTATATCAATAAAATCAAAACCATTAACGACGAGATTTGTGTCATCAAATATATTTAATCGTGTTTTCACGATATTCTAGACTTCCATAAACTTCTTTAAAATTTTGGCTGTACAACAAAATATCGCAAACAATTTAATTTCGATATAACTTTGAACTATGAATAAAACGAATAGTAGTTCTCGACCTTATTTTGATCTAGGACCATTTTAGTTTCAATTGTTAGCAAGGACCACAAATCATGAAGAAAATTTTAATTTTTAAATCTAAAAGAAACTTAGTAACGAAAACCTATTCTCTCATGACGAGTAACAAGCATAAACATAGAAAATACAATATTCGTGATCGAAACTAAACATCAGGGGGCCAATCGCGCTAATTTTAAAAGTTTAGGTCCGCTTGCAATTCGTTTCCAATTCAGTTTTGGTTATGATCTAGTTTCGATTCACCTGTAAGGGATTTGGTATCGCGCTAAAGTTTAAACTTCAACCAAAGTTGCGTTGTCAAAATTTTACAAATATTTTCGTATTTTCGTTCAAAATCCAAACAACACAACGCGAACGATTGAGAAAAAGACAAGAAAAAGTAGCACTGTTTCATCTTTTTGTTTGACAGCGGTAACGTTACAGTTGTGATGCAGTTGCGTTCCAAGTTTCTGTCAAACGTTTAGCGCGATACGGAAATGTTTAAAAAAGTTGTGAAATGGCTACAGTTCAGTTGCGTTCCAGCCGAATTTTATTAGCGCGATTGCCCTCCAGTTCGCTTCAATGTTACTTTCCAATTGGCAACTTTGATACTTTAAATCCGCGGACCATATTTAAGCTTTTATGGACCACCAGTGGTCCGCGGACCACAGGCTGAGGACCAATGGTCTATACAGACGAAAGTGTATCGTTTGGACTCACTGTATTGGACATTCTGTACCTTTTCTGTCCTGTGCCACCATAAAAGGTGCTTACGGCCGGGTATTATTGATGGCTCTGATGACGGACAAATGGACGCCAGTTAATCTTTGACAGCGGATCCGATATTGACACACAAATGTTACAATGATCGATCGAATGTCACGTCATCATGTTGTTTAAATTTTATTTGGACTTTATGTGAGCCTTCATGTCGAGTGGTCTGAGCGCAAAGGGTGCTCTGTTAATTATTTCCAAAATAAATAAATCTTTTTGTCTGTCTGTTTATTACGTTTTCACCGCTAAACTACTAAACGGATTTTAAGTATTTCTAGTATGGAGAAAAACCGGCCAAGTACTAGTCGGACTCGCACACAAAGGGTTCCGTACCATACCTCCCTAGTGGCGTCAGCGTCATTTGCTACGCTGACGACACGCTGGTGCTGGCACAAGGGGGGTCGTACGCGGAGGCGGCCGACGCTATGACACGCGGGGTTGCGATAGTCGTTGAGCGGATCCGGCAACTGGGTCTCGAGGTGGCGCTGCACAAGTCCGAGGCCATGTGTTTTCATGGCCGAGGCAATGCGCCACCGTCGGGATCCTTGCTGACGGTAGGAGGGGTTTCCATCGGCGTCGAATCGACGCTGAAATACCTGGGGCTCGTCCTGGACAGCCGATGGAACTTCGTGGAGCATTTCCGACGTTTGGTCCCCAAACTGGAGCGGGCCGGCGCTGCTTTCAGGCGGCTCCTGCCCAACCTGGGGGGACCGAACGCCTCCTGCCGTAGGCTATACGCGGGGGTCGTGCGGTCCATGGCCCTTTACGGGGCCCCGGTGTGGGCGCGTTTATTGAGGCAGCGTGCTGCGAACCATTTGAACGCGCCCCAAAAGGTGGTGGCCCTCAGAATGACACGAGGGTACCGCACGATCTCGCGCGAAGCGGCGGGTCTCCTTGCCGGATTGCCGCCATGGGATCTGGAGGCGGTGGTCCTCGCGCGCCTGCATGATTGGCGCGCGGAGGTACTAAGCCGGGGGGAAACTCCGCTGACGCGGCAAATTGTCGCGCAGCGGACGAACTTCCGGCGCGATCTCATGGCGTCATGGAGACGACGACTATCGCAACCCAACGCAGGGCACGCCACGATAGCGGCGGTAAGTCCCCTCTTTGAGGAGTGGCTTGAGAGGCGCCACGGCGTCCTCACCTACCGCCTGACGCAGGTCCTCACCGGACATGGTTGTTTCGGGAGGTTCCTGCACCGAATCAGGCGGGAGGAAACGCCCGGGTGTCACCACTGCGAGGATCGACCAGAGGACACGGTAGAGCACACTATGCAGGTGTGCCCCGCTTGGGCGGCGCACCGCCGTGTCCTCGAAACGGCGATCGGCGGCGACCTCTCGCGTCCGGCCCTGGTCCAAGCCATGGTCCGGAGCGAGACGGAATAGGACGCCGTTGCCTCCTTCTGCGAAGTAGTCATGCTAGCGAAGGAGGTGGCGGAGCGGGAGAGGAGACCCTCTCGTCCCGGCCGCCGTGGTGGACGCCGCGGGCGTCGGGGGCCACCTGGTGACCTCCAGCCACCGTAGGCGCGGGCCTGTGGACGGCGAGCTATGGGTGGCTCGCCGTCCGTCCGTCTAGTGACGACAGGCCGTGTCGACGGCGCGTTAGTGTTCCACGCGCGCCTCAAAGAGAGTCAGCAACACAGAGGGGCCCGAAAGGGCCGACGCCTGCCGGAGTCGCGGGATTATTCGCAAGAGACACCGTGGCTCCGGAACACAAAGGGCAATGAAGGAACATGGATGGGTTTTAGTCAGTAGAAGTCTGACACTCCCTCCCGCTACACCCAGAGCGGGAGGAGTCATTGGATGATTTCCCATCCCTAAAAAAAAAAAAAAAAAAAAAAAAAAGGGTTCCGTACCATAAACATTAATTTATATTATTTGTTGTTATAGCGGCAATAATAGGATCTCGTGGCTAAATAATAACAGCCGCACAGGTCGATCTTCAAGGTTAAGCAACGCTTGCCGAGGTTGGTCTGTGGATGGGTGACCATCTTAACATACCGAGTTTCCTCCGTGCCTCGGAAAGCACGTTAAGCTGTTGTTCCCGGCTGTCATTTGGAGATCTTTGGCAGTGGTTACGGATAGTTAGAAGCCAGAATATCTGACACTAGTCTTGCCAAGGAGTACCGTGTTACCCAGTCAATGGGCTGTGGAGGTCTGGTAGGCAGCCGCTCTAAGTAAATTACTGGTATTCAGCTGAATCCGGTTTGACTGGAAGCTGACCCCAATATAGTTGGGAAAAGGCTAGGCAGATGATGTTATAGCGGCAATAGAAATACACAATCTTTGAAAATTTCAATTGTCAACCAAAATTCAAAATTCAAAAGTCATTTATTCAAATTAGGCTGAGGGCCAGCACTTTTTGAACGTCAAGTTTTACAAAAGACAGTCCCCCAAAACGCCCGCCCGTCACCTTAACCTTAACCTTTTACGGTTCCTGACATACAGCCCGCTAAGAGACAGACGGACGGATGTATGGGCGGACGGGCAGACGGCGGTACCTTTTGAGTACGGAATCCCAAAAAATGGATCTAGGAGAAGATCATTTTATACTTTTTTATCCCTACAATAATTTTTGTCCATCAGTATAATTTCCAACTTCTGTAGTTAGTATAAGTTCCAATTGGCAGATTTGCCAAGCTGAGCTATATAAGGAAACAGTTAAAGGAAAAAAGGCAAATAGCCGACTCCATTTACCCTTCAATTCTTTATTTCCCCATACTACTTAACTTCACTACCACCATTAATTAAGTTAATTAGCTAGGTACAAGCTTACTAACGGGCGGGTGTGATCACTCGCCATCGCTGTTAGTGATGGACTATCGTGAAATTAGTGATATTGCTGTTCGAAAACAAGTTGATTGTTATTGAAAGCTGTATGGGTCATTAAACCGACTGCCGCGCATAGGAATTAGGGAATATTGTAGCACGTGACATATATAATAGTTTGTTTGAAGGATACAGAGGCGAAACAAGACCAGTTTTTGTGTAATTTACATTTAAATTTTTCCAAGTGTATTTTCAATTTAATTTATTCATATTTTTAACAGTAAAATGTGTATATATAGTCACAGAAAGATAATATATAGTAAAAATCTTATGAAAGGTAATTAACGGCTATCTTAAGAGTGTGTATTCCGTCCACTAGCGCCGCCAATCGCTTTTTATTAATTGTGGTAAATTTAAGACACGTAGATAAAAAACCGCTCTGTAGTGCACTAAAGAAATGTATCTATTATTTTTTGACAGCTATTTTTAATACATAACTCATGGCTAAATAGCCAAAACGGCAATTATTGCTAAAAGTGGCCACTTTTAGCAATAATATCGACTTTGGCAACTATTTATGTTCTAAAGTACAAAACATAACTCTCAAAACATAATAAATACATTTCTTCAGTGCACTACAGAGCGGTTTTTTATCTACGTGTCTTAAATTTACCACAAATAATAAAAAACGATTGGCGGCGATAGTGGACGGAATACACGCTCTTAAAACTAGTTTATGGCTTAATGTAACTACTGGTACAAGATATTTAACTAGGAACTTAAAATATATGTAGCGACCTGCCCGAACTAGGTTTATTTAAACCTGTGTTTCAGGCCAACACTTCATGCCTCAAAAAGAGTCAGCAACACAGAGGGGCCCGAAAGGGCCGACGCCTGCCGGAGTCGCGGGATTATTCGCAAGAGACACCGTGGCTCCGGAACACAAAGGGAAATGAAGGAACATGGATGGGTTTTAGTCAGTAGAAGTCTGACACTCCCTCCCGCTACACCCAGAGCGGGAGGAGTCATTGGATGATTTCCCATCCATAAAAAAAAAAAAAAAAGGCCAACACTTCATCGCAATTTAAAATGGTTAGATAAATGTGTAAACTAAATCAATATTATAATAGATCTTAATCGACTATAAAAATTAGAAAACTTTACAAAGATACGTACAAACGTTATAAATCTTAGACATCACAAATAGGACCTCAAGTTTATCTCACTGAAATTATCATTAAGTAGGTACCTACAAAGAAGCCTTGGTGATTATAAAAGCCAATAAAAAAGTCAAATGTACTTTATGGGACTTTCCTTGTTTTTCTATTGTACCCTTCATTTACAGTATACAATAGTATATTATTTACATTCCATAAACAACGAATAACAGAATTAACTGAAAACTTGAAAAAGGGTGCGTACTCAGTCAATATTTTTAGCGGACCCACCCCAAAAGCTCGAAAAATTATGCGTTGTTCAGTACTTTTTGTCAATTTATGCGCAAGTTAATGTATGGAATAGTCGCTTTCTTTGTACTATAGACTTTTTTGGTTGTTTGATTCACTGTAAATAATAGATTATACCTTAGCAGCAACAGCTGGGGTATCACAGCACTAACTTTAACTAACGATATGAGCTTGAAGCGAAGACTTTTTAAAATATTCCTACGTACCACCACCAACTGGACAAACCAAAATACTGGCAGCATTTCCACATTTGCCACGCTGTATAACAATGCTTATCCGCTGTCGAAGATACCTATTAGCGTTGGCGTTTGGATAGATTTTTAAATAGTATATGAGCACTGTTCACACCCCTCGGTTCAACAAATATCATCATTATCATCTGCCTAGCCTTTTCCCAACTACATAGGGGTCGGCTTCCAGTCAAAATGGATTGAGCTGAGTACCAGTATTTTACGTGGAGCGGCTGCCTACCAGACCTCCACAACCCATTTACTGGGTAACACGGTACTCCTTGACAAGACCGGTATTCTGATTTTTCTGGCTTCTGACTATCCGTAACGACTGCCAAAGATCTCCAAATGATAGCCGAGACCAACAGCTTAACGTGCTTTCCGTAGCACGGATGAAACTCGGTATGTTAAGATGGTCACCCATCCACAGACCAACCTCGGCAAGCGTAGCTTAACCTTGAAGATCGACCAATGTGGTTCGGTTCAATGAATATGGACTAATAAAATACTTTTTTATTTTATTTGTTAGGGATAAATAACAGTATGGTATGGAAAATCAAAAATAAATCATTACGTAAAGAAAATAAAAACAACCACGGTCTTTATTTGTCTCCCAAACTACGGAACAAGTCATGTTCTAAATCCTCTTTTATTTCCACCCCCAGGTACGGCAGCCCGCATCACTCGCGGTCCCAGTCGGTCAAAGCCGGCCGCTCCCGGACAGGCGAGCGACAGCTCTTGGGGCTGCCCCAGCAGCGAGCGCGCGTGGCCTCCATGCCCAACACCGGCGTCGAGGAGGAATACTACAGACTGAGGCATTTTAGTATTACTGGTGAGATTCATGACTTTTTTATATAAAAAACGTACGTATTGAAAATGGAACCCTTATGGGATTACTTTTGTGACTGTCTTTCTATCCGTCTGTCACAGCCAAGCTGGACCAGTTCAGTTGTGCCAGATACCAGCTTGATGCCCTCGAGACAATTGAAAAACGAGCCAAGAGGATCATCGGCAATGATAAGCTCGTCGAATCGAAGCTCCAAAGTCAGAGTTGCTGGCCTGTCGGTTTTCTATCGGTTACATTTTGGGGAGTGTGCGACGGAATTGCATAACTTAATTCCGCCAAGCCCGTTCCACCATCAGACCACAAGACGTACGGCGATGTGCCACCAGTACATGGTGGACATCGCACCTATACGCACAAAACGTTTTGGGAATAACATTCATTGTACGTACAGCTAATGAGTGGAATTCCCTGCCTGAGTCTGTGTTTCCTGATAGCTACAACCTGGGAGACAAGAGTGAATAGATTACTTCTAGGCAAGCGTGCTCCACCTTAGACCGCATCATCGCTTAACATCAGGTGAAATAGCGGTCAAAGGTACACCTATCAAAAAAAAAAATTGAAAATTATTCTTAGTAAGAGCGTTTCTTGAAAGATATTTATTATGTACTTTTTTGTACACCTCGTAACAAATACAGGAAAAACGTTTATAAAAACAAGTGTACAATGGGCGGTCTTATCGCACAGGGCAATCTCTTACGACAATCTTAGGATGGACTGAACAAAAGAAGTTACATTTAGGGCGGTCAGTGTGGCTCGCCGTCCGTCCGTCTAGTGACGACAGGCCGTGTCGACGGCGCTTTAGTGTTCCACGCGCGCCTCAAAGAGAGTCAGCACACAGAGGGGCCTGGAAGGGCCGACCGCTGCCGGAGTCGCGGGATTATTCGCAAGAGACACCGTGGCTCCGGAACACAAAGGGCAATGAAGGAACATGGATGCGTTTTAGTCAGTAGAAGTCTGACACTCCCTCCCGCTATACCCAGAGCGGGAGGAGTCATTGGATGATATCCCATCCCTAAAAAAGAAAAGGCCGGTCAGTCTACAAACATAAATAATATTAATCTATATCTATCTATATCTATTCTATATACTTATAATAAATCTGTAGAGAGGTCAATTCTGTACATGAAATATATTTCCAAAATAACTATCAGGGGGTGATTAGGGATCAATACTAATGCCAAAAATGCAATCAGTAAAATTTTTGTCTGTCTGTCTGTCTGTCTGTCTGTCTGTCTGTCTGTATAACCGTTATAGAAACAAAAACTACTTGACGGATTTTAACGAAACTTGGTACAATTATTATTCATACTCCTGAGCAGGTTATAGTGTACTTTTCATCACGCTACAATCAATAGAAAAAATGAAAAAAAAAAAAAATGAAAATGTGAAAGTTTGGTTGTTTGTTACTCAATCACGCCAGAACGGCTTAACGGATCTTAATGAAATTTAGAACAAAGATAGATTATAGTCTGGAATAGCACATAAGCTACTTTAAATCCCGGGAACATGTTCCCTAGGGATCACGCGGGCGAAGCCGCTGGCAGAAGCTAGTTAGACATAATAATATAAAATAAACACAAAATATTTAACATTTTACTAATAAATATCAAATATATAATTGAGAAAGGAGAAGAAAAATCATAGTGAGAGGTCAGGCTCCTTCACCAATTTTTTAAACATTGGTTGCAACAAACGTTGGCGTTTGAGCACGTCTCACATCTATGGGTAATGCATTCCACAAACGAGCTGCTTGAATAGTGATATATCCATCACATTAAGTAACGGTTTATATTATAGTCAACAAGCGTGCTAGCAAGCTATGATGCTATTCCGCATGATAGTTTTCGAAAGGGGTAAAGAGGCATAAGTTAAATGTAAAAGTTTGTACATGAGCGCGATCATGACCAGCCCCAATTCCGATATCAGGTATTAATCTGGCATCTTGTAGAGCTTATACCAACAAAATTGCAAAGGTGAGGGGTCGTACAAAATAAACAGCTGAAGAAGGCACTTACCTAGCTATAACCCAGTCCAATTTCCCAATATTTTTATTGGACCAGTATTCACTGGACTAGTTACCTGGTCGCCGTCCAAATAGCCGCTCCTACCTCAAACATAGACGTACAAAAACACTCATTCACTTTGCATACTCCTAGAACGTGCTCCTCAAACGATCCGTAATTATTCCTATTGATACAACTAGTTTAATCCTAAGGCTATCAAAACGGTCTTAGCTCGACTAAGACCTAAGCCAACCCTAAGAATTCTAAAATATATTTAGTTTGCATTAAGCCTGATTAATTGGGAGACTAAATTGAATACAAACTGTTTGAGTGCAGACTCAAGGAGATCATTGAAATTGTAATGTAGACATGCTTTTGAATTTCTTGTGACTTAATGTGCTTTCCGAGGCATGGAGGACTCTGTGTGTGAAATGGATAGTAAACCACCATTTGCTCGACCTGGTTGTTATCTTTGATCACTATATTTATTTATTTTTTCCTACTCCTCCGCTGTACTCTTCTGATTAATTTCGATGCGGGATCCAAGACAGTTGAATCGTTTCTCCGGGACTCGTCGGATATCGACAGAATAGACTGGCTGTTTCGTCGTCATTACCAGCTTATGTTTAACTTGCAATGGATGTATATTTTTCCGGGTGGAATCTTGCAACTGTAATTTAACCGTTTGAGCTGAAATTGAGTAAATACGCTTATTTTGGATGACAATGCACACTTAGCTATGTGACATCTCTCTATTTCCAAGTGTAGTGGATCGTCCAAGTTATTTTTTCTGTAGTACCACAGTATGAGAACACGAAAACTAATAAAGCCTGTTTTAAAAAAGTTATTTTTACTACCATTAATTTATTTAAAAGAAAATAAACGTGTCACATATTTTTGCTAATTATTGACGGATTAAGCCGTTCTTCCTGGCTTTCAAGTGACATCTTTGACAGTCGCTACGGGTAGGCAGAAACCTTGAAATTTGATATTAAGGTTCTTACCCAGTTTCTGGGCCGTGGAGGTGAGAAATGCAGTCACTCAATGTAAAGTCTTGTACTCAGCTGCATCCGGTAAGAGTCGGAGCCCCTAATAAAAGACTAGGCAAATGATTGACCCCGAATTCCGGATTAACTGCCTCCGTGGTCCGTTAAGGCGTTTGCCTTGTGACCACTGGTCGTAGGGTCGATATCCACGGGAAAGCATACTTTTTTAGGTTGTTTTCCAAAATGGCTAGGCGGTGCAAGCTTGGATCACCTGATTGTCTGATAAAAAGATGATTCCAGGCTTCGGGAGAAACGCATAAGCGAGTGGTCCCGGCCGCCAAATGGCGATCGTTAAGTAAATCATGTCAGAGGCCCTTGAAGCGGTTTAAAAACTCTGACACTAGGATGTGGGGGTAGTTAGACCTTACTAATAATAATAATATCTTTGGACATTTCTCACAACGCCATATAGTCCCAAGCTAAGCAACCTAATGCTTGTGTTATGGTAATGAGATGGCTGTTAAACTACTTATATACATTTTTTTTGTAAATACATACATATTATAGATAGAAAAACACCCAGACTCGGAACAAACACATGTAGGTCGGTACAAATATTTGTTCCGTGCGGGAATCGAACCCGCGACATGCTGCGCAGCAGTCAATCGCTCAACCACTGCGCCAACCGTGTCGTCAAACTGCCTCTACGATAAGAAAAAGACATGTTTAAAAGCATATTTGTTCTGTTTATACGTTGTTGTTGTTTACACCTTCATCCCTAATTACCAAATACCATCATCGATTGACCTATAGACCACCTACACTCTTCGCTAACCTCTTCAAAGCACCCTAACATAACATTAACTTTTACAGCTAGTGATTACTTCCCTTCCCATAGCTCACAGAGCAGGACCCTCATTACCTCCCAGCCTCCCAGCCGTACCGGAAAAGTAATGGCTATCATTCTCGCCCTCTTTTCAATTAATTCGCAGCTCAGTTAATCGTCTGTGCAAGATGCCGCTTCTGGTTAATGTATATGATTTGTTTACATAGGAAAGGAAAAAAAAGAGAAAATAAAAAAGACTAAGAAGAGAGAAAGCTTTAGTTGCAGGTTCATTTTTATTTCTAAATGATGGAAAATCATCAATTAAATCTTTCCGCTCTGGGCGGAGTGAAAGGAAGTACCTATCAGGTTCTTACTGACTAAAACCCGTATTCCTCCCTTTGCGTTCCAGGGCCGGTGGCGCTTTGAAATTAAGAAAAAGAGTTTATTTGCGGCCAGCATAACGCATACCAAAATAACACAGAAATACAATTATATACCTACATGAAAAATTGGGAAGATATGCGTCAAATCAGCGCAAAACGGCCGTCAGCAAATACCGCAACCAGAACGTACTTATTCGTAAATTTTTATTTATTTTTTTTATTTTTATTTTTTTTTTTCTCACCACAATACACATTATATAAAATAAACTAGCTGACCCGCGCAACTTCGTCTGCCTCACATTTTCCATTACTGCTCCGCTCCTATTTGTTTTAGCGTGATGCTATAGCCTATAGCCTTCCTCGATAAATGGGCTATCCAACACTGAAAGAATTTTTCAAATCGGACCAGTAGTTCCTGAGATTAGCGCGTTCAACCAAACAAACAAACAAACAAACTCTTCTGCTTTATAATATTAGTATAGATGTAGTTCTTCAAATTTATTGGTGCCCTGGCAGAGTAGTAGTTACCAATTAATTTGAGGATATAAGCTTCAGAACTCGAATTGACAGACCAGAAAGCTGGCCTTTTTTTTTTGGCCAAAAAATCAGCATTGTCATTCGAGGTGGCTCTGCCTGTGTTCTGGGCCCTTTGACAGCGATGTGTATGAATTTATTGATGCTAAACAATATCTTTAGCACGGCCCTTTTAATCAATCTGCCAAGCCTAGCCTTTTCCCAACTAGCTTTGAACCCAACCGCCTGTTAAGTACCAGTATTTTCAAGAACTTCCTGTCTAACATTCACCACCCAGTAACTATTCAAACCAACAGAGAAATAGCTAAGAAAAATTGATTTCCTCATACGTTTTTAGGGTTCCGAACCCAAAGAGTAACCAGCGGAACCCTATAACTATCCGTCCGTCTTTCTGTCAACAACAAATAATAAAAACTAAGACTTATAGTACGGAACCCTTCGTATGCGAGTCCGACAAGCTTTTGGCCGGGTTTGTATGTGCAGAAATCGACAAAATAAATTCTTACTAGCCGGTTTCCTTTTGACGTAGTCAGGATAGGTCCCATAGTAATAGAGTTGTTCACAATGATACAAAGACGCTTTTCCGGTTATAGCGATTATTCTGTAACACATTTTGTGAAGTGGGTCAGATAATTTTGGTCACAGACTGTAGTCTGTGATCAACATTATCTGACCCACTTGAATATTAGAGAAGCCAAGTTGGTTAGATAATGTTGATCACAGACTGTTTAATAGCCAAGTTGGGTAGATAATGTTGGTCACAGACTGTAGTTATTGATCAACTTGACTATTAGCGAATAATAGCCAAGTGGGTCAGATAATGTTGGTCACAGACTGTACAACATGTGTCTTCTCTACTATTTACACATCGTAAGTACCTACATACGAGCCATTAGGAGGTAACCTTTGACACAAATTACCGATGTAAATTGATTACATCGAGAGTGTCAGCGCCTTGATTGAAATACGATTAGATCCTTTTACAGAGAAATGTGTGCAAATATTTTAAATTCAAGGACTTTTACTGTATGTTTGATTTTAGTTACATAATACTATGGACATTTTTTATTTTTTTTTATTTGTGATGGATTTGCTCTTGACTCTAGTCTGGTTCAGAGATGACAGAGACAGCTACGATAGAGCGAGCTTACCCAGAAAGACTAAATAAAACAGTTATTTATTAACAGTATGCGATTTTATCGTACAGAGCAATCTCTACAGAAAACCTTAGTTGTAAACAGTTTATTATTAATCTACATACACGCTTGTAGAATTTTTACTTCTTGCAAAAAAACTCTAGTTTACGCCAGATAAACGTGGAATAAAGTACATTGACCTTTCCCTAATATCTCTTCGTAGATACTAGAACAATAAATTAAGAACTGTTTTTCATTACTAGAGAACGTAAAGGATCACGATAGAAGTCGATTCAGGACAGCTTTATGTCATTATTTCTGATTTTGATCATAAGAAAGTCAATAAATGTATGTGGGTCAATGTACTTTATTCCACATTTATCTGGCGTAAACTATAGTTTTTTTGCAAGAAGTAAAAATTCTACAAGCACCAAAGCTGTGTAAGTGGGGAAAACCTTATATAAATAAATTATCATTGTATTTGGACTCATATCCATCATCAATTTAAACTGTATAAATAAAAATTCAACATTTTAAATATTTTATTTGACATAGGCCTACATGGACACTTATAACAAGAAACTCAGGAGCAAGTGCGTGGTTGTAATTGGTTGTTTCTTGTGTAGAAAAACTAGACAAAAACACCACAGAAAACAGACCTTCCTATGACTTTAGACTGCTACAGAACAGATGTTGTATGGCCCTATTGGTATGGATAAATCGCATCTACTATCGTCTTACCAATTCACGAGCCATCTTATCGTATGTAACCAGTCTTCTACCCCTCCCAGCTCATTCCTCAACTAACCATCTCCCACCTCCCCAGGTAAAGGCGTAGTGAACCGCGGCGACTCACTGCGATCGCGGCGGTCACGCTCCAACACCTCAGTGGCTTCCAGCGCGTCTAGCACGGAGGCAGTCACCAGGGCATCAGCTCCTTGCTCGCTGGCGTCTTCTAGGTAAGACAATAGTTTAAAACGAAGCCGAAGTAACGAAGTCTGTGCTGCATCAAAAATTAATGCAGCGCCATCTATCCTGTGACCAACGAACTACTGAACGAAATTCTACATCATGGTATTCGTTTTTGCGCGATTTGAACATGTACAACAGTCCTAATATCATCCATCGGGCAGTTGCCACTGGACAACGTATGGTCGGAGGATTCTCCACTTTTCTATGGAGGTTTGTGAGTTTAATACACTGTTCCTCATACCTCTATAGAAATATTACTGGCCTTATGTTTAACCGTGTGACTCAAGAAACCATGATGTACTTAAAATTACATTGCACAGATTTTTTCCAGAAGGAATGGGCAGAGGTATACCTTAGCCCCTTAGTTGTAGTTATCAGGAAACACCGACTCCAGCAAACAAAGTTCCACTTCTAAGCTTACCTTGCTTCTTTTCCTCCAGGGACTCGTCAGCAGGCCTCAGTTCGTACCGGGTGCTGGTGTTGGGTGCGCCAGGAGTTGGCAAGTCCAGCCTGGTAGGACAGTTCATGACGTCAGAGTACCTGCACGCGTATGATACTAGTATTGGTAAGTTGGACATTACTGCTGCGGGAGTGTTGGTGTTTTTTGCCGTGTGGAATGTTTTTCTTGGTGTCCTGATCAATGTTAATTCTGAAAGCTGCAGATCTAGAGTCTGCCGACATTCTTTAAATTTTTGTGTTTTATTGACACATAAATTTACAACTATAATATAAACGTTTATTTTCTTCCACAAATAACATTTGTAAATTAGTACATATGGAAATAATTTAAGTTATGATAACTAACAATGTTCATTTGTGGGAGACTGGTGCCTAAACTAAGCCGTGGCTTGTATTTCAGGACACCAGGGACTCCCCTCTACAGGCAAAGATATTATCAAAACATCAATATTACTGTACAGACAATAATATTTACGAATAACCTAAGTTCCATTAAGAATTTTAAGTTTCATGAAACAATCTGTTGGAAGTAAGAAATAAAATTAAAATAAAAAAAAATAAATAATAATTAAATTAAATTAGTCGAAGAAAGGCCTATGCTTAGCAGTGGGCGAATTTGGGCTGTAGATGATGGTAATAAAGCTCTGATTAAATTGAGGCGCATCCCGCAAAAAACTCTGGTCGCGACTGCAAGCGTCCGTTATATTATTAAGAGATCTAGCGACTGTTACTGTCAGTAAAGTGATAAAACCTCTACGCAAGTCATGTTACCTGGAGGCCAATCGCGCTAATTTTAAAAGTTTAGGTCCGCTTGCAATTCGTTTCCAATTCAGTTTTGGTTATGATCTAGTTTCGATTCACCTGTAAGGAATTTGGTATCGCGCTAAAGTTTAAACTTCAACCAAAGTTGCGTTGATAATATCATTATTTGAAATGTGGAGTCTAGCTCTTCTATTCTCCCGCCTGGCTTTGGCCCGAGCCAATGCAACATCGAACTCGTGAGCTCTCTCCATAAGATCAATGTAGGCGTGGTACATTTTACTAATATTTTCGTATTTTCCTTCAAAATCCAAACAACACAACGCGAACGATTGAGAAAAAGTAGCACTGTTTAACTTTTTGTTTGACAGCGTTAACGTTACAGTTGTGATGCAGTTGCGTTCCAAGTTTCTGTCAAACGTTTAGGGCGATACGGAATATTTACAAAAGTTGTGAAATGGCTACAGTTCAGTTGCGTTCCAGCCGAATTTTTTTGCCCTCCTGCAACCCGCCCGGGAATTGTACAAATTGCCAAGAGATTAATTTTTAGATCTCTTTGGTAAGCAAAGAAAGTGATTTGCAGTCAAAATTGTATAACATATCGATAAACTGAATTAAGCTGTGACCCTAGAATGCCCTAAATGATCACTTCAATTTTATGCAGGTCTATTCAAATTCATACCAATCTACTACAAATACCAACAGAAAGGACATTATTTTTGGAAATCGGCAACAACTCTCGGCACTGCTCTAATGAACTTAAGATGAACCTTCACAGAAAGTCAAAGTTTCTGAGAGGAGTGGGAAGGAGCGTCAGACTCTTACGTACTTAATCCCATCCTATGTTCCTTCAATAGGGAATGTGCATGATTTTTTTTTATTTGCAAAATGAAATACTTTTTATCTCTAAAAAACAATCATAAAATTGTTTTTTAAATATCTTCATCACTGATGAAGTTATAAAGCTTCAAAGATTATAATTAGAAAGAGAAGTCTGATATAAAATTTGACGTCAGATTCCATGACGCCTATACAGATGCCATACATTACAGCGTTTTCGCGAGAGGGACAGATATATTTGTTTAAAATAATGATAACTCGTTTGATTTTCGAGTGATTTTGATTCTATTTTCACTGTTGGTATTACAATTTCTTATATTTTTAGATAAACTGTGTAGATAATAAATATTTTTTTCATGCATATTCCCTATTGTGTTTTGCTTCTGGCAGCTTTATGGTAGACCCTCATATCCTTAATCCTTCTGTAGCTGAGTTGGCTGCTTGAGACAGACCGCCTCACCCAGACGTAGAGCATGATGTTACAGATGACGAGTCTGGCGAGCGCTCCGTTTGCGTGCTGCTGGCGGGTGAAGAATCGGAAATCACCTTCCTGGACGCACCGCCTGACAGCATCATTGTGAGTTATCAATCCGCCTAGTCTTATCTCAACTATATTGGGGTCGGCATCCTGGCGTGAAGAAACTGCCAATTTGGCCTTCACAAAATAGTGGCTAGCCCCTAAGAGACATATTTCTGACTTCATACTACCTGTAACGGTGGTCAACGATCTTCAAATGACAGCCGAGATCGTTTGCTTAACGTGTTTTCCGAGACACGAAGGACTTACGGTACGTAATGGATAGGCACATTAAATATTGAGTTGCTTAACCTTAATGATCGACCCGTGCGGAAAATGGAACAGATAGCCTATGGCGCTGAAAGATGCACAAAACACAGGGTCGGTTGATGTGGCGTCTCTTGCGGAAAGTTGATCCAGAATGTTTATGATAACATGTAACATTTCCACCTTCCAGACCGAAGGCTGTGCGCACGGCTACTGCGTTGTGTACTCAACAGCAGATCGCGCCAGCTTCATGGAAGCCGAGAGGAGACTACAAATTCTATGGGCTGCGGGCCACACCTCGCGGAGAGCTGTCATACTGGTGGGGAACAAGGCGGACCTGGCCAGGTCTAGAGCTGTTCCCACCGATGGTAAGTAAGAAAAGAAGGAAAAAAGATACTGTAGGTAGTCGTCATTAATACAAATAAAATAAAAGTGACAAAGGAAATAAAAATCTTAGTGTGTGCCTAACGACTGTGGCAAGTGGGCATTTGAAGACTTTTACTGATGAGAATGGGTCTCTTTATAGTCGCAAGTGACAACCGTAAAGGAATCTATCGTAATAAAATTAACTATTTGAATTTTATTCCTTCTTCGTCGTACAGGTTGAGAAGAGGCTTTTGAATAAGGTTCATAAAATAGACCATTACGTTAGATTGCCTGAAAAGGGTACCAATCATGAAATTACAATTTGCTTCTATATCATCCGGCTAAAAGAAATGTATGTAAGCTTATAAAATAAAACGTAAATTCTGTCGTTTTATTTAATTTCCAACATGAAATTAGGTGGGTATTAAACAATCTAATTAACGCAGCCGTTACAGCCTCGCTCAGAGTGTTCAAACCATTACTTTTTTGCGAAATGACCGAAACAAACTCATGATTAAAGCCAAATCCCGCCAATTATGTTCGTTTGCACAAATTCTACGTTTTAAATTAAATTCTCTACGATTCGTGTACCTACCAATTAGCACCGACAGACGCCGATGTTAACAACGATACGCCACATTGTGCCAACAATAATTTATCAGGCGCTTGGAATGTTATTGAAAAGCAAGATATTTTTCACGTGTGTGATGTACAGTAATTAATGTTCATGTTTCGTAAATTGTTATTGGCTTTTAACGCCCGTGTACCCCCAAAAGATAAATACGTTATCATTAAATATACCACTTAAATTTCATTTTAAGCGCCTGAATGATAAAGTTGATAAAATAAAACGTTTATATTTTAATTGCTATTACGATTTTGACAGGCGTTCCAAGTAAATTCATTTGTCAATTCCCTTTTTAGGGGACTGCTTAATGGGGAAGTTGTTCCCGAACACAAAAGTTATAGATTCGGCAGATAGGACTCTGTATTATGAAGTTCTTTAATCAAACTGTCAATTGTGTTCATAAAATCTGTGACAGCAATCTTTATTGGATACCTACCAATCTTCGCGACTTCCGTTATCTTAATTTGTTCTTTCAAACTCGGATTATTGACATAAAATACTTGCCAATTTATTTAGCAAATGGGGACCTGTTTTGATGATGTAGTCAATAATAGCAGAGGTTTCTGGTTAACATAATTATAGCCAATGAGTAGCTTCGGTATTTTTTAGCCTATTTTTACTATCCTACTGTTAAGCATAGCAAGCATTTATTTCAATTAAACCATATACAGGCACTTTTAAACTGTCAAATTCGGTCGGTTGAGAAAGGTGAAGCTATTTGCACGTTCCAAAGCGTAGATCTCTATGGAGAAGAACGTGCAAGAAACTCCATGGACACTCTTTTAGGCCCTTACAGGTACTCTTTGCCTGGTAGGTAATCGAAGCAGCTCTTGCAACAGAGGTCAAGCTCCTCTCGCCAGCTCTTCCGAGGCCTCGGCAGTGGCGACTCTAGTCAGGCACTCACTAAGTGTAGACCAGCGGTTTCTTCGCCTTGACTTACCTACGTATTTTTCCCAATCCCATTTAAGTCTGGCTGCGTCTCCAGTTTTGAGAGCAGCGTGGAGTGTTATCAAGGTAAAGACATTATCTTCCTGCCCTTATCTCATGTTACTTGTGGTCAGCGCAACACGTTGTTTTCTACCACTTTGCCCTATCTGCCGTCAAACTTTCACTAACTCCCTTTTCTATCATACCGCTTCTTACACAATCCATCCCTCTTTTCTTTGGCCTTCCTCTCCCTCTCCATCCATCCACATTTATGTTCATTACTCTTTTAGTTAAATGTGTTTCCTCCCTCCTCTTCACATAACCATACCAAGACAAGCGATTCCCTTTTAACTTTTCCGTCACTGCCGCCACTTTTAAACTACCTCTAATGTAGTGTTTTCCCACTTTATCCATTCTTGTTACTCCACACATCCATCTCAACATTCTCATCTCCGCCACATGCATTTTATTTTCATCCGTCTTTTTCAGAGCCCCACATTCTGGATTCTGATCCATTATCGAGGTAAAGTAATCAATAAAAAATATTGATTACTTTAAAATAATTATACTAACGGTAATAACGGTAAGTCTAGCTACCGTTCTGTAGGTGTACTTGCACTTGGCCAGTTTTATTCTTGCTAGATCAAGTGCGAGTCGAACTAGCCTGCATAGGGTTCCGAACTATAGGTAAAGGTCTGTTATATTATAGGTAAAGATCTATAATCCCCTTTTTTTTTTTGGTTTATTAGTTTCGGGGGAATGGTAATTTTCCATCCCATTTCTTGAATAGCTTTAATTGTAAAATTATGAAAAAGGTATAATAATTCAAACCCTCACAATAAGCCCTTTCATAATATGATATGTCACACGATATTGTTCAATTTTTTTTTTAATTTTCTAGTTTGACCACTAAAAGTGACTGTCATTAATGGGTCACAGAAGTCCATACGTGTACAAAATTTCAACAGAATCGTTCCAGTGGATCCGAGAAAACTGGCTGTGATAGACGGACAGACAGACAGACACCCGAGTGATCTATAAGGCTTTCGTTTTTGTTCGGAACCTTAAAAATGGAAAAATCTTAGAGCAATTTTAACACTTTCTCAATATCTCAGCTGAATACCCAATCAAGAGGGATCACTTCCTTCCGCTTAGCAACAATCCTCCATTTTGTTCAGTCACGCACACTGTTTAATTTCCTTTGAACTCGTCTGTATTACCCGCTTGACTGGCTCGCTGGACACAAACGTCAATTTAAATCTGATACAAAGTCCAATTATCAGGACCCAGATTACTGGAACTGTATATCGAAATAACGGCAACACCAATAATTAAAATAACCGACGTACCGTACGAATAGACGAATTTAGTGCTACAAATATTATTTTTAAGGTTAGGAAATCATGAAATGACTTCTCCCGCTCTGGGTGAAGCAGAAGGGAGTGTCAGACTCTTACTGACTAAACCCATCCGTGTTCCTCTTAGTGCCCTTTGCGTTCCAGGTTTCGCAACATAAATGCTTACACATGGAATTAGAACAAGCTTTGAACGATTGAGACCTCGTCATTAGAAAAGCAAAAATATTGACTTAACATTGTGGAATTAGGTGGTGGGACGACATAGAGTCCTACCGCTGTGATGACTCGTGAAATGAAGCTGGAAGGATTTATGGAAGGTTTTCTCTAGCATTGGGGCAGTGTGATAGCTGTAAATAAAAATGGTCAAGTGCGAATTGCACTCACCTTCATTTTTAACCGACTTCCCAAAAAGGAGGAGGTTCCCAATTCGGTTGTATGTTTTTTTTTAGTGTTTGTTACCTCATAACTCCGACAATTATGAACCGATTTGAAAAATTCTTTTATCTGAAAGGGCTTGCAGATTGGTCCCATTTAAATTTTATGAAAATCGGTTACGAACTTTGGATTTTAAATCGAAATAGCTGGAAAATCGTCTACTTGTATGATGGTTTTATGCCAACAAGTAATCGAAATTGCGTAGTTATTTTGCTTTTCTGTGATGTTGCAGTGGTGTTGTTAGGTGTGGGGTACCAAAAATAAAAAACAACTTTTTACAAAAACATACAACCGACTTCCAAAAAAAAAAACACTACAAAGTAAAAAATAACTTTAATTTCAGAAGTCGGTGTCAAGATACGAAGTAACTACCAAAAACATCGACTTCCGAAATTAAAGTTATTTTTTACTTTGTAGTGTTTTTTTTTTGGAAGTCGGTTGTATTTTTTTGTTATTATTTGTATTATATAGCGGCAATAGAAATACATAATCTGTGAAAGTTTCAACTGTCCACCTATTACGGTTCTTGAGATACAGCCCGCTGACAGACAGACGGACAGCGGAGTCTTATTGATAGGGTTCCGTTTGTTACTCTTTGGGTACGGAACCCTAAAAATGATCCAATATGGTGCTTACAGTGAGCTGACTGTTCTGGATTTTTTAAGTAAAACAATCAAGTCGTCAGCCAGTACACAACAAATCAAGGGCGTGGACATAGAGAAAATTGTGTTTGGGCGTGAGTCGTGACCATAGACTACTATATATATACTGAGAGTCGTGACCCTTGATTTGTTGTGTAAGCTCACAATCCTCAATCGCCACTTGGATTTTGAAGAAGTTTGAAAAATTTATGCTGATGATGACGTGATTTATATTATTTTGATTTGGCGATAGAAGTAAATATCAGAGGGCATAGCACAATTAATAGCGCTTATTCCTTGTCGTACGAACTCTGGCTTACGTTGCCCTATTCATAGAATGTTGGAATCCTATAATTCAAATTTCATTGATATTGATATTTTTGCATGCTCGAAAAATAAATTTAAATCTAATGTTAAAAAAAAAATATCTTAATTGTAATCATATTATTAATTGTTTATTGCTTAATTTATGTGAATGAAATCGATTTTTATTTTATTGGTTTTGTAGCTAGCTAGCTTTATAGTAAATTACTTATCTATTTCAAATAATTGTTACTTCTGGTAATGTTCGTCTAGTGGCAGCCACTGATATTTAAATAAGTTTTATCTGTGGATAATGCAGTGAACTGCAACATTACCACTAAACATTGTTAACCTGTGTGTATTATACCATTATGTTGCAGTTGTTTATTATCCCATAATAAATAAAATAAAATAATATTTTGACGTATAGTACGTAACGTTAACGAATTTTGAATGTGAAAAGCTGCCACCCCATACTATTTTGGTACATACACGATTTATATCATTAAAAAATATGAATATATGTAGGATCTAATTCAAATAAATATTATGTGCGAAACAAGTATTGTAGCTATGGTAAAATTTTAAGTAACGTTGCTATACGTTTAAAATATTCGTGCTAAGCCCTCTTTAATTAATAAGCCTTTTCCTGATAGCATCCGAAACCATGTTACTGAACTCCTCTTAAACGGCTGGACCGATTTGAATTTTTTTTTAATGCGTTCGGGTGGCGCCCTCGAATGGTTTAGACTCACAAATCAGCCCGGCAGATGGCGATGTAGTCGGAAAACAGGACAACGTCCGTCGCACAGATATATATGATATCTATGATCTGTCAAGTGTCCGCTAGTATATGTATATTTTTTCAATTTAATATTTCAGAGGGCAAGAACCTAGCGACGTCGTACGAGTGCAAGTTCATAGAGACGTCGGTGGGCATCAACCACAATGTGGATGAGCTGCTGGTGGGCCTGCTCACCCAGATCAGACTGAAGCAGCAACACGCGGAGCGAGTGAGGTGAGACATTTGTGGAACTCAAACTCAAACTCAAGCATTTATTTCAATCAGTCATCTACCCTAGATGACTAAAAAAATCTAATTAGTCCGTCAGTTAGATTATAAAAAAATATTTGACCCGTGTTTTTTCTTTTGTTACGGGAACCAAAATTGACGAAGTTACGACGCTTTTAAAATTCTCAATACGTCACACCTTCGCATAATTTTTACTGACTCGAGACGTCACGAGCCCCCATGCGTTTTATCTTTGTCAATTTTCATTGATTTACAAAAACAAAAAATACGTGTCCATTATTTTTCAATACTCTAACTAACGGACTAAATAGTTTTGCAATTTGTGGATGAAGGAATCTCGACTATTACACCATTTACAGGCACTTTTGAATTGTCAAGGTCAGTCGGTCCAAAAACAAAAAAAAAAGCTATTTGCACGTTCCAAAGCGTAGATCTCTATGGAGAAGAACGTGCAAGAAACTTCACGGACACTCGTTCGAAGGGATTCGTGACTATTCCAAAACTAGTAACTCACATCACGAGGAAGGGTCGTGACCATGAGTTACTGAGTGACAAAATAACGCAAGGCTCGGTAATGCATGTAAAAAAACTAATCTGTCATGGACATAGTGAAAATCTGATCTTTTTTTCGTCTCGATTCACGCAAGTTACATTTTGCAAATCTGTATTTAGCAACCTACGCAGCTCTCTTTACGTTACTTTTGGGATGGGTGGAAATCGCCATATTAGCCAGGCTCTTGAAGTGAAAATTTCTTGAGCGACGTTTAGCACTTTTCTTGGCATGGGTATAAAACGTTAAACTCGCGTCAGGACACGTGATCTAATCGAAAATTCGTAAGACGTCAGGACACGTGACCTGTTCGAAAATTCGTAAGACGGATGATTAAAATATGCACACCGTTAATGTTCAAGTTTTCACTTCTGCCGGCACTTCCGGAGTGCAACCCATTTTTTTTTTTCAAATCGAATCGAAACAGAAGCAGAAGAATCTTCCCATAAGAAGCCTTCGATGACTTGCTGAAGACATCAGCAATCCGGATGCGAGGCCCATTGGATCGGTCATTTTGGTGACTTTTGGACGACGCCTACGACCAGTATTGAACGTTTTTCCGAAGATGATTATGATTTTAAAGTGCTCTGATGTACACACGCTTCTGTATCTCAAGGATCAGTTTGTGATTGTCTGGATGTGTGTTTCAGAAAGCGCAGCAACTCCCGCAAGAACCGCGCCCGCGCGCGCTCCCCGCTGGAGGTGGAGGCGCCCGCGCCCCCCGCGCCGCCTCCCTCCGTCTCCGCCAACAGCACGCCGCGCAAGCGCACCAGGCTCTCCGCCAGCGTCAAGGTACGTCTACAGCCTACATACTGTACGCGGTGCCATTTCAGTCGTCTTACAAAGGCGGCCTACTTAATGTACCCGACATAAACTACCTAAAGGAAAGAATATTAACATATTTTTTTTTTAATGCAAAAAGGGGAACTCTTGGCCCAAATCTCACCTGATGGAAAGTGATGATTATGCCGAAGATGGAAGCGAGTTTCTAGAGTTTAGAGAGTTTCAGAGGGACTGGCTATCATACCTCTAACTGCCGGAACACAACAATGCTGTTACCATTGTTGTTATGGCGACAGACTTAGACATGATGGTGGTAGCTTGCCAGGCGGACTTAGAACAAGTCCTACCACCAACCAAACCGAGCAAAAACTTTGCCCCCGCTGGGAATCGAACTCGGGACCTCTGGCTCTGAATCAGGTGGTTTAACCACTAGACCACGGAGGCGGTAAGTGTCACCTGTTTAGCACCACCCGGGGACCACGTGTAGGGATTCGCTAAAGGGTATTCTCCTACGGACGCGGGTGACTCGGCCCCCAAATTTTATGATAATGTAAAATAAATAAAGCATTAGAATTATAAAACACCCAATTAATAATGTTCACGTATAAAAACAATGAAGCCGTCCTTGAAACACAAGGCTCAGACTGCCCTCACTCCTGGATGTTTCAAACTACGCCATGCGTCATGAAGAATATACCGGGTGTATCTGACATCGACGCACAAACGATTTCCTTGGGTCCAGGGCATGATTCTAGACACCCCAGAGTTGGAACTTTTCGTCGGCTTTTTTCTCATTTTTTCATTTTTTTCAAGAGTTTTTTTACTTTAGACTGCTCATAATCGTTATTCTGACCTAACCCAATGATATTTTTAATAAAAAAATAATTAATTAACTACTTTCACTAAAAATAGCAATCTGAATAAAACCACAAATAGATATCAGCTCAGGAGAGCTGATACCTAGTTGTGGTACTCTTGAAAAAAATGAAAAAATGAGAAAAGAACCGACGAAAAATTCAAACTCTGGGGTGTCCAGAATCATGCCCTGGACCCATGGAAATCGTTTGTGCGTCGATGTCAGATACACGCGGTAGTAGTCATTTAATAGATGAACTGGGATGCCGTTGTAAGACATCTATAATGGCACCGTATACAATCAATATGCTAAGCTTTTTCCAATTAAGAGAAGAAATAAAGAAAGATGATGAGTTTATTTGCGCCAAGTATGTTTGGTTCGGCGTCCATTAAAACCGGATGTAGCTGAGTGAAGCTGATGGTTAGGGGTCGTCCTAATAGAAAACGATCATCGCGCGAATAGACGATTGTCGCAACCATTTTTACGGTGGAATCGAAAAGCGCCCTCTACTGACGGGACGACGCGTTTGGATCGGCCATTTAAATAAACGCGCCCATTGCTAATTCACGCGATGATCGTGTTCTATTGGAAACCGCATCAGAAGGGTCGAATTAGCTTTGGAATTATTTAATAAAAATCATGTATTACCAGCATTTATTCTTCAAACCGAAACACAAGAACGCTGCTTGGCCATAGAAATTGGACAGTACAAGATATTATGTATTTGACAACAGCTGGCTTACAGCTTGACAATCCAGACAAAGAAAAAAATAACTTGCCATTGTCACACTTAAGCCGTTCAGTCTGTTTTCACTCGTTGTGTTCTTATGTCTCCGTAGGCTTGAAAAAGTCCTCTCTGGTGTAGTAGTGGAAACAGGTATGGTAGCCAATATTTGTAACAACAACGTGTAAATTTTTGGATATATTTTACGATCGCATCTATCTAAGCATTTCAAAGCAGATTTTGGACTAGGGGAGGTGATAGTCATAGCTGCTTTCCACTGCCGAATACTTAAAAACTGCGTCTTCAATTTCAGAACTGACTGCAAAATTTGAAGGTAGATAATGCCAATACTGCTTTACGGTATCTCGCAAACCTCTCGATTAATTGTTGAATTGTGTGCTCTTGAAATGGGATGAATAAATTTATTTTTTAACACGTTCATATATCTGACGCAATGTTAGAGCGATTCATTTGCCTTCGCTTCTTGATACAGATGACGGTACTTTTTGTCAACTTTGAACAAGTAAAGGAAGCAGTTGATATCTTAAGTTTTCTGGGGTTTGAACCTCCAAACCCCCTGGCTACGCCTGAGTGTCATTTTAACATTCTCATAATTTTTATTCCGTACTCTATTTACTATCATTTAATTGTCGTTGCCACATTACAGAAGAGGATGTCGGAAATCTTTTAAATACCTAGTAACAGGAAATTGAGCAATACCGAGCTGTTAACCGGCAACCATTCACTTCCTAAATATTAAATAAGGAAGTCTGTTGCAGAAATAATTCAATATGAAATCTCTAGGGCTATACTAAATCTACATTTTTATATAATAAAAATGAATCTGTATTTCCCTTAGTCATCGCATCACGAGTGAACGGCTGGGCCGATTTCACTAATTCTTTTTTTGTTGTGTTTGTTATTCTCAGGAGAAGGTTATTATGAAAGAAAAAAAAATTGCGGGACCGCAGCCGCGAGGGACAGCTAGTTTAAAATAAAAACGCATCATTTGAAACTCTCAATGTATTTGATAATTGGTATTTTTATCTTTGAATGAGAAAGTTAAAAGAGCAATCCAATCATAGCAATATTTCTGAAAAGTAGTGATATTTAAGGACGGGAAATCATCAAATGTCTCTTGCCGCTCATGGCGCAACGGAAGAGGAGTGTCAGACTCCTACTGAAAACTTAAAGGATTACGATAGAAGTCAATTCAGGACAGCTTTATGTCTTACTTATGTCAAGAGGTCCAATTGCACATTTATAGGGCACTTACCATAGTAACACGATAGTGTTGTGTTTTAACCTTAAGGGGAATGCTCCAACCAGCCCGCGAAATTCAAAATTTCTTGCGTTTTCTGCAATTTGCAGGCCAGTGCTAGGCTGTATGTTGATTAAAATATTATTCGCGGCTGTAAGACATACGTAATAATATTACAGAATTATTATAATCATCAAAATCATCAATACAACGCTCTAAGTTCATAAAGCTCTAGGAATGACTTTTTCTGTTTTTTTTTTGCCCCTACGCCTTTAGGAACTTGGAGGGTTGTATTGGTGATTTTGATGATTATAATTCTGTAACTACACTGTCTTACAGCCGCGAATATTTTAATCAACATACAACCTAGCACTGGCCTGCAAATTGTAAAAAACGCAAGAAATGAATTTCGCGGGCTGGGTGGAGCATTCCCCATAACACTACTGTTTATTTGTGGTGTCCAGGTCCGAGGTCTCCTGGGGCGCGTGTGGGCGCGTGACTCCAAGTCCAAGTCCTGCGAGAACCTGCACGTGCTCTAGCATTCAGCCGCCGAGTCCGTCGCATGCTTCCCGTTCTTCGACTGTGCCGCCACCTACACGTAATGCGTGGCACTAGTGGAAGTGAAATAGACTGCGTGAGTAAGTGTGAACTTGTAAGAATATCAACGTTAAACGTTTGTATGGAGAACTTGAAGTCAGCTGTCTTTCCCCCGTATTAGGTGGAATGAAAGTTTACTTCAATTCACTTTACGTTCAGTCGCCACCACTTCAAGCTAAAACTATCTGTCAAAATTCTTTGTTAAATTTTCAACTTTTTCTCTAAGGAAAAAGGGTTCAAATTTGAATGGAAATATTTGACAGTTTCGGATAGTCTGATGTACTGGCGACTGTACTTCGGTAAATTTATACAAAAAAAAAACATTTTTTTTTTTTTTTTCAATTACCTACCTATTTTCGTGTAGCAAAGGCTTAAATTGTTTATGTTAAATATTTGGTTGAAGCATACCTGCTCTATTTATTTTATGTTCTGAGAATCTTTTAATTACGACCATATAAGGTAAAATATCGTTAACGAAAAAGATCTTGATTTAAATTTTGCTATATGATCGATTAAAATATAAGTTTACACTCTTACTGTATGCAGTCTAGTTCACAACTCGTTTATGTCTGAAACTATTGTCTACCCTATAGCACCCCTTGTAGCGAGAACCCTAACACCATTAGTCTGAGTCCTTTAAAATATTTGTATTTAACCTTCTCGTCGATAGATGGCGCTAAATTACAACGACATCTATTGAGGTTTAGTTAAAATAATATTAAAACTAGAATAATGAAACCAATATAAATATTTATATCGTAATTGGTTTAATTGTTCTATATAAGGGTATTTGTATCAGTCTCCTAATACTTCTAGAGCTTCTGACTATACTATAAAATGTACTGAACTTTCTATGCTATACAGAAAACGGGTAAAAATAGTAAAACTTTCGGGAAGTTGACGGATCGGCGGTAAAAAATAAATAAATATTAATTGGATTAATGAATTTTCAAACAAAATATTAATGTTGGAGGACTGAATTAAAATATGGTAGTAAAAATAAATGTTTCATGTTTATGCGTACGATGGGCGTTATAGTATTGCGGCGCTAGATGGCGCTAACTTCATATTTTTTGTTGATTTGTCACATTGCAGGCTATATTATTGACTTGGATTTCAGATGACATATTTATTTGTTCAAATTTATCCTCTCATAATTAATGTGCTTTTGAATGGCAGTTCTAATATTACTCCTATTTTTTGCCTCGCCATCTATCGGAACTTAAATAAACTAAACGCCCATCACTCAGTAGAATGGTTTAAGATTTTCAGTTCAATGATAAATAAATGGGAAAGAATTTTAAAAATATCGTATAGATATTTGTAAACGATGGTATTATTCAAAGTAGGTGAGAGAGGCTTATTGAGTATTAGCTAACGAATGATTAGACATTAAATATATAATTGTGATCCCAGTGTGTCTCCTAATATTAATGTTTGTACTCCGTATAGATGTATGTCATTTTATATCTAAATAAATATATGTGATTTTAAATTATTGCAAATATCAATAAATAATATGTTCTTAACTATGTGAGACTAAAACAAAATCTCGACAACATTAAAATGATTTGTTTTTGTGCTAACATAAATATATAAATTATAATTTTATGCCAGCTATGATTATTATTACTTATATTTTACGTGATATGGTATATCTAGTCATAAATATAAGAATGAATATTCGCTGTACATTTATTCAATGAATCAGACATTATAGTGATCGTAAATAATTGTAAAAAATATTTAATTACTGAAACTCATTGTGTAATCTTTCACTAAGTGTACCCATTCCATTATGTAATAGCTAACTTTTATGTAAACTTATAACAGTCATTTATTATTATTATCCAAACTATTTAACCCAAGTAAAATAATAATCTATTGTCTACTATGCAATCATCGGAATTTGTAAGTTTTTTTTTTTAGTTTTAAAAAAAGTGTCGTACGTTACGTTCAAAAAAGCGTAAGTGCACATATGACTTTTACCGCTTCATATTTTTAATTCTTAACTTTTCTACTTCAAATTCAGACATCGTACTCACTTTCACGATTCACGTAGAAACTGCATAATAAATAATATCAACAAATATTTGGGTCCACCGCTGCAAAATTTGGCGAATCGAATTAATTAAGGCTATCGTTTGTTTATATCGTGGAGAGTACATAGCTAGGTAGAAGTAGTGTGACGTCATTGATTTACCCCCGGTTTCTGGAACGAAATTATCGACACATCACAAATAAAACGCAATCAAAGAGTTGTGATTGTGCAAAAACCACCCAACCGCCAACGTGCGTTTGATAAATTTTCGTTATTTTCGTTACTGGAACTGGACCTTAGTCATCAGCTGACAAAAACGGCTAGTTCGTATCACTTAGCATAGCTTATACATAGATGCTGTTAAGCTGGGACGATGGAAGCTAGTTATTTTGCTCCGTGCACAACTTGGAGAACGAAATTGTCTTTTGACGATAGATTTTGAAAGGATTCTTCAGCTGCGGTCTGATGTGTGGCTATCATCGAACAAATGATATCAAAATGCCCAATCTGGAACTTGGAAAGTGTTAAAGTTGACGTCGTAATATCATGACAGCGACAAAAAATGTCAAACAGTAAAAAAAGAGGTGATGCTCCTTCAAAATACAAAAATTGAAGTACCCAATTAAATGGCAAAAAAATAAATAAATGGCTTACCTACTTACTTTGCAAAAATTTGGACCGCAGAAGAAGAATGGGGTAACATAAGGTACCTAACGTAAGAGATGGTTGAGAATAACATTAACACAAAAATAAAATAACATCTATAACAAGAAAATAAAAATAAAATACCATTATAAAGTTTGAGAACAAAATTAAATGAAATAAGTATCAGAGAAAGAAGAAAAATTACGAATCCATCCAAAAATAGATTGCCAGGAAAATGTAATGAAAAAACAAACAAAAAGTATGTTCCTCGAAATTTTTAGGGCGGTAGTTTACCAGTTTCTAGAAAACCAGCGTAGTGTTTTGTTTTACCCTTAGAATCGACGCCTTAGAACGTAGAACATGAAAACTGAAGACTTCAAACTTAAGCCAATAAGAACGGAAAAATACATAACAGATCTGATTTAGATCAAGCAAATCAAACATGTGTAATGAAATATTTTGCACACATGCATAAATATAGGACACATGCGCAAAGAAAACATACATGCACAAAGTAGGTTCACACACAAAATGAACTCAAATGCACAAAGTTTACACACAAACAAAAATTACACTTGCAGTCAGTATAAAATAAATGTCGTCTTCAGTTCAAATGCCTTAGATTTAGCGATGTTATTTTAAAGGAAATGATTTCAATTTGAGTGCCTGATGTTCGGAATAACATATGTAAATTATTTGATCCCTCCGAAATACCTGTTTGCCTTATTTTATTAGTGTCGTGTTGATTTCATAGATGGCGCGTGATAGGTATGTTTATACATAATATTATAATTATATTAGTATTATTGAATTATTAGTCGTTAAAGTAATTTAGATGTATTTTTAACTTCTCTACTTGATGTTAAATTGTAATTCAGTATTGTAATTATTAGTATTTTTTTGGTTTTTGTGATTTGATCGACTGAATAGCAAGTCTAGTTTTGTAAAAATGACACAGCTTTGTACTCATGAAACTGATGAAATATAACTGTAGGTCTGTAGTCATACCTACAGGGGCCCGAGTCTGCTATTACAATAGTGTCAGAATGTTCGATCACTGATTTCAAAATGGTTGATTTTGACAAGTTTTGTAATCTACTAACATAATGGCATCATAATGGCGT
Source organism: Ceramica pisi (assembly GCA_963859965.1). Taxonomy (NCBI): domain Eukaryota; kingdom Metazoa; phylum Arthropoda; class Insecta; order Lepidoptera; family Noctuidae; genus Ceramica; species Ceramica pisi. The sequence continues at coordinate 21,673,359 of OY982547.1, read as the reverse complement.
CATTATGACATTCCAATGATCAACCACTGACACGCCATTGAAAGAAAGCCATATGAATGGTAATCTCGTACATAATGACAGATTTAGTATTTACGAACTTCTCACTACTTCAGATTGCTTATAACACTAATAAATCATAATATGTAAAACTAAATATAAATAAAATCTGGCATGAATAAATGCTCAAATTTAGCTCGGTTTTATAATAATGGCAATACGGCATTCCTACCGCAATTCTATTACGAGACCATTGACGTCCCAGTGACCGGCCACTGACGTGCCAGTGACCGTGCGATTATGAATTTAGCAGATTACGAACTTTTAGCAAAATGACAATGGCATGACAATGGGATCGTGTCGGAATGACAAATTTATAAAAATAGCAGACTCAGGCCCCAGATCGCATACGACAGCAAATCTTAACCTTAACAATTTCAGTCGATCAAATAACCAAAACTAACAAAATAAAAACCAACGTGGAAGTTTTTAACGCTTCTAATCGTTTATCTTAAGACATATTTTTACCCCAGGGTCCAAAAAAAACACCAATTTCGCCTCACACTTGGACTATCCTGGCCCATCCTAGACCGTCAGCAGTAGAGTTTAGTCGTTCTTAGGAGCTAGGTCACTGAACTATGGACTATTACTAACGTATCAACATTTTTATAAATTTCATCAAGTGTATATTAATCCATTATTACGCAAATAATAGATTTTGTACGACAAATATTAACTGAAACATTAAAATTGCTAGATAATGTTCTTGTGTTTCTCATTACTGATTGATTCGCGGAGTCAAAGTCATAGTCATCATTTATTGAATTCATGTGGTATGTGCGTACAAATACAAATAATAAATAAATATTACTGTTTTTGCAAGTAATATTTCAAAAGAACTAATATTTACAGCATTTTGTCGAAATGCTGTAAATATTAATTTGACACAAAAAGTAACATATTTCAAGAAAACAATTAAAATTAACGTAATGATGCAGTAAATATTTCTGAATTGTCATTTTTAACTGATTTCAGAAGCGAAATAAATTTTAAAAAGAAACATTATTTTAAAGTTTTTAATTTTGATGTGTAAACTATCAGTATCATGGGATTAGACTCAGAATCACCATATAACTAAGGGAAACTCATTTAGAAGAGACAGACCCGTAACCAGGGAAACGACAATAAGGTATCGCGAATTAGAAGAATCGTGCCGTTTGACGTTTCTATAAAAAATATTTATTATAGCATTTATTAGAAGATAAGCTTCTTTATTGAGCTTAGCTGCAATAACTGGGAAGAAAAAAGATGTTAAAATGCTACGATCCGACACAGCAAAACAACAGAGCAAAAATCGTAACCACGGCCATTCTGACGTGCTTCAGTTATGGCCATTCTGACGTGCTACCAGTTACGGCCATTCTGACGTGCTACCAGTTACGGCCATTCGATGTGCTATTAGTCGGCCATTCTGATTTTCACGCGTGGACATTGAAAAACAAAACATTAACATAACTGTGACATTAATTTGGCTATTCAAAGAGTGTGGAGCTAATTCTACTGCTGTTTCCTTTCTCTTTTCCTCGCTTGCTTTGCGAAATTGTTCACACTTGTGCGAGAATGACACTTTAGTGACGTTCTTAGCCCAAGTCGTGGGTCGAACGAATGTGGAACGTGGAATTAAAAACTTTCGTAGGTCATCAGTGTTATGATTTATTTAAAAACAAATCTGTAGTTGGAGGAAAGTATAGAGTTTCAGCCCGATATCTCTTGAACGACATTCCATGTTCCTTAAATTCGTTGTAGATCTTATTAACCTTAAATAGGTTCACGCCTAATTATAATAATCCCATCGGACCACGTTAAGCAATATATCTATATATTTGATAGGCCCATAGATATTTCATAGATTTTTTGTAGGCGTAGCTTACATTAGAATTTTATATTTAAATAGTAAAATATATTAGTGTCGATGTCTCCATGTGAATACGTCATTTTATGTGTGTTTAAACATTATTCTCGATTTTATATGTGTTATTATTAATATATTAGAGGTCATAATCTGATATTGTAAAAATGTTTTTGAAAACATCTTAAAAATGGTAAAAAGGCCAAAAATAAAAAAAAAACGATGATTTAAAGACTTTTTGTCGGAACACCAAATTTTTTCGTAGAAATAATAAATTAATTTATAAATATTTTTTACAATATCAGATAATAATTATTATCAATGTATTATTAGACAACATTTTAGATGTCAACATTTAGCCACACAGCAATTCAAATATTTAACTGTTAGTAAAAAAAATCTGTTTGGAACCTTTTTGTGAAAAAATTTACACATTGTAAGAAATCTTGTCAAATTTGTCTATTTGCAAATAAATTATTTTGAATGGACTTACCATATTATCATTAAAATTTGCTATTGCTAAAATTATGAAAACAAACAACTTTTTGCAGCAGCAGTGAAATAAAATTGAATGCACAATGCAAAAAAAAAACAATTTGGTTTTATTGCAAATAGACAAAAAAATATGCTTAAAAAATCAGTGTACCGTGCATTATTTAGAAAAAAAATAATATACATTATGTACCTACTGTAATAATCTTGTAAATCGCCAATTGACTGTCCCATCGGAATATCATTTTGAACCATAATATTATTAATTATTACATATCCGATATACACAATTTTCTGAAGACGTTTTACGCACAAAATAATATCATTTTAACAGTATAGAGACGCTCAAAAAATGAGCAAAATTTTATTCTTGTTTTTTTTTTACTTTATTTTAGAATTATTGTGCAGTTTAATTGGTTATCCGTTGTTAAATGTAATTTCGAAATATATTCTGATGTTTTATTATATAAAAATAAATTATTGTTTTATTTAACACCCAAAACATTCCATAATATTTTATTTACATGATCAAGGTAAAATAAAACAGTTAGTTGTATTTCCAAAATTATTATTATTTATTTCGTTACAAAAAATCTTAAAATCTATCTTATTGAATATAGATCTTTCTTTTTAAGGATGGGACATTCTCTCTTACACAATAAATAGGCATTAATACTTAATTTTATTTATTTACAAAACCTGTTTAATTATTCGGAAAATATAAAATATTATGCAAATTGCATGACAGTACAAAAATGGAAATTTCTAAAAACTTTAATTTGCACTCTTCATTTGTATTTTTAATTGGCAAGACTAATAAGGTTGAATGGAATTTGCCTGAGAAAGCTCCAAAATACTTTAATTCTGTTTTTTATTTTCATATTTTACTATTCCATATTAAATTGATGCCAACTAGGCTTTTCCCAGGCTTCATATATTATCACAAGTGTTTATATTATCATGGCAGTTTCTTCCGCATGAAAAGGGATAATTCCTGGATCAATGAAAATATAATTAAATTTGGTCCATCAGTTCGGCGAATAAATACTGGAAACGTATAAAACACACCGAAGTTCAAAAATATTCTACCACTTTTTACGTAGACTTGACCGCACGCAAAATAGCACGTTTAATTATTTTTTACGTCAATTTTAGGTGGTAATGATTCTGACGGACTTAATAAATATTGTTTTCAGGAATCACCCCTTTTTCTTTACTTCTATTCTTTACTGATTGATTCTTCAGAAGGTTTCGTTGTCAAACCACTGCCACATCCTAGGTTTTGTGTAGTCTAACTCGTATTCCTCGCACTTCTGACCCGTGATCCTGCGGAACAGAAGAACAATATAAGTCATCTGTTACATACCAATTTCATTATTAAAACTAGGGCAAAACCAGGATAGTTGCCCTAGGAGTATAGTTGCCACGATTTTAATTACTCTAGTTGAATTCAATGTTGTTTTTTTAACCGACTTCCCAAAAAGGAGGAGGTTATCAATTCGGTTGTATGTTTTTTTTTTATGTTTGTTACCTCATAACTCCGACAATTATGAACCGATTTGAAAAATTCTTGTTTTATCTGATAGGATATACTTGCAGATTGGTCCCATTTAAATTTAATGAAAATTAGTTACGAACTTTGGATTTTAAATCGAAATAGCTGGAATTCGTCTACTTAGATGATAGTTTTATGTCATCCAAGTAATCGAAATTGCGTATTTTGCTTTTCTGCGATTTTGCAGTGGTGTTGTTAGGTGTGGGGTACCACTAAAAAGTGAAAAATAAAAAACTCTTTACAAAAAAATACAACCGATGAATTTCGGAAGTCGGTGTCAAAATACGAAGAAACTAACAAAAAACACCGACTTCCGAAATTAAAGTTATTTTTTACTTTGTAGTGTTTTTTTTTTTGGAAGTCTGTTGTATTTTTTTTGTAAAAAGTTTTTTTATCAATCGAGAACCTATAACATTATTTTTTATTTGTGATGCGTTTACTCTTGACTCTAATCTTGGTCAGAGATGACAGAGACAAAATCTACGATGGAGCGAGCTACCCCCACCAAGTTGACTACGTTGCATGTTTTTGTGCGATTGCAAGGGAAGGCAAGGTGCGATCAAAGTTTTTGCGGAATAAAAGTCCTTTTTCTCGACAGGGCATCAATCCTTAGTATATTGTCGGTGATAGTGCAAATCCGCGAAACTAGCACTGGATCCGCGTATCTGCACTCTGTGATGGGTTTAGGGTATAATTTAGACGGTCACCAAAATGGATTAACGGTCACCCAATTCTATCCAATTAAAAGATTAATATTACTACCAAAAATGTTATAGGTTAGGTTAGGTTAGAACTGTGACCAACTACGCGCGAGCCGAGCGAGCGAAGCGAGCGGTGCCGCGGCAGCGGCCGGCGAGCGCTACCTCGAAATTGGTCGCGTTTTTTTTTCTATATTATCGTTATTTGGTGACCATTTATCCATTTTGGTAACCGTTTAGAATTTTTTTGGTAGTAAAAAGGTACTTTTTTGGGTGGTGTTTAAACACAAGCCATGGGTTTACAGAGGAAGTTTACAAATTATTTTTCTTATACAAAGGGCTTTTGACCTCATTTTTACATGGAAAGTAATAATTCATGACTTTTAGGACCTCTTAACAGTGGAAACCTAATAAAGTCTATGTATACTAATATTATAAAGCAGAAGAGTTTGTTTTGTTGAACGCGCTAATCTCAGGAACTCCTGGTCCGATTTGAAAAATTCTTTCAGTGTTAGATAGCCCATTTAACGAGGAAGGTTAGAGGCTATATTTATCATCGAATCGCTAAGACAAATGGGAGCGGAGCAATAATGGAAAATGTGACGCAGACGAAGTTGCGCGGTTCAGCTAGTATTGTATATTAATAGAAATCAATAAAAGTCTTGACTATATTGTATGGCTACATCTTTCAGATACGCGGAATTATCCAATGTTAGTTCTGCGGATTTGCACTGTCACCGACGATGTGTTATTTATATAGATACAGCAACTATTATATACGGGATAGCTGGCACAAAATTTAGAGGGCCGCAAAAATCGTCGATACTCTGGAATTATCAAAGCAAACGTTTTTTAATTTCACAAATTTGAAGATAATCAACCAAAGCTCTTACCAATAAAAATAAAATCTTTTTGGACTGAGAGATATAAAGTAGTTTAAAAAAATGTGGCAACTATCCGGCTATTACCCTATACGATCAAACCTGTACCTACTAATATAGGTCTATGGAACAAGTAAATGATTTATTATTATTAATGACCAAGGGCTCTATTATTCATATTTCTGATAAAACTTTTGAGATTGAAGCGTTTTCACCACTCTCCAAAAAAATATTAGGAAAGGGGGTACTTTTGTGGTATAACACCTCTCGGCTTTTTGCCATGCATAGTATACAGGTAAAGGACACTTCAACAAACAAAAAATGACTGTTAAATGGTGCCCCAAAGTGCCGCGTTGCCGAGATATTTTGAGATAAAATCACCATGCATTTAAACAGTTTACGCACGAAGCAGTGGATCAAAACTAGCTTAGAATATGTCTTTAATCATGTTGCCGTCTCACCTGGTTTTTCTGACACACTTGACGATGGGATGGGTGTTTCGGAAGCACTGCGGTCCGAGGATGTTGAAGTACGTGACGCCGATCTGAGCTGACACCAAGGAGTTCGTCTTGCGGAGACACTCGCGGAACTTGGCGTCGCAGCTGCAGTGTGACCTGGGGGCAAGGACGAAGAGGTTGATTAGGACTAAACTTATCGGCAATGATGCACTAAAGTTCTAGACAAGTGTCATTCTGTAAGCGGTAACGTTGAGAAGGCACGTCAAAAATGTAGGAGATTGACAAAATGCTGTCGATTTATCACGTGATCAATCTATGAAATCATTTTGGTATTTCGATAATCACGAGCTGATATTATGGCAATTTGTCTAGAACCTCTGTTCGAATCAAAACTTCATTGCCTTGCACATCTAAGCTAAGGCCAGCCTGATGGGTTTCTATTCGTGAGGAGTGTGCATCGGAATTCTACAATTTAGTAGCGCCTAGACCGTTCCATGATCGGACTACAAGGCGTACGGCGATGCACTACCAGTAAATGATGGACGCCTCGCCCATACTCTCATATTGCGTACAGCTAAGGAATGGAAATGCCTGTTGTGATCGGTGTTTGCCCATACTCTCATATTGCGTACAGCTAAGGAATGGAAATGCCTGTTGTAATCTGTGTTTGCCCATACTCTCATAGTGCGTACAGTTAAGGAATGGAAATGCCTGTTGTAATCTGTGTTTGCCCATACTCTCATAGTGCGTACAGCTAAGGAATGGAAATGCCTGTTGTAATCTGTGTTTGCCCATACTCTCATATTGCGTACAGCTAAGGAATGGAAATGCCTGTTGTGATCTGTGTTTGCCCATACTCTCATATTGCGTACAGCTAAGGAATGAAAATGCTTGTTGTAATCTGTGTTTGCCCATACTCTCATAGCGCGTACAGCTAAGGAATGGAAATGCCTGTCGTAGTCTGTGTTTGCCCATACGCTAATAGTGCGTAGGTACAGCTAAGGAATGGAAATGCCTGTCGTAGTCTGTGTTTCCGGATAGCTATATACAACCTGGGGCTCTCTTAGAGTCAAGGGTGAATAAGTTACTTCTAGGTAAGCGTGCTCCACCGTCGAACACATCATCGCTTTCAACCAGGTGCGATTATAATAGTCGAAGGCGATCCTATAAAAAAAAGGAATATAGAAGACAAATTTTTTACTTAAAATTCAACGTCGTAATTTTATATCGATGAGTGTCCCGGTTAGTGACGTCACGAGCCTCCACTCCCGAGTTTTGATGGGTTTTGTCTTTGTCAATATTCATTGATTTACAAAAACAAAAAATACGTGTCCATTATTTTTCAATACTCTTTAACTGACGGACTAAATAGTTTTGCAATTTGTGGATGATGGAAACTAGCCTATTGCAAAGTAGGCTTGTGTCCTGAAAAAATCTAATTAGTCCGTCAGTTAGGTTATCAAAAAAATGTTGACACGTATTTTTTCTTTTGTTACGGGAACCAAAATTGACGTAGTTAGGTACGACGCTTTTAAAATTCTCAATACGTCACGCCGTGGCATAATTTTTAGCGGGTCGTGACGTCACGAGCCCCCACTTCCAAGTTTTGATACGTTTTATCTTTGTCAATATTCATTGATTTACAAAAACAAAAAATAAGTGTCCATTATTTTTCAATACTCATACTGACGGACTATAGAAATAGTTTTGCAATTTGTGGATGATGGAAACTAGCCTATTATGCTAGAGCCAGGTTTTTGTGTCCGAATACTGCAGTGTGCTTCTGTAAGCATGTAGAAGTGAAGGCTTGTGTGAAGTGATAACAAAATAAACTGTCCATCCAAGTAATCAAGATGGAATGACAGCTCACTTCGTTGAAGATTGTAAGAAATATTTGCATTGTTTAGAATCAATTTACTTAGCATTGTATAATTTCAGCCATTAACGGCACTGTGAGTACTGTGTACCTTTAACTTAAACTTTAACTATCAGTTTTAGGTTTGTTTTTTACTTAAAAGAGATTGCCCATGAACAGTACTCTTGATAAATTACTTGTGTCTCAAAACCTTGAACGGCATGAAATATTTAAAATAAAAATATATTTTTTTAAAAGATTTTGATTGATATTTAAAATGGGATAATTTTTTGAAAAATAATTAGTACTTTTATGTTTCCGACGTTACGTACGCCATTTTTTACTACCGACTGTCAATACTAGGGATGTCCATTTTTTCTATTGTGGGTTATGTGCGTACCTACCTACATAAAATAAAATGATATCGATTTTGTATTGATTGTTCAATCTTTTATTGTAAAGTAATAACTGAGTTCTAAATCACAAGTTGTTGCTGGCATTATCAATATCAGTGGTTGTAAACGGCGACATCGGCGCTAAGTTATATTTTATACGGACTGGTTTACGGAAATCGATCAAAAATTGATATTTCATCAGTATGGGTACAACCTTATTTGACGTTTATTGCGCGCCTGTCATATTTTTGCAATACAATACTGTTATTTCTGCTGGTTTTGGTACGTTGTGCTTCAAGTCGAGCCTTTTAGTTCCTCCGTTACTGTTGCCAACCCATTGAAAATAAACATATTTTTAACGCCACTGCACCGTGTGTATTGTTTATTACTAAAAGCTGGACTTTTTGAGTTGTGATCATGGCGAGTGCGACTGTGATGCAATGTCTCAACTGTTCTTTGAGATTAACGCCACTTAGGCGTGTTGTCGGAGATTTCGAATAACATCGTGGACATTTTACGAGTCTGGATCTCACCAACACCGGTAAGAATGCATATTGTATTTTTAACGTAGCAGAATTTTTTTTCAGTTAGGAACTGCGCTTTATGTTTACGTACCATATAACAAATCTTAGAGGACACAAGTACAATCCATGTCTGTATGTTAGTTCCTCACCTCAACGTTGGGTTACCGGATTGTAACATAACCTTTAAAGGTAGAAACCTTCTACTGATGTTTTGGTTAAAACTAACTTATTTACTAGGATTATTTTTTTCAATCACTTAAGTGTATTCGAGGATATGAATGAATTGTGTGTAGTATCATTTAAGATTGCAGTTGCACAGAATTTTAGTATTGGGAACTAATAATTATTTAGTAAGAGGAAGAATAAAATCGAGGCATGTGTCTAGTAGAACATATTATAGTTATATTTTAGTAAATAAAGATGAAAATGTAAGAGATACATTAGGCCGCGGTATAGTAGAGAACTGTAGGTTGCTGTGTGCATGTAATGTGCCTAGTATGGTATTTGAGCTGGGCACGTTATGACAATGTTAGTGTTCCAGCACTATTTTTGGATAACATATTTTTAGAAGAATAAAATACAAGTTTCAGAAATAATCATTCTTTTATTTGTTGTATTTGGTGTTGTGTGTTTTACCTTCCCTCTCTACTTACAAATACCATTTCATGATACCTACCACATCTATGATTTGAGTAGGATCTAGAAAATAACACTGAGCGATTGACTATTTTAGTAATGATTTCTTCCATGCTTTGCAATTTCATGGAACGCGGGCATGAGATTTAAAAATGCGCAAAATCTAAATCAGTAAGACTTGGTGAGGTAAAACGTTACAGATTTTACACAAATTATGCTTCAAAGATACCAAGCTCACCCGTAAACCCATTCAGACCCTTTTAAATAGCTTTTTTCAACTAATTTTTGGTCGAACATAACCTCAAAATAGTAATTTCATTTTCGTAAATATCTCAGAAATGCCATTGTAGTTTGTGTTAAATCTTTTGAGGTAGTATTTAGACATGCCATTAAGTATTTTAAAGATTATTTTATGAAGACACAACAATGTTGAATTGAATACATTTGTCCATAGTGCCGTGGGCATTCTCCTTTACCCTGGCGGTTGGGAGTGTCATGCACACTCAAAAGTCTAGCTGATGGTGGCGTATGCGTTTGATCATTTGGCTCCCTTCAAAATGGTTGAGCCGAACGGTGCTGGCGCATGCGTCATGTTCGTCAGTTGGGACTGGTCATTTCTCAGATGCCATGGTTGATTTTAATTATTTCTTTGGATTGTTCCTCTTTTATTCCGGACGCTTTTATCCTGCTCGTCTTTTACATCGTTCTCACATGTATGTATCATTTCAACTCGATGTCAGCAAAACTTTGTTCCAATTAAATATTTTTAAAAGAATGTCCGTGGAGTTTCTTGCACGTTCTTCTCCATAGAGATCTACGCTTTGGTACGTGCAAGTAGCTTCAACTTTTTGGACCGACCGACCTTGACAATTCAAAAGTGCCTGTAAATGGTTTAATTGAAATAAATGCTTGAGTTTTGAGTCTATTTCGTCAGGTGTACAGAATCGACTGGCTGTTTATGTTCGGTAACAATTGGCTTGGTAATAATTACTCAGCAAATTATCGCCGCTCACCGTTTCAAATTAACTACACTTTCAACTGCAAATCAAAAAAAAACATCACCGTGCAAAATCAGTAATCATTACCTAATTACAATTAGACATTAAAACGTCAAGCGGCGTAAATATACTAACCAAATTGGTAACTGTATTTTCGAACCGTTTGTGGTGGCCTTTTTTACTATTGGTAGGCATATTATTAGGAGCTCGTGGCTAACTATTAAAAGCCGCACAGGTCGATCTTCCAGGTTAAGCAACGCTTGTCAAGGTTGGTCTGTGGATGGGTGACCATCTTAACATACCGAGTTTCCTCCGTGCCTCGGAAAGCAGGTTAATCCGTTGGTCCCGGCTATCATTTGTAAGAAGATCTTTGGCAGTCGTTACGGATAGTCAGAAGCTTTCAAATCTGACTCCAGTCTTGCCAAGGAGTACCGTGTTACCCAGTTAACGGGTTGTGGAGGTCTGGTAGGCAGCCGCTTGACGTAAAATACTGGTATTCAGCTAAATCCTAGTTTGACTGGAAGCCGACCCCAATAAAGTTAGGAAAAGGTTAGGCAGATGATTGTAGGCATCCAACAATGGACCAATATCGCACCTGATGGTAAGCGATGATGCGGTTAAAGATGGAGCACGCTTGCCTAGTAATAACTGTTCACTCTTGACTTAAAGACTCCCAGGTTGTAGCTATCAGGAAACAGACACAGGCCGGGAATTCCACTCCTTAGCTGTACGCACAGTGAATGTGTTACCAATTTTGAAATGTTCTAAATTCTGGTTGACACTTCCCGTAACCCAAGAGCTTGCTTTTACTTTGGGCAGACACTAAGTACCTATTCCCGTTAACGTGGCAATGCCACGAGTCTCTTGGGCACATTTCCAGCTGACAGCTTTCAGGACCCCTTGTTTGATGTTATATTTTAGTTTGTTGTAAGTTTAAATTAAATTAAATATATTTCTATGCAAAATAAAAAATCAGGAAATTAATTTTTCTTCGACAGTCAACTGTTTTTTTTTTCTTATAAATATTTGTGTACTTAGTTACGGTCGTGATAATGCTGTTTTCTATCTATGCTAACATTTTAAAGCTGAAGAGATTGTTTGTTTGCTTGAACGCACTAATCTCAGGAAATAATGGACCGATTAAAAAAAATATTTCAGTGTTAGATAGCCCATTTATCGAGGAAGGCTATTGGCATATCATCACGCTACAACAAATAGGAGCGGAACATTCATGGAAAATGTGACGCAGACGAAGTTGCGCGGGTCAGCTAGTTAATTATTTAAGTATTTACACCTATAGAAGTGTACCCCAAATCTAGCTGATTAGATCATTTATTATCGACCTTCATAACTTTGTGAATTAATAAATCTGCCCAGCGGCTATAATTATATCATGTCCGATTCCTAATTACATAAAAAGATCCGTTATTGGCTTATTATGTAAATGTATCAAAGTCATATCCTGTGTATACTTTCCGTATAAGGCATTAATACATAACAAGTTATTTTGACGACACGGTTGGCGCAGTGGTTGAGCGATTGACTGCTGCGCAGCATCTCGCGGGTTCGATTCCCGCACGGAACAAATATTTGTACGACCTACAAGTATTTATTCCCAGTCTGGGTGATTTTCTATCTATGTATATACCTATAACAAAAAAAAATGTATATAATAAACGATTATCAGTCCACTAAACCACACAAACCCATAGCGTTTCATCTTTTGTTTCCATATTCTGCAATAGTACTGCTCCAACCGGGGATTGTCCTTGGGAATACTTTCATCGTGCATACAGGGATAATCGCCGGTTGGTGCCCCATTACATTTTAAATGTCTAACGGGGTCTCTGTGAGTTAGTTTCGGCCCCTCGTACAGGCACCAAAGGACCGGGTCTCCAGAGACCCGAGATAGTAAAAAAAAAACTTAGTAAACCCTAAATTCATGTAGCAGCTCAGTGATACCTCTGGCTAAGTACTAACAGGTGTATATAGTACGTAAATAGATACAACTTAACTTTCTCTGCGCGCCGATCAATTGCGCAAGCGCTTATCTAATGATGCAGATGTTTAGTACCGTTTACTTGCCGCCTGGCTGTGATGTAATTACTAATCATATTATTAGTTGTATGTATAGATGTGTATCTATGTGTGGTATTGAGATAAACAGGTGTGCTTGAAGGCACAGTTAAATGTGGAATAATTATGGTATCTGATATGATCTGGGTAGCTTTCGAATTTAGCTAACTACTTACCAAGATCCGTAGAATACCATTTCTTGGGGGACCTTACCTTTTAGGGTTTCAAGGTTTCAAAGGGTAACCAGCGAAATCCTATATTACTAAGTTTTCGCTGTCCGGCAGTCTTTTTGTCAGCGGGCTGTATCTCAAGAACGGTAATAGGTAGACAATTGAAATTTTCACAGAGTGTGCATTATGTATACAGCTTATGCATTACTATGAAATTTCTTTAAAATTGGATCGTTCACTTCAAAAGACAAAAGTCAAAAAGTCTTCGAAAACAAGCACGTCGATCCTGTAAAATTTAAACAACAACTCGCATTTCACGTCGCTATTCGCTCTCACTTCGCATAAGGTTCAAAATGACCTTGATTTTGCATTCTTTAAGCATCACCTAGGCACTTGCGAAGTGAAGTGAGCTCCAAAGCGACCAGTGACTACCACACTCAACAAAATGTAAGTCGAGATTTATCGGTTTTTTAATTTACCAGTTTTTGACACAGAATTTTAACTGTTATGATGTTTAAATTAAAATTATTTTAAGCAATTGGAGGCAGATAATAAGTAAAAAACAACAGAAAACTCTAAATTCGTGCCGTGAATTATAATATATGCTTACCTTACGAAAAAAATGACTGACAGACAATATCATTAATAATCTGTGGACAATATTTTCATTCATTGCGTTGATGTTATAGAGTGCATTGCATTGTTTTGTTTACGTTTTGTTTGTTTTTTGAGTGCCGTTCAGTGCCGATAATAATTGTGAAATAATCATGAAGTAAGTTTATATTCCTGGCTGTAAAGTTCAAAAATAAAATTAATTAAGGAAGTGTCTAATCCAACAATACTGTTTCAGTCTAAATGAGACACGTTCGTCTCACCTATCGTCGGTTCGAGTTTTGGTAAATTGTCGACGTTTTTCTAGTTTATCCAAAGCATGAGGTTCTTTTAATAAATATTTAAACAAAAACATCCTTGCCATCGTTATCGCTTTAGTGGGTAGGCACTTATTCACTTTAAAACTTAAAATACCTTATTTAAACACTATTTAAATTTGATTTCTTCTATTTTCACTCGTAAAATAGATGCTTTTAATTTGACACTTTGAATCGAGTTCGAGTGCGAAGTGAGCGTCGAACTGACGGGGGACTTACCCTAAAGAATGCCACTTTTTACGCCATCTCATACTTTATTTGTCAAAATCTCGCGGTCAATTTAGTTCAACTCGCAAACACGCTCGCAAGAGTAGCGCTAGTGTAGATTCGAATTATCAATCGAGTTTTAGAATGCCAATCAAGAAACTCACAGCAGATTCGAAGTTTAGAATGAAGTCTTACAGAATAGCAGTAAAGGACATGAAAGTTTGTATGAAATGTTTTGTATTGTCGTAAAGGCAAGTGAAAAATCCAATGGGGAATATGCACGAAAAAAGTATTTATGATCTGAACAGTTTATCAAAAGTATTCGAAAATATTATACTAACAGTGAAATTAGAATCTATTTCTCGAAAAACGAACGAGATACAATTATATTAAACAAATATATCTGTCCTTCTCGCGAAAACGCTGTTTTCTATGGCAGCTGTATTAATAGTCGTCGTGTAATTTGACGTCACAGTTCGCATCGGACTTCTCTTTCTGACTTTGAAGCTTTATAACTTCATAAATAATAAAGGTATTTAAAAAATAATTTCATGATTGTTTACTAGACCTAATAATTAATTTATTTTGCAAAATTTTTATTTTTTCTTATTTTATTCGAACCTATCTGACTCTCTATTATCTTATCTAAAGTATCTGTCTAGATTGGGAGTCAGATGCTTGGTAAAGTGCTCTAATTATCGATATAAAGATAAAGATTTACTATCTTTTATTGAGTTCAGAAGACATACCTGAAGTAGGTAGAGAAATTAATTAGAATTTACTATGAAAACTCCTTCTACAGACAGACAGATGGACAGACGGACTGTAGACGGACAGACGGAAGATGGAACAGACATGTGATAGAGTGGAGATCGCGAGTGGGCAAACGTAGTGTGGGACTTCCTGCGGTACGATGGATCGATGATTTGAAGAAGGTGTCTGACAGCGGATGGATGCTGACTGCTCAGGACCGGGATGGTAGGTGCTCTTTGGGGGAGGCTTACGCTCAGCAGTGGCCGGCAATTGGCTGATATGACGATGAAAACTACTAACCAAGGTAGGATAACAATACCTCAGTGACGCGGCGGAAGCCCGCAAATGTGGTTCATATTTTTTTTTTTTTTTTTGGGACAAGCCCGCCACAAGTTCCCAACCACTGCAACTCCTGAAAGCCAGAATCAACAGTGGCGACCACCAGAAAAACGCCGAGCTAATGAAGTCCGGCGAGTCCCGGAGAAACGATTCAACTGTCTTGGATCCCGCAACGAAATTAATCAGAAGAGTACAGCGGAGGAGTAGGAAAAATAAATATAATTTAAATATAATTTCCACTTCCCTCCATATCAAGCAGCCAGCTATTAATTATGATTATATGTTTCTCTTTTATTTACGCGAGATACGCAAATAGTCGAAAATTATTCACTTCCTCCCCTGAGACAAACGCCTAACTTAACCTTACTACCGGGCAGTGTAATAGCGTAACTCTAAGAGAGGATTTCACCAATGAAATTGATCACGATCAAGCTGCGTTCAACACTTGTCAGTGTCAATATTCCATAGAAAATAATGACTATGACAGCTCGTAATTGATCATCGCGTTCAGATTCAGATTGATGAAAACCGCCCTAAATCTAACTCTTATTACGCCACCCTAAATCGGTCCTGCCGGGGTTGCGGAATTTGTTCGAAAGAGTCACCGCGGCCCTGGAACGCAAAGGGCATTAAGAGGAACACGGATGGGTTTTACTCGGGAGTCTGACACTCCCTCCTGCTTTACCAAGAGCGGGAGGAGTCATTTGATGATTTGCAATCCTTAAAAAAAAAGAAAACCCTAAATCGGTACCTAGAGCCCTGAATATCGTGTAGTAGTTAATGAATATGAACGATGGCAATTAGCCAATACAGCTATTGACCTTGCGCAAGCGCAGCTAGTATTAGTTCATAACCTTGCAGTCTTTGACCGTAACATTGAGTTAAATTCCAAATTACAGAACTATTGCAAATGTGCTCCGCTAGCAGTTATTAATAAAATACTAAACGATGGAGATGAGAGGCCAAAGAAAAGAATAGAGGATTTTGTGAGAAATTATATAAAAGAAATGGCTGACTTTAACATGGAGAATGGAAGCAGAAAACATATAGCGCTGACCGCTACAGTAACATACGACAGGGCACTTACATGATGATTATGTTGATTGCTCATAATATCAACAATGTATCTCATATATATATCAATCACAAAACAGTCACAATCTCAATCTACGCTCATGAAACAACCGTCTCCTTCAATGTCCCATTCACCGTACTGACTTTATTCACTCTCTTTGTTCAGTCTATTTCTCTCTGGAATGCGCTTCCCCAGAAGATCAGGATGTCCACCAATCGATTAATTTTTAATTGAAAGTTTTTTTTTAAATACAAAACGGGGAAACTCTTGGCTCAAATCTCACCTGATGGAAAGTGATGATTAGGCCGAAGATGGAAGCGAGTTTCACCCGGAATCCTCTTACACAGAGGAACTGGCTATCATACCTCTAACTGCCGGAACACAGCAATGCTATGCAATATTAAAATTGTTGTTATGGCGACAGACTTAGACATGATGGTGGTAGCTTGCCAGGCGGACTTTGAACAAGTCCTACCACCAACCAAACCGAGCAAAAAATTTGCCCCCGCTGGGAATCGAACCCGGGACCTCTGGGTCTGAATCAGGTGGTATAACCACTAGACCACGGAGGCGGTTAGTATCACCTGTTTAGCACCACCCGGGGACCACTCCGCTCCTACGGACGTAAACACATTCGGAAGAAGTTGGCAGTAGTATCATCACAGCGCTAATGTTTTCCAGTTACTTATTCGTATTCATTATATTTTTATAATGTATGTAGGTATAGTTTTTATGTGTATATTATTAATTTTAATTGTATTTAATTTGAATAATTTATCAATCATTTTTAATTTTTCATATTGCACCTACCACTATTCTCTGCATCACCTAAAGGTTGACTGGTAGAGAAAGCCTAGGGCATTAAGTCCGCCTCTGTACTTTTATGTGCTGAAAGTTAAAAAAAAAAAAACCTACAAAATCATCCTATTAAGGATCCACGTCAACCGCACGTCACCTAAAGCTGGCCTAGAATAACAAGGAGTTTCGATATAATAAAAAGCCAGCATGTGCTAGCCTCATTACGTACCGTGGCAGTACGACTATTGTACCCAACCCACAACAAACTGCCATAACAAAATTCATCTCCAGTTCAAAAGCCACATAGCGGTAACTTGACAATTATCTGTTATTTAACTTCCGTCACGTTACACAAGATTGCGCAAGCGCAGCTCGTTGAGAACCCACTTATTGAGACGCGTGACGCCTCGGGAAGCGGCGTTGTATAAGCGTGTAGGTGTGTGATCGCTTAATTAAATGGTTGGAGAGTGATTGAAAAGAAAGACTTAAGGATTGTTTTATGAATGAAAACAGCATTTTTTAAAGCCACTATTGTTTAAACGTAATTGATAAAGGAGGAAATAATTTAAAAACCCCCGACTGACATGTATCCGCATCAACGCGTAGCGCGCGCTTGTTTTTTATTAGTGTGGAAAATAAATGAATTTTTACTTTTTTTACAAAACCCAAGAATTTTCGCCCGGGGCTGCCATTAAATTAACTAATTTTTGTTTCAGTTTTATAGTAATGTGAATAATTGAACATGTTTTATTGCTAAAAATTATTTATATGTATTTGTGTTAAAATTTAAAATAGTGATGGCAACTTCCGAATGTATTCTAAAACACAAGAATATCTGTCGGGCGGTTTTTAGATTATTTTATCCATTTTATTTTATTTTTTTATTTAACACTTTAAGCACAAATGTACAGAGATCCATTTTCAATTACGTTTAACCGTAGTGGGTTTTTTCAATATTTTTAATTTTGATTCTTATTTCAAACTTTTTGGAGAGCACTAACCCATCACCGAAAATCGCATAAAAATCGAACTAGTAGCTTTGGAGATAAATGGGAACATTGGTTTGGGACAAGCCCGCCACACATTCCCAACCACTGCAACTCCTGAAAGCCAGAATCAACAGTGGCGACCACCAGAAAAACGCCGAGTCAATGAAACCCGACGAGTCCCGGAGAAACGATTCAACAACAACAGAACAACAACAAACAACAAAACAAAACAACAACAAACAAACATCCTCTCACCCCAAATCTACCAGAGAAACAATTTTTTAAAATTGGTTCTTTACTTCCGGAGATTACCCCCTACATACAAACTCACAAACAAATATTACCTCTTTATAATATTAGTATACATTGCAAATACTGCAAAGACATTTCTGCACCTAAAATTTCTCAACAGCTGATAATGAAAAGGCACAGTTGTAACAATCAATTAGCAACCGGTTGCTAAGCCGACGTTACTGGTTAGCGACGGCGAGCAGTTGTATGTATCTTGTTACTGCATAATGCAACGGTATGGCCAAACTGTTCCTACATTATTGTATAGCTTGGGAATAAATCAATATTGAAATAACTTTTCCTATTTTCAATTTACATCCTCAACTAGTTTTACGTCTTGTGGTCCGATGATGGAACGGGCTTGGCGGAATAAATTATGCAATCCCGTCGCACATTCCCCAAAATGCAACCGGTAGATAACCGTCAAGCTAGCAACTCGGCGTCGGTGCTCTCGACTTTGTATCAGATTTTTAGGCGTCTTAACTATTCATAACGACTTATCTTCAAATTCACCTGTTCACAGTCCGACTTCAGCGAGTGTTCCACAATGGTTATCTGTTCGTCAAAAAAATGCAATAGAAATCCATGTACCAATGTCACACTGTTGCGAATAATCTTCTAGCTGCTTCGAACCAATCGATCGACCAATTGAATATAATCATTTTTGTCGACACTCTTGGGCAATATTGCCCACACAACCATAACGTTGCATACAAACTAAAACTAACTAACACATGCTAATTCAATCCCTCGATAAATGATCTTAAGGTTCAACACAGATGCATGTAAAACTTGGTAATGTTTAAATTTAGGAAGCTCGTATAATCGGTGTCCGTCATATTTGGTCATATTTGATGGGCTTCAGGAAGTTTCTAGTGTTGTTCGTTTCGTAATTAGCGAGATAAGCCATTTCCCAGGTCATTAACAATTACAGGACGTCGTGACGTAGTGTTACGTCGGTGGAAGCCAGGAAATTACTGAGGTCGTTGTACCTTTTGAAGGAGTGACCACAGTACAGCCTAGTATTGTTGAAGTGTCAAATGTACTTATGTAACTCTTAAATGTGGACTTCATCATCTACCTAGCCTTTTCCAAACTATGCTGAGGTCGACTTCCAGTCAAACTGGCTTATGACTATCCATAACTATTGCCAAAGATCTATAAATGACAGCCGGGACCAACGGCGAGAAAAACTGGAAAACTCTAAAATTGAACTTGGTGCCTTAATACAAAATGTTATTTACATCTATACATCTCTGAAAGACATCTTTAAATGTGACACAATAGGCTAGTTTTAGTGCGTCAGTTAGAGTATTGAATAATAATGGACACGTATTTTTTGTTTTTTAAATCAATGAATATTGACAAAGATAAAACGCATCAAAACTCGGGAGTGGGGGCTCGTGACGTCACGACCCGCTAAAAAATATACCAGGGCGTGACGTATTGAGAATTTTAAAAGCGACGTAACTTCGTCTATTTTGGTTCCCGTAACAAAAGAAAAAATACGGGTCAAATATTTTTTGATAATATAACTGACGGATTTTTTTCAGGACATAAGCCTATCCCCGTATGCACTATGCAAGTGCACGCAAGGACAGCTCCGGTTGGTGCAAACCTATTGCAGGATATGCAAACAAAGATTTTGATTGGCCTATGGGTTTGGACTATTAAAGTTGACTGGTTACCGAGAACTATGATAGAACCGATGTCCCCCCCCTGCCTGACCACTGTTACAACAGAATGCTATAGAATGACTGTGGGTGCCTGCCACAATTGTAAATAACAAGAAGGTATGCAGTCAATGACCATCAAGTTATATTGGTCTACTTGATAACCTGCCTACCCAGTTAGCCAAACAAATGACAACAGATATCGCTAAATGATTCCTTATCAAAGACACCGCGAACACCTAATCACCACCCACAGTTCAATGACCACCACTTCTTACCTTCCTGGTCGCCACACGCGAGCACGCAACGCACGCAACTCTACCGTCTACCGCACACAACACACGAGTTCTCTTGTAGTGCCCTTGAACATGCGCGAGCGCCGGCGGAGCGTGGCCGCACTCAATGTGACCCAGTAACGAATTGTGGGGGGCTTCCTCGAATATAAATACTGCATTTACTTAGAATTATAGAACTCTCTACAACTTTAGAAGACAATAGATAGAAAGAGATGCACAGATATAAGGGAGACTGCATTGCATAAGAACAGAATTATGTCTCTCTGTCTAGCATTTCCCAACTATAGGGGTCGACTACCAGTCTGACCGTATTCAGCTGAATATTGGTATTTTACATAGAGCGATTTCCGATCTAACCTCCATAATCCAGTATCTTAGCAAGATTAGTGTCAGACCTTCTGGCGGCTGACTACTCATAACGAATGTCAGAGATGTAGGAATGATGGTGATGGCGCAACACGGCTTATCACCAATGACCCTCAGAATGTCGTTGAGGCTCCCACGCACCATGTGCATCATGGATGCCGTCCTTTTCTAAAGGATGTTGGTGAAGCTATAAAGTGTGCGCTTCGGAAAACATTCCTGATGCACTGCAGTAACCTGTGTGCACCCTGAAGGCATTATTATACTGAACTCATAGGGCGTTGTTACCCTTTGCGTATTTCGAACAGGGTGCCTGAGTACAGAGACTGGCAAAAAGCTTTAAAAAGAGTTATTTTTACTTCTATTGTACACCGTGCAAACTTGGGGGCCAACATATTGCATCGGACAGCCAACACCCTTCGTTCGTTCGTTCGAAAAGCTCGACAAAATGTACTGACTTTTTTTGCTATTTAACGGTCCTGTCAGGGGGGAATTAGGGGCTATGACAAATCAAAGAGGGACGGAGGTTTATAATAATTATATTGGCGACATCCGCCCGAATTCACCTCAATACAAGTACCTAATGTCATAAAAAACACTTAAATTCTTTATCCTTCAAAATTTAAAAACTATGCTATACTTTTTATCTGACCGCTCCAAAGCTTTACAATTGGCCAATGCCAATTCTCATAAAGCCTTGAACATACAAGTATCTTAAGCCCGGGACACAACCGTCACAGTCCCTATCAAAAGTTGTTCATAATGATGAGTGCGATATTATACCGCGTGTATCTGACATCGACGCACAAACGATTTCCATGGGTCCAGGGCATGATTCTGGACACCCCAGTGTTGGAATTTTTCGTCGGTTCTTTTCACATTTTAGGGCGGATTTCTGGGCGGAGCGGGAGGTAGTGTCAGACTTCTACTGACAAAAACCCATCCATGTTCCTTCATGTGCCCTTTGTGTTCCGGAGCCACGGCGTCGGCCCTTTCGGGCCCCTCTGTGTGCTGACTCTCTTTGAGGCGCGCGTGGAACACTAACGCGCCGTCGACACGGCGCATTGGGGGGGCCCGCACTTGGACTTATAAAAACATGTCGCTGTAAACCATGGATCTATCTCACACACGAGTCCTCCTAACTGATGGAATTGTTCAATAATTAAAAGCTTTGCCTCTTTCAAACGGTTGGCATTACCTAATACTATATTTGGTTACCAACAGACGCGTTACGCGACAAGGAGTATGAATTGGATCCATTCACAAACAGGTGAATTCGGCCAGAAGGTGCTTAATTAAGCCTCAAATTTTTCAAGTAACGGTAGTAGAATAGTTAATAACGGGATTGCTATTCTAGTAAGTGACCATGAAAGTTTAAAACAATATAACGGCAGTTTATATTGTTAGTTTTTGTTTTTATTGTTTTATTATTTTCTTTCTTCAGTCATGTAATTTGCAAACGAATTATTTATTTACTTATCATGTTTCTTATTCTAATTATAGCGATGCGTTCTTTGTTCTGGTGCTCTCACCATAAATTGTTATTATAAGTCTACGTGAGGACTTGTAATTGGCTTTCTGGTGCCTAAGGTCTCCTTTTAGGGTTCCGTAGCCAAAAGGCAAAAAATGGAACCCTTATAGATTCGTCATGTCTGTGGGTCTGTCTGTCCGTATGTCACAGCCACTTTTTTCCGAAACTATAAGAGAACTATGCTTTTAAAACTTGGTAAGTAGATATATTCCGTGAACCACATTAAGATTTTCACACAAAAATAGAAAAATAAACAATACATTTTGGGGGTTTCTAATTATCTTTTTTTTCTTAACTGAATAGTTTGCGCGAGAGACACTTCCAAAGTGGTAAAATGTGTCCCGTCCCCCTCCGTAACTTCTTAAATAAGAGAATGATAATACTAAAATAAATATAATTACGATGTACATTACCATGTAAACTTCCAGCGAAAATTAGTTTGAACGAGATCTAGTAAGTAATTTTTTTTTAATACGTCACAAATCGTAAACCGCAACTTTTATAATATATACCTACAGGTTTGTACTGAAGCCTCGTATTTTTAATACCTACGTCATAAATCGTAAACCGCAACTTTTGCTTATAACATATTATTATACTTACCAGGTTTGTACGGAACCCTCGGTACGCGAGTCCGACTCACAATTGGTCGTTTTTTTTGTTTATGTTTATTAGCTGTAAGTCCTCCATGTACTAAATAAATAGAACGGGACTATGACAAATTAGATTACAGATTGCTAACACTGGTCATTACTCTATTAAACTTCTTCAAAAAAAGTTAAGCAACTCCCAGTCTATTTGCCTAAATCATCACATTATGGTGAAAATGATAATGGCATCTAATGCCATGGGTTCCGTAACTCCGTGATGTTTTGTGGCTAAAATGATGGTTACCTCATCTCAGAGATATTCGAGACAATGGGCCATCAGTGAGGTGTTATGTGACAATATATAAAACTGTTGGATGTTTTGTTTTTAACCGACATCCAAAAAAGGAGGAGGTTCTCAAGTTGGCAGGTTTTTTTTTTATGTATGTACTCCGTACTCCGAGGTTTCTGAGATTTCTGTTCCGATTTGTATCCAGCCTGGCCATTTGGTCCCATAAAAATTTATTCAGTTTAGCTCAGTAGGTTTTCTATACTAATCTATACTAATATTATAAAGAGGTAAAATTTGTTTGTAAGTTTGTAAGTTTGTATGTAGGGGGTAATCTCAGGAACTACTGGTCCGATTTCAAAAATTATTTCAGTATTAGATAGCCCATTTATCGAGGAAGGTTATAGGCTATATATCATCACGCTAAGACAAATAGGAGCGGAGCAATCATGGAAAATGTGACGCAAACGAAGTTGCGCGGGTCAGCTAGTATTTTATGAGCATATTTTCTTATTTCAGTTTCTGCGTAGACGAAGACGTCCTTGTCCAAATATCACCACTTAATTTAAAAGTGAAAAATAAAAAACTTTTTACTGACAAATAAACAAAACCGACTTCCAAAAAACACTACAAAGTATCAAATAACCTTAATTTCGGAAGTCGGTGTTAAAAAACGAAGATAAAAAACCAAAAACATTGTTTTTTAGTTACCTACTAATTATTTTTTTTTTAGTTTTTGTAAGTGTAACAAATTCGTATAATGCGGGATCTAAGAAAAAAAAATACATCATTAATAGCTGAGACCATAGGGACGAATGCTTTTGAAAGATATTTTCTTTTTCTTGACAGTGCATTTCATACGATTGACGATCCTACTAATATTATAAATGTGAAAGTTTGTGAGGTTTGTTATTATTATTCACGCAAAAATCAATTAAACCATTTATAGGCACTTTTGAATTGTCAAGGTCGGTCGGTCTAAAAAGTTGAAGCTATTTGCACGTTCCAAAGAACGTGCAAGAAACTCCACGGACACTCTTTTAACAAACACACATTGGATAATTCTTTTTAAGAAGTAGTTGGTAGATCAAATCATTAAACAGTATTTATTTATCTAGTGGTTCCAGGACATGTCGCTTTCCTTGCGTCTTAAAACAAACAGAATACGCACCTTGTGAAGAGTCCCGTGTTGGTGAGGCCGTACTTGGTCTCCCCTGACCGGATGTAGAGCTTGCAGGCGTCGTGCTGGCGGCAGCAGGTGTCCGTGAAGAAGAACAGCCCCAGGTCGCTGGAGCGCGCCGTAGCCGAGCGCCCATCTCCGCACCAGACAGTGCCTGGAGATGAAGAGGAGACTGTACCCATGTTCTCAGAAAAAGTCATTATCTGCCTAGTCTTTTCCCAACTACATTAGGGTCGGTTTCCAGTCAAACCGGATTCAGCAGTATTTTACGTGGAGTGACTGCCCACCAGACCTCCATAACTCACTGGGTAACATGGTAAGTATTTCTTGGCAAGACTGGAGTCAGATTTATTGGCTTCTAACTTTGAGTCAATACAAAAACAGCCGGGACCAACGGCTGGCTTTCCGAGCCACGGGGAAAATTCAATATGTTAAGATGGTCACCCATCCACAGACCAACCTTGGCAAGCGTTGCTTGAACCTTGAAGATGGACCCATGCGGCTGTTGTTATTTAGCCACATGCCAGAAAAGTAACAAGGAAATAATCTAACATAGGTAGGTACCTGGATATATAGCCTGCACCCGATCCTTGAACGAGTCCACGACGGAGTTGGCGACATTGGCGACGCTGGTGACCCCGGAGGCCAGGCTGGCCACGAAGCCACGGTCTGTGTCCAGCGAGCCGATGTCTCTGGCGCCCGCCATCAGCTGGCTGAACGGCTTGCTGATGCCCGAGGAGATGGACTTGAGGATGCCGCGCCCGAATTGTCCTGGAGGGAGAAAGGACAGGTTTTATTACGTCATAATTTTTTAAGTGAAAACTTCTTTTCTTGTGATGGGTATAAAATGTTAAACTCGCGTCAGGACACGTGACCTGATCGAAAATTCGTAAGACGGATGTTTCAAAAATGCACAACGATACTGTTCAAGTTTTCATTTCTGCCGGCACTTTTATTTCAATATGAATTAGCCTAATAGAATTCCACTACTGATGAAAAACCTCCCCATATGTTTTCAGACACTTTTTTCTTGCGCCATTTCGAAGTATCCTTTGTTGGAATGTTCTGAATAAACACACCTGATAAATAGAGATTAGAAGAGCTGAATTTGGTTCCCAGGTCTGGAAAAATTTTGATAGTTCTTGTAATGCATTTGGTTGAATAATTTTGCAATGTATAGTACCCTACCCACCACTAGAAGCTATATTTTGTAAACTCACATTCAAATGTTTCAAGTGTTTGTCCATGAGTTTGCCAATTGTCCAGTTGCAGTAAGTCTTTGAATTTTAAAATACAAATGTTAACCTTTTTGTAATAATGGATATAAGAGTTACTATTGTGGCGTCCTTTCGTACTGTTGTCTATTGTTACAAAAGGGGAACTACATTTAACAATAGCTACAACCCAGGATTCTTCCAAGAAACTTGTCCCAATGAAATATTACCCACTGACTTATGAGGTCTAATACGTAGGTACTCCGTTGCTTACATACATACAGGGTCAAAATTATCAAATATGCCAATGACCTTGATCTTAGATTAATCTGTCGCAACAAACACGTTTTATTATACAATTATTATCATCGGGAATCGAAACTCATCGTCCGCGTCGGCATAAAACATGAATAGATAATATTAGATTCGAGAAAGAACCTACCTCTTTCTGGGTAAGCTCGCTCCATCTTAGACCTTTGTCTCTGTCCTGTCTGACCTATACTAGAGTCAAGAGGAAACCCAGCTAAATTGAAATACCCAACCAACAGGTACAATATTTTTCTTTACTTCCATTAACAATGTTTCGAAAGAATAACTATAATTTTCAAGGGAGCTATGTAGATTTTCAATATTTTGGATCAAACCAAACACGTTACTGATGCAATAGCTATTTCACGGCCACTCATCTAGGTACTTGAAAAGTACCTACTGGATCTAAAAGCAAACAATTTTGTCTAGTTATGATTTATGGATAAGTATATAATGATTCTTGAAAAATCGTCAGGTAAAAGTATAATAAATAATACCGAAAATAAAAAATAAATTAATGACCATTTATTGACTTTGATTTCGGATTGAGTTTCGGCATTTTCACAGCTATTGTCAATACATTACACATGTTTATTTTTGATCTAAACATGTTTTAAATGCTCATGGGGGACTTGTTGGCAACCAAATAACTTTTCCATATAAAGAAGTGTTGTCCCAGATTAGGTATGTCGTTTGTAACTTTTGCGCCTATAGATGCGGTGTCAATTGTCGTATATTTTGCATGATAGCGTTCTTACAGTACTAATTATTATACAATTTATTGTACAGCACAATATTACTATGAGAAAGCTACGATTACTAGTAGGTAGTAGGTCAAGTCAGGTTGCGGTTTTGAAACTCCGAGATATTATTATTTTGTCGAGTTTAGTGATCACGAATAGACTTCCTCGTTTTGTCTGTTTTGTATTGGTTTAGTGCTTGAAATCGCAGTTACTAACCATAAATCGATTGTCTTGACCGTTTTACATTGAAGGAGTTACCTACTGTTACTGTTTTAAGTCCAAACACTATTTTTTACCTAGCAATAAATCCACAGATTTTATTATTAAGTAATTGATACCTACGTAATACGACTCTGATATTAAAAACGACAAAACCAAATAAGTATTCGAAACGATTATAGCAGTCTTTGGCAAAATATTATTATCTAAAAATACCACGCGCGGTTATCATCGCTTCGTGGCCGCCGTACCATTAATTCCCAACCGCCCTACTAGATGGCGCTGACCTTATGACGCGTTATTCTACATCGCGGTGTTAAGATTCTCCGCGACCGAACGACCCTCCGCGGAACATCGGTTTGAGTCAAGACCTTACTTCATAGGATCATTTCTATAGTAAGCTCTTCGCGAGACTGTCACACTATGTGAGTCCTCACAAGTCACGTTGATGAGACGTGGCGCGGTGCCCTGAGCGTGAGAATGGCGGTGGTAGACCTACCATCAGCCCTCGATGATCGTTCACTCCCCTTTACTGGGGAGCGTGGGGTACTGTCGCTGTCTGAGTGGCTTGTTTTTTAAAACCTTATTAATTTCTCAATGATCTCTCATAACCTTTTAACAGCGTTTGGTAGCTATAATCAGCTTTATGAATTACATGTCCTTTTTTTCTGTTTGAGAACAGATGCTTAGTTTTTTTTCTTTTTGTTCTGTAAATCTGTTGTATTTAATTTCATATTATGCTATGTAAATGTATTTACTTCACTTAATTTTCAGTCTCACAATTTAGATCCTCATTAAATAATTCTAAGAATTTGCCTTTTAATGATTTACCTAGCACACAAATATTTCCGAATTTCTGCTTCTGCCACAGCTTCTGAATTTAGAACGCGAGATTGTAAAAGGGTGTGGGTTGGTAGTGGGTGGAATATATTTTGTTTGTATAGTATTTTAAAACCAACGAAATAATGTACCTATCATGGCGAAAAAAGTAAGTTTGTTTTCAGCATAACAGTACTGTGACCATAGGAAGCTTTGATACGAAGGAATATAAATAGAACTACCGATAGTACTGTTCAGGATTAGAACAGCCACACTCGCAATAACTAGGCCAATGATGCAATGGAAACATATGTATATACAAGTTATTCGAGACAAATGATAAACAATCTAATGTTCTACTGTAGTTATATAATTATGTATATTACTAGAGGCCACCCGCAACTTCGTCCGCGTATATTCTCGTTATTCCCGTGTAAATCCCGATCCCTCGGGAACTCCGGGATAAAAAGTGTATATGTTATTCTGGGTCTTCAGCTACCTACATACAAAATTTCATCGTAATCGGTTCAGTAGTATTTGCGTGAAAGTCACAAACTTATAATATTAAGCATTTATAATATTAAGAGGGCTTTCACATTTTTTCTTGAATTTTAGCGTTTTATTCGAATTTTGATGTGTGATTTTGCTTTAGATATAGCCTTAAAAAAAAACAAAAATATGCCTAAGATAGTTTGATCATTTATCTTGGGAGTGTTCTAAATAAATATTTCAATTTGTTCACGTACATCAGTAAAATCCTTGACTCCGCAAAGGATGTTTCACAAAACGTTGCTTTAGGGTATCTTTTGATACCTTGGTACACCGAAGATATTATAATTTAATCATTTATAAAAATGTCCACGGACAACTGTATCTTCTACTTTGGAATGTTTAAATCAATTTATTACGATTCATACAGTAATACACCAAAAATAATTCTGTAAAACTGAGAGTTATTGACAATTTTCCGTACGAAACTATAATTTTTATCTATGAAATTATAATCAAATTTTTTAATAATTAAGGTGGCATTGCTACTTATATTGCTTGAAAAAAAAAATTGGTCTAATTAAAAGTAAAGTAAATATTTTTAAATAATTGTCGAAAATCAATATAATCTTGTGACGCGCGGTTTTTATCTTTAGTCAACCTGAGCTATTCGATTTTGTAAGAGCGCTTTGACAAAACTGACTTAGGCATATTTCTATTTTTTTAAGGCTATATCTAAAGCAAAATCACACATCAAAATTCGAATAAAACGCTAAAATTCAAGAAAAAATGTGAAAGCGCCCTTAAGTAGGATGTGTTTCGTGTACTTCAAGATCAGAGATAACGTTAAGATGCTATTACCGTTTCGTGCGATGTTGATAATGCAATTGTCTTTTATATCTAACTCGTGATCAAAATGACCCTGTATAGGAAAAAGTAAAGAATTGTGCACATCTCGAGTAAACCATAAACGCCATAGTTAAACGGTTCTTGCAAGCGTTAAGTGGAAATGACATTGCTGTTAGAAACGCCATAACATTGACTGAACGAATGATGAATGATTGAACGAGTCGCGTGCCCTTAATATAGAACGTGAAAGCTTCATACCACAAACACAGTGGTGGGGAAATACTATAATTTGATGTGAGGAAGGTTAGCAATTTGCGAGGCCCTTTAGGTCGTGCCCAAGAATAGAGTGGGATCTTTTGAGATTTTCAGAGGTGGAGGGTGATATGCGGCGAACTCAGTCGTAACCGGCCACGAGTAATATTGATTTTCTTTTGACTTTTTTGAGAAAATAGTAAATTTTGGGCCAATGTAGGAGAATTCAAGAAAGAACTAACTATAAAGGAAGCTATGATGTAAGTGCGAGCGTATTGAGCTTGTACGAGTAAATCATACTGCCTAGGTATACCGCGGCTAATCTACACTAATATTATAAAGAGGAAAAAATTAGTTGTTTGAATTGAATAGGCACCGAAACTACTGGACCGACTTAAAAAAATTATTTCACCAATGTGTAGAATGGACTGTCCGTATGAACATGGCTATATTTTATCTCGTTAAAATAAAGGGTATACCTACCCGGGTGTACGAAGTCGGGACGTGCAGCTAGTATTTTAAATAAGTTTAAAAAGAAATAACAAGTGCAAGCACATCAAGCCCAATTTTTTTTATTTTGAAAATAGACACCGATAGTTGGAAATTTTTTTAAGCCCTTAGCTAAGATTTTTCTGAGCTGAAAAATGCCAAAGCTGTGAGGCCCTTTAGAACGTGAGGCCGTCCACGGATTGCGATGCCTCTGCACATACATACTGTTTGTTGTACAGACCTAAATTGTTTATGGTGCACTTAGGTTATATTGCTATTCTTGAACTATTCTTTGGAGCTCACTCAGATGACCACATTTTCACATAAGAACCTTTTATTAATTTATTAGCAACGTTTTTAAAATCCATTGAATAAAAATAGACACACTCTTCGAGTTTCTAACCGATGTTTTAAAAAAGCCTTTGTAGTATAATTACGTAAAATTGTAATATCACATTTTGATAATATTATTTTTGTTTTTTATTTTATCTGTTGCCTTCTCTACTCAATCCGTGAAAAATGAGTCGAAAACGGCACGCCACGCGCAAGCATTTTACATAAAATTTTAATCTATACTACACATAATTTTATTCAAACTTACCAATCCCACCATTCTCCTCCCGGCTCCTCAGCCTCTCCGCCTCCAGCATCTCACTCTGCCGCTGCATCCTTCTAAACAGATCCACTATCCCTTTGGGCACCACTCTCTCAGCCACAGTCTCCACCACACTCCCTACCACACTGCCTGCTAGCCCGAAGATCACCGACAAAGCATCTGTCTTTGGCGCAGTCGTTGGTACTATATCCTTAGAATCGTAGTAATCCTCTGGAACTTCTTCCTGATCTTCTGTGTCTAATTCTGTGAAGATAGGCACGTCCGAATCTGTGTCTTCTCCATCATTACCTAAGTCTACTCTGCTTATATTCACTCTTGGAGTTGTATTTGATGGGACGGTTGTAGATTTCTCAAAGTTGACTTCAGTAGCGTTCGATAAAGGCTGTAAAGTGCTTTGGTTTTCGTATGAAATCTCTGTTGTAGTATCGTAGGTAGTAGATGTGTCTACTTCGGTGGTTTCCGTATGTTTACTTGTGTCCTTCTCTGTGATTGGTACTTCAGTTGTGGTTTCATCTTCAGGATAGTAAGTTGTAGTATCAACCTCTTGTGTAGAACTCGGTAGCGTAACCGTTTGTTTAATTTCTATCGTCGGTGTGTTTTTAGTAGTTTGCAGCGGTATCACTGTCAAATCCGGTTCTTCAGTACTTTCTAATATACTTAAAAGAGTATTTTCAGTTGTACTTATCAGTTCTAGAGGTATGACACTATAATCTATGGTTGATGTTGCTTCTAATTTGGCTTCGGTATTATTATCTAGTTTCTTATCAAAGTCCTTAACTATGGTATATCTATGTGATTCTTTGTTGAATAATTCATTTGAGTTCCACGGAATCATCCCGTATTTCTTGTTGTATTTGAGGGTGTATTCCTCGTCGAAATCAATGATGCTGTTGTCCAGGTTGTCTTCTCCATATTTGTCTGGTTTCTGTGTGGAGACGATGGACTTGCTGTAAGAGTATGCTGGACAACCCAAGAGGAGTACAGCACTGATTATAAAGTGCCTCATTTTCTGCCTCCCACGGTGGTACATTCTTGTTTAGCCATCTGTAACAAAAGAAAAACATAGTTTAGAAAGTGGAAAGAGATAGCGAGACGTCTTGCATTTTTTGTAAGTGAATTGACGGAAGATGCCCAAAAAAGAATTCGTCGACGGGTGAAAGGCTATTTGTTCGAAGCGACATTTTGGGCATATTTAGTTATATACATATTCGAAATCAGCATTTTTTTCTGCTTCGAATACGAAACTTCATTTAAGCTGTACAGAAAAATTGAGAACTGGAGCTTAAACCGTTTTTCTCATCCAAATATTTCAGATGAATGGCAAACAATGCTTTTTCGATATTGCTAACTTTAGATGAAAACTCCCTTTATAATTTTGCTTTCCACTACTAGCACTATGCAATGTCGCTTCAACCAATTTGCCATCAGTCAAATTCAATAAGACAAGTTGGTTCAACTCTTTTCCGCTGCAACTGTTTTACACTTTGTCTGTGTGTGTATCAAACAAATTTCTTCTACGAAGTAACCAACATGTAACCTATTGTAGGTATAGAGAATAAGAAATAAATGCTTACAAATAAATGTTTTCTGTAAAGATCATTAAATGCCTTTCACCCCTCGATGTTATAGCAGGAATGAGGGAGACCAATATTCAGGAGTGTAAATTTCATGCTGTAATTTTATGTTAAGAGCGCTTTCACATTTTTTCTTGAATTTTAGCGTTTTATTCGAATTTTGATGTGTGATTTTGCTTTAGATATAGCCTTAAAAAAAAATAAAAATATGCCTAAGACAGTTTTGTCAAAGCGCTCTTACAAAATCGAATTGCTCAGGTTGACTAAAGTTGAATACCGCGCGTCACAAGATTATATTGATTTTCGACAATTATTTTAAAATATTTACTTTACTTTTAATTAGACCAATTTTTTTTTCAAGCAATATAGCAATGCCACCTTAATTATTAAATATTTTTTATTTGAATTTTGATTATAATTTCATAGATAAAAATTATAGTTTCGAACGGAAAATTGACAATAACTCTCAGTTTTACAGAATTATTTTTGGTGTATTACTGTATGAATCGTAATAAATTGATTTAAACATTCCAAAGTAGAAGATACAGTTGTACCGTGAACATTTTTATAAATGATTAAATTATAATTTCTTCGGTGTACCAAGGTATCAAAAGATACCCTAAAGCACCGTTTTGTGAAACATCTTTTGCGGAGTCAAAGATTTTACTGATGTACGTGAACAAATTGAAATATAAATCCAACAAAATAACACATAAATCCTTAAAATATGACTCCAGCATAACAGCTCAAAGAAGAAAAGACCTTATTGCACAAATTCCCATTACAAAAACTGTTTTCGCCGGGAGACAATACAATAAGCGATCAGCTATGCTCTATAATAAAATCAATCGGAAAATATACATTTATACAAAAAAATACTACGATTGTAAAAAAACACTAATACTTTGGATTAAAACACTAACTTATAATGACACGGAAGCACTCTTGGAACACATTAAATAAATAGTAATACAAACCACATATATATATCCCTACATAACAATTGCTCATCACGCCCTAATCACACGCATATAAGCAAGGAACATAATAATTAACTAATAAACTAGCTAACAACACACAGAACATCACACTACCACACTTCATACACAATACACCACAAATATATCACACCTGCAAGCAAGATTTTAGATTATCTTTATTAGTAACTACTTAATCTATATAACTATACCTATGTAACTTCTATATCTATATTTTTGTTATTTTTTTTTGTTTAAATTACTAGATTTTGATTTGTATTTCTTTGTTATGGAAGAGCGGGGTTTCCCAACACAAGCATTACTTGCTTACAGGGAAGCTCCAAACACTGAAAACACGTATATGTAAACTAATGAAACAATAAATATTTTTGTATTTTTTTTTTGTATTTGTATTTGTATTTTTTGTATTTATTTAGAAGACTCCCAAGATAAATGATCAAACTATCTTAGGCATATTTTTGTTTTTTTTAAGGCTATATCTAAAGCAAAATCACACATCAAAATTCGAATAGAACGCTAAAATTCAAGAAAAAATGTGAAAGCCCTCTTAAACAATGTACATAGCTTTTTAGTTATGTTCTTAGTTTCTTATAATTATGTATCTATGATATCAATAAGATGACAGCTCTTATTACTGAGTCATTAATCATGCAAAAGGGTTATTATGATTTATGATTGAATGAATACAAGTTCTGACACACAAAGAGATGCCAACATCACTAACTTAAGCCCTGACTCCTCATCATAATGTTGCAATTAGCCGAACAATATGAAGTGTATCGTAAGAGTGCACATAACGACGTTTTGAACAGATATTATAATGACTGTGTCAATGGTCAAGCTCGTGGCTATATAACAACAGCCGCACGGGTCGATCTTCAAGTTAAGCAACGCTTGCCAAGGTTGGTCTGTGGATGGGTGACCATCTTAACATATCGAGTTTACTCCGTGCCTCGAAAAGCACGTTAAGCCGTTGGTCCTGGCTGTCATTTTTAGATCTTTGAAAGTTATTACGAATTGTCAGAAGCCAGTAAATCTGACTCCAGTCTTGCCAAGGAGTACCTTACCCAGCTAACGGGTTGTGGAGGTTTGATAGGCAGCCGCTCCACGTAAAATACTGGTATTCAGCTGAATCCGGTTTGACTGGAAGCCGACCCCAATGTTACCGTAGTCGGGAAAAGGCTAGGCAGATGATGATGAATCCATTACTTGACTTGTGTATAATTTGTCAGAGAACTTATTTAACTACCGGAACCGGTGTTATCTAAACAGTTTTTTTTTAACCCGGTTTAATGTATTTTTCTGAAATTATAAGCAAACTAAAGCTGTTTTCAGACTACGTTATAATATGCATATAGCTAATAGCACAACAATTTCGCGCACCATACATTGTTATGGACACGTTCACACTGTACTGTACATTATTGACAATGTATGGTGTGCGATATTGTTGTGCTATGAGCTATATACTATAAGTATGCTATTATATTATAGCGTAGTCTGAAAGCAGCTTAAAATTAAACTCATAAGTGTTTGAAAAGTAGAGTAGCCCAAATCTCACCTGATGGAAAGTGATGATTAGGCCGAAGATGGAAGCGAGTTTCTCTTGCACAGAGAAACTGGCTATCATAGCTCTAACTGCAACAATGCTGTTAACATAGTTGTTATGGCGACAGACTTAGATATGATGGTAGCTTGCCAGGCGGATAGAACAAGTTCTACCACCAACCAAACCGAACAAAAAATTTGCCCCCGCTGGGAATCGAACCCAGGACCTCTGGGTCTGAATCAGGTGACCACTAGACCGCGGAGGAGGCTTATAAGTGTCACCTGTTTAGCACCACCTGGGGACCACGTGTAGGGATTCGCTGAAGGGTATTCTCCTACGGACGCGGGTGACCCGGCCCCCAAAAAGACTGCTCCCGCCCTGGGTTAAGCAGAGGGAGTGTCAGACTTTTACTAACTAAAACCCATCCGTGTTCCTACTAATGCCCTTTGCGTTTCAGGGCCGCGGTGACTCTTTCGGTCAAATTCCGCAACCCTGCCAGGTACCTCGGACTCTAGGACCCACTCGGCAGTCGCTTTTACGACCACAAAACCAACGGGGTAGTTATACTGCGTTTCCTCCAGAGATATGCGAGAATACGTAGAAGGATGTGTTTTTAAGAACCGAGGTAAATGAAGCGATGCTATTGGTCCATCCCACAGAACAATTAAGGAGTTTTCTTTACGTTTTTCATCTGTTCTGTGGCTCATACTTTCAAAAACACATTCCATTAGTATTTTTTGAAAGGATGGAACGTAGGTATACCCAATAATAGTTGTTTTCAAAATTATAAATAGGCTAGAGTGAGCTCTAACCAGTGGCGTAGTTAGACTCAAAGGGGCCCTGCATCGAATATTTTTGGAGGCCCTTTTAAGCGTATTTTGTTTTTAAACGAAGCCATCCCTACTAGCTAAGGACTGTCATGGCAGGCCACGAAGGATGGTGGGACTAAATGTATAGCTTTTCGTCCACACTTCGGGGCCCTTGAAGTGCGGGGGCCCCGTATATGGCTGATACGGCGGTAGATACGCTCCTGGCTCTAACCAACAGTTATTGTGAACGGTTAGCGTATTAGGTCACAATATTGCATTATTATAATAATTTCGAAATATTTTATGATAGTAGTAATAATGGTTTTCATTGTAATGTTTCAAATTGGTGGTTCAATTTCAGTTGGTCATACCAAAATGTTAGAATTTTGGATTTTTTGGTTGGCGCAGTGGTTAAGAGATTTACTGCTGCGCTGCGTGTTGCGGGTTCGATTCCCGCACGGAACAAATATTTGTATGACTTACAGATAGTTGTTCCGGGTCTGGCTGTTTGTGTATGTGAAATTGTATGTTTGTAAACGCACCCACGATACAGGAGAAATTCCTAGTGTGGAGCCAAGTTTTTTTTTTTATCTAGGTAAATTATTATTAAGTTCTTATTTTTCTTATGGTGCGGGCAGTAAGGTCTAACGACCCGTCACACCCTACGCCAGAGTTTCTAAACCCCTTCGAGGGCCCCTGACATGGTTTATCTGACGACCGCCATTTGGCGGCCGGGACCACCGGCTTATACGTTGCCTTCCGAAGCACGCATTATTGAGTAGTCCGTACAAACGGGGGTTTTTAGTGCCGTTATTTTCAAAAGGCATCTTTGCTGACTATTACTAAAACAGAAATCGAAAAAATAATGGTTCCGATGTTACACATGAGGAACTTTATTTCCATAAACTTCAGTTTAAGGCGGGGTTGCAGTACTTTTTAAGATTTTTGAACGTCTGAAAATCTAATTAATTATGAGTTTTTTAATAAACAAAAATTATTACATAATAATTGAACATACCCTCAAGTAAATCGTAAAGATAGAAACGCGATTTAGAATGATTGGCTCGATACTTTTTTTTATCAAACATGACACTAAATTACAATTTTAAACGTGTACTGCTAAGAGATTTTATCACGAATATATATAAAAGTTATATCAATAGATAGAGCTTTTTATTTTGAAGTAAATGTTAAAACCATATTGTATTATTTCTTTATCAGTTTTCGCCAAGAAGAAAAAACAATCAAAATTTAGGCATTATTTCGCTCGCCGGACAGTCGCTGTTGTTCGTCAAAACACACAGTACTGCAACCTCGCCTTAAGACCGTACCCTGACCAAATAACCTTGAGCGCTTTTTCCCTCAATAACAGCGCAAGAGATACAATAGCGAATACGCTCAGAATGTTGAATAAAATCGTTATAAAATCTAATTTTGGTCGTTTGAAAAAAATACTTCTACCAAAATGTTCATAATTAAATTGCCTATCCATTAGTGTAAGTACAAAATGAAAATAATCGTTAGTTTTCGAGAAGATGCATATTTTCAGTATTTTTTTCTCATTTCTGTGGTTTCGTTGTGAGGAGATTACTTAAACATTATAATTAGTAATAAAAAATAAAATCTACCATTTTGAAGCAAAGATTATGTAAAAATTTAATGTATTGTTTTGTTAGTTTATATTTCTTTTGGATAAAGAGTAGATAGCTCCAAAAACTGCACAAAAAATGGCTAGCGATGCGTTTTGCTCGGGGACGCGCCTTAACGCATAGCGTAAACTGCAAAAAAAGTAGAAGAGTTGAAATTTCGCAGTAGGTTCCTAGGAGAGTGTACGGAGGACTAAGTGGATTTCCCGAATTCCTAAGATATCCGGAAAAAGTCGCGAGACAAAGATTGTCAAGTTATCACAAAATCCTGGTAACATAATTCTTGTATTTACCTTCTCTTAGATAGCACATGACACATCAATAGGGAATATGCATGTAATTTTTTTATTTGCAAAATGATATACTTATTAGCTGTAATAAACAATCACGAAATTATTTTTTAAATACCATCATCAGCGATGAAGTTACAAAGCTTCAAAGATTACAATTAGAAAGAGAAGTCCGATATGGACTTTGACGTCAAAGTCCATGCCGCCTTAGCACCTGCCATAGAAAACAGCGTTTTCGCGAGAGGGACAGGTATATTTGTTTAAAATAATTATATCTCGTTTGTTTTTCGAGCAATTTTGATTCTATTTTCACTGTTAGTATTATATTTTATTATTATTTTAGATAAACTGTATATAAATAAAATATTTTTTTCATGCATATTCCCTATTGCGCACTAATTAAACCTATAAGAACATTCGCACGGTACGCCGTAATTGAATACAAACCAATCGCAGATACCATAAATTGATACTCATATACAATAATAGGTAGGCAGGTGAGACCCACTTACCATAATATACAAGCGCCCTTCACTTTCCGTGCACTGGTGCAGCCAGAGTATCCAACATAATTTATTTACAATAGTATTATTGAGATCTAGATTCTGTGCGTGTTTTCGTCCGCGACCACTTAGGCACTTATGTAGGTACTCCCAAGATAAAAAAAACTAGTCAAGCGAGAGTTGGACTCGGGCATGAGGCGTTCTATACCAACATCTGCCTAGCCTTTTCCCAACTATATTGGGGTCGGCTTCCAGTCAAACTGGATTTACCTGAATACCAGTATTTTACGTGGAGCGGCTGCCTACCAGACCTCCACAACTCATTAACTGGGTAACACGGTACTCCTTGGCAAGACTGGTGTCAGATTTCTGGCTTCTGACTATCCGTAACGACTGCCAAAGATCTCCAAATACAGCCGGGACCAACAGCTTAACGTGCTTTCCGAGGCACGGAGGAAACTCGGTATGTTAAGGTGGTCACCCATCCACAGACCAACCTCGGCAAGCGTTGCTTAACCTTGAAGATCGACCTGTGCGGCTGTTATTATTTAGCCACGAGGCGTTCCATACCATCGTACAAGATTTCTTAAATTGTTATTATTACTAGCTGACCCGCGCAAGTTCGCCTGCGTAACATTTGCCAATGCTCCGCTCCTATTTGTCTTAGCGTGATGCTATATATATATATATATAACATCAGCCTATAGCCTTCCTCGATAAATGGGCTATCCAGCACTGAAAGATTTTATCAAATCGGACCAGTAGTTCTTGAGATTATCGCGTTCAAGCAAACAAACAAACTCTTCAGCTTGATAATATCTATACTAATATTATAAAGCAGAAGAGTTTGTTTGTTTGTTTGGTTGAACGCGCTAATCTCAGGAACTACTGGTCCGATTTGAAAAATTCTTTCAGTGTTCGATAGCCCATTTATCGAGGAAGGCTATAGGCTATATATCATCACGCTAAGACTAATAGGAGCGGAGCAGTAATGGAAAATGTGACGCAGACGAAGTTGCGCGGGTCATCTAGTTAGTATATATTTATTGTTGTAGCGGCCACTGAAATACACACCCTGTGAAAATTTCAACTGTCTACCTATTTCGAGTTCAAGAGACAGGTACAGCCCGCTGACGGGCAGACGGACGAACGGACGGATAACGGGGGCTAAGTAATATCTGCCTAGCCTTTTCCCAACTACATTGGGGTCGGCTTCCAGTCAAACCGGATGCGGACCATCTGTTCTGCGAGTAACATACATCAAATTATGTAACTTATCAATTTTACCATATTCTTATTTTGTGTATTTTTAACCGACTTCCCAAAAAGGAGGAGGTTATCAATTCGGTTGTATGTTTTTTTTTTTCTTTTTTTTTTTTTTGTTACCTCTTAACTCCGACAATTATGAACCGATGTGAAAAATTCTTGTTTTATCTGAAAGGATATACTTGCAGATTGGTCCCATTTAAATCATATCAAAATCGGTTACGAATTTTGGATTTTAAATCGAAATACCTGGAATTTGACTATTTAGATGATTCTTTGATAATCGAAATTGCGTATTTTGCTTTTCTGCGATTTTGCAGTGGTGTTGGGCACCACTAAAAAGTGAAAAATAAAAAACTTTTTACAAAAAAATACAACCGACTTCCAAAAAAAAACACTGCAAAGTAAAAAATAACTTTAATTTCGGAAGTCGGTGTCAAAATACGAAGAAAGTAACAAAAACACCGACTTCCGAAATTAAAGTTAAGTATTTTTTACTTTGCAGTGTTTTTTTTTGGAAGTCGGTTGTATTTTTTATGTGCAAGTACACTTTCGCATTTGTAATATTAGTAATGAATGGAATTCTTTTGTTATTAATTTGGTTGCCTTGAGGAATAGGTCAAATGCGTGATAGTATGAAAACCTCGAGTTCAGACGTGAACTATTGTGTTTTATTTTTTTAATTGTTGTTATGACTTTCGAAATTTTTAAGTAAGCAAATAAAAAAAGTATTTGAGCACCTACCTACTACAACAAACTGTATGTGGCAATACACCCAGATAATATATTGATTAATTAACTTGGAATAAAAGTTTCCTACATCCAGGACACTACTACCCTTCATCCAAGTTTTATCCAAACGCGTACAGACAGACAGAATTACCTACTTTCGCATTTGTTATATTAAAATGGAAGTATCAATCGTTTGTACACTTCTCTAGGTACAAATTATTATTATTTTCAATGTTTTGATACAGAAAACACGATTACTTACATACTCAGAAAGGTCAGATAAGGATATTTTAATTCATGTGAAATACCAGTGGATATAAAGTGAATAATGCAAACGAACCAGTTCTCAGATCGTAAGGACATCAGTTGCGAAACCCCCATTCTTTGAACACCGCTCACTTCCAAGGAAACCTGCTCCATTTGTACAGAATTTTTTGCTGTAGCAATACCACTGTAACTGTTTGCATATTTAAAGTAACTGGAATAAGTACTTACTTTATTTTTACTCCACATCGTCTGCCTAGCCCTTTCCCAACTACATTAGGGTCGGCTTCCAGTCAAACCAGATTCAGCTGAATACCAGTATTTTACGTGGAGCGGCTACCTACCAGACCTCCACAACCCATAAACTGGGTAACACGGTATTTCTTGGCAAGACTAGAGTCAGATTTACTGGCTTCTGACAATCCGTAACGACTGCCAAAGTTCTATAAATGACAGCCGGGACCAACGGCTTAACGTGTTTTCCAAGGCACGGGAGTAACTCGATATGTTAAGATGGTCACCCATCCACAGACCAACCTTGGCAAGCGTTGCTTAACCTTGAAGATCGACCCGTGCGGCTGTTGTTATTTAGCCACGAGCTCCTTGCTCTACGTCGTATATTAAATTCACTTTGCTTTTCATTCACTTGGCTATTATACTTTTATTTGGCTCTCCTTTCGCAGGTATGCTGGAAGAGATTTCTTTAGAAATAAGCATCACCTTTGCACCTATTTTTCTGATTCCGATTTTTTATCTGTTTTTTTATTGTGTGTACATAAACTGTTAAATAAATTCAATGTAAACATTGATCAATTGCTATTAATTTGGTATACCAGTAGCTTCGGTTTCGGCCGTGCGTTATCACTACGTTGATAACGCACGGCCGAAACTACTGCGGCGGCGTGTAGTCTCGTTAATGGAAGAATTTTATATATTTTTTGGATTGTTTCTTTACTGTATAGCATCTGCTATACAATATACATAACACCACCTTTCATGAGCACACAATTCTGTAACAGCCTGTATACGGAGGAAAATTGACGTGGGTACTATTGGGTTTCGTAAAGGGCAAAATAGTCATTGTTTTACACCGAACATTTCCTAAAGGACAAAGTAATCAAAATATACTCATTTTGTTTCCGTGTTGGTTAATTTTACTATTCCAGTAAGAATTTGCACTTAAAGGTTTAGGTATCAATGATATCTGAGAAATAAGTTCTTATAGGAACCAAAGTTGATAGCTTTCAAAGTTTTTATTTTATTATTATGTAATGTGCTTCCTATTCACCACAATCACGCCTGATGGTAAGCGATGGATGAGGTCCATGATGGAGCGAGCTTGCCCAGAAGATGCCTGTTCACTCTTGCTTTGAAGGCAGACGGCATTTTCATTCAAATTATATCGGATATTGATTTCCCCGTGGGCAAATTTTTATATACCTCTTTCGCGTGTTTACAACCCTAGCAACTATCTTCAACATCATGATATAGAGAAGCGTCATCATCAAAACTTACGAAAAATTTCTAGGATTGGTAGGGTTTTTCACATTTTGAACAGAAAAGGTGAAACAGCCAGTGCCTTGCATAGCACCCTTCCAAGCTCCTAATTCTTAGAGGAGTCAAGCAATGCTAGATATTGACTGTTCGTATTATCTTAGAGATCTTACCTAGCAACAACTTTTTACTTCGCGAGATTTTTTTTAATCTTTTTTTTTTGCAAAACGGGGAATCTCTTGGCCCAAATCTCACCTGATGGAAAGTGATGATTAGGCCGAACACGCGAATGAAGTCGCGACATACACGCGCACGAAGTCGTGGGCAAAAGCTAGTATCCTAATATATAAAACTTTCTTTACTCAGTGAGTGACTGACAGACAACAATTCAATTCAAAACATTTATTTCAGACTTTTCGGTCCATAGAGTGTTAGTACATCAAGATAACTTAAAACTATGTTAGTAAATTAACGCACAGCTGAAAAAACTGGTCGTAGAAACCTGAAATTAGGCTTGTAAGTTCCTTGGGGAGTGCTAAGAGAGGATTTCCCGAAATAGGCTAGATTCCATCATCCACAAATTGCAAAACTATTTAGTCCGTCAGTTAGAGTATTGAAAAATAATGGACACGTATTTTTTGTTTTTGTAAATCAATGAATATTGACAAAGATAAAACGCATCAAAACTCGGGAGTGGGGGCTCGTGACGTCACGACTCACTAAGAATTATACGAAGGTGTGAAGTATTGAGAATTTTAAAAGCGTCGTAACTTCGTTTTAGACCTAGTTAATAATTATAGGCCAATATCATTACTTCCCTCAATCTCTAAAATTCTAGAGAAAATTGTAAACAGAAGGCTAGTTAAATATTTAGAAAAAAATTATATATTATCATTGCGCAATTTGGTTTTAGAGCCAATTTATCCACAACCGATGCGGTGCACCAACTGACCAATTATGTCTCAGAGGAACTTGGCAAAGGAAACCAGACCCTGGGGGTCTTCCTTGATCTAGCGGTTTTTCCTGGTTAATGATTTGTGCAATTTAAACTTAAAAAATGGCAAAATATTTTCATATGCTGATGATACGGCCTTAGTATTTACCGCTAAAACCAGTAAAGAATTGTACGAATACGCTCAAATAGGTTTCAATACAGTGACTAATTGGCTTCAAAGCAATTTACTAACATTAAATGCTGACAAGACAAAATATATTCAGTTCTCCATGCGCAAACCTCAAGTTAACACTACTCATCCTCATGTGTTTGCTCATAAATGTGCATGTCACCCAATCAGTACATGTGACTGTCCTTTTATCCTTCAAACATGCACCATTAAATATCTCGGAGTTATAATAGACGAATGTCTCTCCTTTAAACCACATATTGAAAATTTGGTTAAAAGAGTGCGCAAATTAATTTATGTCTTTAAAAAACTGCGAACTATTGCGGATTCAAAAGTAATCACACAAGTATATTTTGCCCTAGTGCAATCCGTAATCCAGTACTGTATCACTTCATGGGGTGGTGCAACCAAAACCCATTTATTCCCTCTTGAAAGAGCTCAGAGAGCCATTTTTAAAGTAGCCAATTTTCATCCCTTTCTCTATCCCACAGATCTCCTATACAAATCCTGCAACGTACTGACTGTTCGCCAGCTTTTCATTATGCACTTGGTATTAAAACAGCACACCATGCTTACTTACAAAACCTAAATACTAATAAGAGACGGAATGATATTGTGTGCGACTCTAATTCATTTTCAAAGTATGTTTTTGTAAAAAGATTTTTTACGTTTTTAGGTCCATTTCTATACAATAGATTAAATAAGATACTAAGTATTTATAAGTTAAACTGTTATAGCTGTAAGAAGAGAATTGTGCAATATT
The DNA here is from genome assembly GCA_963859965.1 of Ceramica pisi. NCBI lineage: Eukaryota > Metazoa > Arthropoda > Insecta > Lepidoptera > Noctuidae > Ceramica > Ceramica pisi. Next base: position 21,630,404 of record OY982547.1, on the reverse strand, counting down.
TATTAAGTATCTCTTACGAAGAGACAGAAGACCTTCTTTTTGTATGTAAATAAAACCTGTGTCCTTTAATTTTAAGTCTTATTATAGGTAATTGATAAATTGATATTTTATTATTAATACTTATTTAAATAAGCACTATCCAGCCTGAAATACAGGTTCCAACTTAGTTCAGGCAATTAAGCAACTGTGTTCTTTACCATTAAGATAATTATTTGATTGTAAATGTGTATTTTATAAATAATCGATTTATTATTTATTATTATTATTATGTTTTTAGTTCCCGTAACGAAAGAAAAACACGGGTCAAATATTTTTTGATAATCTAACTGACGGACTAATTTGATTTTAAGATAATAAAATTATTTGATTGTAAATGTGTATTTTATAAATAATCGATTTATTATTTATTATTATTATTATGTTTTTAGTTCCCGTAACGAAAGAAAAACACGGGTCAAATATTTTTTGATAATCTAACTGACGGACTAATTTGATTTTAAGATAATTATTTGATTGTAAATGTGTATTTTATAAATAATCGATTTATTATTTATTATTATTATTATGTTTTTAGTTCCCGTAACGAAAGAAAAACACGGGTCAAATATTTTTTGATAATCTAACTGACGGACTAATTTGATTTTTTCATGACACAAGCCCATTTCTACGGGAACGTTCAAAATCGAAATATGCGCGTACGAAGTCGCGGACCAAAAGCTACTAGTTATTTTAAAACAATGCAGTCAGTTTCACAATAGTTAAAATATTATAAAATGCTAAATGTGTGAACTGGACTGGAAACATCATTGAATGGTGCAATACTAAAAATGTTATAATCATAATAGCCTGATTCATATAATTTATGTAAATCTCGCTGAATTATGCAATTGGCAACCATTATAACGTTTAAATAATTTCTAGAACAAATTCAATGAGTTAACTTTTTATTTTAACTCATACGAAGTCAAATAATAGATATGTGTTTTTACGTCTTTAGGCCAATAATATTCTAATTTGTCTAATTATAACTGACAGAGTCATTTTGCCAAATTTTGACGTAAAGAACGACACATTGCCAGAAATCTGTTTAATTGCTCATATTAAAACGGTTAGGTACTGATTTATGCTATAACTATGATAGGCAAACTTGATGAAAAAAAGTCTAAACTTTTCCCTAATATCCCGAAAAACGAATTATGAACCGTTTTTCATGAGAAGAGAATGTATTTGATGAATTAAACTTTTTTTTTACTATTGATAGGCATTGGTACCTACGTTTGACCACTATCTCACCTGATGTTAAGCGATGTTGCGGTCTAAGATGGAGCACGCTTGACTAGAAGTAACCTATTCACTAGTCTCCCAGGTTGTAGCTATTAAGAAACATAGAGACTCAGACAGGCACCTATACGCACAAAACTTTTTTCATTTAACCACCGCTACATGGTGGACACACCATGTACCGGTGGCACGTCGCCGTACGTCTTGTGGTCCGATGATGGAACGGGCTTGGCGGAATTAAATTATGCAATTCCGTCGCACATTCCCCAAAATGCAACCGATAGAAAACCGACAGGCCAGCAACTTGGCGTCGATGCTCAAGACTTTGGAGCTTCGATTCGTCGAGCTTATCATTACGATAAGTTTAATGATTTTAATTCATGTAGAGGCTCATTTTCTCCTTTGACCGTTAAACAGGTAAAAAACTTGTACTCCCTTCAACTTCTATTTGGAATCTCCTTAATTATTCTGTCTCATTATAATATCCTATCTATCAGACTAACACACCTACTTTATTTCCATAAACTGGCCATTCATAGTCAGATATATCTACGCAAAGTTAAATAACAAAATCTACATATTTCTTAACTCGGTACGAATTCATGGTCAATATGATTTAATATCCCAAGCGAGTGTCGAATTGAAGAAAGATGCATGTTTGCATATCGGTAGGTCAATATTAAAGAAAAACCTTGAATTTACGAGTATTTGTCTATTGACGAGCGATTTGTCGAAACAAATCGTTGTTATTGTTGAAACCAGTTTGGAGATCTTGACCTGGAAGAAATGTGTGCAGCAATCTTTTGTTCGATAAACAAAAATGTGTGGTTGGGTTTGTAATTTAATAGGTAGAGAAAATATGTACAATGAAAAGATTTGCCAGTCGACAAGGTTTCAAACTGGGGCTAATAGGGAATATGCATGAAAAAAATATTTAAAATCTATACAGTTTATCTAAAAATGTACAAAAATATAATACTAACAGTGAAAATAGAATCAAAATTGCTCGAAAAACAAACGAGATATAATTATTTGAAACAAATATATCTGTCCCTCTTGCGAAAACGGTGTTTTCTATGGCAGCTGTATAGGCATCATGTAATTTGACGTCAGAGTTCATATCGGACTTTTCTTTCTAATTGTAATCTTTGAAGCTTTATAACTTCATCGCTGATGATGATATTTAAAAAATATTTTCATGATTGTTTACTAGAGCTAATAAATATTTCATTTATTAGCACATAGAGAGGACCATGCTACTAACATCATAATCAACAACTTCTGTTCTATGACTTTTAAAAATTCATCATATTTTAGTTCATCAGGTTTCTCAAACACACACAACATTCACACATGTAACATAGGTATATACAGTATAGAAAAAAGTTGCGAAAAAACAACATCACAATGCTCATTGCCCACTGAAGATTTGATAAATTAAATAAACATCGCCAGTAGTTTCACAAAAGACAAATATTTCAACAGTCTGCCTTGACCTTTACTGTCGACTCTCGAGTCGCCCACCACGTGGTCACGAGACCACAGCAATATTGTGGTACCACTGACAACATGGTCATACGACATTATTGTGGTACCACTGACCATAGTGCTTGTTATTTAACTGGTGATTGATTGTTCTGTTATGGTGGACTAGGTAGGTAGGCCCACCTGACGAAATGTGGTCACTTCTTATTTTTACCCGAGTGCCAAGGAAGGGTTATGTTTTTGCGCGTATCTTGTATGTATATTCGTTCGTTTATTTTTTGTTTGTAAATTTCTTTATTACCTCGTACCTATCAAACGGTTGGATACATTTCGACGGTGCCGTTAGATTCATTTCAAATACCCAAGTGTGTGTCTTATATAGGTTTAAAAAAACAATATGGCGGGAACATGTTAATATTTTTTTAACCAAACAACCAAACCTATCGAGTAAGGTATTAAAATACTGGAAGTTAAATATGATTAAATTCAATTAGGAAACAGTTTTCGCACATAAAAGTTTTGCCGTCAGGTTTTTTGATTTTTCAAATTTGTGACTTGTTAACTTATTGACATTACAAGCGACTCGTCTCTAATTCACACGGGTCAAATTAAATACACAAAAAGAGAACATTGCAGTTCAGACTAAGTTGTAGTTCAGTTGGATTTGGTTCTCAAACCAGAAAATGGCACTTTTAGGACCTTCCTGACGGAACGTGATTACTTCTCCTCGTGTTTGACCAATTGGCTTGAACAACTGAGCCCCCTGATTCTGCCCTTCTGGCCTTTTTAGAACCGCTGGTAATCAGTTTAAGGCGACTTCCAGTCTAACAAGGTGCCTTGTTAGACTGGAAGTCGACCCAAACATAGTTGGGAACCCCAAAGCTAGTCACATGATGACATACGACTTACATGCACATACACACCACACCCTCACACACTACACACACCACACATACCATACACAATAACATCACTTTACATTACAAATATAACCCACACTTCTATTATATAGACTTAACTCTCTATCCAAACTGTTTGCTTCTAGTTGTACAATCTAAATGATGCCGTATTATAAGATAATGCTAAAAGGGGTGTGAGCCTGGAGATCTGTCATACAGGTCCTGAACCTAGTTCAGACTCCAGCTCTCACAAAGGTTCTAGCGTAAGGCAATAAATTAACTTTAATGTATAAATTACCTACTGACATTGTACCTTTATGAGAGAAATAAACTAAATAAATCTAAATCCAAGATGACGAACCCGTTACATTAAAATTCCACCACAACGCTCACAACACATAAAATTAAATATAATTGAAAGATTTACTCCAACTATTAAATAATAATGAATTGAACGTTGTGGGTGCAGTAGCTTGTCTATTAACCTTTACAACCATAGATTATAGAATTGTATGGTCTGCAGTATTTGAGCGGCCATGATCCGAATACCACCCATTAATCTTTGTGCGCGGACTTGATCGCATTATGTTGATAGTAGTTGTGAATGGAGGATGTCTATTGGACGTTTATAATGATTTATAATGATGATGATAAATGTTTATTCTGAATCTAGATATTTATGTGAAGCCGTAAAGTCCTCGTGCAAATTATATCCTGCGATTAGTTTCGGCTGTGACATTTGCCTGTCCTCGCTTGAAATATTTCAAGAGAATGACATAAAGTTAAAAAAAAAAAGAAATCGATAGTACACGGTTGGAGTTGGTCGTTTTTTTAGTATTTGGATATAGAACAGGCAAAACTGTATATCTATTTGGTTTGGTTTCCGCACTTAGTCCTGAATGTTGGACCATTATGCTTGACCCTCCCTCCAGAAGCAGAAGTCGAAGTCTTCCTAGTGTGCTCAGAATATTTATGACCGAATTTGGTTGCCTCTATTGTTTGCCTCTTCACGGTTACTCTTTAAAAGTAAACGATTTTTACTTGAAAGCCAAACCATGATATATTTTCAGGCTAATGTAGAGTTTGAGCAAACTCCACTTCGATATCTTATTTCAGATTCCGGCCATAAGACCAGAGTGCCAATAGGGAATATGCATGCGATTTTTTTATTTGCAAAATAAAATACTTATTAGGTCTAGTAAACAATCACGAAATTATTTTTTAAATAACTTCAACATTTATGAAGTTATAAAGCTTCAAAGACTACAGTTAGAAAGAGAAGTCCGATACGAAATATGACGTCAAATTACACGACCACTATACAGCTGCCATAGAAAAAAGCGTTTTCGCGAGAGGTACAGATATATTTGTTTGAAATAATTGTATCTTGTTCGTTTTTAGAGCAATTTAGATTCTAATTACACTGTTAGTATTATATTTTCGAATACTTTTAGATAAACTGTTCAGATCATAAATACTTTTTTTCATGCATATTCCCTATTCTACTAATTTTCACATTCGCATCGCATTCGCATTTCAACAGGCATTTTTGACAGTTTGCGATTGACATGCGAATGCAAAAGTTGTTTAAAAATTAGTAGAATTGGCCTTCAGTACTCGTGCGGCTTGTGTGTGTGTGTGGCGAAATAAAATAATAAAATATAGTAACAGTAATCAATCAACAGTAAGTAGACAATTACGCGAGATTTGCCAACAATTTGTAAAATTAAAGGTTATTGCTATATCACCATATAGCAATAACCTTTAATTTTATATATACATTTTTTTTTTGAAATGTTTATTTATAGTCGTGCCAGCGTGTTATAGAAAGAAGTATGCTAGGAATTAAGCTTAGAGATAAAATCAAGAGCGAAGATATTCGCAAGAAAATAAAAATAATAGACGCAGAACGCCACGCACAACAGCTGAAATGGAGATGGGCTGGTCACATCGCCCGCAGTACAGACAAGAGATGGACTAAATGAGTCACTAAATGGAAGGGACCCAGTGGAAAAAGGAACAGAGGAAGACCTAAAGATCGATGGATCGATGAAATTAAAAACACAGCCGGCGAAGACTGGATGACGAAGGCGGCAGATAGAAAACAATGGAAACAGTTGGAGGAGGCCTATATCCTGAGAGGAGCCATGCCTTAATCACACCTTTTATATATTTGTAGTTTTAAGATAGTTTTAAATTCAATGTAAAGTGCATGGAAATAAAAGGCTTTATTATTATTATTATTTAAAGTACTAACTTTTTCACGTACTTATCCCACTTTCAGACTAAAGTGTCGTGACCCACTGAAAGCAACTCGCATATAGTGAAGCGATACTTCAGACCAGGACAGCTTTTAACCCTATACAAAGCACAAGGCCGATCCTGCATGGAGTATTGCAGATAGACCTTTGGGATGGCTCAGCTAAGTATCACTTGACTCGGTGGAACGCAGAGCTAAGAGGCTCATCGGCGACGAATATCTGGTGGGAGCTACACAGCTTGGCTCATCGCCGCAAGGTTGCCTGCTTTTCGGGGTTATACAGATTGTACTTCGGAGAGTGTGCCCAAGAACTCCATGACCTAATCCCACCGGCCCCCTTCTACCATCGGACAGACGCACTGCAAAATATCATCCCTACCTTGATGGTAATCCACCAATTCGCACTAAGCTTTTCCAAACGTCTTTTATAATACGCACAGCAAAGGACTGGAACTCTCTGCCTGCGTCAGTGTTTCCGAACGCTTACAACCCTAATCTCTTCAAAGTTACAGAGGACAGGCTCCTTCTGGGTAAGCTCGCTCCATCGTAGACTTTGTTTTTGTCATCTCTGAGCTACACTAGAGTCAAGAGCCAACCCATCTCAAATAAAAAATATGTACTTATATAACGAGTCGTTTTAATTTCTATGATATTTAAACAATTCTTTATTGTACACCAAACAATTTCATACTGCAGTGATAAAATTAAAATGTACATTTTTATAAGGCGAGTTCAACTCAAAGATCGGTTTTCTGAATATTTTGAGACATCGAATTGTTTATTTATACGATGTCGGTGAAGGTGGTATCTAGCGTTAAAATAAGTTAATTAATAATGATCATATAGATTCGTAAGTACTACGATTTTGACCACATTAATTTATTCAACGTTCATTTGGAGGCCCATTTTCACCTTAAAACGCAAAAACCAGTAACAAGCTCTCATTTAAAACCACCTTGTGTATTGTCTCATTTGCATATCCTGTTTATCTACTTATATACTTTAAAAAAAGGAGGAGGTTCTATGTTTCAGTGTATGTATATTTTTGTATGTTCACCGATATCTCCGCTAATATCATGCATGCAATTTTTTTATTTTCAAAATGAAATAATTATTAGCTCTAATAAACAACCATGAAATTATTTTATAAATACCTTCAACAGCGATGAAGTTAAAAAGCTTCAAAGATTACAATTAGAACTTTGAAAATATTGGGGTTGTAAGACTTATATTCTAATCTGACATTCGCACATTTCTCAACACCAATTCCAGACAGTAAACTAAACTACAACAAAACAGCAGCAGAATAAATATTTAGAAACATTCGTTTACCGTGCGAAACAGCAATAAAATGATAATATTTCAACTGCAAGAAACTCGACAATGAGGTAGAAATCGCAGCCACTTGCGACATAGAAATCTCTAAGTGAATTGACTGTAGGAATAATAGAAGCTAAGAACGTTCAACATTTTGTGGGAAATATCGGTCAAGTGCGTATAAGTTATGAAAACGTTAAAGAAAACCGGTGTTGGACTTACGTGAGTTATGGAAAACTGTTTAATGATCAAGGGTAGGGTATGATAACCGTAAAAGTAGCACCTAACAGTGTCAAGACATTTTAAATTTAGCCCCCCCCCACCCCCCCAAAATTTAAAATGTCTTGACATACAAGAAACGTGTTTTTTTCGCATTATGGTACGGAATCTTTCGTGTGAGTCCGACTCGCACTTGGCTGGTTTTTACATCAACAATACCGAAGCAATTTTATGTTTGCAAGAGAGAACTTTTACGATCTCAACATTTAAAAAAAAGAAACCGGCCAAATACGAGTCGGCCTGACACGCGAAGGGTTCCGTACCATGAAACGTTAATTTTCAAATTGTGAGGAACAAGATATTACGGTTCTTGAGATACCGAACCCGCTGACAGACAGACAGACGGACTGACGGACAGTGGAGGCTTGTTTTTGTGACTAAATAAGGAATAACTAGAAACTAGGCAGAAGCCTGTCACTCAGCGTGATGCTGTTTTCACTTCAAAAACCATACGACTTAGTACCCAAAAACAAACCCTTTTCTCTGAAACATGTTCTGATGACAAACGTTGCAGCCGTAGAACAACTTGACACCAACCAAACTGCCAACAACAGACCTTAAACTGAACATGTAGTTCTTGTGAAACAACTTTTATTTTCCACATACAAGTGTACAGAGTACAGACAGCAATGAATCGCACTGAGAGGCAATTGACCCAGAACTGGCGCAGTTAATGTAATCTTGATCAAAATAATTACCATTACTGTTTTGTGACAACAGACTTATGGCTCCTGAGGGCTTAGCGCCTACCTCTGACCAAGACTAAAGTCAAGAGCAAACCCATCTCAAATAAAAAAAGGACGAATATTTTTGACGTATAGTACCGTTACAAAAATTTATACCATAGCTACAATACTCGTTTCGCACAAAAGATTCATTGTAATTAGATGCTATATTCATATTTTTAAATTATTTAAATTGTATATGTCCCATAAAATCAAACCAATTTATATGGGATTGTAGTTTTTCACATTCAAAATACACATACGTTAACGTTACTATACATACACATAATCGTGCTAGCCCCTCAGACAGGTCGCGACAATTTTTAGGGGTCCGAAACTCTGTATGGAAAACCCTAATAATGTAATCTTGATCAAAATAAATTACCATGACTGTTTTGTGACAATAGCCTAGGCTCCTGTAGACAGGTCGCGACCATTTTTAGGGGTCCGAAACTCGGAAAAAAAACTCTTAAAGGATCACTCGATTGTTTGTCACAGCCGATTTTGTCTGGATCTACTGGACCGATTTAGTTGAAATATGGCACACATGAATGGACGCGTGACGAATCACTACAAACAAAGTCCTCCGTCAAAGTCTGTTCGCGATAAACTCAAAAACTTCTACACCGATTTTCATACTGTTTTCACCAATGGATAGAGTGGTTCTCGAGAAAGGTTTTAGTACATAATTTTTCAAGCGGACTAAACCGCAGCCATTAGCTAGTATATTTATAAAAAAGTCGCTTCCGATGTCTGTTCGCTTCGATCTTTTAAACTCTTCAACAGATTATAATGCAGTTTTTAACCGACTTCCCAAAAAGGAGGAGGTTATCAATTCGGTTTTATGTTTTTTTTTTATGTTTGTTACCTCAGAACTCCGACAATTATGAACCGATTTGAAAAAATCTTGTTTTGTCTGAAAGGATATACTTGCAGATTGGTCCCATTTAAATAATATCAAAATCGGTTACGAACTTTGGATTTTAAATCGAAATAGCTGGAATTTGACTATTTAGATGATTCTTTGATAATCGAAATTGCGTATTTTGCTTTTCTTTGATTTTGCAGTGGTGTTGTTAGGTGTGGGGCACCACTAAAAAGTGAAAAATAAAAAACTTTTTACAAAAAAATACAACCGACTTCCAAAAAAAAAAATACAAATTAAAAAATAACTTTAATTTCGGAATCGGTGTCAAAATACGAAGAAACTTACAAAAACACCGACTTCCGAAATTAAAGTTATTTTTTAATTTGTATTTTTTTTTTTTGGAAGTCGGTTGTTTTTTTTTGTAAAGAGTTTTTTTATCAGCAATAGAATCACTCTATGATTCAAGAGAAAGACGAACGGGAACGGGAAAAATAGTATATGTGCCCGAACAAAGTTGCGTGTAAAATAGTATATGTGCCCGAACAAAGTTGCGTGTAAAATAGTATATGTGCCCGAACAAATTTGCGTGTAAAATAGTATATGTGCCCGAAAAAAGTTGTGGGAAAAAGCTAGTAAAATAAATTAAATAAATATCTGTGGGGTCACTATAATTATAAAATTTTAAAAAAGGTTTTGTAAGTCATTGTTCTATGGTTAATACCCGTAGGACAATATCAATCTGCACGCCTTGTCCTAGCTATGTTGGGGTCAGCTTTCAATCTAACCTGATCCAGTTAAGGACCAGTATTTTACATGGAGCGACTGCTTACCAGACCTCCACAACCCAGTAACTGGTAAGTACTCCCTGGTAAGTCTGCATAATTAAATCCCGTCAAGCCCGTTCCATCATCGGAACACAAGACGTACAAGGGTACATGGTGGACATCCCACCTATACGGACAAACCGTTTTGGGAATACATTCGTAGTGCGTACAGCTAAGGAGTGGAATTCACTGCCGGAGTCTGTGTTTCCTGATAGCTACAACCTGGGAGTCTTTCAAGTCAAGAGTGAATAGGTTACTGTTGGCTACTGGTTCTAGGCAAGCGTGCCCCATCTTAGACCGCATCATCACTTAACATCAGGTGAGATAGTGGTCAAACTTATGCCTATCAAACAGTTAAAAAAAAGTCGGGTGTCAGATTTCCTGGCTTCTGACTACCCATAACGACTGCCAAATATCTACAAATACCAGTTGGGACTTACAACGTACCGTGCTTACAGAATAATCACGGTATGTAAAATAGTAGCCCGTGTACAATTTCACAATGCAATTCAAATAAGAATAGAATCGACTTATATTGTGACGTCAGAGCTGCCAAATCAAACCAATTAGGTAGGTTGAGCAAAGCTAAATTATTATTTACAAATATTGAGTGTAAATAAGTGTTATGGTATGGTTTGAAATAACTAATAATGACTAAATAATTACTTAAATATTATATTTAGCTAATTTACTACTATATAACGCTTATAATTATTTAAATTTTATTTAAGACTTATTTAAACAAAGTAAAATAAACCGTTATTGATATGCAACTCCGTTTTGTAAACCTTACTTTTCAAAAGACATTTGACAGATAGAGGTCATTGACGTTCCTATTCTTATTTGAAACGCGTTGTACATACTGATACCGGCCAGCGTTTCTAATTGTTATAGATCGATTTTTTTTTTTCAGCATGTGAACCACATTTACGGGCTCTCAGAGTCATTATTATCTGTGGAATACATTAACACTGATAGCTCTTGAACGCAGTTTTAGATGTTACTGATCGAGTTCAGCAGTGCTATTCTGTAACAACATTTTCGTGTCTCGACAGCGGAATCCGAGGTGAGTTTCAAATTCGTATAAATATAAGACCTTATGATGTGTGAAATAAAGTTCACTTTGTAAGCTTAGTCACTCAGGTGAAGTCGATATCTAAATGGTTATTTACAGAATAGACTAGCTGTTTCATTGATGAAAAATCCCCTCTTACTGACTGAAAACCATCCGAATTTTTTTTTTTACAAGCCCGCCACACGTTCCCAACCACTGCAACTCCTGAAAGCCACCAGAAAAACGCCCAGCTAATGAATCCCGACGAGACCCGCAGAAGATTCAACTATCTTGGATCCCGCAACGAAATGAATCAGAAGAGTACAGCGGAGGTGTAGGAAAAAATTAATATAATTTCCACTTCCCTCCTTATCAAGCAGGAGACAGATTAGAGCTAGGCAATAGGCACCAAGAGACATATATAACTGGGTTAAGCCCAGTAGCCAAGCATCCCATCCGTGTTCCTACTTATGCTCTTTGCGTTCCAGGGCCGCGGTGACTCTTTCGAATATATTCCGCAACCCTGGCAGGCACTAGCCCTAGCAGGCCCCGCCTATTCTGCTGACATCTCTATGAGGTAGCGTGGACAAAACGTGCCGTCGACCCGGGCATTCTGACCGGACGGCGAGCCACGTAGATTAAAACCACGAGTTCCTTTTCTACTTACAACTTCTGATTATACTTTGACCAGCAGTGCTTAACCTCCAAGATTGATTCTTGCGGCTGTCCACTTCTATGATATAGAAAGAACCCTCCACCCATCTTCAAATTCGCAATAGGTTAAGAGCGCTTTTACAAAATCGAATTGCTCAGGTTGACTAAAGTTGAATACCGCGCGTCACAAGATTTATATTGATTTTTGCATTGCATACAACAATTATTAAAAATATTTACTTTACTTTTAATTAGACCAATTTTTTTTTCAAGCAATATAGCAATGCCACCTTAATTATTAAATATTTTTTATTTGAATTTGGATTATAATTTCATAGATAAAACATAATAGTTTCGTACGGAAAATTGTCAATAACTCTCAGTTTTACAGAATTATTGTTGGTATATTACTGTATGAATCGTAATAAATTGATTTGAACATTCCAAAGTAGAAGATACAGTTGTACCGTGGACTTTTATTTTTATAAAAGATTAAATTATAATATCTTCGGTGTACCAAGGCATCAAAAGATTCCCTAAAGCAACATTTTGTGAAACATCCTTTGCGGAGTCAAGGATTTTACTGATGTACGTGAACAAATTGAAAAATTTATTTAGATCACTCCCAAGATAAATAATCAAACTGTCTTAGGCATATTTTTGTTTTTTTTTTTTAAGGCTATATCTAAAGCAAAATCACACATCAAAACTCGAATAAAACGCTAAAATTCAAGAAAAATTGTGATAGCCCCTCTTAAGAACTATCGAAACAATTTGTTGCACTTGTTGATACTGTCGCAACGTTTAAAGGCAATACGGTGTTGCTACATAATAATATGCTTATGCTTTAAAACATTACCGGACTTGTTAGAATGTACGAAATACTTGTACGTGGGTCGTTGAGTGCTTTTGACATACAATTGTTGACGTTGTCCTTTAGTTGAACCTTGGTTTGATAAGAGGGTGGTTGACGTGGTCAAATATTGACAGAATGGTGGTCGAGAGCTTGTTGGCTATTGGTTTGGCTCTAGAAAAAGTGAAATTTAGCTATGTTGAACACGTGAAATTTTGGTACGGTGTCACGACAGTTCCGATGATTTTAAACTAAATAAGCATTGACAATCGCTATTGCTGATAGAATATTACTTTTTTGAGGCTTAGGCAGAAAGATAGGTTGACATCATCAAAAAGCCAATCCTAGTACTTCAAAACCGGCTAAGTGCGAGTCGGACTCTCGCACGACGGACTCCGTACCTACCATAGACTGAAAAAAAAACACGTTTCTTGTATGGAAAATAATTAAATTAAAAATTAAAGAGGGCTCACATTCAAGAAACGTGTTTTTTTTTTTTCAGACAAAAACAATAGGTAGACGTCTATTACCGTTCTTGAGATACGGCCCGCTGACAGACAGACGGACGGACAGTGGAGGCTCAGTAATAGGGTTCCGTAGGTTACCTTTGGGTACGGAACCCTAAAAAGCATTTAGTCGCAATTTAATGTCAGCGACCGTGAATGTCAAAAGCTTGTCAAAACGCATGGCAAATTATATAGCTAGAGTTCAGCGCTGTTCTGCCGCTGCCGCCTTCTCATTCCTACGATGCTGTACGCGACTGATAGAAGCAGAACTGTATAAGTGTGACCAAAATCGTTCAGCGAAACGTAAATCGACCTGAATAAGTGAGAGTAGTCCCTAAAAAGATGTCTATAGCATCGGAAATTTTAAACTCAATACTCCCTAGACTTTTTGATTTTTCTTATTTATTTTTCTGAGCGAAATTACTGGAACTGTTTACCACAAGTAAAATGACGAAATTTTTTGCGAGCAATGATTGAATAAATACTGAATTTAATTCCAGATTTTAATAACGATGACTTAACTCGGGTCTTAATGAGATTTTGCATAACGCGATCATATTAAACGTTAACCGTATCAAGTTTAAGATATTCTATTACGAAAAGATATCAGTGTCTGCCTATTTATATTTTAGAGAAACTTAAATCGTAAGGTCAACAACATGCAATAAAAATAACTTTCAATTGAACCCACCTGAGTGAAACCGGCGAAAATAATAGACATAAATCACGACACTTTTGAAAAAAAATCTCACTTTAGTTTATGGTCACTCATCAATCAAATTCCCAAACTAAAAAACAACAGTTTGTTTTTTAAAATAGAAAGAAGTCACAATCAAATCACAGATGATAAATAAAATAAAATTTAAAAATCGATCTAGGCTGAACGTAAAGCCGCGCGCAGTTGGCGCCAAAACGCGGTGAAATGTTCAGTTGTTGCGCGCGAAAGGTCGCCCGCAGATGGCGGGGGCAAAATATTGTTCATGTAATTTGTTAAACCGGAAAATATTATGAGGCTACGTTGAGCTATGTGACGTAGTACCTATCTTAATTTTATGTAACTTTTATTATGTAAATTGTCAATCGTACTAATAACACCGGTAGTAGATCCAGCAGAGTGCAGATTTCCAATTATTTTCTTTAAAATAATTGCAAGTTCCTATCGATTAATATTATGATCAAATGTATACCAACAATTTTGAAGACACCAACTGCAACAGTCCTAACATAAAGTTCAATGCAAAAGTGAGTTTATTTGTTTTTTAACCGACTTCCCAAAAAGGAGGAGAACTCCGTCAATTATGAACCGATTTGAAAAATTCTTTCAAAATCGGTTACGAACTTTGGATTTTAAATTGAAATAAGTAGCTGGAATTCGTCTACTTGGATGATGGTTTTTTGTCATCCAAGTAATCGAAATTGCGTATTTTACTTTTCTGATTTTTTGCAGTGGTGTTGTTAGGTGTGTGGTAAAAAGTGAAAAAAAAAATACAACCGACTTCAAAAAAAAAAAAAACACTACAAAGTAAAAACTAACTTTAATTTCGGAAGTCGGTGTCAAAATACGAAGAAACAAACAAAAACACCGACTTCCGAATGTTAAGATCACCCATCCACAGACAAACCTCGGTAAGCGTTGCTTAATCTTGAAGATCAACCTGTGCGGAAGTTATTATTTAGCCACGAGCTCCTCGTCCTCCTCTTCCTCACCATCCATCCACATTTATATTCATAACTCCCATTACATGCGTTTCGTCCCTCTTTAAATGACCATATCAAGAGAAGCGGTTCCTTTGGTTCCGTGTGAGGTGACACTAGCTATATATGTTGTACATAACTCGCACCTGTTGTGCACGGTAAGAACATTCGTTGATGTAACTCATTTAGACCCACTTGCCAGAGTAAGGGAGCTCCATTCACATTTCGCTGAACGATTTTGGTCACACTTATACAGCTCTGCTTCTATCAGCCGCGTACAGCGTCGTAACAATGAGAAAAGCCGTTATGGTGTGCTATCTCCGCTGAAACGCTTCTATCTAATGCGTACGACGGCCAATGCAGCGGAACAGAGCTGTACGCGGCTGAACAGAGCTGTACGCGGCTGAACAGAGCTGTACGCGGCTGAACAGAGCTGTACGCGGCTGAACAGAGCTGTACGCGGCTGAACAGAGCTGTACGCGGCTGAACAGAGCTGTACGCGGCTGAACAGAGCTGTACGCGGCTGAACAGAGCTGTACGCGGCTATAGCACTCTCATGATAATAACACATTAGTCCTCATTTTACACTTTGTTTTCCGCGAAAGCTGAATAGACGCGGAAAGCTGAACGGACGCGTACCCGTCTTCATACAAAATCGATGTTTTCTATAGGCAAAAGCTGAATGAAGCTGAATCAGTGTGTTCACTCCATAACCAGAGTAATTTTTTAACTCCGAGTTAGTTTTAACCCGAGGATATAATGTTAGTATCGAATATTTGTTATTAAAACTCGCGTTAAAACTCTGGATTCAAAAGATTACACTGGTTTCTGCAAGAGGGGCTAAGACGGAGATTTAAGAAGGGTTATTTGTATCAGTCACCCACTTCTCAAAATCAAAGCTAGCACTTTTTGTAAAGAATCATAATCAATATATATAACACTAAAAACTCTTCCTTTATTGGTGAATGACTGACTGAATGAGTGACTAACAGACAACGCATAGCTGAAACCACTGGTCGCAAAAATCCCGGCATGTGGGTTCTTAAGGAAGTGCGAGAGTTTACTAAGAGATAATTACCCGGGAAAACACACACTTCTTCTTCTTCTTCTTCATCCATTGAACGGAAATCTTTATTTTAGCTACGCTAACAGCAACTGTCGAAAGTTCAGCAGTTCATCTATAGGACATACATAATCATCTGCCTAGTCTTTTCCCAACTATATTGGGGTCGGCTTCCAATCATACCTGATTCAGCTAAATACCAGTATTTTACGTGGAGCGGCTGCCTACCAGACCTCCACAACCCATTAACTGGGTATATATACTTCTTGGTAAGACTGTAGTCAGATTTACTGGCTTCTGACAATTCGTAACGACTGCCAAAGATCTGATCTGACTGGCAAATGACAGCCGGGACCAACGGCTTAACGTGCTTTCCGAGGCACGGAGGAAACTCGATATGTTAAGATGGTCATTCATCCACAGACCAACCTTGGCAAGTTGGCCGTGCAGCTGTCATTATTTAGCCATCTATAGGACATACATATTGCTTTCATAATTATCATATATCAGCCGAAAGACATCCACTGCTTGGACATAGGCCTCCCCGCGTGTGTCGCGACGACTACCGGTTCTCTGCGTCTCGCATCCCTCGGTCTTACAAGCCAGGGCCAATTCTACTAAGTTTGAAACAACTTTCGCATTCGCATGTCAATCGCAAACTGTCAAAAAAGCCATACATTTTTGACAGATTGCGATTGAGATGCGAATGTGAAAATTAGTAGAATAGGCACTGCCGTCTGTTTGGTAATGTCAACGTCATGTCATAGTTGTCATTTGTCAAATATGAATTTGACAGATGGCTTTCCCGCGTATTTCAACCTTTGCTTTAGCGATACCTACACTGGTTTCTTAGCACTTTTAATGTATCCCTCTCCAGAACTGCTTGTGGCGCTGATGATTTTCATCCGTCACAACCACATCAAACTATGAGTAGGTACCCAGAAGATGTTTAACAGTACCGACTAATCGAAGAATATAATATAATCTCCTGTGACCGTTCAAATACTATAAACACTTGTTTTCCCAGTTCACTTTAGACATTAGCAGAATAGTCGACGTCGGCTCTACTTGCCATATATAAATATAGTATAGGTTTCTTAGCAAAAGTTACGAAATTAAAAAATAACCATGTGACTGGTATTATTAACGTACAACAGTGTAAACAGTGTTCTGATTAAAGGATAAACAAGCACATAAAGTGTTTTCATCAAGACACCGTCATAATTTCATGCAATTGCCGTCCATTTCTGAACGTAAGGCTCTCCCCAAAGAGTGCCAAACATCCCGGTCCTGAGCAATCCGCTACAAGCCGTACTGAAATGTTACCCTAATCTTTTCAAAGTTAAAGTGAACAGGCTCCTTCTGGGTAAGCTCGCTCCATCGTAGACTTTGTCTCTGTCATCTCTGACCTAGACGACAGTCAAGAGTAAACCCGAAAGATACATTTTGGCTAGAGCTCCAGGTGCACAGATTTCTAAGTCCAGGTGAGATGGTGTTTAAACGTAAGCCTATCAAAAATAGAACTAAGTGAATACTAAGTATTTACGAAAAACCTGGTGGATGCCAAGCTTCACAGCTTGGCTCATCTTGTCGCTCTTCTACAGATTGCACTTCGATGAGTGTGCGGAAGATTTCCACGACCTCATTCCACCGGCCCCCTTCTACCATCGGACATCCAGATGCACTGCGACTTACCATCCCTATCTTGTTGCTATTCCACCAATTCGCACTAAGCGTTTCCAAACGTCTTTTCTAATGCGCACAGCAAAAGAGTGGAACTCTCTGCCTGCGTTCTGTGTTTCCGAACGCTTACAACGCTAATCTCTTCAAAGTTAGAAGGCTCCTTCTGGGTAAGCTCGCTCCATCGTAGAATTTGTCTCTGTCATCTCTGATCAAGACTAGAATCAAGAGCAAACCCATCTCAAATAAAAAATAATACTTTCCAGTCAGTTGACCATAAGAGCATAAACCATAGAGAAACCATAGAGACCATAAACCTACAGAATGTAACAACATTGTACAATTCAGACAACATTAGTTAGGATGTGCGCAATTAGATTTATTATCTATTGTAAAGGCAAGGAAATGTGTGGCAATATGCTGTGCAGTGCCTAGTAGATCCTTTGCAGTGAAGATAGTATCGCTGCCTTGCGTTGTGAATTAACCTGCGGGCATAGATAATCTCCTGTCGACGGCAGTACAATATTTTTGGCTAGGAACTTTGATTGTTCAGATATTGTGACATTGTAAAAGGCTTAACTCTTCGAAACGTTAACTTTTTATTTTTACTAGTAGTTTTCGTCCGCGGCTGCGTTCGCTTTAAGGTAGCCTTTTTTTACTATTGATAGGCACACGTTTGACCGCTATGTCACCTGATGTTAAGCGATGATGCGGTCTAAGGTGGAGCACGCTTGCTTAACAGTAACCTATTCACTCTTTACTTTAAAAACTCCCAGGTTGTAGCTATCAGGAAGCACAGACTCAGGCAGGGCATTCCACTCCTTAGCTGTACGCACAATGAATGTATTCCCAATACGTTTTGTGCGTATTATAGGTGGGATGTCCACCATGTACCGGTGGCGCGTCGCCGTACGTCGTGTAGCCTAAACTAACTCTGGCACTAGGGTGTGTAAGGTCGTTATACCTATTACCCACACGATAAGAAGAAGATGACGGTCCCATCTATCTCTGTATCAAAATTCAGCAATATAGGCGTGAAAGCGTAACAAAAAAAATCTCACTTTCACTTGTCATCATCAAGATCATATCAGCCGAAAAACGTCCACTGCAGGACTAGGCCTCCCTCAAGCGTTGCCACAATGACTGGTCTTGTGCGTCTCGCATCCATCGGCTACCCGCGACCTTCACCAGGTCCTCGGTCCACCTTGTGGGAGGCCGCGCCAACTTTGCGTCTTCCAGTACGCGGTCACCACTCCAGAACATTAATTGAGCCCCATCGAACATCTGTTCTGCGAGCAATGAGCCCTGCCCACTGCCACTTCAGTTTGGCTGCCGCTACTGAAGTATTTTGAATGATTTTTGGTATAAATTGGGCGTTGGTGTAGAACACAGAATACTTTTTTAGGGTTCAACGAATTTGTAACAGGGGTTCGCAGTGAGCACTTTATTACACTTTAGCATTTAGTTTGCACTTCTGGACTCATGTCGAAAATCAAGAATATCGTAAGAATATAGTCTCAAGCAAACCTTTCATCAAAACCATCCCATCAACCTAACAAAGACGAACAAACCTTTGAAACCAGTACATAATCGTAGCCTGCGCAGCACATGTCACGATCAGCAGCTTAATGCGACAGTTGTTACATAAAACTTGCAACAAGGCCGCCACAGATACACCGCTGATAACACGTTGCGTTAGACAACATTAATGGCTAGTTTTTGCGGGTTTAGTATGTTCTGTGACCTACATACAAGTTCTAAACAGCTGTTCAACCCAATTTAGCAAGTAGTTAGATTGTTGAATACTGTTATAATATTTCTATGGTTGGAAAACAGCGCAATATATCAAGAAAAAGAAGCGGAAAATCCAGTCGTGACCTGTATGACATAATATCTGTACTCAAGCAAACTGATCCAGAAGAAATTCCGATATTTGTGGCAAAAGAATTGCACAAACTACCACCGGTCACCTTCGATCACGTCGACGTGACGAGATTGTTGAAGGATATTTTGATATTGCAGAGAGATTTGGCTGGAATAAAGGACACGTACATAACTTCAGCACAGCTAAATGAAGTCAAAAATGAGGTGAAGAACCTAAAACATGCATCAATTGTGAATAACTTTGATTTAAATGTTAACCGAAACAGAGGAGGTAGTTGTAAAATAGACAGTTTTTGTCTCGACAGTGGACCGATTGGCCTACCCCACATTGTAGAAAAATCGAACTCACAAGATAACGGTAATGTGTCAGCTGTTGCGTGTGAGTCATTTCAACGAACACAAGATATTTCCTTAACACCTAAATCAGTGACGCACTTGGATGTTTCTTTCACACCTGCATCGGAACTACCGGTTGGCAAGGTTAACAACGGTGAGATTGCACTACAATTAGATAGTAATAATACGTTAAATACAGAGCAAAATAAACCGTTGGTCACTGGTGCTAGTCCCATGATAAAAACTTATGTGGATGCCTTAGGCGGCAGTGGTGAATGGAAACAAGAAAAACCCAATCAAGAATGGATACTTGTACAAAGGAAAAAAACTGGTCAACGGTTGGTTGGGGCTAAAGGAAAAGCTGTACCAAATACAAAGTTTAGAGCTGCAGACAATCGTATTCCACTCTTTATTAATTATGTGGACAAGGGGACGAGTGAAAGTGATATTATGGAATATATTGTGCAAAAAACTAGCATAGCTGTTACTATGAAAAAAATTAAAATGAAGACACACAAATCATATGATGCATATAAGATCTTTGTACCACAAGCAAAGTTATCACTGTTTCTTGATGATGAACTTTGGCCGGAAGGAATACAGTTTCGGCGCTTTGTTTATTTTAACAGAAACAAGTTTGAGAACACTGCGGAAAATAAAGATATTATTGAACGAAATGTACCAATCATAACATCTAGTCATGTATAGCACTGTAAACACTGATAACGCTCCAGAAATGAGTTCAGTTAACTTGATAAGTTTTAATTGTAAAAATGTTGTGAGATCCGTAGACTGTGTGAGAAGGCTATGTGATACTGCCGACATCATAGCACTGCAGGAGACCTGGCTGTTGCCACATGACCTCACATTCCTCAGCAGTATTGACGACGGTTTTGGATGTACGGGTACGTCAGCGGTCGACACGTCTGGGGGTATACTTCGAGGCAGACCGCATGGTGGCGTCGCCTTGTTGTGGAAAAAAACTGTGTTCCCAGTAGTTGCCGTTGTTAAGTGTGAGAGTGTGCGTTTGGCTGCGATAAAAATCGAATTAGGTAATAGTTGCTCAGCAATTATATTTTCTGTTTATATGCCTACTGACTCAAGAGACAATTTGGTTGAATTTACTGAATGCCTAGGTGAGATTAATGCCATAATTGAAAGTCAAGATGTAGAATCAGTGTATTTGCTTGGTGATTTCAACGCCCATCCCGGTGAGTTGTTTGCATCTGAATTATTAAGTTTTTGTGCCGATCAGTCCTGGTCGTGTATTGATATGCAGTTACTACCAATAGAAACATTTACATTTGTAAGCGATGCGCACGGTAGCCAGCGATGGTTGGATCACTTTGTGGTCACTGAAGCGGCGGGTCGATCAGTATTAAGTAGCTCAGTTTTGTATGATACATATTGGTCTGATCATTTACCCATTTTATTAAAATGTAATTTAAATCTTTTGAAATCAAAGGTCAGTGCATCCAGCACCGTTCTTGAAAATAAAGTGAAATGGGGGGAGCGTGACAGGGAACAGATTAGTATGTATCACACTAGCTGTAATTCTAAGCTAAAGGACATAAACTTTCCTAGTGATTTCACCTACTGTGCCGATCAAATGTGTAGTGACCCTACACATAGATTAATAATAGATAAGATGTATGACAGTATAGTGTCGGTACTTTCTGAGGCCGCAGAATGTAGCTACGATGTAAAAATGAAACGGCGAGGTAAATATGTAACGGGCTGGAACAGATATGTGCGCGACGCTCACAGGAGGGCGCGACTGTGTTACCTCACCTGGTTATCTAACAATAAACCGACCTCTGGTAGTGCCTACAATGACATGTGTAATTCTAGACGATCCTTTAAATGCAAGTTGAAATGGTGCCAAAATAATCAACAACAAATAAAAATGAATATTATTGCTGAACACCATGCAAATAATGCTTTTAATAAGTTTTGGAAATCAACTAACCAGATGAATCTTAGGCCGAGTCTTCCCGTGAGCGTGGCGGGAGCCCATGATTCTGGGAATATAGCTAATGTGTTTCGTCGCTATTTTAATGTAAAATCATCTCTGGGGCCGGCTTCAACAACGGTGCCCGATGCTGGTGCTCATGACTTGGAGGTAAGCGTAAGATTTACTGCTGCAGAAGTAGCCTCCGTAATAAAGAAAATGGTGAGTGGAAAGTCTCCAGGGCATGATAGTCTCAGCGTCGAGCATCTGCGGTACGCGGGATTCCACCTTCCAAGAGTACTATCATTGTTTTTTAATTTGTGTTTAAGTCATTCATATTTACCTGAGAAATTGATTCAAACTATAGTAGTTCCTGTTATTAAGAATAAAACTGGTGACCATTCAGAAGTTTCTAACTATAGGCCGATTTCTCTAGCTACAATTATAGCGAAGGTGCTGGACAGTCTTATTGACCGACATTTGGGCACACATTTGAAACTTAACGATGCACAGTTTGGGTTTAGACCTGGCCTTTCCACAGAAAGTGCTATTATGTCGCTCAAACAGACGGTCCAGTACTATACAGCTAGGAAAACTCCAGTCTATGCCTGTTTTTTGGACTTATCTAAAGCTTTTGACCTAGTGTCTTATAACAAGCTATGGGTAAAGCTTCAGGATGCCAGTGTACCCAAAGAAATAGTGTCTGTACTGATGCATTGGTATGAAAAGCAGAAAAATCAAGTGAGATGGGCAGATGCGCTCTCAGATGAGTACAGGCTGGATTGCGGGGTGAGGCAAGGGGGGCTTTCCTCCCCTCGCCTTTTTAATTTTTATATTAATGAGCTGATCGAGGAGCTCAGTAGCACTAGGATCGGCTGTCACATAGATGGTATTTGTATCAATAATATAAGCTATGCCGACGATATGGTGTTGCTGAGCCCTTCGGTCTGTGCATTGAGAAAACTTTTACATAAGTGTGAATCTTATGCGGAGGCCCATGGCCTTAAATATAACGCATTGAAATCTGAATTAATGGTTTTTAAGTCAGGGACTAAATGCTATGACAATGTACCTGTTTTCTTGGGAGGTAACTCTTTGAAAAAGGTTACTAAATTTAAGTATTTGGGTCACTGGCTCACCGATGACTTGAAAGATAGTACTGACATTGAGAGAGAGCGCAGGTCATTGTCTGTGCGATGCAATATGTTAGTTCGCAGGTTTGCACGGTGTACAAAAAAAGTGAAAGTGACGTTGTTTAAGGCATACTGTCAGTCCTTTTACACGTGCAGCCTGTGGGTTGACTATTTGCAGAGGGCATACAGTGACTTGAGAGTGCAGTACAACAATGCATTCAGGATGCTGATGGGGCTGCCGCGTTATTGCAGTGCCTCGGGCATGTTTGCCGATGCCCACGTAGACAGCTTCGCTGCAGTCATGCGCAAGCGTTGTACTTCTGTTTTAACACGCATGCGTGGTAGTAACAACGGCATCTTGAGCGTATTGTCGGACCGATGGGATTCTCCAATGCTCGAAGCCTGGATCAGACGACACACTGTCAAGTAAACACGCGAACGAGTAGTGGAGTATCCAATAGGTCATGTTATATTATTTAATTTTTTGTATTTGATTAAGTGTTTTGTCTTGTCATTACTAACATTAGTTTCTCATAAGCATTCTGTGTTACTAACAATTATATGGATTTACATCTGAAATAAATGAATAATAATAATAATAATTAAAGCGTTACAAGTTCCTTGGGTTATGTGTCACTGTTAGTCGTCAGTTGTGAGCTATCGCCCCGTCTAACGTTGCAGTAGTGCTTTTCTATTAAAAGCCTTCCGTGTAAATTTAGGTGAAGTGAGCATGCAGTGAGCTATCAAACCATCCAATCAAGTTGCAGTGACACTTCACATCAAGCTCACTCTACCTAAGTTTTACTGCTACCAAGGAGGGCTTTTCATAGAACAATACTACTGCAACGTGATGATTGATGTTGACACTATTACACGGGCCGATAGCTACGAAATTTATTGGTCAAAGTAAGGCTCCTCATTTACGGCTCAATTATTTAAGAGTTTCATAGGCCTTGATTTACTACCACTTCGAATATTTGGATACCCTACATCAAATAAGACCATCTAAGTAAAGCCAAAGCCAGACATTCTATTAAACTAAAAAATATAAAAAGAAATGGTTGTGCGAGCTATCAATTTTAGCTTTAGGTAGAGTGACCGTTTACTCCACGCTCACCTCACATAAATTTTCACGATGTGATGTTTAGAGAATAGCACTACACTACTCCTCTGTGAGGCTGTACAATAGATACGTAACTACGGATTCATTTATAAAGTAACCACAGAATAACTAGCACAAATAAGTAATTATCATACGCACAGATCACTTACAAAGCCCAGCTTCTCACAAAATTAAGCATCGCCTCACGTTTCGCGGTAACCGAATATTTGACCGCACTGTGGATATAATGACGACCGCAGACCGCCAATGAGACAATTTGTGTAATGTACAGTCACTTTTAGACCTAGCACGTTGTTATACGCGATTTCAGCAATAATATGACGCATCTTGTTTCACAATTGCTATTTTTGTATGAACAGAATTGGTCCCAATATATGGCCCCGTAGAACCCTACTTCATCGGAGGATTTTCATTATCATCAGCCATATCTCAGCCGGTAGGCGTACACTAGTAGGTCTCCCTCAAGAGTCGCCACATTAACGGGTCCAGTGCGTCTCTGATCGAGACTTCGAGAGGATTCCCGTGAACTCCACCAAGTCATTGGTTCACCTTGTGAGAGGCCTTTCAATAGTCCATCTTCCGGTACGCGGTCGCCACTTCAGAATCTATGATTTTGCTTCACTATTACATTTAATAGACGCTCGGCAAAACAACTAAACAGAACTGTAATCTGTTACTAGTGACTCGATTAGAAATCTCTTCAGAATGTTGAAACATCTACAAAATCTAGCTAGGATCATTCGTTCTGGTTTATACAATAAAGACTTACTGCAGAATATTGTAAAAACAACACTTTAATTTAGTTTATTTTTTATTTTTTGAGGCAAGCTGAATGACTGGTGGTCGAAGTGAATAATTCGCAACAAGAAATTCCAAAGTAGCCTTTGAACTATTAATGTAATGATTTGTTTAGTTGGTCGGCCGTCATTTGCAGATTTTTGGCATTTGTTGTTTTGTCAGAAACAACAAAAATCTAACATCAATCTTGCGAAAGGGTATCATTTCACCCCGTTACTGGGTACAGGTGAAATGGGCAGCCTTTCCTACTCGTATTCCATTACATCCATTTGGTCTGCCCCTAGCCTTGATCGAGCTATCTCGTGCTGTTTTGCTTGTACTTTTAAATTCGTCACAAGATAGTAGAAGTTCGATCCAGCCCGTCCCCGGTGATGTCCCAAGCCCAGATCCGCACCCCACTGGGGGTACCCTTGGCCGTGTAGTTTCTAAGTTTTAAGCGTTTTAATAGTCCTGGCTGGACGGTTTGCGTTAAGGCCGCCACATACAAGTTCGTCTAAGCAGACGACAGCCTCTTAAGACCTGCAAGAGGCTATCCATTTGAAACACATTTTTAGATTGGAACTAACCACAACAATCTTGGGAAAGTACTGGACAGATGACAAATATCTTTATCTTCAAGAATTAGTAGTGGTAAACACTCTTCCAATTTATCCACAACCTTAACAATACACAGCAAAAACCGTCTCACTATCCGTACCGACGGATGTTTCAGAATAGGAGATAAGCCAGCGGACAATTAGACGCGGCGAAAACGGAAGGTCGAGTGGTTCAGCCGGCAGCAGACCGGAACGGTTGCAACACGGCGAACCGGGCCGGTACACCCGGCGGTTATTAGAGGTATTAATTAAATTCGTATGTCAAGATTATTAAAAATTAAATTAAATTAAATAACGTTTAATTCGACCAACAAAGGATCATAGTACACATTACACACAATAAAATGAAAAAAAATACAATAACAATCATAAATTATCGACTCAAATTCATACTTAAAAAATATATTAAGAGTCCTATTACATTTTTACGGAAATTCATGATTTTTGACGCTGTAATTATCAGCAGCAGTAAGATATTTTAATTATTTGATCCTGAATAACGATAGTGCCAGTCTCTTTCTTGTAAGTTAGAGTTACACATTTTCATTTTTCTTTTCGTGTAATTTACTATAAATATTTTACGAACTCAGTTTGCAAGAAAAAATGTCGGCGATGGAACTTTGACGGTCTAATTCACATTGTTACAATCAATTCTTTTAAAAGCTAAGATTACTAAAAGGTAAGTTGAATGTTTTACTTGTTTATTGGAGTTCTAGAATTTCTTTAAATTCCTTGAGTTTTCACGGAAAAAAACGTAAAGAAAGCCTAATTTAAGCCAGAAATGTCTTGATTCAGCGTCCATTATATTCCAAATAAAAACAATTTTATCAAATAAATTAATATGATATAAAATTTCAATCTACAATGAATACGTTTCATTAGTTTTGGTTTGTCAATATAATTAAACAAAATTACAATAAAAAAAATTAAAGTACTATATATTCTGCGTCAATACAGCGCGCGCGCTCCTCAGTCTCGCGCGAGCGCCCAAATAAACTATAATCCTATTTAGACTAGTAAGTATCAAAATTGTTTCGCGGACTATAGATGTACTCCCAACGCAGACCAACGTAACTTCGTCTATTGCAAACGAGCATTTACGATTCGTAATAGGACTCTTAAAATTAAAATTCATAAATTTAAAATAAAAACAAAAAGAAATAATAATATAATATAAATACAATACAAAAAACAATGAATTAAAACCCAGACTTGACATGTAACTGCACACAATGCCATAGTATTGGGCAGTCAGTCCGGCTAGCCACAACGCTCAGAATGGTGTTGCCACATAAAAAGATTTGCCAAATAAGTATAACTATGTGTTTTCTTCACTGTCTATGTCGAGCAATTATTGTCTTCCGACTGAAAATCACCTATTGATTTTTTGCGTAAATTCTGCATCTGTGAAATATTGACAGAATAGATCAGCAAAATTGCACTGCTGTTATAACTTAGAAGGCAGGCTCTCAATTATTGAAGCCAACTTTCACAGCTACTGTAATAATGTTAGCTTTTTTGTAACCGAGGATACTAAACAAATTGATAATGTGTAGGTACTGTATTGAAATTGGCATCTTCAAATCAAATCAAATTCAAAACAACATAATTCCGAACAATTTTAGAACATTCTAGTACTACAGTCATCCATCGAAAACATCTAACAATATTGGACGGACTAAAGTGACAAAATTAATTTAGTAGGAAAAATGAGGAAAATTATTTATTTTAAGGTAAAATATTCTTGCATAACTATATAAATATTACAAATGAGGGAATTACGGACCAGATTTATTAGTGTATAATTAAATCTATTTTAGTGATACATACTGTAGGGTAATTATTGAATTTAGTTTTAGACACAATATTGCTTTGTTTAGCAAAAATTCATATAGTAGATGATCACATATATACACAAAGAGGCTAAATTTGAGACGAAACATTTTAAATTTTATTTAACACTAGCCAATAGTAGTTAATAATAAATAGATAACTACCAAATATGAGTAAGAAAAACATAACACATAAATTTATTGAACTTTGAGCTAAGAAGGGCTTTTTCTGACAGGATTCAAACGTCACAGAGCCTAGCACGAATGTGTTTACGTTAACGTAAGAATCTATACTAATATTATAAAGAGGTAACATTTGTTTGTAAGTTTGTAAATTTGCATGTAGGGGGTAATCTCAGGAACTACTGGTCCGATTTGAAAAATTATTTCAGTATTAGATAGCCCATTTATTGAGGAAGGTTATAGGCTAATTATATCATCACGCTAAGACAAATAGGAGCGGAGCATTAATGGAAAATGTGACGCAAAGCAAACGAAGTTGCGCGGGTCTAGCTGACCCGCGCAACTTCGTTTGCTTTACGTGAATATAAAAAAAGCTTTTTATACAAAATGCAATCACTTCCAAATAAAAAGAAATACTCAAAGAAAAAATAACTTTGATTTCGGCAGTTAATGTCAACATAATATCGACCAAAAACACCGACTTCCGAAATTGGGTCCGTTTAAAAAGTTTTTTATATTTCACTTTTTATGGTAGGTACCCCAAACCTAACAACACCTCAACACCACTGGAAAATCGCAGGAAAGCAAACTACGCAATTTCGTTTATTTAGATGACAAAAAACCATCATCCAAGTTCAGATTCCAGTTATTTGATTTAAAAGCCTAAGTTCCAAACCAAGTTTGATAAAATTCCTATGGGAAAGAAGAATTATATCCTTTAACATAAAATATTTTTTTCAAATCGGTTTTATAAATGATGGAGTTATGAGGTAACAAACATAAAGAAGTCGGTTAAACAAAACACAACTGAAATGAGAACCTCCTCCTTTTTTTGGAGTCGGTTAAAAACTACAACCCCATATTACATAACATGTTGGTTTAATTTTATGCGACTATTTGTTTCACACAAAAATATGAATATAGTATCCAAATCAAATAAATATAATGTGCGAAACGAGGATTTTGCTAATAGTAAAACTTTACGTTACGGTACTGGTCGTCTAAAACCTTTGTGCTTTGTGTTTTTGCTCACAAGGCAATGTGTTTAGAGCTTTTCTTCTAGAAAATGTAGTTTTTTTTTTTCTCTCTTTACAGATTTCGGGCTTACATATTTGTCCGACTCTAAATTTGCCCGAGGGACAACCGCCTATGAACACAGCAGTTTTTATAGAAGACAGGACGTCTCCTAACAAAATTTTTTTAGTCTTCTGGTTCTTCTGTGCGTCAACAACTTCCACGGGCCTCACAACAATAGCTGTTTCTTCTTCGTGCTTGCTATTGCTCTTTTTATTCTCTTCATAACTTGCTGCTTCATGGGTATCCATGTCTTCATCTCTCCATCTCATGATGTTGCTTTCCAAGTTCACAACATTGTTAACGTGATCTTCAACTTTATCATCGTCTTCTTTATTTTTGTTCACAAATAGTCCAAGATCTGCTTCGTAGACGCGTTCTGCCAGTTCTCTAGGCGAGAATCTTGAGGTGATTGGAGTCCTCTCGTAACTTGGTTGCCTGGCAAATATTATCGGCAGGTCTGAAGGTTGGTCGATGTTGACGGGAATGTTCCTGGCTCCTACGGAACTGAGGAGTATCAGGACTAGAGTGATCACTTCCATTGTTAAATCAATGTTTATCAGATGACTGAATTTCTAGTCACGACAACTGATGATGGGAGGATGCGACCGCGCTCTCCGCTGACCTGGTACTGTTTACCTTAACGCTCGGGATGTGGACTATATATAGTGTTCCTATAGTAAAGGATAGGTTTATCTGTTACACGTGCCTCTGTAATTGACGTAATAATTCTGTGAACTGTCATAAATATAGGTCAGGCTCGGGAGAATTCGGCGGGAAAATATCATTAGACATATCCTAATGAGATTTTACCGGCGGATTCACCCGAGCGATGTTTGAAGTATGATGTGAACTAGGTATATATCTTTATATTTCCTATTAACAGGGTCGATGACACCCACAGGATATAAATTTATACGTAAAGCCAAATGTTTACAGTATTTAAATGCCTTGCATGTACCTGTGTGTTCACGGTCTAAGTCTGTCGCCATAACAACAATGTTAACAGCATTGCTGTGTTCCGACAGTTAGAGGTATGATAGCCAGTTCCTCTATGTAAGAGGATTCCGGGTGAAACTCGCTTCCATCTTCGGCCTACTCATCACTTTCCATCAGGTGAGATTTGGGCCAAGAGTTTCCCCGTTTTGCATAAAAAAAAAAAAAAAAAACGGTACTGGGAATGAAAATTTCATTACCAATGCCGAACAACGCCCGGATGCGTTATCAGTTTATTTTAAGATTATTGGTTAATTTCAAATGATTAACATTCATTTAAATAAGGGTTATTTTTATTAGTTACTACTGGCGAATGGCTAATGAAATAAACTTCAAAATAAACCATATAAATTTATGAATTGTAATGAGAACAATAATCAATCAACAAATGTAATTAGAATTAATATAATCTAATATAATAATTTATTTGCATCAAGTTTTACATTTTACATTAAACACATGGTAGTACATACAGTTTTAATTATACAATAGTATGGCGACACCAGCACCCTTGCTAAGTTGCCAAGACAACTTGTGTTAAAGATGCTGGGCCAGACCCTTTATTGGATGTTTCTTAAGAGCGCTTTCACATTTTTTCTTGAATTTTAGCGTTTTATTCGAATTTTGATGTGTGATTTTGCTTTAGATATAGCCTTAAAAAAAATAAAAATATGCCTAAGACAGTTTTGTCAAAGCGCTCTTACAAAATCGAATTGCTCAGGTTGACTAAAGTTGAATACCGCGCGTCACAAGATTATATTGATTTTCGACAATTATTTAGACCAATTTTTTTTTCAAGCAATATAGCAATGCCACCTTAATTATTAAATATTTTTTATTTGAATTTTGATTATAATTTCATAGATAAAAATTATAGTTTCGTACGGAAAATTGTCAATAACTCTCAGTTTTACAGAATTATTTTTGGTGTATTACTGTATGAATTGTAATAAATTGATTTGAGCATTCCAAAGTAGAAGATACAGTTGTACCGTGGACATTTTTATAAATGATTAAATTATAATATCTTCGGTGTACCAAGGTATCAAAAGATACCCTAAAGCAACGTTTTGTGAAACATCCTTTGCGGAGTCAAGGATTTTACTGATGTACGTGAACAAATTGAAATGTTTATTTAGAACACTCCCAAGATGATCAAACTATCTTAGGCATATTTTTGTTTTTTTTTTTTAAGGCTATATCTAAAGCAAAATCACACATCAAAATTCGAATAAAACGCTAAAATTCAAGAAAAATTGTGAAAGCCCTCTTAATTGCGTTTAGGTACATACATGCCATTTAGTAATTATGCGACTGGTTCATTATATGGCATAGGTAAACGAACAAATAAACTATTTAGGAAAGGAAATAAAACAAAAAGAGAAGGGTGTGTGAGGGTGTGTGTGTGAGAGGGGCCCGAAAAGGCCGACGCCTGCCGGAGTCGCGGGACTATTCGAAAGAGATACCGTGGCTCCGGAACACAAAGGGCAATGAAGGAACATGGATGGGTTTTAGTCAGTAGAAGTCTGACTAAAAAGTCCGCCCAGAGCGGGAGGAGTCATTGGATGATTTCCCATCCCTAAAAAAAAATAAGGGTGTGTGTGTGAGGGTGTGAGGGTGTGTGTGTGAATTGTTACTCCGATATTTGTGGGTAATGGTAGCGAGCGATGAGCAAATGAGGATAAAAATGGGGTTTAGCGGGAGCTGTATTGAGTCAATAATAGGTTTTCTGTGTTGTTGTAAGTTAGGGTTTTTAGCCAATTATTTAGTTTATTTTTGAATGATTTCAGGGAGTGAGTAAGTTTAGGATTTTGTTAAGACTATTGTAGAGATGAGGACCTTGGAAACAGGGAAACCTTCTTGTAAAAGAGTATTTACAGCGGAAAGTTGACACATCTTAATGTCTTGGCGTCTTGTGGTGATTATTTCATAGGAGGTTCTTTGATGCTGATAAAGTAGTATGTGCAATACAAATAATTGTCTGACTGTAAGAACTTTACAGTTCCTATATACTTCTTCAGTTGGGAAAAGGATGGAACGAAGTTATAAAAAACAATAATTTATTACAATTTCAGGGCTAGTTCGGAGTGGTATTTTTTTTGAATTGTTTAGGAAACGTTGCCTGACACTAGGAGTTTCTCCTGTATCGTGGGTGCGTTTACAAAAATATAAAGTCACATACACAAACAGCCAGACCCGGAACAACTATCTGTAGGCCATAAAAATATTTGTTCCGTGCGGGAATCGAACCTACGACACGCGACGCAGCAGCCGATCGCTCAACCACTGCGCCAAACGTGCCGTCAAACATTGTCTTGTTGCAAACAAATTGTCGAAATACAAAACTCAAAGTCCAGGTTTGTCAGGACAAGTGTCACAATACCAAGGAGAGTCACTACGTTTCTTATTCTTGGTGGAGTGTCGGCATGGCTTTCGTTTGAGTCGCCCGTTCGAAGTAGTTTCAGTGGCTATCTTTATTATATGATAATTTACTTTCAGCCGACTTATTCGGGTGAAAGTCTATTTTCTGATAGATTTTCTGTCAGCAGAGCATTTATGATATTCTACCAGTTATCATATTGAGACAATTTTGGTTGCCCTGAATATTTATTACTAGCTGACCCGCGCAACTTCGTCTGCGTCACATTTTCTATTATTTCTCCGCTTCTATTTGTCTTAGCGTGGTGATATATAGCCTATAACCTTCCTCGATAAATGGGCGACCTAAAACTGAAAGAATTTTTCAAATCGGTCTAGTAGTTTCGGAGCCTATTCAATTCAAACAAACAAATCATTGTAGATAACTCTCCATTGAATTTATGAAAAGTAACTGGAATGTATGGATGGCAACCTTTTTCATTTGATATATCACACAGTTTGGTTAAATATTTTTTCCTCATTTGATATAGTGACCCTATTTTCAATATTTAATTATATTTGTTACATATCTGTGTTTGGGTCACAGAATATTATAAGTGTCCCAATTGTCAACTGAGTCGGTCCAGAAGGTTTGGAAAAAATCAACTGTTACAGACGGACAGACAGACAACCATGTCATGATCTAAATAAGGGTTCCGTTTTTCCATTTAAACTGTAGGTTCGGATGCCTAAAAATGGTAAAATGTACATTTTTTACATTTATGTGCTGAAAGAGTATGTAAATAATTAATTAATTAAATAATATTACGAATTGTGACACAAACACTGACACATGAATTACGAGTAAATTCATTTATTAAGAACTAGCTGACCCGTGCAACGTCGTCTGCGTAGCATTTTTCATTACTGCTCCGCTCCTATTGGTCTTAGCGTGATGATATATAGCCTATAGCGTTCCTCGATAAATGGGCTATCTAACACTGAAAAAAATTTTCAATTCGGACCAGTAGTTCCTGAGATTAGCGCGTTCAACCAAACAAACAAACAAACAAACTCTCCTGTTTTATAATATTATTTATTAAGAATATACAACACCTGTACAGAATT
Organism: Ceramica pisi; assembly: GCA_963859965.1. NCBI lineage: Eukaryota > Metazoa > Arthropoda > Insecta > Lepidoptera > Noctuidae > Ceramica > Ceramica pisi. The sequence continues at coordinate 21,597,569 of OY982547.1, read as the reverse complement.
TTCAAATCGGTCTAGTAGTAGTAACAAAAAAATACAACCGACTTCCAAAAAAAAAACACTACAAAGTAAAAAATAACTTTAATTTCGGAACTCGGTGTTTTTGTTAATTTGTTCGTTTTTTGACACCGACTTCCGAAATTAAAGTTATTTTTTACTTTGTAGTGTTTTTTTTTTGGAAGTCGGTTGTATTTTTTTGTAAAAGTTTTTTATTTTTTACTTTTTAGTGGTACTTACCCCACACCTAACAACACCACTGCAAAATCGCAGAAAAGCAAAATACAAACGCACTAGTTGCCCATACGATTTTCGCAAATTCCCCTCGACTTATATGGGATGCCATCATCAGATCCTGGTTTCCTTATCATGGGACCATTTGGGAAGTATTCCCTTTCCAACAAAAAAATCATTTTTAAAATCGGTTGGCAAGCGACAGAGTTATGCCCGAACAAACATAAAAAAATAAAAAAAATAAAAATACAAACATTCGAATTGAGAACCTCCTCCTTTTTGGAAAGTCGGTTAAAAAGAAAAACACATTAAAATCAAGATCTTTTTCGTAACCGTCAAAAATATTGTTTTCTTATAAAAGAGAACAACTTTCATGAGAAAATAATTTCAAATTACACTGAACATTTAACTCTAATACTAATGATTGATTTTATTTAATTGTGACTAATTTTATTTAATTAAATGTCATGTATGTTTTCAATTCAAATTATGTTTGCCAGATAACGAGTCTATGTTGCTTTATTATGAATAAATAATAATAATTATTATTAATACAGCTACCACCACTGTTTCATAGCAATGTTCAATGTTTAATTGTGACTAATTTTTTTTAATTGAATGTCATGTGTTTTCAATTGAAATTATGTTTGCCAGATAATGAGTCTATGTTGCTTTATTATGAATAAATAATAATAATTATTATTAATACAGCTACCACCACTGTTTCATAGCAATGTTCAATGTTTAATTGTGACTAATTTTTTTTAATTGAATGTCATGTGTTTTCAATTGAAATTATGTTTGCCAGATAATGAGTCTATGTTGCTTTATTATGAATAAATAGTAATAATTATTAATATAGCTACCACCGCTGTTTCATAGCAATGTTCATTCTAGAATCAATAAGGTTTAAAAACAAGCCACTCAGACAGCGACAGTACCCCACGCTCCCCAGTAAAGGGGAGTGAACGATCATCGAGGGCTGATGGTAGGTCTACCACCGCCATTCTCACGCTCAGGGCACCGCGCCACGTCTCATCAACGTGACTTGTGAGGACTCACATAGTGTGAAAGTCTCGCGAAGAGCTTACTATAGAAATGATCCTATGAAGTAAGGTCTTGTCATAAACTACAGTTCCGCGGAGGGTCGTTCGGTCGCGGAGAATCTTAACACCGCGATGTAGAAAAACGCGTCATGAGGTCAGCGCCATCTAGTAGCGCGGTTGGGAACTAATAGTACGGCGGCCATGGGGCTATGATAACCGGGTGTGGTATTTTTAGACTGTAATCTAATGTAATAAATAAAATTGCAATTGTAGTTGTAGTTTCACATATTTAGCTGAGTCGTTTTATACAGGGTGGCCTGAACATAGAAGTCCAAAAATAAAATTTATATCCCTCGTATCGTGGGGTATCCGAATCACCCCCATATATGATTTTCAGTTTCCGTGACTTTTCATAGTATTCGAAATATGTTTTTTTGTGAATTGTTGAGAATTCATTCATTCAAAACAATGAAAACAATCGTGTTACGGTGTTTTACAAAATAAAGGATGTGTTATCGATTGAGGTCAAATGCTCAGTAACTTTCAAGCTTAAGTTGATTGCGGGGTGAACCATGGACCGACATCGACAGCGGCGTCTGCTTCGACCGATATCTATAGCAATAAATGAAACATGAACGGCGTAATTATCAAACAGAATGATTAATAAAGAAAGTGAAAATATTTAAATACCGGTATTCTACTGGTTTGCTAAGTTAAAAGCTTGAAACCATTATTATTTTTCCTGAGACAAAAGACAAATGTAATTTAATATTAAAAACTCAAAAGGCTTTCTTCCGAAAGAATAAAAACGAGAAACAAATACCATCACAGTATAATACGACACTAAAAGCACTATTCGGTCGTCGTAACTCGAATCACATCAGTAGTGGATTTTTCTTCAGTTATTCAAATAAAATAAAGTACTGCATCCCATTTAACGATTCACAAGTCCCAATTTCTCATTGACGTTTGATTGATCATTTAAAATTAGTTCAGAAAATAAAAAAAAACATTTCAAACAAGGGAAGAAGGATTGTTGTCAAAACTATAATGCAGTATACACAATGCTGCAGTATCGTAAATTAGTTTTTTTTTTACCAAGAATTGACGAGCACACGTGTGACCACTATCTCACCTGATGATAAGCGATGATGTGGTCGAGATGGAACACGCTTCCTTAGAAGTAATCTATTCACTCTCGACTTATAGACTCCCAGTTCATGACAGTTGCAGGTCTGATATCTCTTGAACCCGTTATTTCGCAGCCTCTGCTCATAATGAAAATTGATCCTTATGATATAAGTTGTCATTCTTTATAGCTTAAAGTTTATGACTGACCGACCTTGACAATTCGAAAGTGCCTGTAAATAGTTAATTTGAAAACAAAGCTTTAAATCCTGAATCTTAAATCTTGTATCTGTCCGGTTTCTGTACATGAAGGGCTTTATTACTTTAAAATCCGGACAAGTGCGAGGCGAGCTCGCGTGCAAAGTATTCCCAACAAATAATACCATCATACCATAGACTTCTTATTTCAATAATCAGGTCCTAGGGACCTATTTGCAACCTTATATTTTTTATAAAGTTAAGGGCTCAGTAGTTTCGGAGATAAGGGGGAAATACGCAATTTTCTTTAATAACATCGAAATTAAATATTTTAAAGTTATGAAAAAATAGCTTTGAAGCGCTTACAATAGATCCGTTCATTTGATATATATCACATAGGCAGTTCAATGTTTTTTTCTCATTTGAAAAAGTGTCCCTAATTTCAATATTTAATTATTTTTGTTACATGTCTGTGTTTGGGTTACAGAAGATGTGTTCCAATCGTCAACTAAGTCGGTCCAGAAGATTCAGTGAAAATCGGCTGTGACAGACAGAAAATCGAGTCATGATTTAAATACGGGTTCCATTTTTCATTTTAAACTGTAGGTTCGGATCCCTAAAAATGGTAAAATAGCAATATAAAAAGTAATTACGCAGAATTATGAGTAATTATGAAGATACCTTTAAAATACTAGGGAATACTTATGGCATTACATTCACCTCTTTACATTTATGTGCTGAAAATGTTAAGAAAATAATTTAATGATAATGCGAATTGTGACACTGACACTGACAAATTAATTATGAGTAAATTGATTTATGAAGAATATACAACACGTCTACAGAAAAAAAGAAACAAAGATAAAAATCAAGATCTTTTTCGTAACCGTCAAAAATTGTTTTCATAGAAAAGAGAACAGCATTCATGAGAAAATAATTTCAAATTACACTGACATTTAACTCTAATACTAATGATTGATTTTATTTAATTGTGACTAATTTTATTTAATTGAATTGAATGTCATGAATGTTTTCAATTGAAATTATGTTTGCCAGATGAATTTGAATTTGAGTCTATGTTGCTTTATAATGAATAAATAATAATTATTATTATTATTACAGCTACCACCGCTGTTTCATAGTAATGTTCAATGTTCATTATAGAATCAAGAAGGTTTAAAAACAAGCCACTCAGACAGCGACAGTACCCCACGCTCCCCAGTAAAGGGGAGTGAACGATCATCGAGGGCTGATGGTAGGTCTACCACCGCCATTCTCACGCTCAGGGCACCGCGCCACGTCTCATCAACGTGACTTGTGAGGACTCACATAGTGTGAAAGTCTCGCGAAGAGCTTACTATAGAAATGATCCTATGAAGTAAGGTCTTGACTCAAACCAATGTTCCGCGGAGGGTCGTTCGGTCGCGGAGAATCTTAACACCGCGATATAGAATAACGCGTCATAAGGTCAGCGCCATCTAGTAGCGCGGTTGAGAACTAATGTCACGGCAGCCATGAGGCTGTGAAAACCGCATGTGGTATTTTTAGACTGAAATCTTTATAAAAGATTGCTTTTGTAATTTTACATATTTGGCTGAATAATTTTATACAGGCTGGCCTGAATATTGTCGGTCAAAAATAAAATGTTGTGTCCCTCGTATCGTGGGGTATCCAAATCACCCCCATGTATGCTCCCTACTTTTCATAGTTTTCGAGCTATGGATTTTTTCTGATTTTTCGAGAATTATCGACCTGATCATTAAAAAAAAATCTAAACATAAATGTAGAACACTTACTCAAGATTTCTTTTTACTTTTATACATAAAATTATCAGCTTCGTAACTTTGTGGAAAGTTATTAAAATGTTGGTATAATTTTTTATTTTACGTTCGTAAGTTATGACCTAAATTTTCAACTTTGAATTAATAAAAATCTAACCAGGTGACTTCATGATTTCTAAGAGTAGGCCTTGACTATGTGCCAAACTTTCAGCTTTCAAAGCCATTATGTATACATACACATATACGTATATGGCTACTTTGGCTGAAATCTGCCTCCAAAGACGAAGATCAAGGCGAAGCAAGGTGGATTCTTCAAATTAGCGATCTAATTAATACTCATTATATTTTTATGTAAAAAGGTTTATTTTTATTCAAACTCAAACTCAAGCATTTATTTCAATTAAACCATTTACAGGCACGGTTGAATTGTCAAGGTATGTTATAGTAACACCATGGTTTGTCTTCGAAACTCGCATCTTTCAGCAACAATTCAATAAGGGTAGATGGCAGTTCAAACGGACAAAAATTCAGGTAATAAATTATCGAAAGCCATTTTTTTCACTTTAGACCAACATTTTTACAATTTTCAACACAGCTACAAAGCTAATAATTTTATGCATAAAAATATCACTCTAGATTCAATTGCAAAAAAGAAGTCTTGACAAAGATTTTACATTTATGTATTTTTAGCTTTTTCTTTTTAATTGGTCAGGTCAATAATTCTCAAAAATTCAGTGAAAAGTCGCGGAACATACATGGGGGTGACGCGGATACCCACGACACGAAAGACCTTTAATTTTGGACGTCAATATTCTGGCCACCCTGTATATCATTTGTGAATGACTAATCAATACAACATGGTTAAAATGGTTGTATTTAAAATCTGAAGTAGGTACTTATAGTAAATTCGTTGATATGACTTCATTGAAACGCACAGATTGCTACCGTTGCAGTAAAACTGGCACTATGGTTATTAAAATTTTAACTGCTGTTATTGGAGGGACTTTGCAAAAGTCAACTTAGCAAATAATGTTAACCGCTTTATCTTATTTATGAATTCTAACAGACATATAAAATATTAAATGTAGTGCAGTTCTGTAAACCCCTCAACGTGTTCGGTAAAGTGAACTTGAAGTGCAGCTGGTCCAATAAATAACTTACTTTGACTATTAATTATGTAATAAATAAAAATATAAAAACATGAAACCCCTGTAACCTCTTAAATAAGAGAATGATAAAATTACGTAAGTAAGCTACCCGCGAAAATTGGTTTGAACGAGATCAAATACAAATACAAAATCCTTTATTTCAAATAGACCAGTTACAGGCACTTTTGAATAGTCAAGTTCTGTCAGTCAAATAAATGAAGATAAATCCTGCCGCGCTAGCGACAAGAGCAGCGGGTTGTTCTGCAACATAACACACCCACCGACCCCGTCTCCAGCGCGGCAGTTGCACGTTCCAAAGAGTAGATCCTGTGGAGAAGAACGTGCTAGAAACTCCATGGACACTTTTTTAAACCAGTTGTCATTGTTTACAAAATGATGGTTACATTCGTTGCGAAATAATTTATGAGTAAAATTATACAATGCAAAAGAGAATCTAGTTAGTAGTTGTTTTTTAATACCTCATAAATCGTAAATCGCAACTTTTGCTTTTGCTACAGGTTTGTACGGAACCCTCGATGCGCGAGTCCAACTCGCACTTGGCCCGTTTTATTTACATGCTCATACTCCTCCGTGCCTCGGAGAGCACGTTAAGCCGTTGGTCCCAGCTGGCATTCGACATTCGGATCTTTGGCAGTCGCTACGGGTCGGCAGAAGCTCGAGAGTTTGACAACCAATCTTACCGAGGGGCATTGTATTTCTCAGTAACTGGGTTGTGGAGGTCAGATAGTCAGTAGCTCTATATCTATACTATACTATACTTCTATACTAATATTATAAAGAGGTAAAATTTGTTTCTAAGTTTGTATGTTTGTAAGTTTGTATGTAGGGGGCAATCTCAGGAACTACTGGTCCGATTTGAAAAAATCTTTCAGTATTAGATAGCCCATTTATCCGGGAAGGTTATAGACTATATGTCATCACGCTAAGACTAAATGGAGCCGAGCATTAATGGAAAATGTGACGCAGACGAAGTTGCGTGGGTCAGCTAGTGTACATATAAAATACTGATATTACGCTGCAGCCGGTGAGACTGGAAATCGACCCCAACATAGTTGGGAATAGGCTAGTGTGGTAAAGGTTCTAAGCACTACGTCAGATGTACCTACAATCAACAGCACATCAAGTTACCACAAACAGTCAAATTTTCTCATTTCATTTTGAACTTAACTGTTCTGTTAACGTTTCAAGGTTTAAAATCATTTGTAGAAATTTGACAGTTTGTATAAATTGATGTGCTGTTGACTGTACTTCAACAGACGAAGAATTGTAACGATTTATTATTTTTAAAAGAGTGTCCGTGGAGTTTCTTGCACGTTCTTCTCCATAGAGATCTACGCTTTGGAACGTGCAAATAGCTTCATCTTTTTGACCTTGACAATTCAAAAGTGCCTGTAAATGGTTTAATTGAAATAAATGTTTGAGTTTGAGTTTGAATAAAAATAAACCTTTTGACAAAAAAATATATTAAGTACGAATTAGATCGCTAATTTGAAGAATCCACCTCGCTTCGCCTTGATCTTCGTCTTTGGAGGCAGATTTCAGCCAAAGTAGCCATATATGTAGTACTTTACATAATGGTTTTGAAAGCTGAAAGTTCACACAACACAAGTTCACCCGGTTAGAGTTTATTAATTCAAAGCTAATTTGTGACATATCTATACTATAATATTATAAAGAGGTAACATTTGTTTGTAAGTTTGTAACATTTGTATGTAAGGGGTAATCTCAGGAACTACTGGTCCGATTTGAAAAATTCTTTATTAGATAACCCATGTATCGAGGAATGCTATAGGCTATCATATCACCACGCTAAGACTAAAAGGAGCCGAGCATTAATGGAAAATGTGACGCAGACGAAGTTGCGTGGATCAGCTAGTTAGAACTAAATGAAAGAAAATTCAAAACGTATATTAAAAGCACACTTTGTAAACAAGCATATTGCAAGTTAGAAGATTACATTCAGGATAAGTACCTTTGCTTGGAAACACGCTGGCAATTTCGTGGCTGTAAGCTGGGACGAGCTCGTCGTCGACCCAACCTTGAGATCGACTGAGCATGTAGCGCTGATTCAAACTGTATTCACTGGCTGTGGCCGTCGACGAACTTTAAGTTGTAACCTCTCGTCGCTGTTTCGTAGACGAATTAGGGCCTTGAATCAAATACTTTTAATCATAATCTGAATCAGCAATCTCGACTGAGAATTTTAGGGGCTTAAAATTTAGTATAAATGTCTTTCTTTAAGTATTCTAAGGAATAGAGTAAAACTATGCACCAGTTTTATAATTATTAGAATTGATTATATTTTAAGGCTGAATGACGATTCTTTTGTCTATTTCGAGCAAATTAATGCGACGATGAGATCGAACGTAAACGTTAAAAAAAAAACAACAGACGCGACGCTAACTAAACTTGAGTTTTTTTAGTTAGAAAACTTTTATTTGTTTCAGCATCAGCAGATATTGCTTTGAACGTTTTAGATAAATATGTGACCAATAAGATAAATAAATAACCCTACTGAAATGCGAGTTTTACGATAAGTATTATCACTGTCATCAAACATGGCTATTACATTAGAGTGGGATAATCATTTAATATTTTAAGATCCTCGAGATATTGATAAAGTTACGAGGTATTGTTTTATAATATTAATGAACCTATAACTATGTTCTAATAGAACATTGAGTATTTTAAGCATGCCAGTGCGTACCTAACACAGAAATAAAAAAAAATTCTATGGTACCTAACCATCCCGTGCATGCGCACGGGATGGTTAGGTACCATAGATGATTGAGATGGTTAGGTAGAGATAGTAGAGAGTTTGGAAGAGCGACGTTGGAGCGACAAATCGTCACTTTTCTTATCTTTTTCCAATAATGCTTTTTTTCTATTGATAGGCATCGCTTAACATCAGGTGAGATAGTGGTCAACTATCTATGCGGTCTAAGGTGGAGCACGCTTGCCTAGAAGTCTTTATAATCAACGGAGCTGCCATTTTTATATACTTTAAAGAAAAGAAAAAGTAAAATGTAAGAGTTGAACGCGCGATTATTGTAGCTTTTGGATTTGATAGTTCGAAGCGAGGCTGTGTGCGAAGCTGCTAGTCTATTCTGTGTAAATAACCATTTCGATATCGACTTCACCTGAGTGACTAAGCTTACAAAGTGAACTATATTTCACACGTCATAAGGTCTTATATTTATACGAATTTGAAACTCACCTCGGATTCCGCTGTCGAGACACGAAAATGTTGTTACAGAATAGCACTGCTGTAAGCGTCTTCGTCGCTCTTTTTTCTTAGGGAATATCAAATTGTATGAAGAACTGTCAAAAGTGTCAATTTGCTCGCCGTTGGGAAGTTTTATCTCACGGCCGTCATAGCCTTGGGCGCTAGTGTAGCTTTACGCAGCTTAGCGAATACGAAACTGTGTTTCACCGCTGCCGCAGCGCTGTACACAAGACTGAATATTTAGAGAATAGCATAGCTGCTCCATAGGACAATCAAGGGTGAAGACAAACTCAAACTGATTTGTATTAATTTGATTTAATTATTTATGAATAAAGTTCTTTTTTTATTTTTTATTAATGGTTCTAATGTTTGTAAATATGTGAGTAATATGTACTTTTTAGAAAGTAATTAGTTTAACCTCTGCTGGGAATACTTTGTTCCCAAAAGTAATATATTCCATAGGTGAATAATCCTCACATAGATGTAATTATGATGTTAGTAACATAGTACTGAAAGGTTGTCGGTGTTTTACAAATAATCCAGTATATATATATACCTTTAAGATACTAGAGAATACCTATGGCATTACATATACCTCTTTACATTTATGTGCTGAAAGTGAATAAATTATTGAATAATAATTAATTCGCACTATTATCAGTGACACTGACAATTGAATTACGAGTTAATTCATTTATTAAGAAAATACAACACGTTTACAGCACAAACGAAACAAAGAATAAAATTAAAACTCAAAAATGTCGAAATGTATTTTCAAAGAAAAGAGAAATGAATTCGAAATATTACACACTGTCATTTAGCTCATATAGCTACCTACCCCTCCGCTGTTGCATTGTAATTCATTCAAGAATCAATAAGGTTTTAAAAACCAAGCCACTCAGACAGCGACAGTACCCCACGCTCCCCAGTAAAGGGGAGTGAACGATCATCGAGGGCTGATGGTAGGTCTACCACCGCCATTCTCACGCTCAGGGCACCGCGCCACGTCTCATCAACGTGACTTGTGAGGACTCACGTAGTGTGAAAGTCTCGCGAAGAGCTTACTATAGAAATGATCCTATGAAGTAAGGTCTTGACTAAAATTAATGTTCCGCGGAGGGTCGTTCGATCGCGGAGAATCTTAACACCGCGATGTAGAAAAACGCGTCATGGGGTCAGCGCCATCTAGTAGCGCGGATGAGAACTAATGTTACGGCGGCCATGAAGCTGTGGTAACCGCATGTGGTATTTTTAGGCTAATCTAATGTAGTGTTACATATTTGGCTGAGTCCTTTTATGATATCAGTATTCGTTTATTACTAACTAATACTCATTGTTTAAATTCGATGTAATTAAAATCTGAAGTACGTAAGTGTAGTTTAATAAATTGTTAAGACTCAACAAACATGTTAAAAGTATCCTATCCTTCAAAGTTTAATGACTGACAATTTGAAGTCAAGACAATTATGTATTTTGCGATTTCAAACTGCGATTGCAAGCACTAAACCAATGGGACATTCAATACAAATATTCTAATTAAAATTAATAATTGCTAAACATTCAGACATTGAAAATGAGGCACTCAATCATCATCTGCCTAGCATTTTCCCAACTATACTGGGGTCGGTTTCCAGTCAAGCCGGATTCAGCTGAATACCAGTGCTTTACGTCAATGAGGACGTCAATATTGGCGATAGCTAAACTCGAAATAATAATACCCCTAGTATTCCCCATACACAATTTATTTACATGACGAGTCCGTGTTTGTTTCACAGAAATTAAAATATGTAAAAAAAAATATGACAGAATCAGTCCAGCAGATTCGGAGGATATTGGCTGTGATAGACGGGCAGACATACAACCTAGTGATCCTTGAAGGGTTCCGTTTTTAACGGATGTTCGGAAGCCTGAAAAGAAAACTTTGTCCCCCAAATGTGAACCTTGTAGTCAACAAAATATATTTATTTACGTTACACACTCGTGTTTAGGTCACTGAACTTCATACGTAAGCTTACAACTGCAGTGCGATTTTATAAATATGCCGAAGTGAACACTTAGGCGAAGTGAACGACAAGTGAGCAGTCAAACCATACAAACAAAATGGCATAACAGCTCACTTGTCGTTCACTCCACCTTAGTGATCACGGTGAGATGTCGACAAAATCGACCGGCTGAATCGGTCTAGTAGATTCAGGGTAACAGACGGACAGACAAAAGGTTCCGTTGTCACATACGGACTTCCGTCCGTCCCTAAAAGAGTACATATTTGTAAAATAACTCAAGACCGTTTACTCCTCACAGTGTTTCATACAAACTTTCAAGTCCTTATTCTTGATAATGAACCCGATTTGAATGAAATTTGTTTCACAATACATACACGGGATATCTAGTTGTAAAGGTTACTAAAACACGTTTAGGGAACAAAGTTTAGAGGGAGAGAGAGAGCGCTAAGTTTTCAATAGAAAAAAACTTTTTACAAAAAAATACAACCGACTTCCAAAAAAAAACACTACAAAGTAAAAAATAACTTTAATTTCGGAAATCGGTGTTTTTGTTCGTTTCTTCGTATTTTGACACCGACTTCCGAAATTAAAGTTATTTTTTACTTTGTAGTGTTTTTTTTTTTGGAAGGCGGTTGTATTTTTTTGTAAAAAGTTTTTTTATTTTTCACTTTTTAGTGGTGCCCCACACCTACCACACCACTGCCAAATCGCAGAAAAGCAAAATACGCAATTTCGATTATCAAAGAATCATCTAAATAGTCAAATTCCAGCTATTTCGATTTAAAATCCAAAGTTCGTAACCGATTTCGATATAATTTAAATGGGACCAATCTGCAAGCATATCCTTTCAGATGAAACAAATTTTTTTCAAATCGGTTCATAATTGTCGGAGTTATGAGGTAACAAACATAAAAAAAAAAAAAAAACATACAACCGAATTGATAACCTCCTCCTTTTTGGGAAGTCGGTTAAAAAGGGAAAATGCGCTCAGCAAAGAAATGGAAGTCTCTGCCTGCGTCTGTGTGTCCGAACGCTTACAACCCAAATCTCTTCAAAGTTAGAGAGAACAGTCTCCTTCTGGGTAAGCTCGCTCCATCGTAGACATTGTCTCTGTCATCTCTAACCAAGACTAGAGTCAAGAGCAGATTACCCATCAAAAATTAAAAAAAAAAACTAAAAATTTTCACTCTATCTTTCCTCCAGAACTCATTTTAGAAAATGCCTGTAATCAACTATAAATTAAACCTGGATATCTAGCTGACCTATGCATATCAAGTGTCATTAAAATCAGCATTTTCATTTCCAAGAATAAAGACTAGTTTGTATGAAACACGGTGAGCAGCATTACGCTGTACTAACTTTCTGTCTTCGCCGACGAATGTAAGGTTCAAAATAAAAACATACCAAAACATTGTTAATAATTTATTGAACTAGAAGTAAAACTGAGTAACCAAGTGTAACTATTTACAATTAAAACAAATTGCTATTTAAAGTGCGTTAATATAAGTTATTATCGCTTAACTTGTCCGCTGCTTAACTGTATAAAATGAACTATAGTTATATCTATTTAGTTACAATTCATAAAATAAATTAAAAAATGATAGTACGTAATCTGTAACAAATATCGTTTACTGTTAGCCAGAGGAGCCTCACAAATGTTTTTGACTAATATCGTAACATACTTACCGTAAAATATTTCTATAGCTATATAGATATTATACTCGATTCGAACATAGTACCTATTGATTTGAATTGGATCCTAAAAATATGAATAATTATTGTATGATACAAATTGTGTATTTCACATAAAATCCAAAAAAAAAGGGAAAAATACAAAACAAAATCCAAAATCAAAATAAAACAAAGAAACCAAATTCACTTATAAGAGTTTTAAGTTACGTTATCATTACGCTATCGTTACTAAACGTCAAAACATTCGTATTAGGGCCTCAGATATCTTGCGAACTTAACGATTTTACCCCCATTCAACTTGATACTTCTAATATTTACTTAATCTTTGTATTAACCTTATTTTTCTAAAAATAAGGAGAGTTATTGTGACTTATAATAATTAGTTTTGTATTCATGTGAATATTAATTTTAAAAAAACTACATTATCGCGAAAATACTTTTTCGAAACCAACATTTGTAGACCAGTTTGGGATTGAATCGTGCTACGGAAATGACACATAGACATCACCAAAAAAGTTGAACGTTCGACTGCTGTTATCGTTGATAGAATGTCGAAATCTTAATATTAAAATCTATACATCTATTTACATATAAATAAAATTGGAGTGTCTGTTTGTAATATTCAAATAACCGTTTTTTACTACATGTAAACGAATATATATACGGCACATACGCCGAAATAACATTTTATACAATTTTTGTCAGTCTGTCTGTCTGTTTGTTCCGGCTAATCTCTGAAATGGCTGGACCGATTTTGACGGGACTTTTATTGGCAGGTAGCTGATGCAATAAGGAGTAACTTAGGATACGTTTATTTTAGAAAAAAACTAAAAACTTATGGATCGACTGTTAGGCGGAACGAAGTTCGCCGGGTCAGCTAGTCCCAAATAAAAAGACTACAGCCAGCTAATTCATTAAAATTATCATTCATAATTGAAACACTGAGGGCGATCGCGTTTGAATTCTCCGCTAGAGGCGCTATTGTAGCGTAAGGTCTTCGTAATGTCAAAATTCACTGTTGATTGGCATTTGACTCGAGTTTATTTACTAATTTGTGTTGATTTTTGTGAATATTTTGTAAAAACAGCCTGACTATCGACCACAGCGTTGAACTTTCTTTTTTGTTGTAAATATGTTTATTATTATCTCCTTACACTGCGACACTATTTATGTCAATAACAAATTGAATGCCATGAATAAGGACCATACTCGACAGTGGCGCCAACTGGTGAGTAGGTACAAAAACAGCTGCCGTCATTCACACAAGATCTTTGCCTGAATACTATACCGCCTTGTCACAAAAGTGATTTGTTCCAAAACTGGATATATTTCCGATAAAATCTAATAAGTCCATCAGATAGACTTCCAAAAAAATGTTATAACTATTTTATTTTATCGATTTTAAATGGCAAAAAATACTTGTCCAATATTTTTTGGTAAACTATCTTTCGGGATGAGTAAGATTTTTTCACGTTCATGTATCACAAAATTTTTGAAATAAACTTAAAGAAGCTAATATAAAATATCTGTCACCGGAAAATGGCAAACACCATAAAATTTTAAATATCGCTAAATTTTAAATTTTAAATATATGAAATCGTAAACTGTTTTTTTCTAAATAAGACACGGATATATTTGAAACTAATGAATTTGAATGGGATAATATATTATATACTAAACGATTATTTTCATAATATATTAAAAATATTAATCTAATCAAGATTTATAACAATCTTACGAGGTCTACAATTTTCCGGTGACATATTCATACGCAATTCTCGACATGAAAAAGTACAAAAGAGAACAAACAGAAAATAACGATTAAGCCATGATGATTTTTTAACAAACCGACATGCTTTCGTAAAACAGTGAAAATGAACTACTCTGACATATTTTGTAACCTGGGTAAAATATGACAAGAACTAGTAGTATTAATTTTAGATCAACATTTAAAGATTAAATAGCTGAAGAATTTGAAAGGGAAAAGAAGAGAAATAAACTAATTCAGGAATCAAATCAGTCAAAATAACGTACCAAGATAAGGTACGATCTAAAATTAATGGCAGTTCTGAAGTGCGCTTTATTCTGTGTATTATCCCAGTTCTTACCCATGAAATAACTATTTTGATTAAAACTCACTGAAGCTTGTGCTGCCACAAGTCATCAGTGAATTTGAATCGAACTAGAGCAAGGTTTAACACATTCTACAGTTAAACAACGAATCGAAACATTTCTTAACTAAGCATAATACGAGGGAAAACTATCCGCTGCGTTTGGTTCGTCTACGTTACTATCCTTAGACTCAGTCTCAAATACTTCTGCTTTCTCGGTCCCATAGTCCAGTGAATTTAAAAGTTCCATCTGCTTCCGAAACATTACTTCTTCAGCACTTAATTTGGCTTTAGTTTTCTTTGTTTCTGTTTCATCATCTAAAATACTAAACTTTACTGAAGGATTCTTTCTTTGTGGTTTATCATCTTCTCTTCTTTCAACAAGTTTCGCTCTTTCATCAGCTTTTTCTTTTCTATTTGCTCTTTCACTTTCACGACCTTTGTCGCTGACCTCACCTTTCTCTCTTGATATAGAATCTTTATCTAATTTATCTATAGCTTTAGTTGCAAAAGCTTGAGCTGTTACAGGTGTTATGCCCAATGTAGAATTAGTATCATCGAAGTCTACAAATCCTTTTTCACTTTCTTTCCCAAAGTTTTCTTCTATCCATTTAAGTCTAGCTTTTCTGTCACCACTGTTAGTCTCAGGCAATTCTGATTTTTTTTGTATCATTTTTGTAACGGATTGCTGAGTTTGAGAAAACTCAGTAGGTGGATCATATGTAAGCGTGGTAGTGGGTATATCTGTATCTGTGGTACTGACTGTACTGGATATATAGGATTCTTCGTCCAGGTCTGTGAACACTTCAATTTTTTTGCCACGAACTTCGTTGTAGTCGAATGACTTATCCAGATTATTATTTTCCATAACATTTGTCTTTTCCACATTAAGATCATCCCGAGTTTCTAATTTATCACTAACTGTTTTCTCTTCTAAAGGCGTTATAGTATTTCTAAAGGTCGTAGTTTCAGATGCACTTTCTGGATCTGCTGGGATAACATTTTCGGCAGCTCCAAGTCTCCTAAAGTAAGTCAATTCAGTGATTTCATCCATCTTGTCAGGCTCAGCTCTTCGGTCGAATTGAAATTTTTCTTCGAATTCTTTCTCATCATCTGACATAACGTCGAAATCTTTGACGTCCTTTACTTTATTTTCATTATCTTCTAATTTAGTTCTACCACTGCTTTCGCTGGAAGAAGTTTTATTTTCGTTTGTGGCACTATCAGATAGACTTTCGTCATCACTAATAGGTCCAGGATCTTCGAAGATCTTCAAAGTACTCAGACTTGTAGTGGTAGTATCTGAATCAGTTGCAGCCGAATAGTCTAGTACTTTTTTCTTGATAGGTTTAATATCTGGTGCATTTTTGATAGCATCTATTAGTAAATCTATTCCATCGTTAACTGTAAAATAATAGGAAAATTATTTATTTACTTATCACAATCTTGTCATTCTAAATACACATCAACATAAAAACAAATGTGTTTTATGAATGTCAAATGCTCTATGTTAGCAGTGTAGTATAAAAGTGTGTAAATAAAGATGAATTACGACTTCTACTGGGTACTGGGCTTCTAGTTTCTGGCTCCGGTACTAGATTTATGAGATTTGGACGGTTTCCAAATTCCTAGGAATTTCGAGGGTTTTTGATTAGGTAGTCGTTTAAACAATGAAACACAACTACCTAATATTCAAATCAGAGTCTCGAAACGAAAGCCCTAATACCGACAAATTATCACATGCCCACATTATTTTTAACACAGAATGGGGTGCCATACATACCCAATTCTGCAAACTTAGTTTCTCACCAAATGGCTGTTTAACTAAAGCAAACAATTTTTTTTTTCAACATCAAAAATGTTACCTGGTTCGTCTAACGGATGATTCTGTTTGATTAAATACTCCATCATCATCAACAGATACTCCATAGCATCCTCATCTCTGCCAGTAGATCTTTTCGTCCTCCCCCTCTCTTTCCCTCTAAAGCTCACGGTCTGAGCCAGGCGTTTCAGTTTCCTAAGGTTGTGAATGATATTCCTTGAGATATTCTCTATTGCTACACTATTATTCAAATCCTTAACTTCACTCACCTTCGGCTTCTCAATTATCTTATTCTCAAAGTTGTTCAACTGCTCATACATTTGTTTCATAAACGTATTTTGAACGAAATTGAATCTTAAAAGGAGATTTCTCAAGCTTTGAAAAGGATTCTCTTTTGAAAGATTTTTGTTCATGAAATAGTTATTTGCCTTATTTCTAAAGCGATTCGCATCTTTTTTTGTAAGTATAGCAATTATCTCATTTAATAACGATGCAAATTTAGTAACTGACTCGAAGAAATATTGTGTGCTTTTCCTTATATATTCTATTTGATTTTTTTGCGTTTCTGTCAGAGGTCCATGTGTATTTTCAAAATTTTTACCTTTAAGAATTATATTTAATTTTTGTATATCATTTCGGACATGATCCTGTTTTAAAACATCACTATTTACAGTTTTAGGTAATTCCAGCAATTTCAATAAACCCTTAATGATTTTAATCGTTTTCAGTATTTTTGTTGTTTCACTATCTACTTCAGAAAGTTTACATTTCAAGAGGGCTTTGTCTTTTCTGTTTATTTTAGAACAAGGACCGAATTTATCACATACAGTCTCAATTAGTTGGTGTTTGTTCATTTTGTCTGACGTTCTCTTGCCTTTGAATATTTTGTTGAAAATCCCTTTTAAATATTTTAAAATACCGGGTTTTTTTCTCCTCTTAGTAATGTTATTTTTGTGACGATTATTTAAAACCTTCGTTATATAACTATAGAAATCACCTTTGGTTTTATTTGGCCTGTCAATTTCGATACTGTTGTTCAGTTTACAGTTTTCAAACTTACATTTTGACTGTATTAGCTTCACGATGTTATGTTTGCGATAATTCAGTTCTCTATCAGCATTCTTCCCAAGTGTCTTATTTTTATCTTCTTGAATAATTGTTTTGGATTTGTGTGGCATCAATTTAGTGAGACTTTTATTTTTTATAGCAGATTCCAAGATAAACGTTTTTTCCTTCGAAATTTTAACATTAGACCATTTCGAAAATTTTAAGTGTTTTTCTTCGGGATTTACTCTTGTAGTATTAATTATTTTGTTCGATTCATTGTTTTTGATGTGTCTTTTTTCTGTAGACACAATAGAATTGAGCTGTTCGTCAAGAAGATTGTAGATTGTTTCTGTTTTATTAAACTTTGTAGTTGTTGTAGCTCCGATTGTTACATCCGGCTTAGTTTCAGGCTCTTCACGTACGACTGTATACTTGTAATACGTGCTGTTAGAAGGTGTGGTGTTTTCCATGAGAGCGAGTAAAGAGTTGGCACCATCGGGTACAAGCTCGTTTACATTCATTGGTATGACGTTCAATGCGATTGTAGTGTTGGTAGTATCTGTAGTATTTGACTCAGCAAAGATTCCTGGTAAAAGGATTACTAACATCAGTCATAAGTAAGCTAATAAGTTAGTTAAAATATACATGGCTATCATCAGTAAAGTTTGAAATTAACTTTGTATGGAAGGTATTTTTTATATTTTATTTTTACTCATTATTGCAAATGTTTTAAGCTCAACTTGTGAACTCACGTTATTCTAGAAACTAGAACTCAAATTTTACTTACCATGAGGTTCAGTCACTGCGACTTCTCGTTTGTTCCTGGCGTATTGTTGTCTTGTGCTCGTTTTCTTGGTGGTCCCTTTTGCTCTGTATACAGGCTTTTTCATGGGCGCCTTTGACTTCTTCATCGGTGCTTTGCTTTTGGCAGGTTTTCTCGGAGCTTGGTTTCGATTAGGTTTCTTAATCTGTCTCTTGTTCATGTTTTTAGGTTTATTTTTCGTTTGGTTTAGCTTTGATATAGCTTTCTGATTTGCTACATTGTACGCGTTTTGCCTCGCTATTTCAGACATTGTTTTTACTTTAGCTGACACTGTTTTTCTTAGGTTCTGCATAACTGTCTTCATCATTTGACGCGCTAACTCATTTTCTAGATTTAATTTATTCGATTTGTTAATTTGAACGGGTCTATGAGTCGCTATGTTCTTTTTGATGATCTTTTTTTTCGTTGAATTTGGTCTCTTGGTTGTTAGTTTTGTATATTTTTTTGGCGTTTTCATCTTTCTGGTGTTGGATGGCTTGTTCGTTTTTTGTGGTACTTTTTTTTTGACGAAGTGTTTCATTGGTGGTTGTTTCTTCTTTTCTGCACGATGCACTTGGGGCTTATGCGGCTTGCCTTTGTTATTAGGCTTCTTAGGAGGTCCATTCTTTTTTATTGGTTTGGCACGTGTGTTAGCCTTTTTGGCAGAGGTGTTGATTAATTTTTCTTTTGTTTTGTCCGTGAAACCCATCCAGGAAGGTAGTCCGGGTGGCACTCCGTGTTTTCTTTTGGACTTCTTGTTCTTGTCTGTAATTAATTTTAATTGAGGTGTAGTTTATTTGCTTTGCCACCATTTGCTTTGACAGGCGTTTAAGAAAAACAATACATACAAAGAAGGTTTGACTAATATATTACTGCTTGCTCCTTCTTTTCTTACAGTTCTAGCCAAAATAATGGTGTGCAAAACGAACTCTTTCGAAAGAGAAAAAGTGATTGTCCTGTCTATACTTATCTGAAGGAAGTAACGACGAATGTTTTGAAAAGTATCAATACTTAAAGACGGGTTCTTGCAAAGTCTTATCTTATGTCCTACTAACTGAGAGGGCTATTATCCCCTAAACTATCACCACCACCACCACCACCACACCACTCTGCACAGGCTGCTTTGAATCAGCCTTCAATGTTATTAGCTCGCGCTCGTTCGTAGCATACAGACGTAATCGTTAGCAATTTTTAACTAACAGAATAAAAATAGTGACCTAGATTAGTGCATTATAATAGTAATGTAATTTTAATTTTGCCTAGAGTTTAGTTTTAGTAAATATAATGAAAACTTAGAAATAGTGAACTTATCTATATCTTCTATTCTTCTATACTTATAATAAATCTGTAGAGAGGTCAATTCTGTACATGAAATATATTTCCAAAATAACCATCAGGGGGTGATTAGGGGTCAATACTGATGCCAAAAATGCAATCAGTAAAATTTTTGTCTGTCTGTCTGTCTGTCTGTCTGTCTGTCTGTCTGTATAACCGTTATAGAAACAAAAACTACTCGACCGATTTTAACGAAACTTGGTACAATTATTCTTCATACTCCTGGGCTGGTTATAGTATACTTTTCATCACGCTACAATCAATAGGAGCAGAGCAGTGAAGGGAAATGTTGGGAAAACGGGAGAAATTACTCCATTTTTTAAGCTTGCGTCGCGTGTGCAACCTTAATGGTTAAAGCTACACAGAAATCATGTATGACGGAAATGTTCTCATTAAAATTATTAAAAAATATCCCATGACAGCATATGTCTATCTTTTATGATTGACTCGCAATACCACGTGTAACTCCCGATAGCTTAGCAGTTCGTAGCTTTCTGATTATATATGTCTACTCTTACGTTTATAACACTCTCAGTCATCCCATTCTTTTTTATGGAATAGTTAATAATGTTAATTAAAAAAGTTAGCGTTATTAACTATTCCATAAAAAATAATCATAGAAATCGGTATAATAGAAACACCAAAGTTATACATGAAATACGCTAATAATAAGCCATCGCGCGTGAATCATGCTGGTCGATGAACAAGAAGCCACTAATTACCCGATAGAATTTTTAAAAATTCTCACGAAATTTGTTTAAAAATTGGCATTCCGATTGTTCTACTCCGAAATTTAAGACCACCACAACTTTGCAATGGAACTCGGCTAAAAGTAACCCAGTTACAACAAAATATAATCGAGACTCAAATTTTAACAGGTTGCGGTGCAGGTGAAACCGTCTTTGTTCCCAGAATTCCCATGATACCAAATAATTTTCCATTCCAATTTAAATGAACACAATTCCCAGTATCGGTGTCTTATGCAATGACAATTAATAAGGCTCAAGGGCAGACTTTTCGTATTGCTGGAGTAGATCTCGGTGTCAGTTGTTTCTCGCATGGTCAGTTGTACGTCGCTCTTTCCCGGGTTCTAGAAATCTTTATGTTCACGTGCCGGACGGGTCAACTTCCAACATAGTTTACCCGGAAACTTTGCGCTGAAGTATTTTCGTTCTATAGGTACTTAAGCTTCATGTGAACGTGATCTAAACAATATTACTACCAATACATTAACTTAACAACACACAAGGAGTTACACGTTGACGGAGTCGCGGGCACAGCTATTAAACAATAATATTGTGCGGTTCCGTATTGCGATATTTTTCAACAGTATTGTAGATTGACATATTATATTTTTCCCTACTAAAATACGAAAGTGAATCTGCCTGTTATATCAAAACCACTGAACCGTGAGGAAGGACATAGGCTACTTTTTTTTACGAAAAACGACAGAAACGCGGACGAAGTCGCGGGCAAAAGCTAGTTATAAAATATAATGGATAACAGCCCGCGTAATCCATGTGGTCAAGTGCACCCTTCCGCCTCACCGGGGACGACGACGACGCAAAATCCAGCCCAATCAATTGAAGTTGCATCCACGTCCGAGATACAAAAATGGATGTCATCCATTGAGCAACACCTAAATGAGGTTTGTTCTATTGCTACGGATGGCAAACTTAACTCAGACCAGAAGTTGAAAATATCCAACTTATGCCGCAAAATAAGATCGGGCACCTCACAGATGGCAGTCCTATATCAATCCCTGAAGCAGAAAGCCGTTCAAGCATACAGTATGGTGGAAGACTTACAAGAAAAGCGGAAATTGTCGGACCATATTTCGGAGCTCCAGCAAAACATTAAGGACTCTCGCTCTTCTGAAAATGTTTCTTTTGCCGATATGGTAAAAAAGAGAACAAGTGACTACGTTCGACCGAACAATTTTAGTTCTGTGGTCATTTATCCGAACGATAAATTCAAATCTAGCGATGATACAAAAGACCTCGTGCAAAAAATCATACGCCCGAAGCAAATGAAGCTGCATGTTCGTGGTGTCCGCAAAACAAAAAATGGAGGCGTAATTATCAGTACCGAGACCAAAAACGACGCAGATAAATTAAAGCAAGCAGTCCAGCTCTCTACTTCTGGACTTACTGCCGACGAACCCAACAAGCGCAAACCCCGGATCATGGTCGTAGGAGTGCCGAGTTCCATGTCTGAAAATGAGGTCTTCAAGTGCATTTTCGAACAAAACGTAGCCGACAAGTTTCCTGGTACCGAGACCAAAAACGACGCAGATAAATTAAAGCAAGCAGTCCAGCTCTCTACTTCTGGACTTACTGCCGACGAACCCAACAAGCGCAAACCCCGGATCATGGTCGTAGGAGTGCCGAGTTCCATGTCTGAAAATGAGGTCTTCAAGTGCATTTTCGAACAACATGTCCTTGGAATCATTCCTGACCTTCGTAAAATTAAGCCACAAATCTGGGAAGAGAGATGCGTCGACTTGTAACTACGTCATTGAAGTACCAGCTAATTTACGTAAAGCCCTGATCACTCAATCGAGACTTTTTATAAATTGGTCTTCCTGTCCTGTCAGGGACTTTACATTAGTAAGTCGGTGCTACAAATGCCAACAATATGGTCATGCAGCGAAATCATGCAGAGAGGTCAACTGTATGTGTGGTCATTGTGGTGAAGCAGGGCATTCGATGGCAGAGTGTGCAAAGAAAACTGAAATGCCTAAATGTGCAACTTGCTCACGCTTTAAAAAACCCAGCAATCATAAAACAGGAGACGCTGAGTGCCCTGCAAGAAAGATAGCGGAATTCAGATACATAAATTCCGTCGATTATGAGGGCGCCTAGAGCGTCATACTCAAGGCCAGATTTCCGGACTTACACCTGATGCTGATTCAAAAAGAACATTCCGCTGTGATGACCTACTTCCCCTGAATTTGTTGCTGTTTAAGTGAATAAGCCGCTCAGTACAAAAATCAAACACAATTCAATACATGAGTTGCTATGTGAAAATTCTGCAACATTGACTTTAACCCAGTAAACATTTCTGCTGACGCTAATTGTTCACACTGTGTATGAGAAACTATGAAGTGTTAGAATCAAGTAATTTATGTAAACTAAACTTAGCTACAATTTTTGATCTTTATTATTAATTTCAGGGGATATTTGTTTAATTAACTAAATTAGGTTAGTAAAATAAATTAACATTACTCAATTAACAATGGTAATATTAAGTAAATATTGTTAAAAAATCTAAGGGAATTTTTTGTACACTGTTTGCGCCCTTGCCGCCTGTGATACAGGACCCTCCTAGTACAGGCATATAAAATCGTTTTACCTATATTATTATCTAAGATTTATTGTTTTATTGTACCAATTTGAACTTTTGAATAAAGATTTATTATTTATTATTTTTTTTTTTTTACTATCTCGGGCCCCTGGAGACCCGGTCCTTTGGTAGGCGTACGAGGGGCCGAAACCAACTCGCAGAGGCCCCGTTAGACTTTTCAAATGTAATGGGGCACCAACCGGCGATTATCCCTGTATGCACTGAAAGTATTCTTTTTGGGTGGCTTAGTGGAATGATAATCGTTTATTATAAAACTATTGGCCCCTGCCTGACCACTAACAATATACACGGCTTTTAAATGGCAGGGGGTGACTTGCACACTCAATGAATGGGCCCCCGAAAACGGTCGCTAGCACAAAGTGACGTAGCGCCAAGGGGGCAACATGGCCTCAGGTGCTAGAGGAGTGGAGAGGTATACCACGGCTATCAGGACAATCCCGGAAGTGCGGTCAAGATCCCTACCAGCATCTTACTGGATTATACGTCCTTCTCCCGAGCACGTATGCTCTAGCGAATCTCCACTCAGACCGGCCAATTAAGGCAAGGAAGAGGTGGGAGCTCTGTTCCTCGTCAGTTTTCACTCCGGCCAGCCAATAAAGGCAAGCCGTAGATGAGGAACAAGACTTCTCCCGGGAGATAAGGTTCGTGGGGTCGCTACTGCCCAACAGTTCGCCACAAAACTGCCTTGCGGATTGTATCTCTCTTTGTCTGGCCCCTCACCCTTATTATTATTATTATTATTAATGTCATATACGAGGCGCGCGCGGTGACGTCACAAAATGGCGCTAAGTCGATCCTATTCTTATTTGAATCGCATTGTAAATAGTCCATTTTTCAGGTATTGTGTTAAGAGGGCTTTCACATTTTTTCTTGAATTTTATCGTTTTATTCGAATTTTGATGTGTGATTTTGCTTTAAATATAATTTTGCCTTAAAAAAAAACAAAAATATGCCTAAGATAGTTTGATCATTTATCTTGGGAGTGTTTTAAATAAATATTTCAATTTGTTCACGTACATCAGTAAAATCCTTGACTCCGCAAAGGATGTTTCACGAAACGTTGCTTTAGGGAATCTTTTGATACCTTGGTACACCGAAGATGTTATCATTTAATCATTTATAAAAATGTCCACAGTACAAATGTATCTTCTACTTTGGAATGTTTAAATCAATTTATTACGATTCATACAGTAATACACCAAAAATAATTCTGTAAAACTGAGAGTTATTGACAATTTTCCGTACGAAACTATAATTTTTATCTATGAAATTATAATCAAAATTCAAATAAAAAATATTCAATAATTAAGGTGGCATTGCTATATTGCTTGAAAAAAAATTTCATCTAATTAAAAGTAAAGTAAATATTTTTAAATAATTGTCGAAAATCAAGATAATCTTGTGACGCGCGGTATTCAACTTTAGTCAACCTGAGCAATTCGATTTTGTAAGAGCGCTTTGACAAAACTGTCTTAGGCATATTTTTATTTTTTTAAGGCTATATCTAAAGCAAAATCACACATCAAAATTCGAATAAAACGCTAAAGTTCAAGAAAAAATGTGAAAGCCTTCTTAATTCTGTTTTGGCGAAGGCAGCCGAGCGTAATGTTTTGAATTGTGAGTCGCGTAAAATGAGTCTGCGGAATTCGGTTTCATACTAAAGTCCAACTCATTTTACGTCGCAGGAATTTAGTACGAAACCAAAAATATAGCATAAATTCCGCCGACTCATTTTACGCGACTCACAACTCAAAAAATAACGCTCGCCTGGCTTCACTCTTTTTCTAAAGTATGGGAAATCATCGAATGACTCCTACCGCTCTTGGCGGAGCAGAAGGAAGTGCCAGACTCTTACTGCCTAAAACCCATCCGTGTTCTTCCTAGTGTCCTTTGCGTTCCAGGGCCGCAGTCACCCTGCCGGAGTCGCGGGATTATTCGAAAGAGATACCTTGACTCCGGAACACAAAGGGCAATGAAGGAACATGGATGGGTTTTAGTCAGTAGAAGTCTGACACTCCCTCCCGCTACACCCAGAGCGGGAGGAGTCATTCTCTTATGAACAAATTTCGAAACCTTGGCAGTCACAGACACAGACACTAGCGGGCCCCGTCTACTATGCTGACATCTCTTCGAGGCGTCTGGCTTCACCCTTACACGTTGAATAAGCATTCCGACAGTCAATGTCTCTGATAGAATGACACATAAAGGTCCAGGAAACTTCTGGGTGGAGCTCGGCTGTGATGTGTGATGGTAGTCTAAGTCCGGAAAATGAAATCTCTTATACTTACAATAACTAGCTGACCCGCGCAACTTCGTCTGCGTCACATTTTCCATTACTGCTCCGCTCCTATTTGTCTTAGCGTAATGATATATAGCCTATAACCTTCCTCGATAAATTAACTACTCGTATCTAACACTGAAAGAATTTTTCAAATCGGACCAGTAGTTTCTGAGATTAGCGCGTTCAACCAAACAAACAAACTGCTTTATAATATTAGTATAGATATCTGCCAGCGGCTATCCCTAGGGAACTTAGTCCCCAAATAAAAGTAGCCTATCCGTTATTCCAGACTATAATCTACCTCTATGCCAAATTTCATGAAGATCCTTTCAGACGTTCTGACGTGAAAGAGTAACAAAAGCCCGTCCATCCTTTCATCCTCAAGTTTCACATTTGCAATATTAGTAGGAAGTAGTATATAGACATACCATCAGGGCAAAAGCTGAGCAGGTGGCAGTCCCAGTGACCATTAGCATCACAGTCACACACCGTACAGCCAGTGCACCAGTCCGCTGAAACATCATACGCACAATTAAAACATTACTCTCCTTTTTTTTTAATATCAGACGGGGAAACTCTTGGCCCAAATCTCACCTGATGGAAAGTCATGATTAGGCCGAAGATGGAAGCGAGTTTCACCCGGAATCCTCTTACACAGACGAACTGGCTATCATATCTCTAACTGCCGGAACACAACAATGCTGTTAACATTGTTGTTATGGCGACAGATTTAGACATAATGGTGGTAACTTGCCAGGCGGACTTAGAACAAGTCCTACCACCAACCAAACCGAGCAAAAAATTTGCCCCCGCTGGGAATCGAACCCGGGACCTCTGGGTCTGAATCAGGTGGTATAACCACTAGACCACGGAGGCGGTTAGTTTCACCTGTTTAGCACCACCCGGGGACCACGTGTAGGGATTCGATGAAGGGTATTCTCCTACGGACGCGGGTGACTCGGCCCCAAAAATTTCGAGCTCTGCAGTCGGTTAAAATGGCACGTCGGGTTTTAGAATAAAATTACAGATACAATGTATAATTTTTAGGGTTCCGTACTCGGATGTTAACCAACGAAAGTCTATTACTAAACCTCTGCTGTCCGTCCATCCATCTGTCTGTCAGAAGGCTGTATCTCAAGAACCGTTTTACGTAGTCAGTTGAAATTTTACAGAGTGTATAATTCTATTGCTGCTATAACAACAACTAGTAAAAATTAAAGAGGGCCAAACAACAAAAGTGTTTTATGGTCCAGAACCCTTCGTGTGAGAGTTTGAATCACATATGGACGATTTTTATACGATAGTTTACTCTCTAAAAGAAGTTTAAGATATTTTAGGAATGATTTAGATTATAGAAAATAAGAAGTCTATGATTATAAAGTAGCATTGTTATTAAAATTGTCTTCGTTCGGAACCCTTTGCACGCGTTTCCGACTCACACTTGGCTGGTTTTATTTTTGTAACAATAAGTACCTACAGGACGCAAAAAAAATCATAAAGAATATTCGTGCTACCATGATTCGAACTTACACCACTCATTTTCACAGAGGCCCTGTCGCATAAATCTGTCACGATCTTAGTTTACGATGACGAACAATTTTAGCCTTGCTTTATTATGACATCTATTACGAGTATTTTTATTCCAAATATTTATTTAAATACATATTTTTTTTATTTTTAAATACATCATACATACAATACATCCTATAAAAAATAACATCTAAAATATAAAAAATAGTAGCTCAGTTTATCGGGAACAGGGTCCAAGCTACCGGTGTTCAGGGCTTCCGAAAGAGAAACCAACCTCCTCACTATACGCGCCGTGTCTTCTGGATCAAACCCTTGATCCAGCTGTCCAACGAGAGCCTCTTCAGATGTTGATCGAGGCTCTTGGCAATTATGCCATTGGCCGTCACGACTATCGGCACAATGACTGCTGTTTTCACATCCCATATGTCGACAACCTCGCGAGCCAAGTCCTACTTTGTTTCTCTTTCTTACGAGTATTATTATTAAGCCGCCGGTTCCTGTAGCTCGGGATCCAATCTGTAGTAACATTGCCCAGTCCTGTTGCGATATGCGGCATATGTGGCCAGCCCAGTACCACTTTAGATGTGCGGCTTTGTTGCATATTATTACATCTATAATAGTTTTTTTAACAAATCAGTGAGCAAATAATTTGACTAGCGTCGACCACATATTTTTGCTATTTATAGGTACCCGTTTCTGTTAAAGAATGTTGGGCTGTGAAAAAGACGGATGAAAATAGATCGCATGTGGCGGAGATGAGAATGTTGAGATGGATGTGTTGCTTGTGGATGTTGGTCTTAGCGTGATGATATATAGCCTATAGCCTTCCTCAATAAATGGACTATTTAACACTGAAATAATTTTTCAAATCGGACCCGTAGTTCCTGAGATTACCCCCTACATACAAACTTACAAACATACAAACTGTAAGTTTTAAAACGTGTAACTTACAAACTTACAAACAAATGTTACCTCTTTATAATATTAGTATAAAAGTATAGATATTTATTTATTAAAAACTTATTTAATGCCATAGGCATTTTCTACCAGTCGACCTTAGGGTGATGCAGAGACAGCATGGTAGGTGCAACATAATGAAAAAACAAACCGAAAGGAAGAGAAAAAAAATACAATCAATAATAAATAGATAGAAACATACATACACATAAACAAAATTAACAACGTTATAATGAAACGACACCAACGAATTTACCGCTGTAGCGATTCTTGCAACTTCTTGCGAATATGCTCACGAGCCTTCACCTTAAAGAACAACCGACTTGTTGCCATCCTGATGTTCAGAGGGAGCGCATTCCAAAGGCATATCGCCTGGACAAAGAAAGAGGAGTGGATAAACCCAGAGCGGTGTGAGGGACATCGTAAAATACGATTATTGGTAGAGCGAAGATTTTTATTGTGGGCGGAACAAAGGAATTGAATTTGTGAAGTTAAATAAGAGGGAGAAGAAGGATCATTTAGAAAAGAAAACAGACTCGTCATGGCCCTCAGCGCTCTGCGCTGGCGAATGGGCAACCATTTTAATAGTGATGTATGCGCGGAATATTAGTAATATTAGTATAGATGTATAGAATAGTTATTCATAAATACGTATAATACTGAGATAGTTACGGTACTTACAATAAATACATTGTTTGCCACCTACTGTGGCAGGACACAGAGACAAATATAAATTTGGAACACCTACTTGTACCTGTGTGCACAGAAAAACGAATTTTGTAAACGTAATTTGTTAAACGACTTTAAAGAGGAGGTTCTATGTTTGGCTGTATAATTTTTCTTATTTGTAAATGGTGTAGAATTAGCTACCGAAACTATGTTATTTTCTAAGAAAAAAAAAACGCGATATCATATATTCCTTTCTCTATATAAAATAAAAGTGATGAACAAAAAGCTATAACTGAGCTAGTCTCAGCCGCGCCTGCTACGTGCCGTGCTACGGCGTAGCACTGTGCTACGAACGCGCAGCCGACAAAGATAACACTAGTCAACAAAATTTAATTTTCTTATTGCCCTTAGGATGAGACGCATCATTTTTTGTAGATTTTTGGAAGCTGAATCTAAATCCGTAAGGTCAGAACTTTGAAATATGCCAATCTCAAAGTGCTTAAAACACTGTTTTTGGCAATATTTGAAGTATTTTTTTTTATGGTTTCTACCCATTTTTGTTTGTTTTGCTACGAGTTTTTTTTCTCAAGTCCACACTTCGGGTCCCCCGGACCACAAGGGCCCAGACGTGTGGACGCAAAGCTATAAATTTAGTCCTGCCGTCACCTTCGTGACCAGTCAAGATACTTAAGCTAGTTTGCTATTAAAAAAACAAAGACTACTCCTAAAAACGGGTCCCGGAAATGTTTGACACAGGGCCCCTTTGAGACATCACAAACTACTGATCCTAAGCATGATTGCAAGTCGCCTTTAATGTGTTTCAGTGGGTCGCTGTTGTGAAATAGGGTATTATACTGAAAAATTATGTTCATCTGTCAGGTAGTTTACAAAAAAATTTTGCACACGTTTTTTAGGGTTCCGTACCCAAAAGATGAAACGGGACTCAATTACTAAGACCCCGCTGTCCGTCCGTTTGTTTGTCCATCTGTCACAAGGCGGTGTCTCATGAACCGTGATAGTTAGACAGTCGAAATTTTCTCAGATGATGTATTTCTGTTACCGCTATATCAACAAATACTAAAAAACAGAATGAAATAAATATTTAAGGGGGCTCCTATTCAACAAACGTAATGTTTTTGCCGTTTTTATAGATTTTGGTACGGAATCCTTCGTGCACGAGTTCGACCCGCACTTGGGCGGTGTTTTTTGCTCTTTTCCCGTAAATAGAAAATGAAGACAGTACAGTAAGGTGAAGCTCGAGTAACGTCACTACGATGGTACAATCTTTACCATCGTCATGACGTCATGCGCATATTACTCATCGTCGTTGATGTTCCAACACCACGTAAGTCACTTTTTGGCTATTTTGATGCCATTTGCTAGAGAATCATTAGACGCATCGTTTTAGCAGAAACACGTATCAGCTAATAGAAACTCGTGAAATTAAGTAAATGCATCTACAAATTACACTATTACACTACGCATCAACATGCAATTTTTTCTCTCTCCTGAAAAGTTGCTATTTTTGACATCCGTGATGTTAAAAATTCAACGACGTCATGGGTCTTCGCAACCGTGATCTACTGTTATTTTTTGTGTTACCTGTGTTTATTTTGCATAGTGTCAGTGTTTACTAACACAGTCATAGTCGTAGTCTTTTTCGGAATGAAATAAATAAGTCTAAAGGTACAATTCCGATCTTGGCGACTGCGACCGGCGACCCACTGTATGAATTTCTATAAAACACGGGTGCACGCGACCGATAGGATCCGTAAGTGTTCTATGTTATTCATACATAGCAGTGGGTCGCGGTCGCACGTCACAATCGCCGGTCGCGGTCGCTAAATTCGAAATTGTACCTTTACCAACAATTTTGAGTCATGGATACTCAACTAAAGAGGAATTCTACTGTATTCTATTCTACAACATGGGACGTTAACATAACTGGCACAATATGTGCAGTAGAACCTCTGCCTCATCCTTCATGTGGAAGAGTCGTGATGATATGTCAGAAGACAACTCACCTGGAGGACAGTCATCGCTGAAGCTGGACTCGAACGGCTTGCACTGCGTCTTCTGGTTTTTGTTGAACACTGTAACCATAAAAAATTTATATAAACATCTATAATTTAATATTTAGTCACTAAATAAACTGCTGGAGATAGAGGCATATTAATGTGCAGGAAAGATTATATTTTGTTGATGAGTATTTAGGAAGATTTTTGAATATCCATCCCTTAATAAATAAATAAACATTTATTTCAGAATCTCTTCCATAATTTGTTAGTAACAATGTAAACTTATAAACTAGTGTTAGTGATATTTCATATTTAATTACTATATGATGTATGAGTCACGCCTGTCGGTCGCATCCACCGTCCCAAGATCGGAGAGTCCCACCTATCAGCCAACGTTCTAAGGATGGTGTTGGGGTTGGCGCGAACACGGCGCTACAGAGCTGCGCATCTCTTGTGCATAATGGCTGCAAAACTATCGATGTTCGCGTCAGCAAACATGCTGAACGCGCTACAAAAACCGACAGCCCCATCAACAGCCGGAACGTGTGTTGACGGGGACGTGTGTGAACTTAAGCCGCGTGTCCACTTGCGCAGCCTCGTGCTCAGCTGCCTCATCGTGAGCGTGCCACGGGCTGTTCAAAGTTCACGTGTCTCCACTTGAGGCTCAAAATAGAGCAACGAGGCAGCAGGTCTAAACCCGAGCCACGGTTTCAGTCAGTTTCTCATTAGCCACCACACGTAAGGTCGCTGCAGAAAAAAAAAAGGAAACAGCGCCAGAAACGAAAACATCGATGGTGGATTTGGGAAATATATCATCAGAGAAACGCTCAGTCAAAACAATCAGGTATGATTTTTGAAAATGTAGATACTATCAAAAAGTTTATTAGATTAAATTGTGAAATCTTTTAAAATCCAAGAGCTTCCCCGTTTAGTATAAAAACAAATCTAAGTATCAACTCAATATCTACATTAATTATCTTTTTCGATTTTACCGCATACCGAGCATACGTACAACCGTCTCCATTCAACGCACGGCTCACACTAAGGCTTCTTTGACTATGGCCATTTACCTATATAATTTGGCTACGCTCAGGGCGACAAATTTGCCTCGTGTCGCGGCGTGCCTCAAGTTGCACATCGGAGTGAGGCAGCCGCTCGACCCGAGGCCGTCTCTAGTGGATACGCGGCTTTAAGGTGTTATACGGAACACTCTGCAAGTCGCTACGCAGTACCAACTTCACGAGACTGTGGGGTTGATGTGTACGGTGCAACAAATGCCTATTCGACGACGTCAATGTATTAAGTTTAATCGATGGACAAGGATATATAGTAGTTTGCAAACTTCTTCTATTTCGATAAAAATAATAAATATTCAATACCAATAAATAAAAGAGAAGCATTGCTACGTACCGTCTCTTGATGCATCGCGAAAGAAGATATCCGAAAATCCAGGACTGCGCTTGTCTCTGTTGAAAAAATAACAATGATGTAACATTAGGTTAGTTTAAACTACAAAGTGGTAAACTGTTTTTTGTATGTGAAAACCTCTAGAACTTAATTAACCTGCCTAGCGTTATCTTGTTTTAAACTTTTATGGTCACTAACATTAGAATAGTTAATTGCTACCATGTACCTTTTTATTTGAGAGTTTCCGATATTTCGGCACTGTTGCAAGCGCCATGATCACGGAGTAACACCGTGATCATGGCGCTTTTTCCTATAATACCTGTCGAACCAAATACAGTTAACCGAACATCAGTATTCTATACTAACTTTTGCCAACGCCTTTAGGTTTCCGAACAGGATCATTCGGGTGTCTGTCTGTCTGTCCGTCTGTCACAGGCAGTTTTCAGTCTTCAGTTTCAGTGAGAAACGGAGAAATATTAACCAATCATGTCATTCAAAGTCAGTGTCCACGTGATGTGGAGATTGGTTTAAAAAAATCCGTTTCTCTGCTGCACTGCCTCGCTCCGCTGTAATGGAACCCTTACTGTGGTGCCAGCAGCACAAAGAAGATACAAGTACAAACCTCTTTTTCTTCGCAATTCCATGATAAAGAAAGCTCTCCTTGTCACATCGTCTGTTGTCTCTTTTCCAGCAAACAGCTACGTTTGGCCCCTGACAGAAGCAAAGATTGCAGGAGGACGGCTCCAAAGCGTTCGCTGACAGCTCCCTCTTGAAGAAGTAGCCAGCATCAGGGCACCGCTTGATGTACTTGATCTTGTACTCCGTGTCCTTGTGAGGGTTGAGGGTGATGTGGGTGGGCTTGGGAGCATCTGGAACGGATTTTTCTGTTCTGAATTAATAGGCTATAGATGGACCGGCTTTAAGAGTTTGGCAGCTGTTAAGAAGGGTGAGAATTCTGTGGTATCATGGTAGAACATACACATCATACATACGATCTACCACTTAGAGGGCCAATTTTACTCATTTGTGATAGGCATCAGATAAACGTGCAATAAAGTACATTGACCTTTCCTTAATATCCTTCGTGGTCGAGCAATAAATTTTACAACTTTAAAATTGAACAGCTTTTCATTTCAATGCTGGACTACGTAAAGGATTACAATCGAAGTCAATTCAGGACAGCTTTATGTCATTATTTCTGTTTTTAATATTTAGAAAGTCCATAAATGTATGTGGGACAATGACCGTTACTACACGGGTATACAAACAACCTTCGAATTTGCTTGTCAGAGTGACACATTAGTTGACATTTTTGTCAGATTGCTACTGAGATGCGAATGTGAACATTGCTTTAAAATTAGAAAATTTACGCTCAGAGGGCCAAGTCTTCTAATTTTCACATTCGCATGTCAATCGCAATCTATCAAAAATGTATGAAAATTAAACATAAAAGTTCGCGATTGACATGCAAATGCGAAAGCTGTTTAAAAATTAGTAGAATTGATCCTGATCTGACGTCATATAAACTCTGAATCGTACAATCAGAGTAATTTATTTCTTAAAACTTCATCATCATCTGTCTAGCCTTTTCCCAACTGTACTATTTCTAGTATTAACAAAAAAATTCTTCTGGTGCGGGCGGAGGGGCCTGTCAGACTTTTACTAACTAAAATCTCCCCGGTGTTCCATCCCTCTGCTGGGATCGCCGGAACTTACGCGACTTCCTAATCTGTCCAACGTAACCCTATCTGTGAGTTAAAAAAAAACTACGCTGAGGTGTACAAAGAATAAGGGCCAGTTTCACCGGTTACGGATAAAGTGTTGGTTAGCCTATTAGGAACTTATCTGGCAGATGAACTAAAACTTTTGGTTTCACAGGTGTCGGATAGCGATATCTGGCAGATTTATTAAGTATTTGAGTATTATAAAGTATTATAGTATTATAAGTGTCGGTTAGTTATCCATCACATAACTAACCGACACTTTATCCGTAACGGGTGAAACTGGCCCTTAATGTTCTACGGTTTCACTAAATTCCAGATTCAAATAAACATTCCTTCACCGTCAAGTCTTACACGCAATTCACATACTTTGAAGGATGTTGAACATGAAATTCAACACAAACATACGCATATTTACTCATTGACAGTATTGTTTCCGATGCAGAGCGTGTCTCCGGTGTCCGATTGTCGATTCAAACTAAATATTTAATAACTCGGCCTATTACAAACATGCATGAATCATTCTTAACTTTTATTACATTAATAAGTTACTTGATTCACAATGCAAACTTATAAACTAGTGTTAGTAATATATTCTATTTCTATTTTATTATTTTAAGCTGCGTGAGACTCGCCGATCCTGGGGAATGTCTACTTGACTGCGTGCAGTCGCATCCACCGCCCCAAGATCGTAGAGTCCCACCTATCAGCTAACGTTCTAAGGATGGTCATTGCACACATCATTTTGAACAAGTTTTAGTATTGGCCAAGGAATTTTTCGTGATTTTATGTTTATTATATCTATCCTTTCTGCCATAGTGAAAGCGGTTCATAATGATAGTACAATTACATCTATTCAAGTTTTGCGTTTAGATTTACGTTCTGTAGGCACGAATATGTCTTGCAACTTCCGTTTTTTGCCGATGTTGAGAAGTTATTTTTTTGCCCACTCTTCCAAGGCCATCTTAAGGTAAAGATGTTACAGTAGGCTCTAAGTCATCAAATGACACCTCCCACTCTGGCCGGACCAGGGTTTTAGTCAGTAAGAGTCTAACAGTCCCGGTGTTCCGTGTTCCTCCTAATGCCCTTTACGTTCCAGAGCCGCGGTGATTCTTTCGAAAAAATTCCGCTACTAGGGTAGGCTACTGCAGATCACGATGCCATTAAGTTCAAATAACAGTTTTTAAACGAGGTAATCACAGCCGCATCCTCGTCACGATTTAGCTGTAAAACTTCCACTGTTCGACAGAAACACACCACTAGATTCGCCACATGGACGGATCCTGTGACCAACCTTATTGTTCATTCTCCTTGTAGGAGGCTTGCCAACCAGGCTTGCGGATTTGTTCTATAGTGTCACCGCGGCCCTGGAACGCAAAGAGCTATACGAATGTGTTTTAGCCAGTAAGAGTCGGACACTCCCTTCTGCTTCGACCCGAGCAGGAAGAGCGAGAGGAGTCATTTGATAATTTCCCAGAGTTAAAAAAAATGGGTCTAAATTTTCTACAACGGCTCAAACCATCAACTTAAACATGTACCCGTAGTACTTAATCTGCGTCGCTTGCGGCCGTTAATCATTTCGATTATTTAATCAATAAACATCTATAACAATACATGAGATTAATGTTTACAATGACATACTTTCTTCAACAATAACTTTCTTGGCAATATTATGGAATGTACGTTTACAATCTCGCACACATTGTAAACAATTCTCACTATGGCATCAAAAAGCAGTGTGGCAGCCGAAAAACCTTCCCCCTCCAGTCTTCGTCCCCCCGGCAGAACTACTACCCCTTTTTTTTTAGTGATGGGAAATCATCAAATGACTTCCCTCGCTCTGGGCGGAGCGGGAGGGTCGAGTGTCAGACTTCTACTGACTAAAACCCATCCATGTTCTTTCATGTGCCCTTTGTGTTCCGGAGGCACGGTATCTCTTTCGAATAGTCCCGCGACTCCGGCAGGCGTCGGCCCTTTCGGGTAGATAGTGGCAAATCTGGAAATCTCTTAACCGATTGCGGACCCAGATTAGCCGCTGTAAACATAACCTGGCCAAATGAGGCATTCTCCACCTATCCCAAACACAGTGCCCTGCGGAGACCCTACACAGGACATGCATCATCTCCTCAATTGCCCGTCATTCACAACTACCTGTACCATCCAAGATTTAAACGAGGCCAATGATAGAACTGTACAGTTTGCTCAATACTGGTTGGACAAAATTTAGTGAGAGTCTATTGACACGCAAAGAAGAAGAAGCGGCTCCAGTGGCACTCATTAGGTCCTCAATAGTGCAGGAGTAAAAGCACTTGGGACAGTGAGACAAACTTTGGACAGTGGCCATGTACTTACACTTAGTGACAATTGAATAATCATAATGCTTCGAAGAACTATGTAGTTATAAAACTCTGTCAATTAAGTAAATGAGAGTAGGAGAAGAAGAGGGAGATCAAATAACTGGTGTATGGATGAATGTGTGAGGAACGATGACAGAAAAGGAGTGTAAGACTTATCCCTGTTCCTAATAATGCCTTTTGCGTTCCAGGGCCGCGGGGACTCTTTCCAACAAATTCCGCAAACAACGCAGTTACACACTAATGCAGATTACTACAGGAACTAAGGTTGTATGCTTTAGCCTTAAGTCGCGTCCCCGAGCAAAACGCAGCGCTACCCGTTTTTTGTGCAGTTTTTTGGAGCTATATACTCTTTATCCAAAAGAAATATCAACTTATAAAAAGTACATTAAATTTCTAAATAATCTTGGCTTCAAAATGGTAGATTTATATTTTTTTTTACCAAGTATAATTTTTAATTAATCTCCTCACAACGAAACTACAGAAATGAGAAATAATTATTGAAAACATGCATCTTCTCGAAAACTAACGATTATTTTGATTTTGTATTAACACTAATGGATAGACAATTTAATTATGAATATTTTGGTAGATATATTTTTTTAAACGACCAAATACTAGATTTTATAACGATGTTATTCAACATTCTGAGCGTATTCGCTATTGTATCTCTTGCGCTGTTATTGAGGGGAAAAATGCTAAAGCTTATTTGGTTAGGGTACGGCCTTAACGAGTTGAAAATTTAAACCCGAGTGGGAACCGAGTGCTCATCTAGATTTTCGGGATGTGGATGATAACGATAGCAAAAGATCTACAAATGACAGCCGGGACTAACGGCTTAACGTGCTTTCCGAGGCACAGAGGACTCTCGCAATGTTAATTAAGATTATCTCCTTCTCTTCAAGCTTGCTCCATCTTCGACTGCATCATAGCTTACCATCAGGTGAGATAGTGGTCAAACGAGTGCCTATCAATAGTAAAAAAAAGATCGTTACCCATCCACAGACCAATTTTGTTCAGCATTGCTTAACCTTGAAGATCAAGCTGTACAACTCTTATAATTTAACCACGAGCTCCTCATTCTCATTATGTTGTTAATAAATTATAATCACCCGACTTTTTGACAACCGTTCTCTGATAGAAACACGTTTATAGATTTACTAGTAGATTTATATTGTTTCTAAAAATATAATAGTCTAGCAGTGTTATATCTAGTCATTCTATCTTGCTTGTCTGTCTTCAAAGCTTGATACTTGTAATATATCTTCGAAGCTCGTTATCACTATTTTTACAAGTTGGAAATGTTTTCACTGAGTTTACTTTATCATCACTATTTCGTGTGAAAGACTTCTTATATGGTCGTAGGTCTCCCCCAGGCATTTCTACATCGTTTGGTCTTTTATCCAGTGGTCTCCCAAAGGCCACAACAAATCATTCTCCTCTCTCCTCAGGAACCTTTCCAGCGCAACCGCGAGTCCCACTTATTTTTTGGTCATTGTTTTTGTAAGGTATTTTTGTCCAATCTTTATTTCTTCCTTTCTATATTTCATTCTTTTTCCTTTCTATATTTCTTTCTTTCTTAAGTTTTTTTCATTGATTCACTTTGTGGGTTTTTTTTTTTTTTTTTTACTTTGTATGGGTTTGCTCTTGACTCTAGTCTTGGTCAGAGATGACAGAGACAAAGTCTACGATGGAGCGAGCTTACCTAGAAGTAGCCTGTTCACTCTAACTTTGAAAAGATTAGGGTTGTAAGCATTCGGAAACACAGACGCAGGCAAAGAGTTCCACTCCTTTGCTGTGCGCATTATGAAAGACGCTTGGAAGCGCTTAGTGCGAGTTGGTGGAATAGCAACAAGGTATGGATGGCAAGTTGCAGTGCGTCTAGATGTCTGATGGTAGAAGGGGGCTGGTGGGATGAGGTCGTGGAGTTCCTGGGCACACTCTCCGAAGTACAATCTGTAGAAGACCGACAAACAGGCAACCTTGCGGCGATGAGCCAAGCTATGTAGCTTGGTATCCACCAGTTTTACGTCACCAATGAGCCTCTTAGCTCTGCGTTCCACCGAGTCAAGCGCGCCAAGCTGATACTTAGCTGAGCCATCCCAAAGGTGGCTGCAATACTCCATGCAGGATCGGACTTGTGCTTTAGAGTTAAAAGCTGCTCAGGCTTGAAGTATCGCTTCACCCTATTTAGGGTGCCCAGCTTTTTGGAAAATGACCTAGTGAGCCGCACCATCTCAAATGTTGATCCTTTTACTGTTCTTTACTGCTATTTACTAAGAAGTTCTGATGCGGCACAAGTCCCACACAAACCTCCAATTAATGTTATCAAACACTTCTGAAAGGAAGTGCAATTGTAGCGGATATGTTCACACAAATATTTATTTGTCGGCTGAAAACACTATTTAGGTACACATTTTGAACATTAAGTACTTTTTTTTTTCGGTATTAATGAATCCGTTAAGCACGAGCTTATTTAAATGATGACATGAATATGATATGATACATATGGTAAAAATTGGAATAAAAACATTTGCAATTGCAACAAGGTGAACAGAAACATTTTTAGCACATTTTTCATAAAAACCACTTACAGAATGAAGATAGCAAACACCACTGGCACTTTAAAGTACACTAAAACGGTCCCAAAAATTGAACCACCCAAAATGGGCTCCCCATTCCTTGATCCCTATAATTGGATACCGCAATAGGTAACCCAAAATCAAATGAGATCTCCACAATTGAAAGAAAAAGAAAGAAAGAAAAATGTTTATTCGGGACTCGCACAAAACAGACAGAAGCAAAATACATTAAAACTAACGAAACTTACATAATAATTAGTTAATTATTATTAACATTCAATTGATCTGTGCGAGGCCCAAAAGGTCCCTATCTCAGCATATATACCGCGTGTATCTGACATCGACGCACAAACGATTTCCATGGGTCCAGGGCATGATTCTGGACACACCACAAATAGGTATCAGCTCAGCTGAGCTGATATCTATTTGTGGTTTTATTCAGATTGCTCTTTTTAGTGAAAGTAGTTAATTAATTATTTTTTTATTAAAAATCTCATTGGGTTAGGTCAGAATAACGATTTTGATCTAAAGTAAAAAAACCCTTGAAAAAAATGAAAAAATGAGAAAAAAGCCGACGAAAACTTCTAAGTCTAGGGTGTCCAGAATCATGCCCTAGACCCATTGAAATCGTTTGTGCGTCGATGTCAGATACACGCGGTATTATAACCAAACGGTCTACCCATCAGGGTATAACCAAAATTAGATCCCTCCGATTCATCATCATTCACAGCCCGATATCGCCTCTCTTCTCCTGTGCCAATCCCCACGTTCCTGTACCAGCGTCATCCTGGTTCTTCCTGCGATGGCAACAATGTCCTCCGTCCATCTGACCACCAGCACTTCTTTGTCCAGTTCTCGGACGCCACTAGGTCACTATCATACTCCGCCTATCTTCACCGCGCCTTGCCAAGTATCCCCTCGGTTAGATTCTCACAATAATTGTGTTTGTGACGACACTTGAGGCAGGCCTATGTTCATCAGTGAACATATTACGTCTGATATAATAATAATGATGAATAAATGTATCCCCAAAAATGTAATACGGTTTTTTTCCTAGTATCTATGGTTTCGTATGTCTAATACTCACCACTGGCTGTCAGCAGGTGGAAGATCAATAGATGCAGCAGGACCGCCAGCAGCATGGTCGCCTTCGAGCCGAATGTGCGCAGGAGTCGATGCGGCGACGACGTTCGTGCGCGCTACGTGTTTGTAAACAGACGAGGGAATTTTACGTTTTGATTGCAGAGACGGATTTAGGGAGCGAATTGAAGACGAAATTACTTTTGAGCTTTTAGACAAAGTAATATTGTATAAGCGACCAAAATTGTCGAAAACTTAAAATAAATATGGGACTGATTATACTCCATGAAAATGTCCCATGGTGAATACTAAAGATTTTGGCATTTCCACAATCGCTGACCCCGATAGAATGTCACTTTACCTATAGCCCTTGGTCGTTCTCCCGAATTTTGGGAATACGACCAAGTGTAAGGAAACAGTGTCGAATACGGTACACCCGTAATGGGCTAGATTCCATCATCCACAAATTGCAAAACTATTTAGTCCGTCAGTTAGAGTATTGAAAAATAATGGACACGTATTTTTTTGTTTTTGTAAATCAATGAATATTGACAAAGATAAAACGCATCAAAACTCGGGAGTGGGGGCTCGTGACGTCACGACTCAGTAAAATTATGTGAAGGTGTGACGTATTGAAAATTTGAAAAGCGTCGTAACTTCTTCAATTTTGGTTCCCGTTATAAAAAAAAACACTAGTCAAATATTTTTTGATAATCTAACTGACGAACTAATTAGATTTTTTCAGGACACAAGCCCATTCCCCGATTTCGATTATTTTTCAAGCACTCAAATGCAGGCTAACAACCAAGAGTAATTTCACCATAACTTTTGATGACTTAGAAATAATAATAATTGCCATTTTATAAAATTAATGAACAAGGCAAAGATAGCGAGACGAGCTTAACTCTTACCGAGAGCTCTGGTCGGCAATAGCAGTAAACAGAACTGTGAGGAAATGATCAAGGGAGGTCTTTGCCCTGCTTTGAAACAATAAAGCCTTATATAGGTACATTAATGTTGATGTATACTGAAACAAAAGATATAAGTATCGTTTGTTTCATAGGAATTTTCTGAATGCATACCGTTTTTTATAAAAGAACTATGCAAGACTTATTGCTAATGGGTTTACATCATCACACATTCTACATTCTTCATGAAGAATATTGTCCTCTGGAAATTGTTGATAGACAACTCGTTATTCTAGTAGCATTGCGAAAAGTACAATTGAAACTTCACGTTTTACCCGTGACACAAAAGGAACTAGACAAAATGGGATTGATATGCGCTTCTAAAATGTCACTTCTGTGTTCGATTTACGCACCAAACATTTCAGACTTTTGACAGCCGTAACCGTAGATAGATTGTCATTCCGTGTACAGTTTAATCTCTTTTTTCACACTTGTTTCAAAAGTCAACTATCGAAATTTGCAGACAGACAGACACTAGTAAACAGACGATCTCTTTGACGTGTACCGTTTTCCAGACCAAAAGAGGAAAGCAGTGAAATAATTTCAAACTCCTTTTCAAACTGCAGTGAAATAAGTGCAAACTCCTTTCAAACTGCAGTGAAATAAGTGCAAACTCCTTTTCAAACTGCAGTTAAATCAGTGCAAACTCCTTTTCAAACTGCAGTGAAATAATTGCAAACTCCTTTTCAGTTTTGAAGTTCAAAAACTTGTTCAGGCTGCAGTGAAATAAGTTAAAACTCCTTTTTTGGTAGCAGTGAAGAAAGCACTAATTCTTTTTTTTAACAGTAAAAAAAGTTCCAACTCCTTTTTGGTAGCAGTGACGTAAATTTCAAACTTCTTTTTAGGTAGCAGTGAAGAAAGTTCAAACTCATTTTAGGTACCAGTGGAAAAGTTCAAACTCCTTTTTAGGTAGCAGTAAAGAAAATTCAAATACCTGTTCAGGTGGCAGTGAAAATGTTGAAACAACTATTCAGGTGTTAGTAAACAAGTTCAAAAAGCTGTTTAGATGGAAGTGAAATAATTTCAAATATCTTTTTAGGTAGCAGTGGTGAAATAAATTCAAACACCTAGTTCAAGTAGGAGTGAATAAAAAAAACTCTTCAGATGGCAGAGAAGAAGTTCCAAAAACTATTCAGGCAGCACCTAAAATCAGTCCGTCCCAAATCCGCCCCCTTATTTGAGAACAATAGCAGCCGTAAACATGGTAACATTACTTAACGGTCGCCATCATAGTTGTCGACGATGCTGTGGTGGGCGTGCGTGGTCGGAATCCTGGGCCTGTCCGGTAAGACTTCCTCTACACGTCACTTTGTTTGTACGCAGCCAAACTCAGGATCATACGCAGCTGACTTATGAGACACTGATGATGTGTCACTATTGTCTCTTGCGTCAGGTGCGTCGTAAATTTTTGGGCTAGCAAGCATTGTTATGACAAACTTTTTCTCATCTTCTTTCGTATGTGTATCCATAACAAATTAGTTAGCCATTTTTCAAGCAGCTGACTAAGCTGGAACTTGGGGAACTTATAAAATTTTAGAAATAATGCAATGACAAGATCTGGTTTAATGATGTAGCTGAAAGGTTGCTATCAAAACAAGATGTAGTGCCATCATATTTGGGTTCATTGGATTTGTATCTATATACAATTGTTATTGCATTTAGTACATGCAGCTTTTTGTATCCAGTTCAAAATTTAGCTACCTTCGTCATATAACTTTTAGAGAACTTTGTTTTATCTTTGTTTTGTTGCCCAATTTGAAAGAGTTGTATATAGTTACTAGCTGATCCGTGCAACGTCGTCTGCGTAACATTTTCCATTACTGCTCCGCTCCTATTTGTCTTAGCGTGATGATATATAGCTTATAACCTTCCTCGATTAATGGGCTATCTAACACCGAAATAATTTTTCAAATCGGACCAGTAGTTCCTGAGATTAGCGCGTTCAACCAAACAAACAAACAAACTCTTTTGCTTTATAATATTAGTATAGATATATAGTATAGTATAGAAGCGTACTGTTTACATTTTGCCAAACGTTTCTCTTTCACAAAGTGCGTACATTATAGCACAATAAATGTTTCATGAAGCCTATGATCAAAACTGAGTCACCAATTTTTTTTTTTTTTTTATGAAAATTACGTGCTGTATAATATGCAGTTGACACAACTTGTAACTCAAATTACTACTAACCACAACATCCTTCTGTTTAATATTTATGACAATATGTGTATTTTAAATAAACTCGGTTCATTGTAAACTGTCCTAAAAAGTAACCTGTGTATGCGCACTTGATTGTTAACACTTTCATCAACTACAAAACAATGTACCATTGAAAGTACGGCTACAATACTTCTCAGCCCAACTAGCTGATTTTTAAACACCTTACCGTTAGCAGTAAAAACCTTTCATATCTGATTTTTATGTTATTGTTTATTCTATGTTCAAGGTTTCGTTTTCTTTTTATCGTTCACTGCATGCATAATTCTGACTACAGTTTTTCTCACAAATTACTACTTATATGTTTTTGGATGAAGTTTGCGTGACGTTTTCTTTGTGCTCGTTGCAGTTTTAGCATAATCAACATGTTATATTATCATCATCATCCACAGCCCGACTTTACCCACTGCTGAGCATAGACCTCTCTTTTCTTGTGTCCTCACGCCCCTGTGCTAGCCTTATCCAAGTTCATCCTGCAATGACAACAATGACGTCCGTCCATCACACCACTGGACGACCAACATTTCTTCTTCCACTCGGTCACTGCCTTATTCCACATATCAACCCCTCGCCTTGCCAGGTATTCTGCCTAGTTCCATTTTAGTTCCGCAATTCGTTTACCGATGAAGATGTCCGATGTAATATTATCACTGCTTGTTTTTTTTTTTATGCAAAACGGGGAAACTCTTGGCCCAAATCTCACCTGATGGAAAGTGATGATTAGGCCGAAGATGGAAGCGAGTTTCAGCCGGAATCCTCTTACACAGAGGAACTGGGTATCATACCTCTACCTGCCGGAACACAACAATGCTGTTAACATTGTTGTTATGGCGACAGACTTAGAGATGATGGTGGTAGCTTGCCAGGCGGACTTATAACAAGTCCTACCACCAACCAAACCGAGCAAAAAATTTGCCCCCGCTGGGAATCGAACCCGGGATCTCTGGGTCTGAATTAGGTGGTTTAACCACTAGACCACGGAGGCGGTTAGTGTCACCTATTTAGCACCACCCGGGGACCACGTGTAGGGATTCGCTGAAGGGTATTCGCCTACGGACGCGGGTGACTCGGCCCCCAAAGAGAGTAGAGTCTACTAAGAAGGTGTAAACTTTCATAGTTTAGTTTTTATACAGTTTTACTTTTAAATGTTTTACTTTAAAGTCTTTTGTTTTTTCTCTTTCACGTTGTTGTCTTATGTCACCTCATGTATGCATATTCAAATTTTTCTTTTTTTTTTAAGTATATGTT
Organism: Ceramica pisi; assembly: GCA_963859965.1. Taxonomy (NCBI): domain Eukaryota; kingdom Metazoa; phylum Arthropoda; class Insecta; order Lepidoptera; family Noctuidae; genus Ceramica; species Ceramica pisi. The sequence goes on along the minus strand of OY982547.1, from coordinate 21,553,583 downwards.
TAAAAAAAAACCTTTCCCCATACTAGGAATTTCTCCTATATCGTGGGTGCGTTTACAAACATACAAAGTCACATACACAAACAGCCAGACCAGGAACAACTATCTGTAGGTCATACAAATATTTTTTCCGGGCGGAAATCGAACCCACAACACGCGACGCAGCAGTCGATCACTGAACCACTGCGCCAACCGTGCCGTGTTATTTTAACATCGACGTCTTATGTACTTGATCATCATTTATATCTTATCTGACGAAAGACATTCATTGCTGGTATTAAGCCTCCTCAAGCGTGCCCTTATGGACCAATCATGTGTTTCTCACATTAGCTGACTAACGTGCCTTTCACATTTTCATCGATTCACCTTCTAACGCTGCATCTTCCATCTGACGACGTGACGGGCGGGTGTTTTGGGGGACTGTCTTTTGTAGAACTTGACGATCAAAAAGTGCTGGCTCTCAGCCTAATTTGAATAAATGACTTTTGAATTTTTGAAAATTATTATTATTATTATGAGCCTGTTGAGTCCCACTGCAGGGCAAAGGCCTCCCTTCCTTCCTTCCACTGTTCTCTGTCCGTTGCCACACTCGGCCAATCCTTTAGATAGGAGTCTAATTTTGAAAATACTTTAGAATTTTTGAATCTCTTTCCCATATACTAATTTGTTCATATATTGGTCTTCAACAGTATCATTAACTTTTTACCTCCTCTGTAACTGACTTCTGTCGCTTTTTGGTGTCTTACTTCCATCATTACCAAAACGTCATTGGAAAGTTGTTTTTTCTTTTCCAGCATCGATATCATGCAACTCAGAATTCTTCTACTCACAAAATATCGTCCGAAGATCTGACGAGTGTCACCTTTGTTTCGAGAAGGACTGCTTTATCCTGGACAAGGCTAGATGTGACTATTATGCAGAAGCTGACTCCATACTCCCCAAGGATGTGGAGATACCTGGAGGAGCTGAAGATGCTGCCAAGAGGAAGGAAGTGGATGACCTGATGTTCGACTTGGTTGATAAAAGTAGGTGTTTGAATTTTATATGGCTTTACGATGCAAGGTAAGACTGACACAGAAAGGGAATCCAGATGGTAATTATTACAATTATGACCTAGAATATTTTAAAAGTAGTATTGTAGAAATCAGTTTTATTATAGAAGAAAAAAACAACAAAGTAATGCAAATAAAAAAAGCTTTTTGTTTAATACGAGTATGGTATGTCGTATGTCGCACGGCACAATTTGATATCTTTTTTTGTATTACAGTTATCAAAGTGAAGGAAATTACAATCTTTGATCATCTATAAGGTTGTCTGTTAGAAATCTCTGATTTCGAATACACTGTAAATGGTATTTTTAATTGATTACGTTATACTTATATTTTCTCTTCAATATCCACACATACATGTACGTCCACTACGCTAATAGGGTAGATGACAATAAACTCTAATTAATTCGTCAAATAGATTTAATAATATATGTCGATTATCCAGCTGACTTCTATTTTTTCACTCTCTATTCAACCCTAATGAGTGCTTCATTTGTTTCTGTTTTAGGATTATCTGATAACATGGAGTGCATACCCTACGTATCTCGGTACACTAACTGCAATAAAGGTTAGTATTAGAAATTTTCAATAAAATTTCATAATTTTAAAAGATTTAACGTATGGTGGTTCCAAATTCATGTTCTTTATTTGAGATGAAATTAGGCTCCTTTCATAAAATACAGAAATTCAGTTCCAGAAATTAACTCACAAGTCAGATGGTGTGTGTGTGTGAATGTTTGTGGTTGTTAAAAAGAAAGCTTTACTAGGTACTGTATCATTAGAATGTCACTTGAAAGTGTCCCTTGGTGCCTATCGGCCTAGCCTCCGTAATAATCTATCTCCCTCCTAATCAAGCAGGAGACAGATCTAATCTGTCTCCTGCTTGATTAGGAGAGAAGTGTAAATTATATTTATTTTTTCCTACTCCTCCGCTGTACTCTTCTGATTAATTTCGTTGCGGGATCCAAGACAGTTGAATCGTTTCTCCGGGACTCGTCGGGCTTCATAGCTCGGCGTTTATCTGGTGGTCGCCACTGTTGATTCTGGCTTTCAAGATTTGCAGTGGTTGGGAAAGTGTGGCGGGTTTATCCCAAAAAAAAACCATAATTAATAATAATAATAATATCCTTGGACATTTCACACAACGCCATATAGTCCCAAGCTAAGCCACTTAATGCTTGTGTTATGGTAACGAAATGGCTGATAAACTACTTACATATTTTCTTTTTGTAAATACATACATATCTATACTAATATTATAAAGCAGAAGAGTTTGTTTGTTTGTTTGTTTGGTTGAACGCGCTAATCTCAGGAAAAACTGGTCCGATTTGAAAAATTCTTTCAGTACTAGATAGCCCATTTATCGAGGAAGGCTATAGGCTATATATCATTACGCTAAGACCAATAGGAGAGGAGCCGTAATGAAAAATGTAACGCAGACGACGTTGCACGGGTCAGCTAGTTATAGATAGAAAAACACCCAGACTCGGAACAAATACTTGTAGGTCGTACAAATTGTTTGTCTTCAGTTTATTATTAGGAACTGAATAATTGTTCGGGTACAAGATAACATTCACAGGATTGAATGTTATGTTGTGCCCAAACTAGTACTTATTTGTTTTTAAAACAAGCTGCGTTTACACACGGATGTTTAGAAGAGGACACAACATGTAGGTATCAGAGGGGCAATTGCACTAATTTTAAAACAACGTTCACATTCGCATCTCAGTGGCATTCTGTCAAGACAACGTCATTTTCAAAATACGAACGTGACTTAATTGGCAGAGACAAGTGACATTCTGTTGAAGCGTGGCGAAGGCTATTGTCAAAATGTATGGGATTGATAAAGGCTGTCGGAATATAAAACAATTGCCATCACTTATTATTATATTCGTTATTTTCGGACAACAATGATCCGCGTGTTAGTAAACCATACTTATTATAACTTAATACTAGTGTTAGTAGTTATAAAATTAAATTTATAAATAGTATTGTGAAAAAGACATCCCCAAACGAATTTATGGTGATTGTCCTTCTCACAAAACTTTTAAAAATCGGAGAGGCTCTACTCTCCGCCACAGTTCTTAGTATGCTATTGCCACTCGCCCGCAATCTTGATAACAGCGACGCGGTTTTGTTTGCGAATGATGGCGTAGAAGCCATCGGTTCGGTTTTGCGTACACGGGCGCGAACTAATTTACTCAGAATGGCGCCACTAGCGCGCGCCTTGCGTACACTGAATGAAATAGCTGACAGGATAGATTTATTCTCATGCTCTCTGAATGAGTTCACAAGGATATAACATTATATGTGTTATGTTACGTTACCAAATAACTTAATTAAAGACCACACTACCGCATTAGGAAATTTTGCCTGTAATGATAGCTGTGTTTGTGATAAATAAATATGTTAGACTGCGCTACACTAATTGAGTGGCACTTTGTCTAGAGCCTCAGAAGGGCACCCACTGTCGGTAACTTTGTGATGGTAAACGCAAACCTCACGGAATGGCAAATGATTTAAAAGTGTATCGAAGGATATTGTAACTTATCTAGTGACGTATGGAGCTCGTGGCTAAATAATAACAGCCGCACAGGTAGATCTTCAAGGTTAAGCAACACTTGCCGAGGTTGGTCTGTGGATGGGTGACCATCTTAACATATCGAGTTTCCTCCGTGCCTCGGAAAGCACGTTATCTGTTGGTCCAGGCTGTCATTTGGAGATCTTTGGCAATCGTTACGGATAGTCAGAAGCCAGTAAATCTGACACCAATCTTGCCAAGGAGTACGGTGTTACCCAGTTAATGGGTTGTGGAGGTTTAGTAGGCAGCCACTCCACGTAAAATACTGGTATTCAGCTGAATGCGGTTTGACTGGAAGCCGACCCCAATATAGTTGGGAAAAGGCTAAGCAGATGAGATGATTCTAACTTATCGAGTAGGAGTACCTACTGCATAAATGGCAATGTTATAAAGTAATTCCGTAGCATCGTAAGATATGTCTTGATATGGCATTGGAGAGCGCGCTAAGTGATCCACGTCGCGGAATGTCTTGGTATGCCGCCGAAAAGCTACAGGTAGCATTCCGCGAGACCGAAGCGGCTAAACTGGAATTGGTTTACTTGGATGACAAACATCCAAATACATGAAATTGCGTATTTTGCTTTCCTGCGATTTTTCAGTGGTGTTGTAAGGTGCGAGGGGAAAAGTGAAAAAAAAATTACAAAAAAACACTACAAAGTAAAAAATAACTTTAATTTCGGAAGTCAGAGTCAACATACGAAGAAACTATCAAAGACACCGACTGACTTCCGAAATTAAATTTATCTTTGACTTTGTAGTCTTTTTTTATTTGGAAGTCGATTTCAGTTTATTGTAAAAAGTATTTTTAGTACAAGAATTGGCATTCTGCTGTTGTCACATACTTACCTCGTTATTGGTAATAAATTCTTCTTCATCATAAGATCTTCAACACAAGATTTGTCAACATGCATTATGAGCAATATGTTTACAAATATGTGATTACTGCTTCTTTTTCTCGTGCAGTTGCGTCATAATTGTAGCCTGACTGGTAACAATTTTAAAAACAAAAGTTCTCTTTCGTATTCGACCGCATCATTGCTTACCATCAGGTGAGCTAGTGCTCAAATGCGTGCCTATTTATAGTACAAATAAAATGTAATAAAATGAACGGTTTTGTGAGAAATTTACCGATTCACTTTTTTTTTCTTTTTTTATTTGAGATGGGTTTACTCTTGACTTTAGTCTTGGTCAGAGATGACAGAGACAAAGTCTACGATGGAACGAGCTTACCCAGAAGGAGCCTGTTTACTCTAACTTTGAAGATATTAGGGTTGTAAGCGTTTGGAAACACAGACGCAGGCAGAGAGTTCCATTCCTTTGCTGTGCGCAATATAAAAGACGTTTGGAAACGCTTAGTGCGAATTTGTGGAAAAGCAACAAGGTAGGGATGGTAAGTTGCAGTGCGTCTGGATGTCCGATAGTAGAAGGGAGCCGGTGGAATGAGTTCGTGGAGTTCTTGGGCACACTCTCCGAAGTACAATCTGTAGAAGACCGACAAGCAGGCAACCTTGCGACGATGAGTCAAGCTCTGAAGCTTGGCATCCACCAGTTTTTCGTCGCCGATGAGCCTCTTAGCTCTGCGTTCCACTGAGTCAAGCGCGGTAAGCTGGCCTGAGCCATTCTAAAGGTGGCTGCAATACTCCATGCAGGATCGGACTTGTGCTTTGTAAAGGGTCAAAAGCACTTTTCATTCTCTTAGGCCAATCCAGACTAGATTTTTCCAGACAGGCTTTGCCCTCGCGGATGTTTTCGTTGAAAGCTCCCAGACGACTTACATTTTTTTTTCTGACATCTCCAACAAATATCATTATATTTTCGCCATTATATACTGAAGCTTTCTTTGAGAACCAGTCTGCTCATTAATGAAAACACATGAAAATCGGTGTAGTAGTTTTTGAGTTTATCGCGAACAGACAGACAGACGCGGCGGAAGACTTTGTTTTATAATATGTAGTGACTAGCTGACCCGCGCATCTTCGTCTGCGTCTCATTTTACATTAATACTCCGCTCTTATTTGTCTTATCGTGATGATATATAGCCCATAGCCTTCTTCTATAAATGGGCTATTTAAAACAGAAATAATTTTTCAAATCGGACTATTAGTTCCTGGGATTAGGGCGTTCAAGCAAGCAAACAAAGAAACAAACAAACTCTTCAGCTTTGTAAAATTTGTACAGACTAGCACTTCGGCTGGCACCTCCAATTTTACTGAAAATAAATTACAGCCAATGTTATTTCCTGATAATTTAGCTTTTTATTGGTGAAAAAATTAATGAAATTGGTTCAAGAGTTTCGGAGCCTTTTCGGTACAAACAAACAAGAAAATAATTTTCTCTTTATAATTTACTAGCTGACCCGCGCAACTTCGTTTGCGTCACATTTTCCGTTAATGCTCAGCTCCTATTTGTCTTAGCGTAATGATATATAGCTTATAACCTTCCTCGATAAATGGGCTATCTAACACTAAAAGAATTTTTCAAATCGGACCAGTAGTTCCTGAGATTACCCCCTACATACAAACTTACAAACATACAAACTTACAAACTTACAAACAAATTTTACCTCTTTATAATATTAGTATAGATTAGAGATTTATTTATTTATTTATTATATACTTTATTGTACACCTCATAACAAGTACAGGAATAACGTTTATAAAAACAATTGTACAATGGTCTTCTTTCTTTCAAAAGTCCATCAATTAACCAAATTCTCATTCTCACTTGTCCTTACATTCTACCTTGACAGACAATGTGTGTCTCGACTGTAAGACCTGCTCCTGCAGTCCCGAAGGCAAGTGGCTCTGCACCATCATGCAGCCCTGCCACAGCCAGGACCCACCTCTGAACGTTGATCATCGGGTCCTCGTGATAGTCATGGAGGCTTTGACAGACAGTAAGTATCGTCATCAACTGGTCTATAGGGGATCTAGGTTCAATTCCTTGGTCGATCAAGTGTCATTGGCTTTTCATCAGGATTCATATCTCTGTGACAGCCCGGAGTGCAGGAGTCAGTGGTATTAGCCTTGTGCCTCAGAAAGAACGTTAAGCCATTGGTATTGCGAAAGATCTCTCTCCAGTCAGGCTTTGAGATTGATGGAACAAGGAGTGCATCTGTGTTTGGACACACACCTGTGTACCTATTATAATATGTCCCGCATGCTGGTATCCGTTGCAAAATCGGTCAAGACGAATGCCATCAGTACATCATTTATTTACATTTTTAAATATTTCTATAAAAATTATAAAAAAACATTTAAAAATATAAAAAATAGTACCCACCGGTATCAGGAACAGGGTCCAAGCTACCGTTGGTTAGGGCTCCCGAGAGAGAAACCTCCTAACAATACGGGCCGAGTCCAGAAGTACTGCTTTCTGGATCAAGCCCTTGATCCAGCTGCCCAACGAGAGCCTCTTCAGGTGTTGATCGAGGCTCTTGACAATTATGCTATTAGCCGTCACGACTATCGGCACAATGACTGCTGTGTTCACATCCCACATGTCGACAACCTCGCAAGCCGAGTCAAGATACTTGGTTTGTTTCTCATTCTCAGACTTCACGAGGTTCTCAAAGACGACTGTCATTGTTATTATCATCATCATCGTCCAACTGAAAGACGTTCACTTCAGGACAATATCAAAATGATTCTTCACGTGGTTTCCACATCCAACTGATTCCCATAACCTTCACCAGGCGATGAGCTGATACCACATACAGTAAGACCATGCCACTGTTGTTCATTCTAACTCTCAGGAGTTGTAGTAGTCGGGCTTGTCTTACCAAATACAACTGAATATTGTAGATTTTAATTACATTTTTTTATATTTATATTTACAGATACGCCTACAAAAAAGACAAAGCGTGCAGTAACCGATATTCCAAAAGGTACTGCCAGTACTATAACCTTAGAGAACCTATCAGAATGGTTTTATGGAGCCAAACCTTTAAAGGTACATGAGAACAGTCCAAAAGATATTGAAACAACTGATTTTACAATATTCATTGACGATGAACTAGCATCCGAGACTGCTACCACAGTAACTGGTAAAGATCATGTGTTTATAACTACTATATTAACTGTTTTATCTTAAATATAGTATCGTGATCCTAAGCGAGCAAGTGCTCTACTCGGTGGAAAACAATATATGTGTCCTATTCAAAGTGTTGCCTGTCACCTATTTACATCTGATTTAAACATTAATATCTAGTAAAATTTTGTGGAGTACTGTCTGCATCTTTTCCTTATTTCTTTTTTTATGCATTTGTAATTTATTCATTATCATACTTGATAAAATACATCGAATCTCCCACTGTTAAAACAACCTGATTTTGCAGCTCTTGATTTAGGAGTGACTGGGCTCACAACTATTAAATCCATCACAGAGACAACAACCAGTGAAGATGCTGATTATATAGCATTCGACGAAGTTCTACGCAGCATTGCTGTGGATTCAAAACCTTACAACCGTAGGAAACCATTAGACACTGAACCATTGGAGGTAGTAAACAAAAATAAAACCATGAGCATTGATTATATGATGATAGCTGAAGACAATGCAACAAGCGTCACCTCTAATGATCATTTAGGAGACGTTATTAACTTAATGCTAGATTATGACGACGTTGTTACTGAAACTGCAGTCACAAACGCCACTGAAGTAGTCATTGATCTGCTACCAGCGGAAAACCTTGCCAATTTGAATATAACAGAAGGTATGTATTCCAAGTATATAAGGTAAAAAAGTTTTCCGAAACGTTAATTCATAAATTCCGTTTATATTTCAGACGATATAAATTACAATAAACATTTAGATCCAAACTTCTTTGATAAAACTAACGACATATTAGAATACAATGCTCTGAACATCATGAAAAGAGATGTAACTGGCCAGAAGAACATTACAGCAGCCAATGCAGTGCCAACTGTTACAATCATAGTAAACACCACAAATATTACCACTAACAATAAAACTGAAGAAATTCCAGAGTTGAAAGGAAATGTTCTCATTCCTTTAAATAGAATCATATCTGACAAAATAAAAGAATTAGAAAATTTGCAAAGAATCAGAGAAGGCTTGATTAAATTTGTCAAAAGTTATAATAATCTTCCTAGCGATATACCAGAAGAAAATAATACTACCGGTAAAACATCGTTTTCTATTTACAATATCGCAATGGCGACTGGTTTAGACGTAGACCTAAGGAGAGCTAACCCAAGCAGGTACGACAAATATATGATAAAACTAAAAAGTGACATTTTTGCTGTCTTAAAAGACATTTCAGTAATTCAAAGACATAAAAACTCAGAAATACCTGAAGATTTAAAACTTCTTATGCATGCAATGAGGCGATATGTGTACAAAAATCCTCTGGTTGAAAAACCAAAAAGAACCAAGTTGAGAAGGCCAAAAAGTTTCAGAAGAATGATGGAGCAGACTAGTCGATGTGATCGTATATCATTTAAGGACTGCTTGGTTCAAGTTATCGAAGTTATTGACAATGACACGCCAACGTCTAACGCTCTATCTACTTTATCTCCAGCATCAAGAAAGATAATAAAACATATAATTAAATCTTACTATGCAGACCAGCATATCATGCCAGGATTAAGAGCACACGACCCTCATTACAATTTGACTAGTTATTTAAATAGTATTGGTAATACGTGGCAACAAATGTCGGCTACTCTCTTGCGTAGCACTCCTTCCGAAAGCCAACTCAGGATGAAACTATTACATTGTACATTAGCGTTGGATATTAGTAAACTTCACGATGCTATAGGTATTGTAGAATTTGCTCACAGCAGAAGAATGGTTACTTTAATAGATAAAGTGAATGATGACACATTAGATAAATTAGAAACGGGACTGGGTGCAATTCACAACAAAATACTGATGTTTATCAAATACTATAAGCGATTACCAAATCAGCAGGTAACTAAACAACCGCGAGCGCTGATAAAAGAAACTATGACAAAAGCTTCACCCCCTGCAATAACAGATGTAGTGGAGACACGCAAAAGCAGAAAACGTTCATTCATAAAACACATACGTAACTTATTGAAGACTTCTAAAAAGGAGATTGCAGAACTACTTCACAGAAAGGTTCCAAAATCTGATATAGTGAAAGAACTTGCTAAGAAGAGGTTGGATGAAATATCAGAGAAAAGATACGGGGAATATGAAGACACAATGAGGAGATGGCAACAGAATTTGGAACTTACGGCGAGGATGAAGAGGTCTGTCTTAGATTCGTTCAAGACTCGCTCTTTAAAGAATATAATACCTAGATATTTAAGACATAAGGTGAACCCGAGAATAAAGGAGAATCAGAGGAACGCCACAGCAGATGCTTCCCGTAAAGCTGAGGCCAGGAAAAAGAGTAAGAAAGAAAGAAAAGGTTCAAGACGTGGTAAGATATAAAATATGTTGCAGTAGCTTCTGATCTTGAGTTTGTACGCGCATATTCTTTTTCCCGCTATCGTAAGAATTTCAGAAAATCCTCTTTGAGAGCTCCCCAGGATTTTTTTATGGGATCGAAAGTCATCAAATGACTCCTCCCGGCCTGGGTGAATAATAATAATAAGATTTCTGATTCCTTTCCTGTTTATCTGAGATTAGTGACGACAACCCATCCGTGTTCCTCCTAATGCCTTTTGCGTTTCTGGTCCACGGTGATTCTTCCGAACAAATTCCGCAACCCTGACAGGCACTGGCACGGCCCTGTCTTCTATGCTGACTGCTCTATGAGGCGCGCGTAGAACTGATTCTGATTGGACGGCGAGCCATCCAATTCTCGCCGTCCGCAGACCCGCGCCAAGGGAGGCCGGGAATCGCCCTGTGACTCCCGACGCCCGTGGGTGTCCTCTTCTGTTGCGGCGGCTAGGGCATGAGGTTTCCCTCTCTCACACGTTCGGCTTCCTTCTTCGCTAGCATTAGTGTTCTGCAGAAGGAGTTGACCACTTCCCATGCCTCCTCGCCCTGGACCTTGCGAGCTCGCCGCTGCCGATCGCTTCGACGAGGACACGGCGGTGCTCCACCCAAGCAGGGCAGATCTCCGCCGTATGCACTACCGTGTCCTTCGGGCGATCCTCGCAGTGTAGACACCCGGGCGTATTCTCCCGTCGAATTCGAAACAGGTATCTCTCGAAACAACCGTGTCCGGTGAGTACCTGCATCAAGCGGAATATGAGGACGCCGTGGCTGCGCTCTAGCCAATCTCAAAGATGGGGCTTATCACCGCAATTATCCCCTGCACCTGGACCAGTGTGTTGTCAGCATAGCAGATAACGCTGATGCCACTAGGGAGGTCGGCGTGCAGCACCCAGTCGTAGCCCACAGGAGCAGCCCCAGAACCGAACCCTGTAGAACACCGCACGACATCTCTCGCCGGTTTCACTCTACCAGGTGACAGGGGTAGATGACGACTCTATCCGTCAAGTAAGCCTCGACTACGCGACAGAGGTAGGTCGGCCATCCGGTGATACCGAAGTGCCTTCCAGATGAAACTCCAGGACAGTGTGTTGAAGGCATTGGCGATTTCTAGAGACACCTCCAATACAACTCCCCACCTTGACTAGGTGCCCGACGAGGCGGTTGAGCAATTACTCTTTTAAAGAGCTTGCTCACCTCGTCGAGCAGCACGATGGGATCCCCAAGGAACCAAGAAACAAGCAAAATTTCAGATTTCTACAACCAGTAGTTTCAGCTGTGCGTTATCTGTCGGACAGTCATCAGTAACAGAAGATTTATATATATATATATATATATATTAGAATATCTTTACTATATTATAAATTATCTTCTATATCTATATATACTTATAATAAATCTGTAGAGAGGTCAATTCTGTACATGAAATATATTTCCAAAATAACTATCAGGGGGTGATTAGGGATCGATACTGATGCCAAAAATGCAATCAATACAATTTTTGTCTGTCTGTCTGTCGGTCTGTCTGTCTGTCTGTATAACCGTTATAGAAACAAAAACTACTCGACGGATTTTAATGAAACTTGGTACAATTATTATTCATACTCCTGAGCAGGTTATAGTATACTTTTCATCACGCTACAATCAATAGGAGCAGAGCAGTGAAGGGAAATGTTGGGAAAACGGGAGAAGTTACTCCATTTTTTAAGCTTCCGTCGCGTGTGCAACCTTAATGGTGAAAGCTACACAGAAATCATGTATGACGGAAATGTTCTCCTTAAAATTATATAAAAAAGATCCAACGACAGCATATGTCTATCTTATGATTCACGAACAATAGCACGTGTAACTCCCGATAGCTTAGCAGTTAGAAGCTTTCTGATTGTATTTGTCTACTCTTACGTTTATAAAACTCTCAGTCGTCCCTAATTAACATTAATAAAAGTTAACATTATTAACTATTCCATAAAAAAAGAATCATAATAATCGGTATAGAACCACCAAAGTTATACATGAAAAACGCTAATAATAATAAGCCATCGCGCGTGAATACTGAATCATGCTATAAGGATTATTTTTGTGGGCGCGAACGCACAGGCGGCTAGCTTGGCGCCTAGAGGCTAGCGAGTAGCTTCGGAAAACGGCTTACGACAGTTTGCAATATCCTTTAATAATTATAATGTCGAGGGAAAGATGGTTATAATTTCGCTTTACACCAAACGAGTAATATTAAAAATGTGAAAGTTTGGTTGTTTGTTACTCAATCACGCCAGAACGGCTTAACGGATCTTAATGAAATTTAGAACAAAGATAGATTATAGTCTGGAATAGCACATAAGCTACTTTTCATCCTGGGAGTATGTTCCCTAGGAATCACGCGGGCGAAGCCGCTGGCAGAAGCTAGTCTATACTAATATTATAAAGCAGAAGAGTTTGTTTGTTTGTTTGGTTGAACGCGCTAATCTCAGGAACTTCTGGTCCGATTTGAAAAATTCTTTCGGTGTTAGATAGACCATTTATCGAGGAAGGCTATAGGCTATATATCATCACGCTAAGACCAATAGGAGCGGAGCAGTCATGAAAAATGTTACACAGACGACGTTGCACGGGTCAGCTAGTTGATGATAAAGCTTCATTGACATACGACGGCACAACAACACAATATAGGACATCAACGGTGCTCACTTAAAATACTGTATGAGACACAGGTTCATATACATCAAACTGTTATAAGACACTGATTCGCCTACTATGTCTCTGTAAAACTTTTATGAACCAACAAATGCAATGGGGTTTACTTTTAACACTTTTCATTGTTCCAAGGGATGAGAGCCAGGACCACAACATCAAAATCGAGGAAACTAGCAAAGCCGAAGACCAGGAAATTCACACGACCCCCGACTCCCAGGAAATCAACCAATTCAACAATTTTAACAAGCAAAACAATTTGATTCAGGCAGCAAAGTATTTAATCAATATAAATATATGTTTGTGAGTTTAATGCATCTGAAGTACAAATAATAAAGTACACATTTCGAAGAGTAGATTTTTATTGAACTAGAATATTTATGAAATGAAAAACAATTGGCTGTCTGTAAAGTCGGATTACGGACGATAGTTTCGTGCAACGTCATAACAAAACATCGATGAAATTATTGCATACTTTTATGAATCAAATTGAATCAGTGCGTGCAGCCAGCGTTCATCAATTTATTAGACATTGTCACGTCAAAAACAGTCTAGTGTCAGAACAAAATTGTAGTGAAAACTGCGCAGATAGAGAAGAGTAATTATGCATCGAAGGGATAAATCAGTGTTGTATGTCACGGGCGTCATATTGAAGCGAGGGAGTAAATACAAGAATCCTGAATGCAGTCAGGGATTCAAGATACCCCAAAAGGCAAAGACACCTTAATCCCTGAGGCGCATACTCTACTTTTCAATCCTACTGAGAGAAAATTGTTTCATCCAATGACTCCTCCCGCTCTGGGTGTAGCGGGAGGGAGTGTTAGACTTCTACTGACTAAAACCCATCCATGTTCCTTCATTGCCCTTTGTGTTCCGGAGCCACGGTGTCTCTTGCAAATAATCCCGCGACTCCGGCAGGCAAATCATATTATTGACCTCCAGGATATTAGGCACTGGTTTTACGTCAATCGAAAAAAAACATTCATACTACAGCGTAAGTTTCCGGTAAACTTCACTTCAGACAATCTCTTGATTAATTAAATTTTAAAAGCTTTTGCCAGTGTTTTGTGATGTTTCCGAATGACAGAGATGTGGAGGAGTACTTCGACGCTAACCTCTATTTAATTTAATAAATAAGGTTTAGTGTAAATACTTGGTTATATTTTATAAAAGACTAGTTTTTAGAACCAAGTATTTTTTAATATGTTAAGTCAGAATGATGGGTTACCCTTGTATCATCGATAAGAAATTCACAAATTGTCACTTCCCAAAAAAAATCCGCATAATTCTTCACAAATAATTGTAACGCAAACCTAACGTTGGCAAGTGAATGTTTGAAAAATAACTTGTTTTTTTTACCAATTTTAATGTAGTTATTCATTAGAAGGACGTCCGTAGGGTACTGCGTAACCTAGACGTGAACAAGGCTAGTGGCCCCGACGGAATACCGGCAATTGTTCTAAAGACTTGTGCGCCTGAGTTGTCTTCGTTCTTGACACGCCTATTTCGCCCTTTGTTTAAGACTGGAAAAGTGCCGAGGCTTGGAAGCAAGCTAACGTGCAGCCCGTGCCCAAGAAGGGTAATCGAGCTGACCCGTCAAATTATAGACCCATCTCGGTAACACCCATGCTCTGTAAGAGTATGGAACGGGTACTGAATCGTAAGCTTCTGGCATACCTATAAGCGAACGATATCCTTAGTGACCGACAGTACGGGTTACGCCAAAATCGGTCAACTGGGGATCTTCTAGCGTATGCCATTCACATCTAGAGTGAGGCCATAGGGAAGCACGGGCCCGTCAGATTATGTGATAGGATCGCAGATTTTCTTAGGGATCAGTCTATCCGAGTGGTCATAGATGGCTATTTCTATGGACTGCTAATAAGCAGCAGAAGTTGCTGGGGTTCCACAGGGGTCAGTACTTCAGCAACACTATTCTTGCTGCATGTTAATGATCTGCTTAAACCCGGTACCTTTGGGTAAGCAGGCGACAGCACTGTTGCTGAGAGATACGTTTCCGACGCACGAGCTGATAGCTCGCAGATCTAGTCTCTCCGGGAGGCTATGGTTGAGCTTTTGAAACTATCTCTGAATGGGGCGATCCCAATCTGGTCAAGTTCAATGCTGCTAAGACCCAAGCGTGTTTTTTTTTTTCGCCAAAAGGAGCCAATTCCACCCAGCTCCATCTTTCCGAGGTGTAGGCGTGCCAATAACCGACCAACTTGAGCTTCGTGGGGTTACTTAAACATCTACCTTCAATTTCGGCCCTTTCATAGAGACAAAACCTCAAGTGCCTGCAAAAAGTTGCCTAGTAAAGGTGAGACGGTACTTCACGCCGGAACAGCTGTTCAAACTCTATCAAGCGCAAGTTCGATCGTGTAAGGAGTACTGCTCTTATCGTTGGGACGGATCTGCTTGATGCCCTTGAGTCAATTGAGTAACGAGCCAAGAGGATCATCGGTAAGGATAGGCTCGTCGAGTCGATGCTCCAAAGTCTTGAGCATCTACGTCAAGTTGCTAGCCTGTCGGTTTTCTACCGATTGCATTTTGAGGAATGTGCGACGGAATTGCATAATATAACTCCGCCAAGCCCGTTCCATCATCGGATCACAAGACGAACGGTGATGCTCCACCGGTACATGGTGGACATCCCACCGTTTTGAGAACGCATTCTTAATGCGTAAGCAAAGCAAAGGTGTGGAATTCCTTGCCGTAGTCTGTTTCCTCATAGCTACAACCTGGGAGTTTTTAAGTCAAGAGTGAATAGGTTACTTCTAGGCAAGCATGCTCTATCTAACAAAGGCAAACGCGAGTCAAAAATAAAACAGTAAAATATTTCAGTTGGTAAAACATTTTTACTCAAAATAAAATAAACCAAATATAAAAAAATACTAATATCAAAAAATTGCTATGAACCTCTCTCAGGCGTGATGTAGATACTAGTTATATGATAGCGGACAATTTTTTGCTTCTATCTGCTTGTTTTGAGAGCAAGCAAGCATGTAAGCGAGCATGCAACATGCAGCTTCTGCTGCATGTTGCATGCTCGCAGAAACCATTTCTATGGTTTCTGTCACGGCTCCGACGCTGCGGGGCTCCGGCGCGGCGCCCGGTAGTCCCACGCAAGCTTATCGTCTAGGTAGGGCAGAAAAGACAGCGTTGTGTCGGAAATACAGCAATTCGTTTCTGTCATAAAAATATTTATTTATTTTTCAAATTATGAATTCCCAAGAAATCTGATTTTCGTCTTTATAATTTTTGTCATGACAAATCACATGACTCGATGTTTATCGTCTAAAGATAGTTTGCTGTAATAAATCATTTGATTAAAGACCAAATGCCTTAAAGGCATTATCCTTGGTAATATTCTACCGACTAAAAATTTTTTCAGTGATTGCATTGGTATTAAATTAAATTAAAATGAAGATGTTGCTATTTGTTTGGGTGACATTTTGACAATTTTTTTTAGGCATAACGGCAGGATCCTCGTAATGATACTCAATAATCGTGAACTTTCTACAGAGATTATTTGTTGCAAACAAAAAAGTGTAGAGCAATAGTGCTCTCTACTTTGATGGAGATCTATCAAGTGTATAGAGACTTGATAGATATCAATAATGGTAGGGAGTAAGGCTATACCGTAGGCTAACAAAATGCCACAACATTTAGTAAAAAACATTTATTGAAAATTACAAAAGTATGTAAAAAATGTGTTAATTCTTCTACAATCCCATTTTCTTTATGTTCAGCAACTGTTTGATCAAATGGTCTTGTGTGGCCCAGTTCATGTGCTTTGTTTTGATATCCTCTGGGCCTCCGACCAGATCTTCTACTTCCTTCAGGGGTTGTGACATTCGACGACGCATTGGTTGCTGTATAATTCTTGGTGTAGAAGATACTGGAAAAAGTAGATACGTTATAATTAATTTCTTTTAACGACTTCATTTCCATCTGATTGTGAGGTATATGACATTACAGTGTTCAGCTCATTCAAATCTCAGAAAACAAGACATTTCACACATCTTTGAAGAGTCCTTTAGGCCTTTTACTACTCTTACAAAACGAGAAGACGCTTTGTAATTAACTACACTCATTTGGAAACAATTCCTATTGTCAAACTTGGCAGGACCATAATAATTTATCTATTTAATTTGCAAATAGACTTACCAATATATTTATCTTTTGAAGATTCATTTTGTTTCTGCGTTGCAAATAATCTGAACAACTCATTAGCAAGTTTATAATTGCCAATGTCTAGATAAAATTTAATCCTCTGAGCTATATTATAAATCACATCGTCCTTGACATCTGATTTGTTTGCTTCTTTCATCTTTATAAACGTTTCCACACGATTCCTGATCAGCTGGTTCACTATTTGATTCCTACTTATTTTGGTCTGATCACTTACTCCACGAGGAGACGGGTCACTGGTTTCAAAATCAGGATTCTTCTTTAGTTTAGTTTTCAATATTTTGTTAATTTCTGAATCGATTATTCTTTGGTCCGATTTAATTTTTTCATTCACTTCCTCGCTTAACTTAATTCGTGTCTCCATATTTCCGACAAATTCTTCGATTTCAGTATATTGCTCTGTTGGCAGTTTAGCTAGCTTGTCTAAGGACAGTTTCATCTCGTTTATTATATTTATTGCCGCTTTAACTTCTTGTTCTAGTGCTTTAAGCAATATAAGTTTTCCGGCGGCGGGTGTTTTAACAAGTAAAGCCTGGTGTTTATATGTAGAACTGCCATTTTCTATTCTCTCCATCATTTCCCTTATCGCGTCGTATGATTTAGGAATTTTGCTCTTTAGAGCTCTACGACTGTTTCCTGGTGATTTACTGGCTAAGTTATTAACTAACCGTTCCCATACGACAGCGGATTTGGGTCTCACTGTCATTGTATTACCAGTTCTTCGCGATACTGATCCTTTCAGTTCTTTTTTTAATCCTTGGAATATGCTTGCTATTTTTTTAACTGGGTCTATATTTTCTTCTCTTTTGACAACTTCTTGTGTGTCAGATTTTAAAAGTTTATAGATACAAGGTAATGCATCCGATACTTTAATGTTACCTTTAAAACTAACTCCTTTTGCACTCTGTATCTCTATCAAATCTTCCATGATTGTTTTTAAATGTTCTTTAAGCTTATCTTTTGTCGAATTAAACTTATTATAATCAACCCCTTTGGTCCTAGTTAACATGTCCTTGTCTTCTATTTTTTTCAAAGTGGTTGCAACTGTTGGTATTTCAGTTACATTTGGAGTTTCTTGAGTCTTTGTCTTTTCAGGTTCAATTAATTTTATCAAATCACTGAACGATTTTAATTTAAAGAATTCTGACAAGTTGAGTAATATATTCCCTTCAATACTTGGCAGCGCTTCAATTTCGTGATTTGTATTCTTCAATAAGCAATCTGGGTTTCTATCGACATGAGTTAAGTAGTCCAGAACTAATTGGTCTTTAGCTGACACAGTCATATTTGTTAAATCAATATTGTATAGTTTCTTAAACTTGTTCTTGAGGTTATTATCACTTTGCAGGAAATTTTGACTCTTTATTACGTTTGTTATTTTCCTATTATTTCTTTTTGGCAATAATAGCTTTGTTATTTTTTCTAAAAGGCTTCCAAACATATTGAAAGAAATTTCCTCGTCATCAGTTAGTTCAGCACCTGTGTGATTAAAATTTAATTTCGGTCCGTGTTGCAGTTCGCTTAACTTTCCTTGAATATATTCAAACTTTCTAATCAAATCTACCACATTGTTTATTTTGGCTATTGCTTTCATGGTAGCCTCTTTTTGGAGAATTTCCGTCTCTGCTTTTGTATTTCTTTGTTTATTTACCAGGACTTCTTTATCCTTTTTTTGTTTATCCTCCTCAACCGCAGCCTTTTTTCTACAAGGTCCTTTGTCAGTAGTTTCCTCTGCGCTAGTAGTATTCGCTTTGAACTGTTTCTGTGCTTCATTAATAGTTTCACAGATAGAAATATTTTTTACATCCTTATGCTTATCGATTGCACTTGATAGATGTTCTAAGGCATTTTTGAGGAATGTTTCTTGCCTCAGATTAAGTGGTTCTTTAAAAAGTTCGAGTAAATCAGAAATCTTTTCATGTTTTAGTCCATCTGTTTCTGTTGAAGATACAGATGCGTCTTTCTCCATGTTCCATAGCTTATTTAACAGATTACCAGCAATAAAGGCCATTGCAGTCAAAGTGTCATTTTCTGGAGTAAAAGTGATATTTGACACTGGAGCAGCGCTGGTATCTCCAATAATTTCACTGCCTTTTTTTAATTCATTGACCACAATCTTTGAAAGATCGTTGTTCTTTGTATTTTGTGTATAATTTCCAAGCACTGTTTTTAAATTCTCATGACTCGAGTCGAATTTATTTTCTTGTTCTATTTTATTATCAGTTATCGGGTTGTATGACTTGGGTTGGCTGTATTCAATCTGTAGTGCCTTGCTGGTGATATCTGCGAAGCCTGACCGTCTTGTACCGGAGAGTGGGGGTAACATGTCGACTTTCTTAGCAACCAATGTTCCCGTCATGTTCGAATTCTTTAAGGTATCTGTTTGAACAAAAAATAAAACAGGTGGTTAAGTTTTAATGTGATTATAGATTACAAAAGCTTTAAGTATAACTGATATTTAACGTACCTTCATTTATTTCAGCAATAGCGTCCTGTTTTATTGTATTATTGTGACTCAAATCTATACTTTTGTGACTTAATTTGTCAACCGATCTTTTAGAAAGTTTATTGTTTTTGTTAACAGTAGATCTTCTGTACCGTGATAAGGTAGGGTGAGCAAAGAACGCTTCATCCATCTCCTTCTGTTTATGGAACACTGTAATATTAAATGGTGGTTAAAATCTTGATATGTTTTCTAGCAAAACAAATATACCACTTACCTCGATGACTACATCAAAGATTGTGAGAAAAAATAAATAAAACTAAAAAGTAATTGTTTGTGCAATGGTGCTGTATTAAAAAACGGTGCGTATCAGTGCTCTGGTCGAGGTATAGCAACCAAGTAACCTGGAAACAGAATTCATAAATTGAGTCTATAGATGTGCTTTTAAATGAAGCAAGTGAACATTAAAACTAATGAAAAGTATCTCAAATATTATGAATAAAGCAAATGGATTAATGAACGGTGTTAAGTAAGGATGAGATGTTTTTACTATACGAGGTTTGTAAACCAGAGCTTTGCTTCAAAGTACGGCACCCTGGTACGAGGCAGCAAAACTTTCAAGTATGGAAGTGTTTGCTACGATATCGGGTACAGGCAGAGCTCGAAAATACTTTCATAAGAAATTAGTCCATTTTCCTCTTAACTATAAGGAGCACAATCGCATTAGCAAATTAAAAGCCTTTGAATATCCAAACATATTTTTCGATGATGCGATTACGATCCTAATTTGTATACACGAATCAGTTTCCTGTGGCAAGTATTTGCAAGCCTTGGTATTAATATTTGCAAGTATATCTCATCCCCAGTGTTAAGGACAGGTAAAATCCACGATTATGTATCTTTAAAGGCAGGAAAAGTATTGCAAATAAGCAAAAAAGAAGCAGTAAATGGTGTAAAGGATAAAGAATAGAAGAGAAACTACGAGCAGGTACAAACTCAAATAAGGCGTACCTAGAAGATCGTCCTCCTCTTCTGATAATGTTATCTTCTTTTGCGGTACTGGCACGTAAGAACTACTCGTAACCTCGAAATTCTTCTTTTTCTTCTTGTTCATGTCTATTGATAGAAACAAAAATTTATAAAACCCATTTAAAAGGACTCTATCAATCTTCCTACATCTTTCCCAATTACAATGAGGTCTGATTACAGTCTAACTGGATGCTGCTGAGTACCATTATTTTAGATGTAGCGACTAAATATCTGACCTATTTAACCCAGTAACTGGGCAATACAATACCCTGTAGCAAGACTGGTGTAATTTTTTTAGCTTTTGACTTCCCATGTCGCCTATCAATCCCGTAGTAAATATGTGTAGAGCAAAGACAATATTCTTTTCCTGTTTCGGCTTTAACATATTTCACTTTCCTGTCTTAGGGTGCGTTTCCACCGGGGTGGGTGTTTGTAAAAAGTGAAGGAATTGCCTGAGCTGAGCGTGATTATGTAAGTGAAGCCAATCTATTGATTCTTAACGAAAGCGGTCGTCGCTTCGCATCCCCGTAGATCTTTGGTGGAAACACAGACTTAATCTATTCTAGCATCAGTTTTCCAGAGAGAAAGCGACGCATCAAATGATCGTATGGTTAATAATGTGTTTTTTTGAGAAAATAGAGAACGAGTACTCTTCCTCTAGTTTTGCTGTGCCCGACAGGGTCCATAATTTGTTCTATTTATTCTTTTACCGTATGTGTACAATAAGGATTGCAATAAACAATTTGAGATTTGAAATTTGAGACTAAATTGCTAACATATAAATAGTTTTTGCAGAAGATCCCCTTCGCGCTTATCCTATTCTCCCGTTCCCGTAGGAATGTCAGGAAATCCTCTTTTAGTAATCACTTGGAGTGTAAGTGAGTATAGAATCTACATGCCAAATTTTGGCTTTCTACGACCAGTGGTTTGTGGGTTGTCACTCAGTAACGGAAGAATTTTATATATTAGGATTCATTCGCTAGTGTCATTCGCTTTAAACAATTTCTCTGCTTCACTAATACTCGCACAGTTAAAAAAAACATCATTATGCTTTTCTATTGCAGTTGATAGAAGTTATCTGCGTTTTGAGTAATGTCTCTTGCCTCATATTAAGTGGTTCTTCAAAGATCTCTAGTAAGCCTTAGTGAAAATTTTCTTCAATTAGCAGGCAGCAGAATCAGCCGATTGGTTGAAAATAATTAAAATAAATATAACGACATCGAAGAGTCTGATGAATGTCTAAAAGTAACACTCACTAGCTTCCAACATTGCTAGAGCATCATCGAAGATCGCCTCATCTTGCTTTTGAACTTCATCCGAAACGATATTATCTGCAGGACATTCCTGTACATCCTGGCAGGCCCACTGGCCATCACCGTCACACTTACATCGGCTGCAGCCCGAGCACATGTTATCTAGAACAGAATAAGAAAATGGAAGTATATCGGCTGGATTATTCTGTAAACATCTCCAAGCGAAGTGAGATGAATTGTACTGTCAGTCCACATTGTTCCTATTGACTGACAACTCACCTCACGTTCACTCTACCTATATTTCCACGGTGAGATTTTTACTGAATAACACTACAAAGGGATTCATTATAAGCACTTCAAAATTTTGTAAAAAAAAAAGTCCGTGTAGGAAAACTAAATAAAAGTTTTCAAAATTTTCGGTGAGATGTGTACAGCCAGTCGATTCTGTAAACATGTCGACGTGAAGGCTTGGGTGAAGTGATCACCAAGTGAGCTGTCAAACCATGGAATCAAGATGGAATGATAGGTCTCTTCGTGGTAGTCTTCACTTCGCCATGTTGACGAAATCAACCAGCTGAATCACATTGCTGGGAAACTTTCTGGGAGTAATTGTAGTTCTCCAACTTTATTTTTCTGTTCATATTTCTTAAGATATAAAGTTATTTCTTACCTTCATTGCAGTTGGTATATTCCGAGATGAATGGCATACATTTCTTCTTAGAGCTTTTATCACCAACTTGATTTACTGAAAATGCATGTTTATTTTACCCAATTTGTTTAACGTTCTGCTATTTGACCTATAATGCTTTTAAGGTTTCTTTCTTTTTTTCTTTAACCTTTGAATAAGCATTGTATACTTATTATATTATACACTGGTATTGCAAAACTTACAAACATTTTTTTATTTTTGGTAAGACTCTTTTCAAAACCAGCTATACTTCTTGTTGACATAATGCAACAACCTATTCTAACCTCCTTCCTTTCTTCCCCTGCTCCCTCTCTTCCTATTATTCCTTCTGATAGCAAAATTGTGTCGTCACATCATCGCTTTGCTATGAGGTAATTGATTGAAGTTTGTTTAGATGTGAAATTGTAAACTTGAAACTATTCAGGGATCGAACCTGAAACAGTGTGGTCAATCTTTGGGTCGCAAAAATTTGTTCTTGTCCTTTATAACAAGATTTGAACATATTTGGGCTTATACATTGAATAATCAAATTCGCAATAGACAATTGTAGTAAATTTGCTGGTTCGTTTTTAAAGTAAGCTTTCTACATTAGAACTGAGATCACAATACGGACTTCTTAATAAAACAATCACATATTTTTAATGAATAAGCCGGTATGTGATCTCCGTTCAGATATAAAAAAGCTAGAACAGATGGATCTTATCAGAAAAGTAACTATTTCCTATCGAATTATTATCGCTAATGTAGTGGCTACATAATTGACTTTAAAAAAATGGTGCTCTTGGTGCAGGTGCAAATAAAACGTTTGAAAGGTGCAAAGAAATCTGTGAATTAGTTTATGAAAATGTGAACTTGAACTAGCTTGATAGATATTTTCTTAAATAAGACATTGTGCAGTTTTATATCTTAGTTGTATAATGTGCAAAACAGGGCGATGTTAATTATTGAAAACCTAAAACTTGTTAAAAATATTTTATTAAATGGTACACAAAATTATAAAAATAAAAATGCACACTTTCACTAAACACACAACACAAAATCACAATCACTAAAGCTTCTTTCAATTAAATCCTTCGGTTGAAAATTATTATTTATCCAAATATTTTTCTCATCAGTCTGATAAATTTGATGTTCCACACATTTCAGACTCATCGTTATGAAAATGTTTTTTTTTTTTCGACTCAACCATTAATTTATTTGCCGTTTCTTCACTCTATATAGAGTCTTATAGATTCGTCCTTTTAGAAGAGCCACATTCACTACTTTAAATTAACATTCATTTCCCACGCTTCAAGTTATTCTCTGCACACAGTTCTTGACGGTTCTCATTTATCGTTGTTCACGATAAAGTCGTCGTAGTCTCCCTTCAGCGACATCCTAGTCTGTCCCAAAAGGTTCTCCTTCGGGATCCTCCTCATCATGGTTCTCAGCTTGTTTCGTACTTGGTTGTGGATCTGCCTCCGGTGCCCATCAGGATGGTTGCAGCACAAAGTGTCGCCCCCTGCAAGCACCAATCTTTATTTCATTATTCGGAATTAAACAGAAAAATTGTAATGGTTCCGTTTTCAGCATCTGACTACAGAACCCTAAAATCATCGTCAGTGTCACAAAGGGTCATAATAAGAATCAATTTAGGTAAATTGGCTTGCAAAAGGCGACGCTTAAATGTACAGCTACGCAAATCAAAATGTATGCTCTTGTTGTCCCGTTTAATTCAAATTATTTTCACATATTTCAGGTTAACTTTTAGTAACACTTTGACATTAACACTATAGTATGGCTGTACTTTTCAATGTTCTTGTAATAAATCACAACTTCACAAAAATAACCATTTTAACATATTACACAAATCACGACATTTAAAACAAAACACTCACTGAACAAGACAATCAAGTTAAATTCACTGCAACTAATATAGGACAGGAGCTAGAAACAAAACATCACAATCTAGAACCAACAAGAAACAAAAACCCAAAGGAGTCCCGCGAAAAACTGTGAATCATACCAGCATCCAACATTTCATAGATGCCATTATCCATGGTCCTCCTCAAGCGAAACGACAGCTGTCTAAAGAAGGCAGGCCTGTCCTGTCCCATGAGCGAAGTGTATCTGTCTCTAATATGCTTTTCTGATCTGATGACTCTGTAGAAGTTGCAGAAGCTGACGTCTCTGTGGATGCAGCCGACGGATTCACCACTGACGGAGCAGACGCAGTAGTAGCAGGTGAAGGTATTGGGATAGTCAAGCAAGGAGTCGACGTCAGACCCAACGTCGATGTCAGTGTCATTGGCGGTGATACTGTTGGTGTAGTAGGAATGGCCACGGAAGCACTTCGCCTTGGAGCTGTAGGGAATCTCGTCGTTGTGCCAAATATAATCTGTGATAGAGGTGATTTGTTTTTGGTTATTTTTTTACTATTTGCTTAATGTTTTGTGTATCGTTACCTTAATTTACTTGATAAAAGATTATTTAACATGCGTTTGCCCTTATAACATGCTACTTTCTGTTTTTTTTTTTCTAAACCTTTACCTACAACTATAACAATTTGTATTAGACTGTCAAAATTCAATTTATATATTATGAATCTGAAAAAAGACTGTACTACACATAAAAGTGTTCGAAACACTATCCATGAACATATCAATATGCAACTACTCTCCAAGAAACCTAACGACTTTGAGAAACATTTCACGGTTGACAATTTTAATCGATTCAATCAAAACGATATTTCTCGTTTTATTGCCACCTGCACCTGCACCAACACCACAAACCTCGTCGAATCCTAAAGGGCAGACTGTTCGAATGGTCATAGGGCAAGCCCATATTGAACTTGTCCATAAGATCTTTCATTCTCAAGCATTCGTTGGTGGTCTCCGCCGGTCTATTGCTGCAGTATTCATCTTTCCCCTCAGCAGAACATACGCATATCTTACAAGACTCATCTTTTGTTTGCGCAGTCATGTGGTACTTTCTACTTGGACTTCTTCTGATTCGATATTCGTCAGAGTCGGTTTCTTCGTTAACTGGCAGGAGATTCTGATTCGCTGTTACCTTGATGATGGTGCGACCAGGGACACATTTGTATTTATTCTCATCGATTTGTTTGGGATTTAGTGGGTGGTTGTAAAAGAAGTCTAAAATATTACAAGGGTGTTTATTTAAAACATTATGTTACAATAATATACTAATAATCAACTTGACTAATAAAATTTTCGTATAAAAAGAAGTCATTGGGCATCCGAAAATTCATCCACATTCGTGTTCTTGTTTGGTTTTATAACGTTGCGTCACGCTATTTCTCCTGTGTCGTGGGTACGTTTACAAACATAAACTAACGTACACATACAGTCAATTCTTTATGATTAACATTCAAATTTTTCCGAAACATTCAAATTTACACATGCTCCGGCAAATATTTGAAACATTTCAGACACATAACCAGCCTATTGTGTCCCTTTTGCTGCAACACAGGCCTCCTATCAGAGAGTAAAGTGGCCTATTATTGACTATGCGAGCGCCACTCGGATTGGTGAATTGTATAAGGCTACCGACCACAGCCACCGGTGACTCGCAACGATGTCCTGTTCACATGATTTTTATCACGTTTTATATAGAATCGACGCACACCTGCCAATCTATTCTGTCGACACCTCACCATGTACACTTGTCGTTCACTCCGCCAAAGTTTTCACTTCGACATGTTTACAGAATCGCACTGCTGTAGCAAAAGTGTCCACTCACGACTCAGAGTCTGCGACCCACCATCGGCGGTAGCCAATCGTGACTCAATGTCCACGACCTTTGCACGTTACTAACAGACACGCGCTTTGCGTGTCACTGTCAGTCAGTGCCGGATGTCACGGTCACGCAATAGACAACTGTTGAACTATGTTCTGGTGTGTCTGTGGTGTGACCAGAGACTCGTGGTAGGTTGATGCCCGCACCTGGCACAGACACCATTAATGTAACAGGTTTTATTTAGGTTTTAGTTGGTATCTTATTTTCTTTTCATTTCGTGTTTATGTGCGTCATTTCTAGCGGAATAAATATGTTTTCTTTCTTTTTTTCTTAAGAAAGTGGCGCGCAACAGCCACCGGTGGCTGTGGTCGGTGGCCCGTTTGCGCAGAACCTTACAGTTATACAACAATGCAAACGAAACACAGTAAAAGGTCAGTGAATTTCATCTAACATAAACAAGTTATAGACAAATAAATAATTATTTTTGCATTTGATATTATCACCAATTAATTTACCAGACTAAACTACTGATTAAAACTTTGGCCGATTCTGATATAATCACTCTTATTGATGCTGACATCAGATGCCACAGGTTCCGTAATGTTAAGTTTTAATGCCACCATGATTTAAATGTAAGACAAAGACGGAGACACACATAGCTGATATCCCCATTCATCATTTTACCAAACTAAGATAAAGAATTTGACATTCTACATGTTTCATGTATTCCTTCGCAGCGCCTAAACACCTCATCAGATATTAACAAGTGAGGTATCTTTAGCTATGTACCTAACTGGAACGAGTCGTGAGCACACCCTCCACTGGTCGGTTTGACGACGACAGCTCTGACGCTTCACGTCATTGGGACAAATGGCTTAGCGTGCTTTCCAAGGCACGGAGGAAACTCGATATGTTAAGATGGTCACCCATCCACAGACCACCCTTGGCAAGCCATGCTTAACCTTGAAGATCGAAACGTGCGGCTGTTGTTATTTAGCCACGTATCAAAATGGTGATTTAAATTATATTCCAAAACGAATGGCATTTCTCTAGTCGCGTTTTAGTTCATTACATTCTGTCTACAACAGTATCATGATGGCATTAAAACCCAATATGGCCCAAATATCTTCTTAAACTAGGAAAACTCACCAGCGGCGACCAGGTTGACCACCAGGGTCAAGGTAAGGAGCACTACCACCGTCGGCTTAACTTCCATGGTGCACAAACTGAAGAGAACACGACTGATGGGGTTTTATACGACGATACACTTCAATGAAACCTTTGATTCTTTGTTTAGGGGCACAGGGACGAATTGTAGCGGCCATTTTGTAACTTCATTTTACAGATTCGAGAAATTATATAATTATCAATGCAATCTCTCAAGGCATCTGCAGATGGGTTTGTACCCTCATTTCTCCGTTCCAAGTAAGAAGGTGAGCCTATTACTAGAATTGATTCATGCTGCTCTATAAAAACTAAGCAAATGATTCATCACAAATCAAACTCAATGCTAAGCAGTTTCTTTTTTTAGAATTTTTTCGAAAGAGTTACCGCGGCTTTGGAACGCAAAGGTTATTTGGAGGAACACTGGTGGTTTTTAGTCAGTAAGAGTCTGACACTCCCTCCAGCACCACCCAGAGCGGATGGAGTCATTTGATGACTCCCATCCAAAAAAAACAAGCAGTCGCCTTTGCGACAACATTGGACATTAGGGATGTTGCTTGTATAATATAAATATGATTCCATCTAAACCGTCAAGTAAATTATCAAAAAATATTGGACACTATTATTAAGTAGTATTTTTTGCTTGTAAACAAAAATGACAATGATAAAACGCAGCTAAATACCGTACCTACATACACTTAAACGCCAATAAGGTACGCCCACATAAATCTTATTTATTATATCTATGGGTACGCCTTACCTGCGTTAAAGTGTAAATAATCTAAGAAACAGTAATTTTTTTAGCAACT
This sequence comes from Ceramica pisi, assembly GCA_963859965.1. NCBI lineage: Eukaryota > Metazoa > Arthropoda > Insecta > Lepidoptera > Noctuidae > Ceramica > Ceramica pisi. The sequence goes on along the minus strand of OY982547.1, from coordinate 21,525,521 downwards.
CTGATACCTAGTATTTTTGTACAATTTTTACCTATATTTGGATGTATAAAGTATCATGAATAACAAAACTCAACACACAAATCCGTCCCTGTACTGCATGAATGCAGTAAAAAACGACTCGAATAACAAGCGGCGAGCACAATCAAACCTTATCAGTGGGCACCTGCATCGTGACATCGTCAAGTGCATACATCTGGCCGGCTGATTATCACTATCTAGCGAGCTTGCAGTGATGCACAGAGTTGCAAACCTGCCAGTCCATTCTGTTGACATCTCACCGTAATCACTTTGGTGGAGTGAACGACAAGTGAGCTGCCATTCTTATCTTGTTTGTATGGTTTGACAGCTCACGTGTTCACTTCGCCTAAGTGTAAGTAAGATAGTAAGTAAGATTTTTATTTGCAAGAAAAATGTGGTGATAAGGTGTTACATGGGTTTTTAGTGCAAGACACATCTCGCCATACTATGATAGCATGCAAATATTTATACATCACTAAAAAAGTTCGTAATGATGTTTACACACATTTACCAAAGAACAAATCGATATTACTTGAATAAAACAACATCGTTATGTCATAAGATAAGTCGAAAATAACGAGTTGTGTGGCGAAGTGTTCACTTCAACATGTTTTCAGAATCGCAATGCTGTAGCAGGTTGGAGGTTTCTGAACCTGGGTGTTATACAACTTTTTGGGTATAATATACGACATAAGTTGAGCATCTAAATAACTGAAAAATGCTTGCGTTGTATGCACAATTCGTAAGCCAGTTGGTATAAGCCGGTGGTGCCGGCCGCCAAATGGCGGTCTTCAAATCAACCATATCAGAGGCCCTTGAGGCGGTTTAGAAACTGGGACACTAGGGTCCTAAAAATACACCGTTGCTTAACACTTGAAGAAATACAGGCGTGATGAAACGGTATGACTACTTATTACAAAATCGGTTTATCTTCGCAAGAAACCAATAGGTACCTTGAGATCTGAGTACCTTTAAAGCGTCCTTTTAAAGTAGCACGATCGAATTTATTACACAAAGATATCTCTGAAGACTTTACAGAGTTAAAGCCTTCTTTAAAAAAGTTCTTCTATCTTTTATTGATTCTCTTTCAAGTGCAAGCTTGGAAACATTCATAAATAAAGAACGATTTACGATTCTATTCAACCTGTGTGGGAGCTTTGATACTCGTTTCAGTACGAAGGTACTTTTATTTTCTTCTTTTGCAAGGAATTGACGCCATATTAACTTGGAAGATCAAAGGAATTAAGCTAGGGACTTTTCCGCTTATTTATTTATTTTTATCTTGTGCCATTTTTAGCATACGTATTCATGTTTATATATTCAAGTAACTCGAGTATTTTTATAGTGAAACAAATGTGGAGCATATGAACAAAGCCCTTTGTCAGACATGAATTAATGAGATTACTATGAAAATACACCAGAGAAAAGCAGTAACAATAAAATGTCACAAATGTAAGTGATAAAGGTTTACGTCGACCCGGTCATTTTGCGTTAATTGAGATACTAAACCACCTAGAAAGCGTCTAGACAAAGAAAATCAACCTCACTAAAGTGGGGGACATGAAATCCATGAAAATAAACCGAAAGTAACCTAAAACGGAAAGATAAATAAAGATACCGCGGTAATGGAATACTTTAAGTATTTTCGCTTTTATGGAATTACACCCTCAAAGGGCATAATAACATGGACCGCAGTAAAACAGACCAGACATATCGTATTCGGTTCTACAAGACGAGTATTTATTTTTTAACGTATTAATTTTTATCTTGCAGTCATAAAATCAGCGTGTATTATTCTACAGAACAGTGTAGCGTTGATCTAATGGTAAGAAGTACTACCTACTGTTTAGCAGCAAGTCCTTGTTTCCACACGTAAACACACTGCTGAACATCGGGTCCTAAGTTGGGTGGTCAGATTGGGTGGTGTAACTGAGTTTTCCGTTTAGAATTCCTCATTAGCTATCTGGGGCCATACATAACAGGATCGCCAAACTGAAGTGGCAAGTCTGCTACACATCCCCAAACACTGCGACTCCTGAAAGCCAGAATCAACAGCGGCGACCACCAGTAAAACGCCGAGCCAATGAAGCCCGACGAGTTCCGGAGAAAAGATTCAAGTCCCTAGTGGGGTCGTAGGACCTTAATGCCCACATAATAAGAAGAAAACTCAAATCAGTGTGGTTCTTTCCTCAAGGGGCAGCGCAAATGTAGACACTTTTTGCTACCGACACTACATACCATCAATGGATATCATAGTTGTTGCGTCCTATAACGTCTGGGCAAGGAGGGGCTGATTTCAAACTGGTCATATAGAAATCAAATATTCATTGGTAGCTTGTATCTGTAACAAGACACAGAAGTGTCTACGTTCGTGCAGCCTCTAAACGATCACCTAAGACATGCCATGTTCCGATTGCCTCGGTGGTGCAGCGCTATATTCTGCGAGGGCCGCGCTCCTAAGGAGCCGCTCAGCCGCCGCCACACATTGCTCCGCCAACTCCTTGGTGGCAGTCCTACCATGCGCCGATAACATGATTGGCTGCTTCTAAATTTAAGTAGGTATTTATTTTATTGTTTTTAACGGACTTCCCAAAAAGGAGGGGGTTATCAATTCGGTTGTATGTTTTTTTTTTATGTTTGTTACCCTCATAACTCCGAAAATTATGAACCGATTTGAAAAATTCTTGTTTTATCTGAAAGGATATACTTGCAGATTGGTCCCATTTAAATTTTATGAAAATCTGTTACGAACTTTGGATTTTAAGTCGAAATAGCTGGAATTCGTCTACTTGGATGATAGTTTTATGTCATCCAAGATCTTCTCACTAAGGAATTCTCAAGAAATGATTTTCTTATAAATATGAACCATGAAAAGCTCTGTAGGTACTAGACAAGATACTGGCTTTTATGGCTTGAGTTCCTTGGCGCTTCTATCCTATAAGTAGCGTGATTTTTTTCACATCGAAATCTAAAGAATCCTTCTGAAGTTCCGACTCTCAGCAATACCTGTTGCTACATTTGGATGTTAATCTGGAAATAAATCATTTAATTCCATTTTCATTTTTTAACCTACGGCGTATGTGAACCGGAAGTATAGGTTAAATGTCTTATGGTCCTTTGAGAACCATGTAGGTGCTAAATGGTTATCATTTGATTTACCGTTACAATACATGTTTAACCTTGTATGGACGTTAAAACAGCCGGCCACCTTGGAGTTTCGATGTTTCTTCTTAGGGTAGGAAATACCGGCCCTATCAAGTGAAAACTGACCAAAAAAGATTGAAGTGTTATTTTTTTAGCCTATTTCTTTTGTTCAGTTTTAAACTTAAATAATTCTCTCAGCGAATCAAAAAATATTTGGAATAAAAATATTTATTTAACAAGTACCTAACTAATCGGTATAAAACTGTATCTTAACATTAATGTGGTCATCTTATTTACTATATTTACAAGTTATCAGGTACAAAAACCAGTGATAGAAACTTCTACCTACCTACTCTTCTATACAACGTGTACAATTAGTATTATTTAGAATGCTTGTACACTGAAGGCTCTAAATCTATCTCCTTTTTTATGAATTTTTGGTGCAGTTCGTATTATGAGGTGTACAATAACATGTGTATGATAATTATATAACTACAACGTGTAACAGAATAAACGCAATACCTCTTAAGGGGTCATTGAACTCGGAATGGGACGCCGTTGCCTCCTTCTGCGAAGCAGTCATGCTAGCGAAGGAGGTGGCGGAGCGGGAGAGGAGACCCTCTCGTCCCGGCCGCCGTGGTGGACGCCGCGGGCGTCGGGGGCCACCTGGTGACCTCCGGCCACCGAAGGCGCGGGCCTGTGCACGGTGAGCTATGGGTGGCTCGCCGTCCGTCCGCCTAGTGACGACAGGCCGTGTCGACGGCGCGTTAGTGTTCCACGCGCGCCTCAAAGAGAATCAGCAACACAGAGGGGCCCGAAAGGGCCGACGCCTGCCGGAGTCGCGGGATTATTCGCAAGAGACACCGTGGCTCCGGAACACAAAGGGCAATGAAGGAACATGGATGGGTTTTAGTCAGTAGAAGTCTGACACTCCCTCCCGCTACACCCAGAGCGGGAGGAGTCATTGGATGATTTCCCATCCCTAAAAAAAAAAAAAAGGGTTCATTGAACTCATCATTATGAACAACTTTTACTATGGGACCAATACTGAAATCGCGAAAAAAAATCGACTGCCCCATACTGTATATACTGGTCCCATAAGTAAAATTTGTTCATAATGATGAGTTCAATGACCTCTTAAGAGGTATTGGGTTTATTCTGTTACAGGTCGTATACCTACTCTTCTACGTAAAATGGTTTCACAAAATATTTTATTTATTTACGCTACATACTTACAGCATTTATGCATAAACATGGCGTTTGCTCAGCCCAATTCATAAATAAATCGTCTCTCACTAGGTACCTTTTTATTTAGGCATTTAATTGTCACTTGGTCCCGTGATTTATATTATTTATTTAACAGTTACTTACACATCAAACAAATATTAATATTAATATTTTTTTTCCAAGAAATCATTGCTAGGCATACCTAAGTTTCTCCTGCACTTGGCTTATTCACTATCTGCGAAGAATTTACAAAATGTAAATGCAGTTAATACAGTTGTCACCGGAAACTGGCTAACACCGTAAGATTGCAAAATATCGCGTGAAATTGTAAACTTTTTTTTTCTAGATTATAAAGACACGGATAAACTGGAAATTGTTGAATTTGTATGAGATTTAATGTATACAAAACGATTTTTTCACAATACATCGAGAAAATATAATCTAATCAAGATTTATTAAAATCTTACGGAGTCTGCCATTTTTCGATGCCACAGTCATATTATAAAAACAACTTTTGTCCATGTATAGATATTATTATTCAACTTTCTCCATTATCTAGTCACAAACAATTTATAACTGGGAGTTATAAATTGTCGAGTTGTTGTTGTGTTGTTGACTGATTTATAAATTTTTACTGATTTTGATCAGCTGACGATAACTGTGTACGGTAAATCCGTTGTTTAATTTAGGAATTTACTGACTTCCTTGGAGAAAATTTACATAATAATATGTACATGGGTATAAACAGCTTTCAAATTTGACTAAACCTTTCTATGACACCGGTTAACATAGACATCACAAATATTCCTACATGCATTCTAACTTGGCCAGTAACAAATTACCGTAACCAGAAAAAAAAAAAAAAATTGGCTTAGTGCGAGTCGGTCTCGCGCGTGAAAGGTTCCGTGCCGTTATCTATAAAAACGACAAAAAAAATCACGTTTGTTGTATGTGAGCCCCTTAAATAATTATTTTTTTGTTAGCGGTAACAAAAATACATCATCTGTGAAAATTTCAACTGTCTAACGGCTCGACCGCACTGTGCGACACTTAGCGGCAGCGGAACGACGCGAACTAGCTGTTGTTTGGTAAGTAGATGTATTCCGTGAACCGCATAAAGATTTTCACACAAAAATAGAAATAAATTTTGGGAGTCACCATACTTAGAACTGAAACTCAAATTTTTTTTTTCAACAAACCCATACGTGTGGGGTACCTATAGATAGGTATTTAAAAATGATATCGAGGTTTCTACAATCATTTTTTTCTAAACTGAACAGTTTGCGCGAGAGACACTTCCAAAGTGGTAAAATGTGTCCCCCCCCCTTAACTTCTAAAATAAGAGAATGATAAAACTAAAAAAAAATATATGATGTACATTACCGTGAAAACTATCAGCGAAAATTGGTTTGAACGAGATCTAGTAAGTAGGTAGTTTTTTTTTTTTAATAAGTCATAAAACGTAAATCTCAACTTCTGCTTATAATATAATACCTACTGGTTTGTACGGAACCCTCGGTGCGCGACTCCGACTCGCACAAGGCTGGTTTTCTTATTACGGCAACACTGCCAGCACCAATTTATAATATCCTGTCACTCATTAATTAAATTAATCGAATCACCTATTTTTGCATAAAGTTACTATATTTTGAATGCGGAATCCATACAGGATTCCGTACATCATCAAAACAGAGCCAGTTCACTATACTCTTTCAAATACGAGTCGAAGAACCAACAATTATCAGCTCCATAATTCTTCTCCAAACCCTCAATCTTGGACCATGCCGTGATCATCTCTTCAGGACCGAAGCTGTGTATGGAAGCCATGTCCTGGTAGAGGCAGGATATCTTTAGCCAGGGCTTGTAGGGGCTCAGTCTCCTGTCGTGGGTCAGGGTCAGCCCCAACTCCTTGAGTGCGACGAGGTACGTGAAATATACGTCTTCGAGGTTTACCATAGGCACTCGTTCGGCTGTCTTGAAGATTTTGTCGAGGTAGTCACCTGAAATGAGGGATTTTTATGGTCATTATGAGCAAACATTTATTGGATACTGTATAGAGCACACATTTCATGGCATGCGATTTTTATACTAGTGATGGGAATTTTCTATTGAGCTCTCTCAAACAATATACAAAGAAAGGAAAGTAGGAAAATAATTTATATGCGCCAAGCATGACATAGAGTCTGGCCAACGAAAGCTGTCCCAAAAAAAACGCGGCAATTTAAAAAAATGAATGTGTCCAACCTAGATATACACTGCTTAAGCAGAGTTGATACTTTTGATTATTTAAGAAATATAATGCATGTTTATCGCAAAATTAGATAACGTAATATTTTATTCAGCACAATTTAAAAATATTATCTCACAGATAATCTTTACTAATATTATAAAGCTGAGGAGTTTGTTTGCTTTAACGCGATAATCTCAGGAACTACTGGTCCGATTTGAATATAACATCACGCTACGGCCAATAGGAGCGGAGCATTCATTAATGAACAACGTGACGCAGACGAAGTTGCGCGAGAAAGCTAATAACGTTTATAAAATTATTCCGTTACAGAGTGACAGACAGACAACGCACAGTCCAAACTACTGGTCGTACAAAGCCGACACTTTGCATGTCGGTTCCTTGGAGAGCGTAGGGGAGCACTAAGAGAGCATTTCCCGAAATTCCCACGGGAACGGGAAAAAAAGGGGTATGCGCGTACGAAGTCACGGGCGAAAGGTAGGACCATTTAAAATAATACAAACCTACCTGTTTGGAAGATATCTCGTCACATACGCGTAAAACATCCATGGCTCAGTGCTGGTTTTCAGCGACAGCCATGCAGTACAAACACATATTGCTAGTTATTATGAAGTCCCGTGTAAAAAAATAGCCTTAAACCATCTGTAGGGTCTTATGCACCAAAATCTCAGGTTCAGCGATTTAGACGTGAAAACGTAGGTACATAACAAACACACTCAGTTATGCATCCCTACTTATTTTTGATATTAAATTAAATAAATAAATCTTTATTTCAGACTATTAGTCTATAATTATAAATGCGAAAGCGCAAAAGAAATGCGTGCGTGCGTGGAATGCGTGCAACTATATCTGTCTGTCCGTCTGTCTGTCTCTTCTTCACTCCTAAACCACTGAACCGATTTGGATGAAATTTTATACAAAGATAGTTTGAGACCCGATTAAGGTCATAGGATAGTCTAGATATATTTAATCCCTTAAAAACGGGAACTATGAGGGTAAATAGGTTATATATATATATATATTCCGGGAGTATGGTCACACGGGCGAAGCCACTGACACACGATAGTTTATAATATTAGGTAACGTACCACTGATAAGGTAGCCGGTACCGCTGAGGTACCTGGAGACCTGGTCCTGTGACAGCAGCCACCGCGGTATGTACCACTTCGTGTATTCGTCTCTGTGCAGAGTCGTGTCGTTCTTGCTGTACCCTGGAATCATGGAAAGGTTTGTCAATAAAACAGTCGGTCTTAACGTAAGCTGAGGAAACGGCCATCATGATCATTTGCAGAAAGACGTACCCTGCAGGACATAGGCCTCTCCCAAGTGTCGCCAGATCAACCGGGCTTGTAAGTCTTGCACCCAGGGGATTCCTGCAACCTTCACCAGGTCATCAGTTCACCTTGCAGAAGAACTTCTAACGCTGGGAACGTCTCACGCATGAAATCGGTTCACAAAATCAATCTGCTAAAAACGACTTGCCACTGTCCTTTAAACTTCAACATTTTTTAAAGGTTTTGAAATAAAGAGAAACCTTAGAGCCTCCAAAATGAACTTCAATCTGTTGGAGGCTGTCACCAAGAACTCTGACACCAGTCTTACCAAGGGGTACCGTGCTACCCAGTTACTGTGTTGTGGAGGTCAGATGGCAGACGCTCAATGTAAAAAACTGGTACTCAGGTCAGTTATATCCGGTTTGACAGAAAGCCGACCCCAAAATAGTAGGAAAAAAGACGAGGCGAATGAGGGTATTCGGGAAAATTTACTCCACCAATTGGCGCAACATAGGCGAGAGGTCCACTTCATTGAAAAAGTGACTCTGACATTAACATGACGTGTCAGACAAATGACAAATGTCAGAAAACAAGCAATTTGATAGGTGTATAGGACTGACGCATCAATGCTGCTATATGGTGATGGACATTTCAGAAAACCCTCATAGATATTGTAGCACTGCACCTACCAAGTAACTGAGCATCCTCATTCTCCTTAAGAACCTTCTGCAGCGTCCAGGGGTTGACCAGCACATCGTCATCAGTCTTGAACAGGAATTGCGCCTGCGGACAGCGCCGCAGGGACCACCTCATCATCAGCGCAGTCTTCAGCGTCAGGTTCTGGTAGTGGTCGTGGAAGTCGAAGACTATCATGTCACTGAACTGCTTGGCTTCTATGTATGTGTCTACCTGGAAAGAATGTGTAAAAAGTTGAGCGTTGGGTCTGTATGAAGCCCCTTGTGACATAGTATTCAACAGGGAAAAACTAGAATTTGTCGATAAAACGGTTTTCCTGAGAATCACCTTGACCCAAGGCTACAAAGAGGCCCTCATATAACATCTCTTTCAGGACGGCTAAGTTCAGCAGCTGCTGTTAGGAAATCCCGCAAATTAACTGAAATGCTGAGGCTGATCTAAAAGTAAGGCCGATACCAACATGCTTGACAAGTTGAGCAGATTGAACTATCAGAAGTGTAGCGTCACCACTCGCTCACGACGTCTTCGGACAGCCTCAGCACGCGTCCAGGTCTCGCGCACCACCAACAAGTGCTGGTGATGGCTCTATTATAACTACTGCCTCACCAGCTGTTCATCCACGTTGTCTCCAGACAGCCCCAGCACGAAGTAAGTGGGCTGGTAGCGTGCCCAGGTCTCGCGCACTGCCATTCGGTGCTCGAAGCGAGGGGGAGCGCTGGATACCAGAATCATCACCGGCACCTCGTCCAAGGTGGCACATGGTGATGATGATGGCTCTATTAGAGCTTGACTGGAATTTGGAACATCATTGGTTAGAAGATATTTTGTTTATATCAATTATATTGATTTTCGTTATTATTTGATCCCAAGACTGATATTAATTTATTTACTTACGGAGTACTACAGGGGTCTATGTCTGGACCATTTTTTTAAACGTTGCCCCCACTAGGAATTTCTTCTGTATCATGGGTGCGTTTACAAACACGCAATTTCACATACACATACAGCCAGACCAGGAACAACTATCTGTGGACCAAACAAATATTTGTTCCGTACGGGAATCGAACCCGCGACACGCAGCGCAGGAGTCAATCGCTCAACCACTGCGCCAACTTATTTAATGTATTCGATATAAATCCATCATTTATAACTTGACTGCCACATTGGTGTAATGATCACAAGCGCATCAACTGAGCAAGGGCTCCTGGGAATCAACCATAGCTATTGCCCTTATTGCCGATGGATGAGAAACGCACAGAACCGGTGGTTGTGACGACACTTGGGGGAGCCCTTTGTCCAGCAGAGGACGTCCTCTAGCTGGCTGATACGATGATGATGAACCCTTATTGGGCAAAGTATTATTATAAATATCCAATTTAGAAATTCTCAGTAACAACCCTTTTTTTAGGGCGTCGGAGGCCACCGGGTGGCCACCGACGCCTAGGGCATCTCCCGCGGCGGCCGGAACGAGAGGTCTCTCCCTCTCTCATTCCGCCACCTCCTTCGCTAACATGAATGCTTCGCAGAAGGAGGTGACGGCCTCAGTAACAACCTGCATTCTGAATATTTGCAGTAGTGTCGACCCGTATACTTAATATGTAATTAAAGATAAGTACAGTGGTACCCAACTGATATGGCTCACCGATGTACCTGCGCAGAAGATGAATTTTCAAAGCACGGGAAATGCTATTGACCAATCGGCACGTTCCACGCACCGCGCTTCTTTTTCTTGAACCGCTATTGGTCGGCAGCCGCCGCCATCTTAGCGATCGCCGCGTGGCATGTTAGTCAGCCGCCATACTTCTTACAATGGCTTGCGAGTGAGATGGAACTAACAGCTGCAGTGTATTATGAACCTTATAATAGTGATCTTAGGTTGATTGTAAGTTTTAAACATTCTTTCGTTAATCTTTGGGACCATACTTTCTTTTCTGCGCGAACGAAGATTCACGACGCGCCATATCAGTTGGGTAATACTGTAGCAAAACTTAGGGTGCATAACCTTTTCAAATAGGTGTCAAGATACCGGATCTTAAAGCGCAGCTTGTGAGAGTCCTATGGCCAGTAGTGATGTGTTCTGCGAAAGACTAATTTGTCGACAGTGTAACTTACATCTGTGTCATGTAATGATGTAGGCTCCTGTTCCTCCGGTAGTGGTCCAGGCGCTGGTCGGGCGGCGGCGGCGGCAGCAGCGCCAGGCTGGTCTTCTCCGCAAACCACCATACCATTGGCCACAGCAGCAGAATTGACAGGATCACGGGTAGCAAGAGTATTATGCACTTTGGACGACCTGAAACAAATTTTAGGGTATAATGTTAGGCATAAATTAACACGCAGTGGATCCAAAACGCAAGGAAATGACAACTCGGCAGGCCCAGAATGAGAGGTGGAACAAGCTAGACTCTTTCTCAAAGGACTGGCCACAGGAGGAAAATTGCAAAAGACTGGAGAAAGTGGAAGGAGGTTGGGAGGAGTGAAAAGAAAAGGAAGGCAGTCATAGTGTGCCTTTGACGGGACGAGCCGTTAGAAGAAAACGTTTCCGAATTCCAAAAAGTCTCAATTACAATTTACGAGAGGTGTTTTTGGCTCTCGAATATTTCTTTCCTCACTGTGCTCTCTTTCATAACTTTGCGAGCAATGATAATTAATTTAACCGCATTCCCTGACACGACCTTCAACTTGTAAGCTGCGGTCTTTAACACTGGATAAACAATGCTTCGTTGTATTCTTAACATTGAACTTGCTCTTTTTAAAATTAATCCAGTTTTACATGACGTGTGTTAAAAAATTCGGTGACTTCTTATCTAAACAAATGTAAGAAACAAAACCAGACAATTGCCAATCGGACTCGCCCACCAAGGGTTCCGTACTTTGACGGAACCTAATATTACTTTTAATAAAGATTTTAATGTTTAATGATTTAATTACAAATGTAAAGTTTTCATATTTTCCCCTTATTACTTGCCAAACATAGTTCTAGGTCAAAAGAAAATACCCCAAATTTGATTCCCTTGAAAGTGTCGAAATATACGTTTTTTGCGGCATAATCGGCCGTATATTTTTTTACGTTAACTTAAAAATTTGATTTTTTCACAGTATCAAGAAACTTTAGACTTAAATATACGATTTCAATTTCAAATCGATACCCCCTCGCATTCCCGAGATAAAATGTCTTGACAGACAGACGGACAACAAAGTGATGCTATAAGAGTTTTTTTTAGGTACGGAACCCTAAAAAAAGAGTTAACAACTCTGTAACCACTGCCTCACATGAAGATCTTTGACTTTGTGAAATTGTTTACATTTGTAAATTCTCTAGAATTGCAAAAAAAAATTCACTGAAACAATGCCATAAATTTGCCAAATTGTATGCCAAATGGGTTTACTTACCATCACATTCAACGTCGATATGTTTCTTTGCTTGACAAACAAATATCTAGAACGCACGAGTTTCATATCGATACGCTGAACGTTATAAAAGACTCAATCTGTATAAGAACTCTCACAGTATTAGTTTCACAAAATTATCTAGGTCAAAACATTCTCAGTAAAATCTCTGTTGGTTTACAAAATAAGTAATGGGAAGATTGCAATTTCCAGATATTTCAAAACTCATCATCACCTGCCTAGCTTTTTCCCAACTTTATTTGGGTCGGCTTCCAATCAAACCGGATTCAGCTGAATACCAGTATTTTACGTGGAGCGGCTGCCTACCAGACCCTCACAACCCATTAACTGGGTAACACGGTAGTTCTTGACAAGACTGAAGTCAGATTTACTGGCTTCTGACAATCCGTAACGACTGCCAAAGATCTACAAATAACAGCCGAGATCAACGGCTTAATATGCTTTCCGAGGCACGGAGGAAACTCGGTACGTTATGATGGTCACCCATCCACAGACCAACCTTGGCAAACGTGGCTTAACCTTGAAAATAAACCCGTGCGACTGTTATTATGTACCCACACTCTCTATTTGCAAGCCAGTTCGAAATTTAAATAAAACATTTGAAATGTTACCTCCTCGGTGGCCATGTTTCGGAGTAAAAGATCGTTCCATTTAAAAATTACATGACAAAATATGAGTTTACTGTTTAATTTATTTGGCCGCTAATCACGACAGATATGGAATTTCACCCATTTATTGCCGCTGCTCATATGTTTTTGGCTAGTACAGCAATTTCTCTAAGAAGGTTGTCAAAATAATGCTCTCGAAGCATGTTTAAGAAATAAACATTTAATCGTTACAACAATAAAATATAACACATTGTAACGAGTCCATTAAGTTAAAAACGGACTAACCTACATAGTCAAATAAACAAAAAAAAAAACAATGTTAAATGAACATATAACCTGTCATAAGCTACTTACTTATTTATAGAGATTGAACATGATAAATATGACAATGTCTGCGTTCAACACAGCGACCAACTATTCTTATCGTCTTAATAATCCTACTAACATTAAAAATATGAAAGTTTGTGAGGATTAATGGATGGATGTTAGTTACTCTTTCACGTAAGAATGCCTGAAAGGATCTACATGAAATTTTGAACAGAGGTAGATTATAGTCTGGAATAACATCTAAGATTCTAGGCTACTTTTATTCCAAAAATATGTTCCCTAGGTATCACGCGAGGGAAGTCGCTGGTAAAGCTAAATGCCTTCGAACAAAGTTTAATTTTACCCTTATATGAGTTCAATAAATTGTGATGCTACCGTGAGAATTCCAATCTCTTTGACAATAATCTCTTAATTAAACTCTTGACCCTAACTGCCATTTTTTTATTAAAAAAAAACGTTGCCCCACATTAGGAATTTCTCCTGTATCGTGGGTGCGATCACAAACATACAAACTCACATACCTACACTAACACCCAGACCCGGAACAACTGTCTTTAGACTATACAAAAATTTGTTCCGTGCGGGAATCGAACCCGCGACACGCAACGCAACAGCCGATCGCTCAACCACTGCGCCAACCGTATCGTGTGTCGTGATATATTATATTGCTCGCACAGCACATTTTTGTAAGACAAATATATGTTTTTATATGAGCAGCTTTTCACCACATTAGAATACTGTAAGACATCATCTGCCTAGCCTTTTCCCAACTATATTGGGGTCGGCTTCCAGTCAATCAGGATTCAGCTGAATACCATTATTATACGTGGAGCGGCTGCCTACCAGACCTCCACAACCCATTAACTGGGTAACACGGTACTCCTTGGCAAGACGGGTGTCAAAAAAAATAAAATAAGAATACTGTAAGACATAACGGCGTATGCGGCAGAACTGAGCCTTCTCGAAAGACTTGATATGATACAATAAAATGCAAACGGTAGAAAACCGACAGGCTAGCAACTCGGCGTCGAGGCTCAAGGCTTTGGAGCTTCGACTCGACGAGCCTATCATTACCGATGATCGTCTTGGCTCAAGAGCATCAAGCTGGTATTTGAAAGATCCGTCCCAAAAATGAGAGCAGTACTCCATACACGACCGGACTTGCGCTTGATAGAGTTTGAGCAGCTGTTCCGGCGTGAAGTACCGTCTCACCTTTGCTAGGATCCCCAACTTTTTTGCCGAAAGAGCCCAAAATTGAGGGTAGATGTTAAAGTAACCCAAAGAAGCTCAAGTGGGTCGGTGATCGGCACGGCTATACCTCGGAAAGATGGAGCTGGATGGAATTTGTCTTATTATTTTGACGTGATTAAAAATGTAGCGCAATAGAACAAAAAGATGATCGTCTGATATACCAATACCTACATCTTCTATACATCTATACATATAAATAAAATTGGAGTGTCTGTTTGTAATATTGAAATAACCGTTTTTTACTACATGTATGAATATGTATACGGTACATACACCAAAATAACATTTTTTTAATTTTTTTTCTGTCTGTCTGTTTGTTCCGGCTAATCTCTGAAATGGCTGGACTGATTTTGACGGGACTTTTATTGGCAGGTAGCTGATGTAATAAGGAGTAACTTAGGCTACGTTTATTTTAGAAAAATAAAATAAGAATCGACTGTCAGGCGGAACGAAGTTCGCCGGGTCAGCTAGTTTACAAATAAAATATTTGATTTTGATTGAATGTTCACACTTTGATTCCCTCGACCTTTACCAATTTAAAAGGGCAAGAACTCAATTGAAATACCATATTCCATCAAGTGTTCATAAACGAATGAACCTCGTACATCAGCTGTTTGTATCTGAGATATAGAGAAAGAAGAAGAAGAGCTCGTGGCTAAATAATAACAGCCACACGGTTCGATCTTTAAGGTTAAGCAACGCTTGCCAAGGGCGGTCTGTTGATGGGTGACAATCTTAACATACCGAGTTTACACCAACCCTTGGAAAGCATTCAATTTCAATTCAAATAGATATCAGCTCAGCTGAGCTGATACCTGTTTGTGGTACTTTTGAAAAAAATGAAAAAATAAGAAAAGAACCGACGAAAAATTCCAACACTGGGGTGTCCAGAATCATGCCCTGGACCCATGGAAATCGTTTGTGCGTCGATGTCAGATACACGCGGTATCTTCTTTCCAGGCACGGTGACTCACTAAGCGATGCAGACCGCCGCATGCCGCCGAGCGCGGCAGACATACCAGTCACATCACCGATTATATTACAGCATGATACCACTTCGTATTTTTATATTAAATAACTGACTTAGGAGTTGAGAAGTCAATTTTACATGTTTTGAAGAAAGTGTGAAGTGAAAAAATTGGAAATACAATAAATATATATATATATACTAAAACCTTCCACGAGAACCACTCCATCCATTGGAGAAAACAGCATGAAAATCGATGCAGTAGTTTTTGAGTTTATTGCGAACAGACAGACAGACGCGGCGTAGGACATTGTTTTATAATATGTAGTGAAAACAGAAATCATAAAACAGAAATAAAGACATAAAGCTGTCCTGATCGACTTCTATCCTTTACGTTCTCTAGCAATAAACCAGTGGCCAAGCGCGAGTCGCGCACCGAGGGTTCCGTACAAACCTGTAGGTATATTTAATAAGCAAAAGTTGCGGTTTACGATTTATGACTTTTTTAAAAAAACTACTTACTACATCTCACTCAAACCAATTATCGGTGGAAGTTCACATGGTAAATCATATTTTTAGTTTTAAAATTCTCTTATTTTAAAATTTACAGGGGGACACATATTTTTCCACTTTGGAAGTGTTTCTCGCGCAAACTATTCAGTTTAGAAAAAAATGATGTTAGAAACCTCAATATCATCAAGACCTATCCATAGATAGGTCACGTATAGGTATGATGAAAAAAAAAAGATTGTTTCAGTTCTATCTCTTTATTGACACAATAGATGGTGGCAGCTACCAAATGTTAATAAATAGCATTACTTTTTTACTCTGTGTGACATTTGAGTGATTGAAACTTTAAATGTCGTTTCTTTGTTTTATAGGTAGTGTTTGTAGCTTTAGGATAATGTAAATAGGTAGTGTGTTTTAAAAATATGAATGTGAAAATAAAATTTTTGTTTTACAGAGCAACACATGGTTTAATTTGTCGTTGAAAATATAACAAATAGACTTAGGGCGGATATTTTTCATCGTATGCAAGAGATAATTTAGTTGAAAAGTTACACAGTTTTGTTTGCACTGGGGTCACAGTTGTGATAAACTTTTTAAAAAGTCGATAAAAAAACGAAAAAACTTGATTTTTTTAATACGTTATCTGTCGATAAAACTAGGTTTCCCTCATTTTCGTATATAAAGACTCACACTGTATAGATAAGTATGTGTCACTATAGAAGGATAGTTATCTGAATCGATAATGACTAAGACTAGATACAATACACGTGTAGATTAAGAAAAGATTATAAATTATAAAATGTTTTAAATATCTATTTCATATTTAAAGCAAGACTTAAATAATTATGTAGGGATGTAACGCTGTTGTGAAAAAGTTAGAAAAAGTCACCGTGGCCCCGCAAGGTAATGATAGGCGCGCACTGGCGACTTTTTGGCCGCGTGACAGTACATTTCTCTCTTTCGCAATTGTGAAGTGCAACAGAGAGAGATATATTTACCTACTATCACCAATGATATACATATAAAACTATAGATACGTTGTCCGCACTCTAAAATGACAACATGAAATGAAGCCAATTGGCCACCAACCTGTCGCGCGACACTACGTTTGTTTTGATGTCAATTTGACTATTACTTATCCTGTGACGTAACTGAAGATGTATATTTATCTCCCTCTAGCAACAGGCATCCCGCCGTACGGTGACATAATATTTTCTTTCCCTTTCTTCATGCGTATTAGTAGCTATCTAGTATTTTCGCCGTTTTTAAGCGCCACGATGTTGGTTTATGACGTGTCTATATATAATAGGTACGTTATTGACTATCACGTTGAAAAAAGTCACCAGTGCGCGCCTAGCCTAAAGGGGCAAGGAACACGGGTAGGTTTTAGGGCGAATTTCATCAATATGAAACTGAACGCGATCAACATAATAATATGAGCCACGTTTACGAGCTGTCAGTGACATTATTTTTAACCGACTTCCCAAAAAGGAGGAGGTTCTCAATTCGGTTGTATTTTTTTTTGCTACCTCCTAACTCCGACAATTATGAACCGATTTGAAAAAATCTTGTTTTATCTGAAAGGATATACTTGCAGATGAAAATTTAAATGGGACCACCATTTAAATTTTATCAAAATCGGTTATGAACTTTGGATTTTAAATCGAAATAGCTGGAATTCGTCTACTTGGATAATGGTTTTATGCCATCCAAGTAGGTTATCGAAATTGTGTATTTTGCTTATCTGCGATTTTGCAGTGGTGTTGTTAGGTGTGGGGTACCATTAAAAAGTGAAAAATAAAAACTTTTTACAAAAAAAATACAACCGACTTCCAATAAAAACAGTACAAAGTAAAAAATAACTTTAATTTCGGAAGTCAGTGTTGAAATACGAAGACGCTAACAAAAACACCGACTTCCGAAATAAAAGTTATTTTTTACTTTGTAGTGTTTTTTTTTTTTTTGAAGTATGTTAAAATTTTTTGTAAAAAGTTTTTCTACGGAATATTGACACTGACAACTCTTGAACGCAGCTTGATAGCGTTCAGTTTCATTGGTGAAATTCGCTCTTATAGTCAGTGAGAATATGGATCCCTTCTACTCCGCCCACACCTGAGGAGTAATTTGATGATTTCCCGTCCTAGTATCCTACTTATAATCTATACTAATATTATAAAGCAGAAGAGTTTGTTTGTATGATTGTTTGTTTGTTTGTTTGGTTGAACGCGTTAGATTTCAGCGTTAGATAGCCCATTTATCGAGGAAGGCTATAGGCTATATATCATCGCGCTAAGACCAATAGGAGCGGAGCAGTAATGAAAAATGTTACGCAGACGACGTTGCACGGGTCAGCTAGTAGGTAATATATGTTTGTTTGTTTGGTTGAACGCGCTAATCTCAGGAACTATTGGTACGATTTGAAAAATTATTTCAGTGTTAGATAGCCCATTTATCGAGGAAGGCTATAGGCTATATATCATCACGCTAAGACCAATAGGAGCGGAGCAGTAATGAAAAAAGACGTTGCACGGGTCAGCTAGTCTGATATTCAGAGGATTCCGGGTGAAACTCGCTTCCATCTTCGGCCTAATTATCACTTTCCATCAGGTGAGATTTGGGCCAAGAGTTTCCCCGTTTCGCATAAAAAAAAAAAACAAAGTTAATAAAAATGTATATAGGGTCAATGACCGTTTCTGCACATTTATCTGGCGCCGACCGTATCAAACTGGTTTGCTTATTTTTTTATGTAATGTGTTGATGCACAGGTTCTTCGACAACCACGGGAATTCTGTAAATCATATAACTTTTACCCTTCTCAAGTTATATACAAACTAGATTACCTTCTGTAGGTACATTTCATAAGTTTTATCTTCTTTCTCTATAATATGCCTAATCTTTTCCCAACTACATTGGGGTCGGCTTCCAATCAAACCGGATTCAGTGGGATATAGAATTTTACGTGGAGCGGCTGTGACTGACAGACCTCCACAGCACATTAACTGGATTAAAATTAAGGACCACTATCTCACCTGATGGTAAGCGATGATGCGGTCTAAGATGGAGCACGCTTGCCTAGACGTAACCTATGCACTCTTGACTTAAAGACTCCCAGGTTCTAGCTATCAGGAAAAAAACTCCTTGTCAAAACTGGATTGCTTTCCAAGGGTTGGTGGATACTCGGTATGTTAAGATTGTCACCCATCAACAGACTGCCCTTGGCAAGCGTTGCTTAACCTTAAAGATCGAACCGTGTGGCTGTTATTTAGCCACGAGCTCCTCAATACTAACTAATGTACGAGGTTCATCGTTTATGAACACTCGATGGAATGTGCTCTTTCATTTGAGTTCTTGCCCTTTTAAATTGGTTAAACGTCGGGGGAAGCAAGTGGCTGCAAAAAAGTTGGGGATTCTAGCAAAGGTGAGATCCTCCTGGTTCGTTTCTCAATCTCATCGGTAACTAGCTGACCCGCGCAACTTCGTCTGCGTCACATTTTCCATTACTGCTCCGCTCCTATTTGTCTTAGCGTGATGATATATAGCCTATAACCTTCCTCGATAAATGAGCTATCTAAGAAAGAATTTTTCAAATCGGACCAGTAGTTCTTGAGATTAACGCGTTCAACCAAATAAACAAACAAACTCTTCTGCTTTATAATTTAGTATAGATATAGATGATAGGTTCGTCTAGTCAAAGCTCCAAAGTCTGGAGCATCGACGCCGAGTAGCTAGCCTGTCGATTTTCTACCAGTTGCATTTTGGGGAGTGTGCGACGGAATTGTGTACCGTTACCACCTGGTTAGGGCCGCAGACAGTTGATGATCTCCAATGATTGGTAGACTGATGAGAGTCTACCTTGTGGGAGGCCTTCCAACATTGCGTCTTTCGGTACGCGGTCACCACTCCAGAATTTTTCAGCCCCATCGACCAATTAATCTGCGAGCCCTGCCAACTGCCACTTCAGTTTGGCGATCCTTTGGACTATGTCTGGTCTATACCTGTGTTCTCATCAGAATTCGTTAAGTCGTTGAGGAGTGATTATTCAACAAATGTCAAAACATAAAGTTAAAGTACATAACAAGATATTAAACGCTCGTGTTATACCTAATTAGCCTCTTTTTTAAACTTAAATGCAGATCAAATCGCAATATATCATCACGCTAAGACCAATAGGAGCGGAGCAGTAATGAAAAATGTTAAGCACGACGTCGATAACGACGTTGCACGGGTCAGCTAGTAATTATTATAAATGCGAAAGTTTGTGAAGATTGATGTTTGTTACGCTTTCACGTCAGAACGCCTGAAATAATCTTCATGAAACATTCTCTCTTCATTTTAGCACAGAGGTAAATTATAGTCTGGAATAACATAGAGGATGTTTTTGTCACTCACGCGGGCGGAGCCAAGGGTGACTGCAACAATAAAATAAAATAAAAAGGGAAGTAACGTTGCAAACACCCTAGAGGCAACAATCATATTTAGGTGTAAGCACCCTGCGCTCCATGGCAAAACTAGGCTTTCACAGATGATGTATTTCTGTTGCCGCTATAACAACAAATACTAAAAAAACAGAATAAAATAAATATTTAAGGTAATTATAAAAAAATCAAGTTTGTTGTAAGGGAGCCCTCCCTTACAACAAACTTGATTTTTTTGCCGTTTTTCCAACTCGCACTTGTTTTATTGATAGGCACACAATTGACCACTATCTCACCTGATAGTAAGATAATGTGGTCGAAAATGGAGCACGCTTGCTTAGAAGTAACCTATTCACTCTTGACTTAAAGACTCCCAGGTTGTAGCTATCAGGAAACACAGACTCCAGCAGGGAATTCCACTCCTTAGCTGTACGCACAATGAATCTGCTTACAAAATGTTTTGTGCGTGTGAATGGGATGTCCACCTGTACCGGTGGCTCATCGCCGTTCTGAACGTTTTAACAATTCCGTCGCACATTCTCCAAAATGCAATCGATAGAAAAACCACGGGCTAGCAGCAACTCGGCGTCGATGCTCAAGACTTTGGAGCATCGACTCGAGGAGCCTATCATTGCCGATGATTTCTTGCGCATCAGTGGCATTCAATTCCTCAATGGTATGAGCCGGGACTTGAGGCATACCAAAAAGTGTACCATGTTTTGAACAAAGCCCGTACTCACATTTGAATGCGAATAAAAATTAATAATCTAACTTGTATGTCTCCTCGCTCGCCTGACCTGATCGAGTCCACTATGGTCCAGTGATCCATAGACAGAAAACTATCGAGTCCACTATGACCCAGTGTAGACGTAACGCGACCAAAGGAAAAGTCGACAACCCACCGAACCTCTCACCATGTACCTCATCTATGCAACCACAACCATTCTGATAAGAGTGTCAGAGTAGGATGGAAGGAACTTATCAACTACAACGGGTGGAGAACGAACCTTATGACTGACATTCCAACTTTTCACGACACTTCAATCAAAACAACTTTTAAACAACAAAAAACTCGTCATCAAAGCTAACATAGTCGCAACTGATGGAAAACAAACCTTAAACCAACAACACTTTTTCACAACACTTCACTCAAAACGACTTTAAAACAAATATATCTCCTCACCAAAGTATTTTACGGTGATGAACACCTTCCGAAGTATAATCTTCAGCATCAGTATAAGCATTGGTTTGGTTCAACTAACACAAGAACATATACACACACACTAGGAACATGGCGACTGGCTCGCTTCGATATCTAACACGCACTGGGACGGGCCGCTAAAATGCCGCTATGGGACGCGATAGAGATAACGTTTACGTCGATAAGTTGTTTTATCTATTGATAGCAAATATTGGATTTTGGAGTGTTGTGTATACTTGTCCGATAGAGTAGTCGTTGAAAGGACTGGTCACCAGAATTTATGGGATAATAATAAGTATAATATGCCATAGTTTTTATTGCTTTGTTAAATATTGAAAGCTTTTGTTTTCCGGTGAGAAAACGAAGATGGAACTTTTTTCAATGGGAGCTAGCATAACCTCCCCGCCGCCAATTTCAACGTTGTGGCGTTCGATCATATGGGTAGAGGACACTTCAACAAACAAAAAACGGTAGTAGCATGGTGCAGCTACCAAATGTTAATAAATAGCATCACTTTTTTACTCTGTGTGACATTTGAGTGATTGAAACTTTAAATGTCGTTTCTTTGTTTTATAGGTAGTGTTTGTAGCTTTAGGATAATGTAAATAGGTAGTGTGTTTTAAAAATATGAATGTGAAAATAAAATTTTTGTTTTACAGAGCAACACATGGTTTAATTTGTCGTTGAAAATATAACAAATAGACTTAGGGCGGATATTTTTCATCGTATGCAAGAGATAATTTAGTTGAAAAGTTACACAGTTTTGTTTGCACTGGGGTCAAGTTGTGATAAACTTTTTTAAAAGTCGATAAAAAAACGAAAAAAAATGATTTTTTTAATACGTTATCTGTCGATAAAACTAGGTTTCCCTCATTTTCGTATATAAAGACTCACACTGTATAGATAAGTATGTGTCACTATAGAAGGATAGTTATCTGAATCGATAATGACTAAGACTAGATACAATACACGTGTAGATTAAGAAAAGATTATAAATTATAAAATGTTTTAAATATCTATTTCATATTTAAAGCAAGACTTAAATAATTATGTAGGGATGTAACGCTGTTGTGAAAAAGTTAGAAAAAGTCACCGTGGCCCCGCAAGGTAATGATAGCTGTCAGTGACATTATTTTTAACCGACTTCCCAAAAAGGAGGAGGTTCTCAATTCGGTTGTATTTTTTTTTGCTACCTCCTAACTCCGACAATTATGAACCGATTTGAAAAAATCTTGTTTTATCTGAAAGGATATACTTGCAGATGAAAATTTAAATGGGACCACCATTTAAATTTTATCAAAATCGGTTATGAACTTTGGATTTTAAATCGAAATAGCTGGAATTCGTCTACTTGGATAATGGTTTTATGCCATCCAAGTAGGTTATCGAAATTGTGTATTTTGCTTATCTGCGATTTTGCAGTGGTGTTGTTAGGTGTGGGGTACCATTAAAAAGTGAAAAATAAAAACTTTTTACAAAAAAATACAACCGACTTCCAATAAAAACAGTACAAAGTAAAAAATAACTTTAATTTCGGAAGTCAGTGTTGAAATACGAAGACACTAACAAAAACACCGACTTCCGAAATAAAAGTTATTTTTTACTTTGTAGTGTTTTTTTTTTGAAGTCTGTTAAATTTTTTTGTAAAAAGTTTTTCTACGGAATATTGACACTGACAACTCTTGAACGCAGCTTGATAGCGTTCAGTTTCATTGGTGAAATTCGCTCTTATAGGTAGTCAGTGAGAATATGGATCCCTTCTACTCCGCCCACACCTGAGGAGTAATTTGATGATTTCCCGTCCTAGTATCCTACTTATAATCTATACTAATATTATAAAGCAGAAGAGTTTGTTTGTATGATTGTTTGTTTGTTTGTTTGGTTGAACGCGTTAGATTTCAGCGTTAGATAGCCCATTTATCGAGGAAGGCTATAGGCTATATATCATCGCGCTAAGACCAATAGGAGCGGAGCAGTAATGAAAAATGTTACGCAGACGACGTTGCACGGGTCAGCTAGTAGGTAATATATGTTTGTTTGTTTGTTTGTTTGGTTGAACGCGCTAATCTCAGGAACTATTGGTACGATTTGAAAAATTATTTCAGTGTTAGATAGCCCATTTATCGAGGAAGGCTATAGGCTATATATCATCACGCTAAGACCAATAGGAGCGGAGCAGTAATGAAAAAAGACGTTGCACGGGTCAGCTAGTCTGATATTCAGAGGATTCCGGGTGAAACTCGCTTCCATCTTCGGCCTAATTATCACTTTCCATCAGGTGAGATTTGGGCCAAGAGTTTCCCCGTTTCGCATAAAAAAAAAAAAACAAAGTTAATAAAAATGTATATAGGGTCAATGACCGTTTCTGCACATTTATCTGGCGCCGACCTTATCAAACTGGTTTGCTTATTTTTATATGTAATGTGTTGATGCACAGGTTCTTCGACAACCACGGGAATTCTGTAAATCATATAACTTTTACCCTTCTCAAGTTATATACAAACTAGATTACCTTCTGTAGGTACATTTCATAAGTTTTATCTTCTTTCTCTATAATATGCCTAATCTTTTCCCAACTACATTGGGGTCGGCTTCCAATCAAACCGGATTCAGTGGGATATAGAATTTTACGTGGAGCGGCTGTGACTGACAGACCTCCACAGCACATTAACTGGATTAAAATTAAGGACCACTATCTCACCTGATGGTAAGCGATGATGCGGTCTAAGATGGAGCACGCTTGCCTAGACGTAACCTATGCACTCTTGACTTAAAGACTCCCAGGTTCTAGCTATCAGGAAAAAAACTCCTTGTCAAAACTGGAATGCTTTCCAAGGGTTGGTGGATACTCGGTATGTTAAGATTGTCACCCATCAACAGACCGCCCTTGGCAAGCGTTGCTTAACCTTAAAGATCGAACCGTGTGGCTGTTTTTTAGCCACGAGCTCCTCATCTTGTTTCTTTATATCTCAGATACTAACTAATGTACGAGGTTCATCGTTTATGAACACTCGATGGAATGTGCTCTTTCATTTGAGTTCTTGCCCTTTTAAATTGGTTAAACGTCGGGGGAAGCAAGTGGCTGCAAAAAAGTTGGGGATTCTAGCAAAGGTGAGATCCTCCTGGTTCGTTTCTCAATCTCATCGGTAACTAGCTGACCCGCGCAACTTCGTCTGCGTCACATTTTCCATTACTGCTCCGCTCCTATTTGTCTTAGCGTGATGATATATAGCCTATAACCTTCCTCGATAAATGAGCTATCTAAGAAAGAATTTTTCAAATCGGACCAGTAGTTCTTGAGATTAACGCGTTCAACCAAATAAACAAACAAACTCTTCTGCTTTATAATTTAGTATAGATATAGATGATAGGTTCGTCTAGTCAAAGCTCCAAAGTCTGGAGCATCGACGCCGAGTAGCTAGCCTGTCGATTTTCTACCAGTTGCATTTTGGGGAGTGTGCGACGGAATTGTGTACCGTTACCACCTGGTTAGGGCCGCAGACAGTTGATGATCTCCAATGATTGGTAGACTGATGAGAGTCTACCTTGTGGGAGGCCTTCCAACATTGCGTCTTTCGGTACGCGGTCACCACTCCAGAATTTTTCAGCCCCATCGACCAATTAATCTGCGAGCCCTGCCAACTGCCACTTCAGTTTGGCGATCCTTTGGACTATGTCTGGTCTATACCTGTGTTCTCATCAGAATTCGTTAAGTCGTTGAGGAGTGATTATTCAACAAATGTCAAAACATAAAGTTAAAGTACATAACAAGATATTAAACGCTCGTGTTATACCTAATTAGCCTCTTTTTTAAACTTAAATGCAGATCAAATCGCAATATATCATCACGCTAAGACCAATAGGAGCGGAGCAGTAATGAAAAATGTTAAGCACGACGTCGATAACGACGTTGCACGGGTCAGCTAGTAATTATTATAAATGCGAAAGTTTGTGAAGATTGATGTTTGTTACGCTTTCACGTCAGAACGCCTGAAATAATCTTCATGAAACATTCTCTCTTCATTTTAGCACAGAGGTAAATTATAGTCTGGAATAACATAGAGGATGTTTTTGTCACTCACGCGGGCGGAGCCAAGGGTGACTGCAACAATAAAATAAAATAAAAAGGGAAGTAACGTTGCTAACACCCTAGAGGCAACAATCATATTTAGGTGTAAGCACCCTGCGCTCCATGGCAAAACTAGGCTTTCACAGATGATGTATTTCTGTTGCCGCTATAACAACAAATACTAAAAAAACAGAATAAAATAAATATTTAAGGTAATTATAAAAAAATCAAGTTTGTTGTAAGGGAGGGCTCCCTTACAACAAACTTGATTTTTTTGCCGTTTTTCCAACTCGCACTTGTTTTATTGATAGGCACACAATTGACCACTATCTCACCTGATAGTAAGATAATGTGGTCGAAAATGGAGCACGCTTGCTTAGAAGTAACCTATTCACTCTTGACTTAAAGACTCCCAGGTTGTAGCTATCAGGAAACACAGACTCCAGCAGGGAATTCCACTCCTTAGCTGTACGCACAATGAATCTGCTTACAAAATGTTTTGTGCGTGTGAATGGGATGTCCACCTGTACCGGTGGCTCATCGCCGTTCTGAACGTTTTAACAATTCCGTCGCACATTCTCCAAAATGCAATCGATAGAAAAACCACGGGCTAGCAGCAACTCGGCGTTGATGCTCAAGACTTTGGAGCATCGACTCGAGGAGCCTATCATTGCCGATGATTTCTTGCGCATCAGTGGCATTCAATTCCTCAATGGTATGAGCCGGGACTTGAGGCATACCAAAAAGTGTACCATGTTTTGAACAAAGCCCGTACTCACATTTGAATGCGAATAAAAATTAATAATCTAACTTGTATGTCTCCTCGCTCGCCTGACCTGATCGAGTCCACTATGGTCCAGTGATCCATAGACAGAAAACTATCGAGTCCACTATGACCCAGTGTAGACGTAACGCGACCAAAGGAAAAGTCGACAACCCACCGAACCTCTCACCATGTACCTCATCTATGCAACCACAACCATTCTGATAAGAGTGTCAGAGTAGGATGGAAGGAACTTATCAACTACAACGGGTGGAGAACGAACCTTATGACTGACATTCCAACTTTTCACGACACTTCAATCAAAACAACTTTTAAACAACAAAAAACTCGTCATCAAAGCTAACATAGTCGCAACTGATGGAAAACAAACCTTAAACCAACAACACTTTTTCACAACACTTCACTCAAAACGACTTTAAAACAAATATATCTCCTCACCAAAGTATTTTACGGTGATGAACACCTTCCGAAGTATAATCTTCAGCATCAGTATAAGCATTGGTTTGGTTCAACTAACACAAGAACATATACACACACACTAGGAACATGGCGACTGGCTCGCTTCGATATCTAACACGCACTGGGACGGGCCGCTAAAATGCCGCTATGGGACGCGATAGAGATAACGTTTACGTCGATAAGTTGTTTTATCTATTGATAGCAAATATTGGATTTTGGAGTGTTGTGTATACTTGTCCGATAGAGTAGTCGTTGAAAGGACTGGTCACCAGAATTTATGGGATAATAATAAGTATAATATGCCATAGTTTTTATTGCTTTGTTAAATATTAAAAGCTTTTGTTTTCCGGTGAGAAAACGAAGATGGAACTTTTTTCAATGGGAGCTAGCATAACCTCCCCGCCGCCAATTTCAACGTTGTGGCGTTCGATCATATGGGTAGAGGACACTTCAACAAACAAAAAACGGTAGTAACATGGTGCCCTAAAGTGCAAGAATGGTATTTTTTTTTTAATATTCATAGGCCTACGTTAAATAATAAATTATATAATTTATTTGTTAAAAGGTTAAAAACCACATACACGTCTTCTTTCTTTCTCTGTATCTGTTTTGGTTTAATTAATACTAGATGAGGGTGGTTTTTCCTACCTGACTGTCCTGAGAAGATATACCGAAACCAACTTAGAGGTGTATCTCTTCTAACATCCATTTGTCCATACAGGGCAAGTCATATCACTGTTTCTTATGTAATATCTGTGTATTCTTTGTTGGAGGTACGAATAAATATGAGAACCATGTAGGGCTGAGGTGGTCTTTTGAGGAAAGTACTACACAGATTTTGATGACAGTGACTCCGTTCGCGTAGATGTCTTAGAATGTGAACAGGCTCCTGCTGGGTAAGCTCGCTCCATTTCTGAGCAAGACTAGAGTCAAGAGTAAACTCAAATCTATTATTTATTTTTGGATATTTAAAAAAATCAGCTTCAAAGAACAAACATTTTCATACCCACACAAGTTTCGCTCCAATTTTCCAATTTTACGCGATATTTTACAACCTTACGGCGTTTGCCACTTTCCGTTGACATAAATGCTTTATTTAAGTTGTATTTTTGGTGCGTAACACATTCGTCTATGACACAAAAAATATTTTTATCTACTTACAATTGAAGGAACATCATATACGTCATTAAAGAAAGTTATTACTGACTAGCTGACCCGCGCAACTTCGTCTGCGTCATATTTTCCATTAATTCTGCGCTCCTTTTTGACTTAGCTTAATGATATATAGCCTATAGCCTTCCTCGATAAATGGGCTATCTAAAACTGAAATAATTTTTCAAATCGGACCAGTTGTTCCTGAGATTAGCGTGCTCAACCAAACAAACTCTTCTGCTTTATAATATTATAACTCAGAGTCAGAGGTTCTCAGATTTTGTTGTGCAAGGCGTTGCGAACGTTCGACACTCGACTATCGTGCGCGTATTACCTGAGATTTTCTCTGATTTTGTTCAGCAAGGCGTTGTGAACGTTCCGGTGAAGATTCTCCCATACGGTGTATTCTTGCTCCCCGTGCTTGAGAACTATGTTTAGTAAGTTGAGACCTGGCTCTCTTAGGCATTTTCAAATGTTTAAGAAAATGTTAAAAGCGTGTAAGTGTAAAATAAACACAAAAGTGTAAAATATTCTAGCTCTGAAAAGAACTGTTGTGTAGCCCTGAAAAGAACTGTTGGTTAGCCCTGAAAAGAACTGTTGGTTAGCCCTGAAAAGAACTGTTGTTTGGCTCTGAGAAGAACTGTTGTTTAGCTCTGCGAAAAACTTTTGCGTAGGTGTAGTTTTCTAAAAAAAATCGCACGAAAATTATTAGACTTTGCGCACGACCGCTGCGTAGGGAGCCGACCTCGCGTCTGAGCCGTGCGTGTACCTTAAGTAGCCTCCACGCTATTCCCGAAGTTGATCGAAGTTGAGCGAATACGATAGTGTAGAAGGGCACTTGGCTTCGCCTCGTGCAACTTCGCTTCGCCCCGGGCGACTTCCAGTTGTTGTCGGTTTTTGCGCCCGAGTCAAAGGACTCGAAGTTCGAACACGAAGCGTCTGTCCACACTAATCGGCTCACTTCGGTTCGTGTCAGCCATAGTAAATACGCACGTATTTTTATTATGCGAGAGTACACATTGCAACGGCAGTTGCCACATGAACGTTATCCTATCGTATCCTACGTTGTCTATCGTGAGGGGAACAGGGGGAACGGGCGACTGAGCTCCTCGCGATGTTGCTCGAGTGTGTGGACACCTTCGGACTTCGGTCAACTTAGGAGAGCACTTCGCCTCGTGCAACTTCGGAATAGTGTGGAGGACACTTTACATTACTCATAGATCTAAACTCCCCTCCCGCACGCGCACCCCCGCCTTGGTGACGTCCACTTCGCAACGGGCCGTGCAGCAGAAATCGTATTATTTTAATTTCGCCATTACTTCAAAACCAAATGTCCGATTTTAATCATTCAAAGACCAAATATCGTCTAAATAAACTGTACTTAGTGATGAAATACTTTATTTTGATAAGGATTAATAGCATGAGTAAAATAAACGCGTTTAAATTTAGTCCAAAAAAAAAATCAAGAGTTTTAAATAAAAAAGTGGTTGTTGTGCCTTACTCGACATATAGGTATAGTGTGTCGCGGACTTTTTTGAAGATATTAATAAGATCTACAATTAATTAGAACAATTCATGGTTCTATCTTTTATAGTTTAGGCAGCGTACGCAAAATAAGTAACTTTTCTGGTTGATTTTTACACCTTGTGTCCGAAAAACCCAAATATCTTACGGAACCCTATTTTTTTTCCAAAATAAAATATAGCCTATGTTACTTGTGGATAATTTAGCTTTCGAATGGTGAAAGAATTTTTAAAATCGGTCCAGTAGTTTTTGAGCCTATTCATTACAATCAAACAAACAAACAAACAAACAAACAAAGTTTTCCTCTTTATAATATTAGTGTTATTAGTGTAGACTATGCACGCACGTCATCAATCATAAAACAAATCAATAATATTTTAATAGAAGACTAACGGCGATGCGCCACCGGTACATGGTGGACATCCCCCCCACACGCACAAAACGTTTTGGGAACACATACCTAGTGCGTACAGCAAAGGAGTGGAATTCCCTGCCGGAGTCTGTGTTTCCTGATAACTACAACCTGAAAGTCTTTAAGTCAAGAGTGAATAGACCTAGTGCGTACAGCAAAGGAGTGGAATTCCCTGCCGGAGTCTGTGTTTCCTGATAGCTACAACCTGAAAGTCTTTAAGTCAAGAGTGAATAGGTTACTTCTAGGCAAGCGTGCTCCATCTTAGACCGCCTCATCGCTTACTATCAGGTGAGATAGTGGTCAAATGCTTGCCTGTCAAAAGTAAAAAAGAGAAGATTTTTTTTTATACAAAACGGGGAAACTCTTGGCCCAAATCTCACCTAATGGAAAGTGATGATTAGGCCGAAGATGGAAGCGAGTTTCACCCGGAATCCTCTTACACAGAGGAACTGGCTATCATACCTCTAACTGCCGGAACACAACAATGCTGTTAACATTGCTGTTATGGCGACAGACTTAGACATGATGGTGGTAGCTTGCCAGGCGGACTACCAACCAAACCGAGCAAAAAATTTGCCCCCGCTAGGAATCGAACCCGGGACCTCTGAGTCTGAATCAGGTGGTATAAACACTAGACCACGGAGGTGGTTAGTGTTGTAGCGGGATTTGCTAAAGGGTATTCTCCTACGGACGCGGGGGACTCGGCCCCCAAAAGAGAGAAAATTATCATTTAACATATTTTGGGGGGTATGCGGCGCAGAGAGTAAAGTCCCGCAAACCCCCAATGAAAAGGGAGGATCCTCCCTATATCGCCCAGGCGGTTGTTGTGCCTGGGGGGCTACTGCCCGATAGTTCATATTCGGGTGGATGTTCAAATCGCATGGTAGACTGCTTGCGCGATTTAGGGTTTTAGTTCGCCGCCAGTTGGATAGATGGCGTCGCGGTTCTTTTTGTTGCGATGCAGATTTGTTTCGTTGGTTTTTCATAGCTTTTATTTTGGCTGGGCAGAGTTATAAAGCGCTACTTCCTACGATTATTTCATGACCAGGAGCGTAGCGAGGGCAGGCGGGGGTGGCGGCCCGCACCGGGTGACACCCGACCGCTCGTTGACTGGTCTTTGTCACTATCGGATGGTACCCATAAACTTTGACGCAATGAAGCCTGTCAGGAGTAGGGTGCAAACATTTTTGAGTTTGCTTCGTTCGCGGTTTCATTTTGCACTCTCTAACTTCCTGAGCATTTTTGAATAAATCAACAAAAAACTTCAATGATCAAAAGCGAAAAACCCTTCCGAGATGTGGTGCAAAAATTTCTTTAGTTGTTTAGATTTTCAGCATTTAGGGGTAACACTCTACCGTTCATTGACTTTTTGTCACGTAATGCGACGGCGACGTAATGAAACCCGTCTGTGGTGGGGTGTAAAAAATTTCAACCTCACTACGCTCGCTCTAACATTCTGCACTATCTTTCTTCTCTAGCGTTTCTGTATAACTCAACCAAATGACATTGTTTATATATGAAATAATCATCTATCTTCTATTCTATACTTATAATAAATCTGTAGAGAGGTCAATTCTGTACATGAAATATATTTCCAAAATAACTATCAGGGGGTGATTAGTGATCGATACTGATGACAAAAATGCAATCAGTAAAATGTTTGTCTGTCTGTCTGTCTGTCTGTCTGTCGGTCTGTCTGTCTGTATAACCGTTATAGAAACAAAAACTACTCGACGGATTTAAACGAAACTTGGTACAATTATTTTTCATACTCCGGAGCTGGTTATAGTATACTTTTCATCACGCTACAATCAATAGGAGCAGAGCAGTGAAGGGAAATGTTGGGAAAACGGGAGAAGTTACTTCATTTTTTAAGCTTCCGACGCATGTGCAACCTTAATGGTTAAAGCTACACAGAAATCATGTATGACGGAAATGTTCTCCTTAAAATTATATAAAAAATATTCCAGGACAGCATATGTCTATCTTTTATGATTGGCTCACAATAACACGTGTAACTAGCGATAGCTTAGCAGTTCGCAGCTTTCTGATTATATTTGTCTACTGTTACGTTTATAACACCAGTCATCCCTAATTAAAAAAGTTAAATTTATTAACTATTCCATAAAAAAGAATCATAGAAATCGGTATAGAAACACCAAAGTTATACATGAAATACGCTAATAATAAGCTATCGCATGTGAATACTGAATCATGCTGAGTCTGGGTGTTTTCTATCTATAATATGTATGTATTTACAAAAAAAAATGTATCTAAGTAGTTTATCAGCCATCTCGTTACCATAACACAAGCATTAAGTTGCTTAGCTTGGGACTATATGGCGTTGTGTGAAATGTCCAAGGATATTATTATTATTATTATTATTATGCTATAAGGATTATTTTTGTATAAGGTCGCGAACGCACAGGCAGGCGGCTAGCTTGGCGCCTAGAGGCTAGCGAGTAGCTTCGTAAAACGGCTAACGACAGTTTGCAATATCCTTTAATAATTATAATGTCGAGGGGAAGATGGTTATAATTTCGCTTTACACCAAACGAGTAATATTATAAATGTGAAAGTTTGGTTGTTTGTTACTCAATCACGCCAGAACGGCTTAACGGATCTTAATGAAATTTAGAACAGAGATAGATTATAGTCTGGAATAGCACATAAGCTACTTTTCATCCCGGGAATATGTTCCCTAGGGATCACGCGGGCGAAGCCGCTGGCAGAAGCTAGTACTTATAATAAATCTGTAGAGAGGTCAATTCTGTACATGAAATATATTTCCAAAATAACTATCAGGGGGTGATTAGGGATCGATACTGATGACAAAAATGCAATCAGCACAATTTTTGTCTGTCTGTCTGTCGGTCAGTCTGTCTGTCTGTCTGTCTGTCTGTCTGTCTGTATAACCGTTAAACAAAAACTACTCGACGGATTTTAATGAAATTTGGTACAATTATTATTCATACTCCTGAGCAGGTTATAGTATACTTCTCATCACGCTGCAATCAATAGGAGCACAGCAGTGAAGGGAAATGTTGGGAAAACGGGAGAAGTTACTCCATTTTTTAAGCTTCCGTCGCGTGTGCAACCTTAATGGTGAAAGCTACACAGAAATCATGTATGACAGAAATGTTCTCCTTAAAATTATATAAAAAATATCCAACGACATATGTCTATCTTTTATGATTGACGAACAATAACACGTGTAACTACCGATAGCTTAGCAGTTCGAAGCTTTCTGATTGTATTTGTCTACTCTTACGTTTATAAAACTCTCAGTCGTCCCTAATTAACATTAATAAAAGTTAACATTATTAACTATTCCATAAAAAAAGAATCATAGAAATCGGTATAGAAACACCAAATTTATACATGAAAAACGCTAATAATAAGCCATCGCGCGTGAATACTGAATCATGCTATAAGGATTATTTTTGTATAAGGTCGCGAACGCACAGGTAGGTGGCTAGCTTGGCGCCTAGAGGCTAGCGAGTAGCTTCGGAAAACGGCTTACGACAGTTTGCAATATCCTTTAATAATTATAATGTCGAGGGGAAGATGGTTATAATTTCGCTTTACACCAAACGAGTAATATTATAAATGTGAAAGTTTGGTTGTTTGTTTCTCAATCACGCCAGAACGGCTTAACGGATCTTAATGAAATTTAGAACAAAGATAGATTATAGTCTGGTTCCCTAGGGATCACGCGAGCGAAGCCGCTGGCAGAAGCTAGTAATAAAATAAAACAGGTTCGAGTTGCATGAATTTTCGAGATCGCTTCGCTCGCTCTTGATTTCTGCCCTCTCTGAGTTAATGAGCTTCCTTGCAACAGTTACTTCTATTAAAGTATGGTGTGAATGATGAAAAGAAAATAAAACCTTTCCAGGGTCCAAGAATTTTTGAGTTCACTTCACTCGCTCTTGTGTTCTGCCCTCTCTTAATGAATGAACTTTCTTGTATCAGTCCATAAAGTAACTTCTATTTAAGCATAAATAACCAAAGAAAACAAAACCTATTCTCAGTTAATGAGCTTACTTGCGTTACTCAACAAAATTGAGTTTGGATAATTATGAAAAATATTCACGCTAATTTTCGAGATTTTGTTTGTAAGTATGATGTATGAACATTCCTGAAAATAAAAACCTGCAGCGCAAGTGGCACACCTTCCCCCCCCCCCCCCCTTTCGAAAATGGCTTGTGTCTGTCGTCACCAGTACGAAAAGCGCAATTCTTAATGATTTGGGTACATTTATGGGGTGACACCACATTATTCATCCCGGGTGGCACCCGTGCCAGCTACGCTACTGGTCATGACTAATTTCTACCGTTGGATTCGCCCGTGTTAATACCGAAGTCATCCCGAGAGAGTCTGGCAGCTCTGGGATCTTAGACCATTTGGTATGATTATATTGGCCTAATTATAACCTCAAAATCCGAAAACATTTTCGATTTTATACAATTCTCAGAAGTGTCCATGAATTTAATTTAATTTCAGTCGAATATATTTGTCACCGGAAAATTGCAAACGTCGTAGAATAGAGAATATGCGTGCGATTTTTTATTAGCAAAATGAAATATTTATTAGCTCTAGTAAACAATCATGAAATTATTTTTTTAATATCTTCATCAGCGATGAAGTTACAAAGCTTCAAAGATTACAATTAGAAAGAGAAGTCCGATATGAACTCTGACGTCAAAGTCCATGACGCCTATACAGTTGCCATAGATGTATGTATTTGTTTAAAATTATTATATCTCGTTTGTTTTTCGAGCAATTTTGGTTCTATTTTCACTGTTGGTATTATATTTTTGTATATTTCTAGATAAACTGTACAGATTATAAATATTTTTTCATGCATATTCCCTATTGTAAAATTTTGCGTGGAATTGTAAAATATATTTTCAAATTAGGCCAAGACATAAACGAAAAAAAATCCGGCGTGCCCTATGCATTTTTTAAAACACAGAAAGTAAATTCACGGCTCTTTTTTTTTTTTTTAAACCCTACTCTGTGCGTTGCCCGACACGCACTTGGCCGGTTTCTAATCCTCAAATATCTTTCAGCTGAGGAATAAAACTGCGGTGATGGTTTGTTATAGAAAGTATCTCAATCTACCATACTTTTCGTCAGAGGTTATCTATTCTATTGGCTAACCTATTGAACGAAAGAATGGTAGGAACTAAGGGCAGGAATTTAATGTCAGCTAAATTAATGACATGACATCAAATTCCTGCGTCTTTTAATGAAAAATGCTATCAAGCATCAACTACTGAATTAGTTTGTGTAGGTAAGAATTTTTGTTCGAAAAAGCCGAGATTAATAGAAATTCAGTCATGAACTTTTGTAGGTTATGTCTATGGTAATTCCAGTTTGAAACAAGGAAACTACCTACAAACGCTCGAAACGGCACACTCACACAAACATGCGCACCGACGAGACTTTTCGGTGCCCGTCGCGGTACTCTCAGTAGTGAGTGCCGCCGGCCGCGTCAAGACGAGTTTAGCCCCGCGATCTTTTTAAAAATGCCACAAACGTATTGCGTGGTATACGGCTGTTTGAACTTGGCTTCATCACAACCGGAGCTAACGTATTTTAAACTTCCTGCTGATTTTGAATGGTGAGAATCATTAATGATATTGTTATTTAATCGTTATCGAAGTATAAGTCCGTGTGATCTATCAAAATGAATTCGAGAAATTCAAAACTATCAGGTACTACTACTTCCTGTAAATCCAAGATGGCGCCTGCTATAAGTATTTTTTTTTTGTCATGTGTGTCATTTTCATGGTTTTCGAGGGTTTTGAAGCCTATAGTGATATCAAAACGTGAATCCAAGATGGCGGCTGCAATAGGTATCAATTATTTAGTCATGGGTGTCGTTTTTATGGTTTTCGAGGGTGTTATAGCCGATAAAGCTGTCAAAACGTGAATCCAAGATGGCGGCTGCAATAGGTATCAATTTTTTCGTCATGCGTGTCGTTTCCATGGTTTTCGAGGGTGTTGAAGCCGATAGTCATGTCAAAACGTAAGCCCAAGATGGCGGCTGCAATAGGTATCAATTTTTTCGTCATGGGTGTCGTTTTCATGTTTTTCGAGGGTGTTGAAGCCGATAGTTATGTCAAAACGTGAATCCAAGATGGCGGCTGCAATAGGTATCAAAGTTTTCATCATGGGTGTCGTTTCCATGGTTTTCGAGGGTGTTAAAGCCGATAGTGATGTCAAAACGTGAATACAAGATGGCGGCTGCAATAGGCACCAATTTTTTCGTCATGTGTGTCGTTTTCATGGTTTACGAGCGTGTTGAAGCCGATAGTACTGTCAAAACGGGAATCCAAGATGGCGGCTGCAAAGGTACCGAGTGCCCAAAACGTTTTCGTCCAACAGCGGCTCGCGTACGCTCCCGCCAAAACTTGTAAAAGGTTACGCCGTAATGACAAAGTTAGTGCGACAAGTTGTTGTGTGTTAATATTAAATTGTTTTCCGTGTTTATACTATCGTCTTTTGTCGAGATTAACCAACGCCATGAGATTACCTATTTAAATTGTACTTGGAAGCTAGTTATTCAAATTCGATTGATCGATCACTACAGAACAAAAATTAAAAAAATAAATAAACAAAAACATTAAAAGTGACAACCCTATTGCTTCAATGGAGCGTAGGTATTTATATTCTCAACTAGGCTTAGTTTCCGTACTGTCCATATTTATACTGTGCTGCGGCGCATGCTGTGAATGGGCACGCGGCGCATTTTAGCTACGTGGATTTATTTGTTTTACAACTTACACACTACATAGCCACAACTATTACCCACTACATACCCATAATATAGGGATACAAGTCTTTTTGTCCGTCATTAATTGAAAATAATTGATTTATTTACATTACAATATTTTTACCTCCCTGTAAGGTACATTTCCACTTAGAAATAAACAATATTGTTAAGTCATTTATTCCGTTTAATTGAAGTAACAAGCTAAAACTGATTTTAATACAATAATAATGCTGTACTTAATGTCACTTGACCGAATAAATAGAAAATAGCAACACTAAACGTCAATGAAAAAATCAAATCAGGTTTAATTTCAAATAATTATATCTTTTTTATCCGGTTTTAACTAGTTAATGTGATAATTTGAAAAAACGCCATTGTTCTTTGATGATATATTTTTATTTAGTTTTTTTTCATTTGTTATATTGTCATATATGTCAGTCACAACTGTTGTTCGTTATTTAAAAAAAGCAACCCAAGTGCGAGTCGGGCTCTCACACGAAGGGTTCCGTACCATAAACCTTAATGTGTATTCTTTGTTGTAAAAGCGGCACTAGAAATACACAATCTGTGAAAATTTCAACTGTCTACCTATTAAGGTTCTTGAGATACAGCCTGCTGACAAACAGACGGACGTACGGACGAATGGACAGCGGAGGGTTAGTAATAGGGTTCCATTGGGTTCGGTACGGAACCCTAGAAATGAGTTCGATACTAATTAAAGTTGACGGGCTACATAAGCTATTGAAACATCAACCATGAGTCGAGTGGAGGTCATCTCTTTTTGAATTTTGAATCATCATATCATATTATCTTATATAATTATATTATATTTTTAGCACTCACAATTCTAGCCCTAAAATACTTAGCCAATGTTTCTGCTCTCCTGGTACTTGTGAATCTATGTATGCGTTCAGAACTCCAGCCCCGTAAATATTTCGACATGTTTCTGTTCTCCTGGTACTTGTGAATCTACGTATAGCGCTCATAATTTCAGCCCGAAAATACTTTGACGTGTTTCTGCTCACCTGGTACTTGTGAATCTATAGGGCTCCTAATTCTAGTCCTGAAAAAACTTCGACAATGTACTTCTGATCTCTTGAACTTTTAGCGCTCATAAGTTCAGCCCGAAAAAGTCCTCGACATGTATCTGATATGATGATTCTAAGATGTGCTGAGGAGCTCGTGGCTAAATAACAACAGCCACACGGGTCATTCTTCAAGGTTAAGCAACGCTTGCCAAGGTTGATCTGTGAATGGGTGAACATCTTCACATATGGAGATTCCTCCGTGCCTCGGAAAGCACGTTAAGCCGTTGGTCCTGGCTGTCATTTGTAGATCTTTGGCAGTCGTTACGGATTGTCAGAAGCCTGTAAATCTGACTCCAGTCTTGCCAAGACATACCGTGTTACCCAGTTAATGGGTTGTGGAGGTCTGGTAGTCAGTTGAATCCAGTTTGACTGGAAGCTGACCCCAATGTTGTTGGGAAAAGGCTAGGCAGATGATAATGCCGTCGATTGCTGAAAGTAAGCCTCTCCCAAAGAGCGCCAACCATCCCGGTCTTGAGCCTCTGGCAGCAAGCCGCCAGCCACCTTCTTCAAATCGTCGATCCATCGTGCCGCAGGGCGTCCCACACTGCGTTTGCCCATACGCGGTCTCCACTCTAACACATGTCTGCTCCAGCATGCTGATTCTACTCGCAATTTCAGTGACTTTAGTTCTCTGGCAAATGACATCGTTGTGAATTCTATCCACCTGAGAAAGCCTGAGCATTGCTCTCTCCATTGCACGCTGAGCAACCTTAAATTTGTTCAGGCTTATGGGGAGGGTCCACGTTTCGTGTTCGTTACGGGTAGGACGCACTGGTTATAGACCCTGGTTTGTGGATTGTGGGATCGACGATTCATAGATTAGAAATATATGGGAATCTAACTTTGTATCTTGTTCTGGAGTCAGGCTTCAGTTTCGAATACCAAAATCAAATCAAAAACTGATTCAAATTAGGCTAAGAGCCAGCAGTTTTTAAACGTCAAAGTTCTACATTTAAAAAAAATTCCCACCGAATTGAGAACCTCGTCCTGTTTTGGAAGTCGGTTAATCAAGATAGTCCCTCAAAGCTCGCCCACTTCTTCGTAGTGGTTTAACTAAGAAGAAGAAGTCGCGTACCAGGATCCCTAGCAACTATAATAGTCATTGCTAGCAACACATCAACATAAGTATCATTATCGGCGACACGACGGCGCGATACCAAGCCCTCGCGATGACGTCACGGACAGTAGTTTCGGGGTAAATTGCTCAAATAATTAGATACGACAAGTCATTCATTATCTGAAGGGTAGGGCTGCCGGATAAAGATGTCTTTTTGGAAGAAACGTTTTTTTTGTTGTTAAAAGTTGTGGTTGTATTGTTCGCACTACCTAAATGTTCTGGGAGTCTTTAAGTCAAGAGTGAATAGGTCACTTCTAAGCAAGCGTGCTCCATCTTAGACCGCATCATCGCTGACCATCAGGTGAGGCATAAAGGTGACGAGACGTTGGTGGTTCAACTTCACAGCCTAGCTCATCGGCGTAGTGTTGCCCGTCGGTCTTCTACAGATTGTACTTTAAGAGTGTGTATTCCGTCCACTAGCGCCGCCAATCGTTTTTTATTAATTGTGGTAAATTTAAGACACGTAGATAAAAAACCGCTCTGTAGTGCACTGAAGAAATGTTTCTATTATTTTTTGACAGCTGTTTTTAATACATAACTCATGGCTAAATAGCCAAAACGGCAATTATTGCTAAAAGTGGCCACTTTTAGCAAAAATATCGACTTTGGCAACTATTTATGTTCTAAAGTACAAAACATAACTCTCAAAACATAATAAATACATTTCTTCAGTGCACTATACAGAGCGGTTTTTTGTCTACGTGTCTTAAATTTACCACAAATAATAAAAAACTCAAAAAGACGGAATACACACTCTTAAAGAGCGTACACAGCAACTCCACTACCTACGAACTTACGATTAATCCCGAAACCGAACAAAAAATGAATGACAACACGATTTGACAGTAACTTTCGAATTTTGTTGTCATTAATTCTTAGTGGTTAGATAATACGGAGTAGAATACGCCCGCAACTAAGCCCGAAACTACGGACGTCGGGCTTAGAGAGTAGCCCCCCTGATTCCCAACATTGCCCTTTTACTACCGGAATACCAGACGTACTGCAGGGTACCATCCGTACTTGGTCGATATCCCGACTAGTCGTACCCAGCGCTTCTCCTCCACATTTATTATGCGCAGCCAAAGTGTGAAATTCTCTGCCAAAAACTGTGTTCCTGCCCACATACCTACAACTCGTCTGCCTTCAAAGCAAGAGCGAACAGGCATCTGCTGGGCAAGCTCGCTCCATCTTAGACCGCGTCATCGCTTAACATCAGGTGAGATAGTGGTCAAACGTATGCCTATCGTAAAAATCATTTTATTATTTGTTGTTATAGCGACAAATAATAAAATGTAAAAAACATTTTATTATTTGTTGTTTGTTGTTGCAATAAAAATACACACTATGAAAATTTCAACCGTCTACCTACTAAAGTTCTGAAGATACAGCCCGCTGACAGACAGACTGACTGACAGACAGCGGTTGCTTTGTAATAAGGTTCGTTGGTTAACCTTTGGGTACGTTCCGAACGAATTTCATGTTTTGGATCGGGAGAAAACTGGCTGTGACAGACAGACACCCGAGTGAGCCTATAAGGGTTCCGTCTTTTGTTCGGAACCCTAAACAATAATCATTATAGGGAA
Organism: Ceramica pisi; assembly: GCA_963859965.1. Taxonomy (NCBI): domain Eukaryota; kingdom Metazoa; phylum Arthropoda; class Insecta; order Lepidoptera; family Noctuidae; genus Ceramica; species Ceramica pisi. The sequence goes on along the minus strand of OY982547.1, from coordinate 21,485,258 downwards.
ATACAAGAGACGTGTTTTATTTTTCGGTTTATAGGAAAACGTGCTTTACGTGGTTGGTGGTTTATATAAGGTTTATAGGAGGTTTGTGTGACAGTCCGACTCACGCTTGGCCGATAGTTTTCAATTAATTTCACAATTATTACTGTCACCTTACCTATCTGGATTTTCACATACCTATCAAAACGGTTGACTATGTAAATATCAATAAAGCTGACTCACATATTGATAGAGACATTCCTTTATTGGTTTTTAATCAAAATAAGTTGAAATACTCAACTGATTACAATTCCGTTGCGATAAGCGAAAATGACATTGTTAGTCAAACTATTATTGAGAAATGTTATTTATTTTCACGACTATTTTTTTTTTTTTTTGAGTAGGGTTTGCTCTTGACTCTAGTCTAGGTCAAAGATGACAGAGACAAAGTTTACGATAGAGCGAGCTTTTCCTGTGACCCGTTCGTGTAATAAACAGAGGTCGGAATTAGGTAGACTTATTTATGTACTTACACTGATTTCATACAGCGAAAGAATAAAGTGGAAATGCCTCAAATCCCGGGATTAATTATAAAGAACAGAAAATCCTATGATTTATTAAATTAAAAAGTTACTTACTTTTAGACAATTTAAACCTTCCCACATCGGATGTCCGAAGTTGCAAAATTCCAATGCGCACACGCGCGATGTTGCCACATTTGTATGTAAATACTAATAAAAATTGTATGTTAATTATCTTTGTTTTATTTGTCTTATCTATCTCTGACGTTTTTATTATTATTTATTTGTAATATTGTTGGCCACACGGGATTGTATTATAAATCCCGGGAAATCCCGGGAAGATCCATATTAAGATCAACATTTCGATTCAAGTACATAAATAACTCTACCTAATTCCGACCTCTGATTATAAAATAGATAATTGATCCCAGGATATAGGCGATATTCTTATAATTAGATAAAGGTTTAGTTACTTAAATAAAGGTAAACAATCTTGATGTGAATTTTACACATATTAAACAAATATACTACCTACTGATTAAACTAATGTTTCAATTGATCTAGTAATAGCTACTTTAATTGGTTTTTAGTTGCATTTTATTTCTAAACTAAGTGTTTAAATAAAAAGGGTTAAATAGACACATCAAGGTGCGTCTGTCTGTCTGTTCGCGATAAACTCAAAACTGCAGCACTGATTATCATGCTGTTTCTTTTTTAGGTACTATTAATAGGCATACGTTTGACCGCTATCTCACCTGATGTTAAGCGAAGATGCGGTCTAACGTGGAGCACGCTTGCCTAATTTTTTATGGCCTTTTTTGTACTTCCGTAAGTACGTAATTAGGTTCGTCTTGATGAGTATTAACACTTTGATTGACATAGGGCATCAAAAATCTAAAAAAAATAACTCACTAAAATGTAGGAAAATTATATACTTAACTCGAATAAATTCAGTCCCGCAAAACAATTCAAAAGTTCAAAACAGAATCGAATTCCATACATTTGGTGATATCTAATTGAACTAGAACAACTGCCAATAAAAATCCAATGCTTAACGTGACCTCCGCAATCTCGTGTGATTGGAGAGGTCAATACTTTTATTTTCTCAAAGAACTAATTACAGTTCATTTACAATAAGTAGTTTTGGGGGCCGAGTCACCCGCGTCCGTAGGAGAATACCCTTCAGCGAATCCCTACACGTGGTCCCCGGGTGGTGCTAAACAGGTGACACTAACCGCCTCCGTGGTCTAGTGGTTATACCACCCGATTCAGACCCAGAGGTCCCGGGTTCGGTTCCCAGCGGAGACAATTTTTTTGCTCTGTTTGGTTGGTGGTAGGACTTCTAAGTCCGCCTGGCAAGCTACCACCATCATGTCTAAGTCTGTCGCCACAACAACAATGTTAACAGCATTGTTGTTTTCCGGCAATTAGAGGTATGATAGCCAGTTCCACTATGTTAGAGGATTCCGGGTAAAGCTCGCTTCCTTCTTCGGCCTAATCATCACTTTCCATCAGGTGAAATTTGGGCCAAGAGTTTCCCCGTTTTGAATAAAAAAAAAAAAAGTAATATATATTACGACATTCAATTAACACTTGAATTATTAAGCTCAATTCTTATCATGCATCTTTTAAACAATGCTCACACGTACAGCCCAGGTTCAAAAGCGCCATCTTACCACTCCCCTGTTGTTTTCGATGTACGGAACTGTTATGAAAACACACGCTTACCTGAATAATAACGTTTAGAGAAGAACACTAGATCTTGTAACACTATCCCTCATAACACTGGTCGTGTCATGGCCTGCTCGGTTAGTGCACTATTTTTAAGGTTCCGTAGCCAAATGGCAAAAACTGAACCCTTATAGATTCGTCATGTCTGTCCGTCTGTCGGTCTGTCTGTCTATTCGTCCGTATGTCACAGCCACTTTTCTCCGAAACTATGAGAACTATGCTGTTGAAATTTGGTAAGTAGATGTATTCCGTGAGACGCATAAAGATTTTCACACAAAAATAGGAAAAAAAACAATCAGTTTTGGGGGTCCCCATACTTAGAACTGAAACTCAACATTTTTTTTTTCATCGAACCCATACGTGTTATCTATAGATAGGTCTTCAAAAATGATACTGAGGTATTTAAGATAATTTTTTTCTAAACTGAACAGTTTGCGCGAGAGACATTACAAAAGTGGTAAAATGTGTGCCCCCCCTTAACTTCTTTTTTTTTTTTTTTATACAGAACTGGAAAACTCTTGGCCCAAATCTCACCTTGGTCTAAAATAAGAGAATGATAAATCTAAAAAAAAATATATGATGTACATGTAAACTACCAGCAAAAATTGGTTTGATCGAGATCTAGTAAGTAGTTCTTTTTTAATACGTCATAAATCGTAAATCGCAACTTCTGCTTAAAATATGTATAGTACCTACTGGTTTGTACGGAACCCTCGGTTCTAAAAAAAAAAAAAAAAAAATTCAAGCATTTATTTCAATTAAACCATTTACAGGCACTTTTGAATTGTCAAGGTCGGTCGGTCCAAAAAGTTGAAGCTATTTGCACGTTCCAAAGCGTAGATCTCTATGGAGAAGAACGTGCAAGAAACTCCACGGACACTCTTTTAAAAATAATATTTTTTTACAAAGATTTATTTACATCGGGTTGACATTATACATACATGTGAGAACGATGTAAAAAACGAGCAGGATAAAAGCGTCCGGAATAAAAGAGGAACAATTCAAAGAAATAATTAAAATTAACCATGGCAGCTAAGAAATGACCAGTCCCGACTGACGGCGCCCGTTCACGAACATGACGCATGCGCCAGCACCATTCGGCTCAACCATTTTGAAGGGAGCCAAATGATCCAACGCATACGCCACCATCAGCTAGACTTTTGAGTGAGCATGACACTCCCAACCGCCAGGGTACATTCAAGTCAAAAACATACCTAAAACTGATTATTAAAGTTAAAGGTACACAGTACTCACACATGTGCTGTTAATGGCTGAAATTATACAATGCTTAGTAAGTTGATTCTAACAATGCAATTTTTTCTTACAATCTTCAGCCGGTCCAACAATGTTTCCGAACTATTTACAGATTAGTTTGGGCTCTCTAGTGGCTGTGGAGCAGGACCAGCATTCAGCCAAGCATTTTTATCTTCAATATAATCCCCCAACTTATAATATGCTTGCCTGCATAGTGTGCGTTTAATACAAGACTTGAATTTCGTCTCATTTAGTTCTAATATATGGGGAGGTATCTTATTATAACATTTTAAACAGTACCCCATGAAAGATGAGGCTACTTTAGCCAGTCTGAAGCCTGGTTGAACTAACTGGTCCCTATTTCTAGTACTATAATTATGTCTCTCGCCTCTTTTACTAAAAAGATGTAAATTCTTTCTGACATACATGATGTTTTCGTAAATGTATTGACAAGGTACCGTCATGATGTTAATATTCTTAAACAGTTCCCTGAGAGAATCGCGCCGGCGGAGATTATATATCGCTTTGATGGCTCTTTTCTGCAGAATAAAAATAGACTCGATGTCTGCAGCCCGTCCCCATAGTAAAATACCGTAAGACATGATACTGTGAAAGTAACTAAAATATACCAGTCTCGCGGTATCGACATCCGTTAGTTGGCGGATTTTTCTAACAGCATATGCTGCTGAACTTAGCCGTCCGGAAAGAGATGTTATATGAGGGCCCCATTGTAGCCTGGGGTCAAGCGTAATTCCCAGGAAAACCGTTTTATCGACGAATTCTAGTTTTTCCTTGTTCAATAATATGTCACAATCACTGCTTTTGACATTAGGTAAGGCAAATCTTATGTTCGCGAGTCCGACTCGCACTTTTCCGGTTTTTTCAGTAAAACGGTCATGCCTATAATTTCACTCTACTTCTTCAAATCTTTTCCCAAAGACCCAATGGGAGCCCTATGACTTTTGCAGAGACTGTTTTCCAAAAATAGGCAAAAAGGTCAGCTTAAAATCTGTAGAGAGAGAAATCTATAAAAAATAAACATTTGTTTGCATGAATAGGATAGGTACAGAAAGCTGGCTTTATAGTGTGAAGTACCTACACTTTTTTTCTGCCTTGAAATTCATTTACCAGACATCGGTAGGTCTGACGGAAAGTACTGGGCCCCCATCGTTCGCGGGGCCCTGGGTCCTTGCTCTGAGTGCCCAGTCGGAAAGGACTTGACAATAGGAGGAATACGGTTGGGCCAAGAGTCTGACACTCTCTTCTGCTCCACCCAGAGCGAGAGAAGTGATTTGATGATTTCCCATCCTAAACAATAAGGCTAAGTACCAATCAGTATTTAACCTGGAGGGACTGCGTTTCTGACCTCCACAACCCAGTAACTGGGTAACACTTATCGTGGGGGCAGTAAGGTCTAACGACTATCCACACCCTAGTGTCAGAGTTTCTAAACCGCCTCAAGGGCCCCTGGCATGCTTTATTTGACGACTTCACCATTAGGCGGCTGGGATCACCGGCTTATACGTGCCTTCCGAGGCATTTATCAGACAATCAGGTGATTCAAGCCAGCAATATCATTTTATATAATTGGGTTTCCGAAAAAAATATTATTCATCGGCAAATCTGATGAGATGACTCAAAAAGTTCCCATTCATATTGATAGCTCGATTGGAGCGAGGTAATTAGGGTTCCGAAGCAAAAACGGAACCCTTATAGATTCGTCATGTCTGTCTGTCTGTCCGTCCGTATGCCACAGCCAATTTTTCCGAAACTATAAGAACTATGCTCTTGAAACTTGGTAAGTAGATGTAAGTATTCTGTGAACCGCATTAAGATTTTCACATAAAAATAGAAAATAAAACAACAAATTTTGGGGGTTCCCCATACTTAGAACTGAAACTCAAAAAAAATTTTTTTTTTTCATCAAACCCATACATGTCGGGTGTCTATAGACAGGTCAAAAATGATATTGAGGTTTCTAATATATTTTTTTTTCTGGAATAAGCGGAAGCAACTTGATACAAAGTTAAGAAGCCTGTACTGGCTAATTGGGAGGAAATCTCATTTATCTAACGAAAGCAAAATGGCGACATACAAGACTATACTCAAACCGGTATGGACATATGGAATAGAACTATGAGGCACGGCCTCCAACAGCAACATTGAAATCTTGGAAAGATTCCAAACAAAAACCTTGAGATCCATGTTCAATGTCCCGAAATGTATCAGTAGGTAGCAAATACATCCTGCAAGATCTAAATCTCACATCAGTTAAGGAAGAAATACCAAAACAAGCTATCAAATCATGTAAATGCTTTAGCAACAAACCTCACTGGCACTGGTAGTGTTATATACTCAAGACTGAGGAGGAATGATGTCCCAACCCTCTTTTTTTTTAAAGGATCGGAAATCATCAAATGAGGAGGATCACAGGAGGGAGTGTCAGACTCCTACTGGCTAAAACCCATCCGTGTTCCTCCTAATGCCTTTGCGTTCCAGGGCCGCGGTGACTCTTTCGAATAGATTCCGCAACCCTGGCAGGGTGTTCCAACCCTTAAAAACCGATTCACCATACTATAGGTAGTGAGAGAGGTCAATGGATTCTCCTCAAAGCTAAATGACATACCCAGACGCTGATCAGAAAAATTAGCAGCTAAACAGATCGCTGTGCTAAGCAGGATATATTAAAAATATATATATATTGAAATTATGAATTGAATCACTTAATTGCTATGAATATTTATTTCAACAAAGCATACACCAAAATACATGATGAAGTACACGTGATGAAGTATATGTACATAGTGTAGCCTTAATTATAGGCTGCCACGGCATGCATTGAACATAGTATTAGGAAATTGAAGGTTGTTACAAAATTGATATTATTTATTATAACTTGAACTCTTGATGTCTTAGAAGCGCGCAATTAATATTCTTCCTGTTTTCCGTGAATAACGCTGTTGTTTGCATAATAGTTAATTTTATATTTTATTGTAAATGTTTTACAGTAATTGTTTGTTAATCCAAATAAATAAAATTAGAATTGTTCTGAAACAGCTTCTGAATCCGGCTTGTTCGATCGGTTGTTGTGCATCGAGGTGCGAGTTAGTGAGTCTGTAATCTTTTCCAAAAGAACAATCAAGGTTTTATAAAAAAAAGTGAGACGCCGTAGCCGACAATACTGAGAACAGCAGTGTAATTCAGTAAACATGTCGCAGTGAACACTTGGGCGAAGTGAACGACAAGTGAGCTGTCAAACCATACAAACAAGATGGCATGACAGCTCTCTTGTCATTCACTCTAGGTAGGTACCTAAGTTAACACGGTGAGCCTTATAGATGTCGGCAGAATCGACCGGCTGCTTCTGCTGCGCTCACCACGTCGTATTGCCACAGATTCACCGCCTGCACGGAGCCCGATGAATAAAAATTATTTATTGTAACTTTACTGAACAAGATGAACATGACATGATGTTTTTAAGGATTAAATACCTAGAGAAAAAAAAAATGAAATTTGAATGTGCAAGAGCTAAAAATGTCCCTATCTCAAAATAATTCCATGGTTACGTCAGTTTTGACGTTGTTTTATATGTATAGCAGAATACCGTTTTTTTTTTCTCATTGTCCAATGGCTTTCAGGTTGAAATTTAGCAGAATACCGTTTCAGTACCTACATTTTTTTAGTAAAATTAAATTCGCAAAAAGTTTTAAGTTTAGCAGAATACCTTTTCGACATTTTGGCATTGAGATGCGAATGTGATTTGAATTTGAACGTTTTTAAATTAGTAGAATTGGTCTTCTGGTCTTCGATATTTTGCGACTGAGATGCATGCGAATGACGCTAGAAGTATTTTCTCACTGGCTGTATGACGTGAAGGTTGCTATTTTGACTAGTACTTATTTGAAATTGAATGTGGCTGAGACGTTGCGACTTTATTTGATGAACTTTTAGATTAGAGATGGGTAAATCCAGAATTGAAAAATTAAATGATTCAAATCCGTAAGCGGAACCTTATCAACTCCTTTCAAATCTTATCGACTCCGAGGATTTATTAAATCCGAATGGGTACGGAGCCGAATGAAATTCGGAAAAAAGTTCGGTTTGAGTCTGCGACATTACTTACCGAGATAAGGTCAAGAATCTTTTATAAAACACAGCCAAAACTTACTTATACATATCATCATAATTAGGTACTTTACAAAAAAAAAAAATGTTATTGACTAATCTAAAAAAATGGCAAAACTGCACGTCAAAAAATAATGCCTAAGTACTTACTTTTACGTGTATTTCGATCAAATTCTGAGTTAAAAAAAATCAAATGTTGACTGGAGCTTAGGTATAAGTATTTCATTTTGTACTTAAATAAAAAAATCGCGTGCATATTCCTTATTGGGAAGACATTAGGCAGATTGATTTATTTTATTTATGGTTCGATTTTTTTGATGCGAAGTGTATATTGAAGAGGACGTAGGTACTAAAAAATAAAGAGAATGAATTTCAATGATTTCATATCTTGTAAAATTCTTCAGCTTACAGCAGCGAGTCCTGGTATTCATCCAAGAAGGAATGTACCTACAGCTAAATACCAATACGGCTTCCCTGACAACCCAGAAGATGCAGATCTTCATCAAAGTTAACAAAGTAGGTAATAAATAGAACTGGATCTGACACTACTATAGCATATTTATGTATGCTATAAGAAATGGTCGAGTGTGAGATTCGAACTTTCGAACGAAACACTCCCCGGAGTCGAGATTACCCATCTCTATTTTAGATAATATGGAATTGACTTTCTGGACAAGAAAATGACTCACTCTGCTCGCCCCTTCTCAACAATGTTGGCATCGGCTTCATGACAGTTAGGCAAATGAAAGGAATAAAAAAAGAAACATTATTTTCCTTAAAATCTATTTACCAAAAACCTATCACAAAAAGAAGTGATTCTCCTACTTAGTAACAATTTGTATAGCTATTAAGGAAAACGTTATCAAACGTCATCTAAGTAAACAACAGGAATAATAGAGCAAAATTAATTAATCTTTGGTTTTACAATCGTAACCAGTGGCGCCATCTAGTTCAAAATAATTAAACTAAAACACTAAACTTAAAAACTTTTCAATAAAAATAGATCTACGTTATATTTTATTAATGTACCTACTATTTATAATTGATATTTTCTACGTTAAAACTAAGTTGTTATTCTTCGTCGGAAGGCTGCTTGACCCAGAAGCCCCAGGGGGCGTATCCGTCATGTTTCGTGGGCCCCCGGTACACCTTTATTTGAACACGGGCCGGGTCGTCTGTGAAACAAAGACAAAAAAATTAAAACAACCGGCCAAGTGCGAGTCGGACTTTAACACACACACAAAAAAAAAACACATTTCTAGACTATGGGAGCCCCTTACATATCCTACCTAACCTTTCCGTGTCCTAAGCTTCCTGTGCCGTATGTTCTCCTACTTGGCTAGGCAAGTCATTAAACGCTACAATACCGCAAACGTTATGCTTGCAACAAGTGCAGCTATGCTATTCTCTAAAGATTCAGCCTTGCGCACAGCGCTGCCGCAGCGGTGAAACTCCGTTTTGTATTCACTAAGCCGCGTAAAGCTACACTAGCGCTCAAGGCTGTGACGGCCGTGAGTTAAAACTTCCCAACGAACGAGCAAATTGACACTTTTGACAGTTCTTCATACATTTTGGTATTCCCTACGAAAAAACAGCGACGAAGTCGCTTACAGCCTCGCCCACAGCCTCGTTTCGAACTGTCAAATCCAAAAGCTACAAAAATCGCGCGTTCGACTCTTATTTTCAACTTTTTTTAATAGCAGCTCGATTGATTATAAAGCTTCATTTATTAGAAGAAGCTAAGAAAAGTGACGATTTGTCGCTCCAAACTCTCTTCTAACTAACCTAATATCTCTCTTTGTGCACGGGAGGGGAACGCACTGGTATGCTTAAAATACACAATGTTCCGTCAGAACAAGCGTTATATTATAAAACAATACCTCTAGTAAAGTAATTTTATTAATATCTCATGTACCTATCGTAAAATATTAATTGTCCAACTTATATGTAATAGCCACATTTGATACATAAACAGTGAAAATACTTTTCGTAATACTCACATTTCAGTAGGGTTATTTATTTATCCAATTGGTCACAGAACTATCTAAAACTTTCAAAACAATATCTGCTGATACTGACACAAATAAAAGTTTTGAAACTAAAAACTCAAGTAGTTATGTTAGCGAGTCACGTCTGTTGTTTTTTGTTTAAGTTCGTTTTCGTCGTCGCGTTGCGTTGCTCGAAATAGGCAAAAGAATCGCCATTCAGCCTTAAAATGTAACAATTTATAAGCAGTAAATTCTTTACAATACTATAAGATAGGCATTTATTTTAAATTCTTAACCCCTAAAATTCTCAGCCGAGATTGCTCGATTATGATTAAAAGATTCGTTCTCAAGGCTATAGCTCAAGGCTGGCTCGTCGACGAGCTCGCCGACGAGCCAGCCTTGAGATCGACCGAGCGTGTAGCGCTGATTCAAACTGTATTCACTAGCGTGGCTGTGCTCGTCGACGAGTTTCACCGCTGCAGCAGCGCTGTACGCAAGGCTGAATCTTTAGGGAATAGCATAGCAGAGCGAGCGGTACTAGCTCGCGCTCACTCACGTGTCCCGACAGCTGAGCATTTGTTCGTTTTCTGAGTGGCTGCCTCCAGTAGCTTCTAACATGCTTGTTTCTTTACGATTATTTCTCACAATACTCAAATTGATAACTCATGCTGCTGAACAACTGAACAACGTTGACCATAAAAATTAAGAAACGCTCTTTCGACTAAGCGTCTTTTCACGGGGTAAGTACTTCTTTTCAGCTCGCTGTGTGCCCTGTCAACGAATAGACAGCTGTTCGTTGACACTGGTGGTGGGTTACTGTACAATTACAAGGAGGAAGTAGTTGCAGTAGGTAGCTAATCAGTAGAAAGGTGAAAGATATGGAAGGATACTAATGATTTAAACAGCTATATAACTATAGATAACTGTAGGTATGATAGGTGCTCAGTCGTGTCTCTTAAACTATCTCCTGCCTAGGTTAAGAGGGACCAGCACGAATATTATTGACATACAGTAACGTAACGTTAAATTTTACCATAGCTACAATACTCGTTTCATATAATATTTGAAACTAAAAACTCAAGTAGATAGTTTTATTAAATTCTAATACTTAAAGATAGGCATTTATTTTAAATTCTTAACCCCGAAAATTCTCAGTCGAGATTGGTCGATTATGATTAAAAGAATTTGATTCAAGGCCCTACTAATTCGTCTACGAAACAGCGACGAGAGGCTACAGCTTAAAGTTCGTCGACAAGCACAGCGACGCTAGTGAATACAGTTTGAATCAGCGCTACACGCTCGGTCGATCTCAAGGCTGGCTCGTCAACGAGCTCGTCGCAGCTTACAGCCACGAAATTGTCTTTTAGAAAAAAATTTTAGAGAAAAAAACCCCACAGTACCTACAAGTCGACGTTTGACCGAACTTGCCTTAGTCGCTTCTAAAGTACCTACTTACTACTAATAAAAACACCCCGACAGATTTTTATTTTACTTTCGACGTTAGAATAAAAAGTTTATGTAGGTAGGTACCTACTTTTAGGAGGAACCAACCTTTTATTATATAATCTAAGGAACCGACTTATTTCGGGATTTGCCGAAAAACCTAGGATAAACGAGTCATTCTGCGAAGAGATTGCATACAAGTACCTATCAACCTCTGACTATAACATATTATAATTACAACGTTCTGTTGCACGTAGGTATAAACGCAAAATCTCTTAAAGGGTCATTGTACTGAACAACTTTCTGGAATAGTGGTTTTTGTAACATTAATGCCTGACAGGATTTCAGCTGCCTAGAGTTTAAAATTACTTACTCGACTGCAAATGCTCAAACCAGAAATCAGGGTAACATTACCTTTCCTATCGTCGGCTCCGCCATGACCATCCTCGTCGTCGTCGTCGAACTCCTGAGGTCTCGCAGCCGCCAGCGCCAGCAGAGACAGCAGCACTATCACCGTCCACACGTTCCTCTACAATTTTCATTAGCGTTGGTTAATAAAGCAGCCAGTCTATGACACGGCCGTAGCTAGGGGGGGGCATTGTGGGGCAATGCCCTACCTTGAAATCACAATGCCCTACGTTTTCAGTTTTTGGTATTAAAACTACCAAAAACTAAATTATTATATTTGAATTGTTTGCAGTTATAGTTGTGTGATATAAAAAAAAATGTAGCGATAGGTATCTAAACTTTTCCGAAGATACCACAGGTGATTGATTTAGGAGCCCGTGCTTCGGAACAGATCAATAATATTATGATATTTTTTTTACTTCCGCCCTAGGGGAGATGGGGGAATTGGGAGTCACTTAAGGAAAACTCGTTATTGTAATCAGTAATCATCAGTCTTATAATTTGTTCACATATACTAATCTTTAGAAACTAATCAGGTATCGAGTTATATAAGTCTTTTTTGGCTAACATTGGCATAACCGTAATTATAATTAAAAAACAGAAAAGTAGTTTTGACTCCAATTACCCACATGTAAGGGAAATGAAAATCAGTCCACGGGGGAATACGAGTCAAAATTACAAAACGAATAAAGTAACAAAATTATCATCTCTTCTCTTTTGTAGCCAGGAATTTTTCGGTTTCCTGGACGGTGGTTATACCTGTCTCATCAATGTTGTACATATCTTGAGGTGAGAACGAAGTTTTGGTCATGATTAAAAAAAACATGCACTTCGGTTTTATTGAAACCTGTAATTCTCTGTATACTTATAGCTTCAGGTCTTCGAATGCTTATCCGTGGATTTCTCTTAAGAAATCCTTGGATCCAGTCTCTGCCAGCCATTCTAGTATCTCTGTTAAAATTATGAGATAGCTTCAAATTTTCAGCACATTGAAATGTTATTTTTCTTAGTTGATATGTCGTCAAACCATGAAACATATTACTTAATTTTAAAATATGCTCTGTAAGTATACTTTCTTGTTCTTCGTTAAAAACGGCATGCCTTCCTAGTCTTGGAGGTTTGAATATATCTTGCTTTATCCTTCTTTGTAATGCGCTGAAAGGAATAACAGTTTCTTTAGCAACTTTGCTTAGGGAAACGCCTTATCTAATGCGTACAGCAGCTGCCTGCAGTCTAGCTAGCTTTAAAAGTCTTTCTTGGCCAGTTCCTTGGCATCTGAAATAAACAAAAAAGTTTTATCATTATTAAAGACGAAACGGGGAATGAGGGACAATTGACTCTCATTACCCCAATGGCGGTTTGTTTGCTAGATTTGAATTATTACACAAAGAACATCTAAAAATATAATAACTTGCATTAATAAATGTAAGTTTAGTTCCAGTACTACGCTTTGAGATTATTTTATACGCACAATTAACAAATATAGATACTCACGTTTTCGATCGAAATTCCGGAAATTTTACATCGGCCCATCCTCTGTGACACATGTGTCGCTCCCGGTGATGCGAGCGTGACTAGCGGGCCCGGCGTATGGGCAGTGCGGGAGGGGTGCTGAGCCTAACCCCGTGCGACATAGCCGTATTCTTTATAGCTTAAGGTTCAATTCATTTTGAATTGACTCTCATTGCCCACTGACTCCCATTCCCCCCGGCTCCCCTACTTGTGTAACCACGCTGCCCTACCTCAAATTTGACTCTAGCTACAGCCCTGGTAGGACACCGGCATGTCAATTAATCTGCCTTTTGTTATGATTTTGGGGTTGGCTTCCACTCTATTGGGTTTCTATAGAGCATTATATATGGTTATGGCCCACTCCTGACAGAGAGCAGGTCTATATCTAGGCTAAAAAGCTGTTTTCTGGGACAGTTATTTCTTTCGATTCTGATAGTCTAGTTTTCGGTTAGCATTTTTGTGCAATATTTTTTCTGTTTTACAAACATGCTTTGTATGTAGTTAGTTATCAGTGAGGATGCGCCGACGCCGTTTGCACTAGCAGCGCCATCTATGCGCAAGAACCCGTAAAATAGGCTAGATTCCATCATCCACAAATTGCAAAACTATTTAGTCCGTCAGTTAGAGTATTGAAAAATAATGGACACGTATTTTTTGTTTTTGTAAATCAATGAATATTGACAAAGACAAAACGCATCAAAACTCGGGAGTGGGGGCTCGTACAGTCACGACTCAGTAAAAATTACGCGAAGGTGTGACGTACGTATTGAGAATTTTAAAAGCGTCGTAACTTCGTCAATTTTGGTTCCCGTAGCAAAAAAAAACACGGGTCAAATATTTTTTGATAATCTAACTGACGGACTAATTAGAATTTTTCAGGACACAAGCCCATTAGAGCGACATCTAGTGAGCTATGGACATTTATAGGTTTTTTTAACTTATGAAAAGTAAAAGGCACGCGCTTGACCACTATCTCACCTGATGGTGAGCAATAATATGATTGAAGATCGAGCATGCTTGCCAAGAAGTAACCTTTTCACTCTTGACTTCAAGACTACCAGGTTGCAGCTATCAGAATACACAGACTCCGGCAAGAAAATCCACTCCTTAGCTGTATCTATACTATAATATTATAAAGCAGAAGAGGTTGGTTGTTTGTTTGGTTGAACGCGCTAATCTCAGGAACTACTGGTCCGATTTAAAAAATTCTTTCAGATTTAGATAGCCCATTTATCGAGGAAGGCTATAGGCTATATATCATCACACTAAGACCAATAGGAGCGGACCATTAATGAAAAATGTTACGCAGAAGACGTTGCACGGGTCAGCTAGTGCACTATAAATGTGTTCCCAAAACGTCTGATGTTGTCCACCAGGATTAAAGAAAAAACATAATAGTAAACTAAAAATATATTTACATACAAATTATAGAATACCTTAATTAAAGACAAGTCATTAATTAAATACACGAGTTAGAAGTGGTTACAAGTAGACATAGTTCACAGATTAAAGACATTTAACAAATTAAAAGTACATTATAGAGGTATGGTCTTTAAAGTTACAAGTTTTGGATAAAAAAAAATGAAAAATGTTTACTTCATAACTATACCCAATTTCGTTGCAAAACTTTACAAAGATACATTGTCAACATGAGTATGTACTTTAAAAAAATATGTGGTTGCTACAGATTCAACCGGCCGAATTAATACACAAAATATTCTATTTCGCATATTACAACACTTTAAATTCATAAGTCTATTACACATAGAAGAACACCTAATATTTATTTACTGCTTGCAGAAGCCTTGTCTGACTCATTTCCACTGTCAGTGGACACATGCTGTCCAGGACTTGCCGTCTTTTCCTCTTCCTCTTCATCTTCACTCAACGATGAACAATCGGACAGCTCCGCATCAATCCAAAGCTTAGCTTTCTTTGGTTTGGCTTTTTCATTGTCTGACTTCCGTTTTAAAGTGTTTGATGACCCGGCGGCCTGCCAGCCAGCTTCCACAGCTGAGTTTACGCGCTCAGGGAGATCCTTACGCTCTTGCTCATACGCAGCATTCAAGTTCACTTCTATCTTTGGTTCTGCTACAAGCCTCTCAAGTTTCTTCTGTTTTCTCTCAGCTGCCTCTTTTTCTCTGTCTTCCTGCCCTTCCAACCACTTCCTAAGCCTTTTCTCTTCATTAATGTCACGTAATCGTCGCCCGGAGAGGTCTCTGCAAGCTTCACGGTTCGTAGTTTTCTCAATTTGCGCTCCAATAGCACGTAACATAGATCCGAACCCACCTTTCCCTCCGACGAGTCTCGTAGCCAATCTAACGACATTGTTAGCTGTTGTGATGTCGTAACTATCAGACACGGGCCTCCCGTTGAGCGTAGCGAATAGGTCTTCTATAGGAACACCATGTTTTTGTGAAATATCACGTTTCAACGATGACACATCTGTGCAATCAAGCCCCGTTATGAAGGTGTTATCAAAGATTACTAAACAAGGCATTTTAAACTATGAGTGTTGTTTTCAGGAATAAAAGGTATAAGAATTCTGAAACACTCTTTTTGGAAGAAAAACACCACAAATCGCCACAAATGCAAATATTTACGAAATTACGACGACAACAATGTGACAGCGAATGATGAAGTCAAAGAACTGACAGATAGTTGAATGAATGAAATGACAAGCAGACTGATTTGACGAATGAAAGTTGTATAGTTTGTTTCTGGTTTTTAGCATGGTTTGTGCAGTTTTATTTTCACAAAAAATATTAGCTTACGCCACGTCACACCGTTATTTTTTATCAATGAAAAATAAATCACCTACTTATAGTTATACATAATTAAAAAGCGCTTACAATGCTCAAGTAACCATTCAAAAGTACTTACTTTAAAAGCCATTTTTGTCAGTAAATAAAGTTGCACTACTATTTCTTCACAAAACTTTAATCTAAACTAAGCATAATTTATTGATATCGACATCTTAAATAGACTACCAAAGTAAACTTTTCCTTTTCTATTAAATAATCCCGTCACTGATTTTCAATTTCACGCTCAAATGAATAAAGAAAGTGAAAGTAAATTTGACAAAGCAGACAATCTAATTAGGTATTTGGAGCATTTGACTTGACTTAAATTAGAAAGCTATGAAGTTATTTTAAATAAAATGATTATACTGATACTTACTAGATATTAGTAATTACTTTAGGTATGAAGTATGAATATTGACCCTTAAGAAAAGCCAGGCCCTGGCCTACGGGCGAGGCTGTTTTAAAACTGTTTTAAAAGCCACTATCGCATCATAGTCTATTGGATCAATGAATTAACTTATCATAAAATCGGAAATCTGGACTGCAGGTAGAAAGGAATGGTTGTGTCGTGTAACAAGGTGATTAATTAATGAAATACTGAGATCTTTCTAATGAGAATAATAGGCACCATAGATATTCGAATGAATGTAGACGTTGAAGTCGATAGGTTACTGTATTGTAGAGGGCGCTAAATACAACGTTGATTGCCGCCATTACGTATCGCTGTCAAATGTGTGTGAAATATCCAATAAAAATTGAGCTTTTTCAAATTAAACAGGAAGTAGTCTTCGTTTAACAGAAATTTGTAGAATTGGAGGCATCTGATTTCGTCCGCTCTTTAATTATGGCTCAAAATATTAATCCACATTACGCATCGTCGTCAAATCCAGCTAAACAAAATGAAGATACGATAAAACTAAAAGATAATCATGCTGTGAGCAAACGGTAAGTAAAACTACATTGTAATATGCTTTGTGTAAATTGTTGCACCTCCTATTTCATAAAACCTACGAGTTACAGGATATTTAGACAATTAAATACGTTCTACATACACAAGGTTTGAAATAAAATCGCTGTTACTCATTGGGGGCTTAACGGTTTCTCTTCAGATAGTAACGAAATTGACGTTGAATTTGTTACTTGGTCTGTTGTGTGTTCAGTGACGTGTATCTTCACAAAAAAGAACCTTCTGACTTCGTTTTGACCTCCACGCAAAACATGCATTATCCTACAAAACTTGACTTTGACCATATCATCAATGACGACACATAAAACGGTTGAAAACCAAAGTAGTTCACTAAAAGACATTTGGGATTCACATCTACCTGTACTCACAAACCTAATTCGTGTTTCTCTTTGTTGGCAGGCTGCAAAAAGAATTAATGGAGTTGATGCGTTGCGCTGACAAAGGCATATCTGCATTCCCAGAGAGTGAGAACCTATTCAAATGGATTGGCACCATTAATGGCCCGCAAGACACTGTGTATGCAGGCCACAAGTACAAACTGTCATTAGAGTTTCCAAACTCGTACCCGTACGCCCCACCCATGGTGAAATTTATAACCCCATGCTTTCACCCCAACGTAGACACCTGTGGTTTAATATGTTTAGATATTTTGAAGGATAAGTGGACGGCACTGTATGATGTCCGCACTGTGCTACTGTCCATCCAGAGCTTATTAGCTGAACCAAACACGCACAGTCCTTTAAACCAACAAGCATCGTACCTGTGGCCAAATCAGCCGGCTTATAAAAAATATGTAGATGAATTTTACAATAAGCACAGAGATTCATAGTAGACTTGTGTTCTGTTTGTCATTAAAGAAAAACATATTTTTTGATTTCGCGTTGTATTTTGTGTTGTGAATTGAATGTTTGAATGCATGATGGAGATCTTTGCTGACGAGTTTGTTTCCTGTTGTATTTCGAAAGTGGATTCTACTTGGTTCTAGCTTTTATAATTCTGGACTAAACTCGCTATGTGTAGATAGTAAATTGTAGATGTATTATGACTGTGATAGAATACCTGAAAGCATAATATCAAAATTTATATGTAAAACCTTTATATATAGTTATTAAGATACAATCTGTTGCAACATTATGTATCAAGTAGAATTTGCTTCTTCTTTCAACTATTGTTCTGTAACTCCCAACCATTGGTCTGTATAGAATCATGTAACCCTAAATACTAATTTTATTGTCAACGTTAGCCAGTTTATGTTACGAGATGTGATTTAGTGAATTCCAATTGGTTGAGCTCGTCAGCTCACTATCTCAACTGATGGGGTTATGTCTGTATATTGAGATCACTGACAATTATAATTCTTTAGTGCAATTGATGGAGTTTGTTTTCTTTCTTTCCTAATTCTAAAGCTAGCTGTAGGTCTCGGCTCAAACCGTGAGAAAGTCTAAAATTATCCCAAGGGAACATACTCCTGGGATAAAAATATCTTGTATTATTCCAGATTATAATCTACCATTGTGGCAAATTTTATCAAGATCCGTTCAGCTGTTCCGATGTGATTGAGTTACAAACAAATATCCATCGAAACTTTCATATTTATAATATTTTATTATTCTATTTACGGCCTTAAATTAGTTTTTATTAATAATTGATTATTTAGATAGCTACGCCACAGTGTAAGGGGGGAGTGTGTGGAGAGATGAAACTAAACGCGTAATGTAATAAAGTAACAAAGGTTTATTATAAAGTTAACTGTCTCTAATAACAATAAAAGATATCGTAAGCGCAAGTCCTAACAGCGTCGTATATTACCAGCCGATTGTGCGGTTTCGCTAACGAAGTCAACACAATGAGCAAACAATATACGCTGCTTAGCCTGTATCCGATAGGGTGCGGGAGCGACAGGTGACCGACCTAAGTCGATGCGGAGTAGTGCTTTTTTTTTTTTTTTTTTTTTTTTTTTTTTGATAGTGGCCTCTCGCAGCTAATGACTCTAGAGAGCCTCAGCTACTTAACCGGACTTGCCTGTGGTGGCCTAGGTGAATTTAAGGCCCCCAGCCAAGGCTATATAAAATATACTAAAACTCCGCTCGCTGAGGGCACCCCCTGTGGGGTACGGACCTCGACTCAGCGGCATCGTTTGGGGGAGGGCAGCAAGGGACTGGCTGGGTCATATTTCCATTATTTGGGGAGTTTAAAGCTACTATAGGCTCAGCTTCGCGGGCTGGCTCATTTGGCAAAAGACGGGGGGGAGATTTACAGGGTCGTCGCGCTGGACCTCGGCGGCGAGGTCGGAATACGGATCGCGGTCTGTGTTTGTGTTTATTTAGGGTACTCGTTTCCCTAGAACTTTCTTGGAGTAGGGTGATGGGATCGTCGGGATCTGTGAGGGTGTGCCGTGGCCGGCGAATCCTACTAATCTGAGAGGGCGTGTATCGGGAAGCCGATGCAATTAGGAAGTTTGAATGTTTGTCCGCAGATTCGATGAAACGCTTAGTAAGTCGTTTCATGAATTGCTGGATAGTCGGAATTTTGAGATCGATATGAAGCCGATCGTTCCTAACGAACCACGGGGCACCCGTGGCCCGACGGAGAAAGCGGTTCTGAAGTGACTGCATCCTATGGATATGACGTGCGCCCGAACCGTACCGAACGCAGACTGATTTAAATTAGCTCCGGCCCTGCCTTTTAAAGGCACTGAGGGTCTCGTCGGCGTGTACGGCGGGGCGGGGCGGTCGCACTCGGTGGCTCGGCCCGCGCAGGAGTCGTCTTGACGCGACGCCTTTGTTGTGGTGTTACAGTCTCCCCCTCTGGTCCCGAAGTCGTCCCGGCAAGGAGACCAGTTTCTTCTTCTGGAGCTGCTTTCTGCTTTCGTGGTCTGCCGCGTCTGCGAAAAGGTCTCTCAGGATTAGGTGGGGAGAGGGCTGAGCCTTGGTAGGGGCTCAGCGCTGAGAAGTGATAAATACCCAACGGAGTGTTGCGGTCTCTTTTCTGGAACTCCTTTGGTCAATAATTGGCTGTCATATGCTACTGGGTGCTGGTCTGTGCTCTCCCCCTGCACCAAAACAGCTCATATGGCGTTATAACTTGTTCAGTCTTCATTAGTCAGTCATATTCATTTTCGGACCAAACAATGCATCACTTTGCGGTGATAGGGTCACCTCAGCATTATTGATGCTCGATTGTGCATCTCGGAATAGTGACCCAACAAATCTGGGTGAGTACCCAGATAGGGCAGGTTCCTTTCTCGAAGGTGACTGTGGAGGAGTATGGAAATTGATCAGGCGCGGTGGGCCATACGAATCCTCCATTTCGCATTCTTCAGGTGGGTTGGAAGGTGGGGACGGAGTCATGAGCATCGGGCTCACAAATGGTTCCAGAGACGTCATTTTGGCGAGTTTTTCGATTGCCGTCTCGGTTCTCTCAGGCTCCGCCTGCACCGTGGACACGGGTGCTCCATCTTCTTCCTCCTCCTCAGGAAGTAAATCGTACTTCCGGCTAGGTTCATCCAAAAAGTGGAACAGCAGCTGCGGCACGTTCAGTGCTAGTTTGGCATCTTGGATGAAGTCAACTCCTAAGAGGGTTCGATTATCGTGCGTTTCTGGCAGCACGATGAACTTTGTGGGGATTGTCCGACCACAGAGCGACACAGGCACCAAGGCAGACTTGATTTGCTGTCTTCGTCGCAAGCCATCTGCTAGAGTGATCGTTGCATTCTGAATGTTGAACTTGGTGCCCTTTTGCTGCAATACCCGATACAGTGAAGTTGATGCGACACTCAATTTCGCTCCTGTGTCAATATGAGCTTGACCTTTGACACCGCTAATTGTTATCATCACTGTTGGTCTCAATCTTGATCCTGATGCAGTTGTTGGACTCAATGCATAAAATCCAATTCCAACAGCTCCAACCTTAGTTTTCGTGCATTTTGGGCATTTACTCCTTACTACACCGGGTTCACCACAGCCATAGCAAGTAATTCTGGGTCGTGGCGCAGAGCTGGTATCAGGCACGGAAGGTTCGCGTGTTGTATTCGACTCGCTTTTGACGGCTTTCTTCCGGCACTCCTTCTCAGTGTGTCCAAATGCGCGACAATATGAACATCTTTGCTTTTTCGTCAATGGAGTGGCGCTATTATTACCTGCCGATCGTTCAGCAATAACCTCTTCAAGCTGCCGAGCCTTTACCAGAAAATCATCAAAGCTTTCGACTGTGTCTCTTGGTATTCTATCTCGTACGTTGATGTGCAGCGATGTGTACAAGAGATCCAAGCTTTGTGATTGTGACAGGGGTGGTTTCGGTAACTCTGCCAACAATGCTCGCTTCTTCGCGACGAATAGTTCAGTGCCTGATGGGGTCTGTTGCTTGTTCATGACAATGTCATCGTAAACCTTATAGGCTGGCCTCTTTGGCGCAAATGTTGACCTTAACAGTGACATAGCCTCACGCCAAGTTGTTATAGTGTCCTTGACTCCAAGCCACCAGACTGACGCATCTCCGACCAACAGCAGTGTAAGACCTTCTATGGCATTTTCGTCTGTAATCGACTCGATCTTCTTAAAGGTGCTTAGAGTCGACAGAAATGCTTCGACTAATGCTACGTCACGAGTTCCATCGTAACGGACAGTACAAGTAGCAAAACTACCTGTTTTCGAAGCCACAGAACTATCCCTACTGGCCAGGACTCCTAAGAGATCACAGAACTGATCATCAGTGAAACTGACGTTTGCCATGTTTTGTTTATTTCTACGGCTACGTCTAGGCAAAATTTGGTAAAACTCAATTTTGGTCACGAAAGTTTAATTATAAATTAAGTTACCGAACCCTAGCTCCTATACTATACCTAACTACAACCAAACTCCTAGACTAGAAAACTAACTTACAATAAAGAGACTAACTCTCGGACTAATATAAAAATAAAAATCTAACTACTCCACTATTAAGAAACTAACTGAAAAGAAATAATTAAATTAGCCTAGCTCCTGGACTGTACTAAACACTCCCTAACCTAATTTATACCTGGACTAGTACTGATTAATAATAAGAAACAAATCTATAAATTAGCGAAAAAACAAAAAAAAATGAGGGTAGAAAAAAAACTTTAAGTAAAACGGAATCCAATAATGAATGAAAGCAAAACTAAGTAACAACAAAATGTGAGAACAAGCCCGCGGTGGGACGCCAACTGTAAGGGGGGAGTGTGTGGAGAGATGAAACTAAACGCGTAATGTAATAAAGTAACAAAGGTTTATTATAAAGTTAACTGTCTCTAATAACAATAAAAGATATCGTAAGCGCAAGTCCTAACAGCGTCGTATATTACCAGCCGATTGTGCGGTTTCGCTAACGAAGTCAACACAATGAGCAAACAATATACGCTGCTTAGCCTGTATCCGATAGGGTGCGGGAGCGACAGGTGACCGACCTAAGTCGATGCGGAGTAGTGCGCCCGAACCGTACCGAACGCAGACTGATTTAAATTAGCTCCGGCCCTGCCTTTTAAAGGCACTGAGGGTCTCGTCGGCGTGTACGGCGGGGCGGGGCGGTCGCACTCGGTGGCTCGGCCCGCGCAGGAGTCGTCTTGACGCGACGCCTTTGTTGTGGTGTTACAACAGTATTTTAATTTTGAATTTATCCTCGTTTTTCCTATGTAATGTGTACATTTAAGTTGTCCCAAATAAATAAAATAAACTTAATTACATGCCTGTAACTTTCACAAAAGTATGCAGGTAGCTTACGTGTAGTGAACATACTATAGGTACAATGTTCTTGATATGAAGCAATGGCATGCAAGGTACTTGCACGTTCTAGTGCGAGTTACAGGCATAATATTTAGGCTTGGGTCATAATGCATCGGCGATTTAGTAGCTCAGTAGTGTTGTCTGGCGCCATATGTGAGGTCCCGAGTTCAATTCGCGGGTCAAAGGTCAACGCCCTCTTAACGGGTTTTTAATCTTGCAAACCCTCTGATTAGGGTGAGGGTCGTATTGTGTGATTATTATTTTGATACTAGCTTCGAGCTTCTGCCAGCGGCTTCGCCCGCGTGATCCCTAGGGAACATATTCCCGGGATGAAAATAAGCTTATGTGCTATTCCAGACTATAATCTATCTTTGTTCTAGATCCGTTAAGAGTCCTATTACATTTTTTACGGAAATTCATGATTTTTGACGCTGTAATTATCAGCAGCAGTAAGATATTTTAATTATTTGATCCTGAATAACGATAGTGCCAGTCTCTTTCTTGTAAGTTAGAATTACACATTGTCATTTTTCTTTTCGTGTAATTTACTATAAATATTTTACGAACTCAGTTTGCAAGAAAAAATGTCGGCGATGGAACTTTGACGGTCTAATTCAAATTGTTACAATCAATTCTTTTAAAAGCTAAAATTACTAAAAGGTAAGTTGAATGTTTTACTTGTTTATTGGAGTTCTAGAATTTCTTTAATTTCCTTGAGTTTTCACGGAAAAAAACTTAAAGAAAGCCTAACTTAAGCCAGAAATGTCTTGATTCAGCGTCCATTATATTCCAAATAAAAACAATTTTATCAAATAAATTAATATGATATAAAATTTCAATCTACAATGAATAGGTACGTTTCATTAGTTTTCGTTTGTCATTATAATTAAACAAAATTACAATAAATAAAATGAAAGTACCCACTATATATTCTGCGTCAATTCAGCGCGCGCGCTCCTCAGTCTCGCGCGAGCGCCCAAATAAACTATAATCCTATTCAGACTAGTAAGTATCAAAATTGTTTCGCGGACTATAGATGTACTCCCAACGCAGACCAACGTAACTTCGTCTATTGCAAACGAGCATTTACGATTCGTAATAGGACTCTTAAGCCGTTCTGGTGTGATTGAGTAACAAACAACCAAACTTTCACATTTATGATATTACTCGTTTGGTGTAAAGCGAAATTATAACCATCTTCCCCTCGACATTATAATAAATTATGAAAGGATATTGCAAACTGTCGTAAGCCGTTTTCCGAAGCTACTCGCTAGCCGCCTGCCTGTGCGTTCGCGACCTTAAACAAAAATAATCCTTATAGCATGATTCAGTATTCACTCGTGATGGCTTATTATTAGCGTATTTCATGTAGGTATAACTTTGGTGTTTCTATACCGATTTCTATGATTCTTTTTTTATGGAATAGTTATTAATGTTAACTTTTATTAATGTTAATTAGGGACGACTGAGAGTTTTATAAACGTAAGAGTAGACAAATACAATCAGAAAGCTTCGAACTGCTAAGCTATCGGGAGTTACACGTGTTATTGTTTATCAATCATATGCTGTCGTTGGATATTTTTTATATAATTTTAAGGAGAACATTTCCGTCATATATGATTTCTGTGTAGCTTTCACCATTAAGTTTGCAAACGCGACGGAAGCTTAAAAAATGGAGTAACTTCTCCCGTTTTCCCAACATTTCCCTTCACTGCTCTGCTCCTATTGATTGTAGCGTGATGAAAAGTATACTATAACCTGTAGTGCGATTCACTAAGGCAGAACATCTTTACAACCAAGAAATCATAATCATGAATAATAATTGTACCAAGTTTCATTAAAATCCGTCGAGTAGTTTT
Organism: Ceramica pisi; assembly: GCA_963859965.1. NCBI lineage: Eukaryota > Metazoa > Arthropoda > Insecta > Lepidoptera > Noctuidae > Ceramica > Ceramica pisi. Next base: position 21,460,932 of record OY982547.1, on the reverse strand, counting down.
TGTTTCTTTAACGGTTAGGTATACAGACAGACAGACAAAAATTGTACTGATTGCATTTTTGGCATCAGTATCGATCCCTAATCACCCCCTGATAGTTATTTTGGAAATATATTTCATGTACAGAATTGACCTCTCTACAGATTTATTACCTTTAAGTATAGATAGCGCAAAACTGGTGACTAATACTAGGGCATGGATCCCGGAATTCCGAGATTTCGTAACTCCGGAATTTCGGAAGATTTTTTACAATATTTCAATTCCGGAACTGAAGTAAATATCGCAATCCGATACTCATATACTTATTTGTAAGATAAGTTACCACAATAATATATTTTAAGTGTTCTTCCTACAAGTGATGAGAGTGAAAGAGTATTTTCGTGTGCCGGGTAATTTGTAACACCCTACGAAGCTCGCTCTCAGATAAAAAGTTAGATGCTCTGATACTCTTGAGAACACATCATTATCAAGAAGAGCGATCTTTTTTAACCGACTTCCCAAAAAGGAGGAGGTTATCAATTCGGTTGTATGTTTTTTTTTATGTTTGTTACCTCATAACTCCGACAATTATGAACCGATTTGAAAAATTCTTGTTTTATTTGAAATGATATACTTGCAGATTGGTCCCATTTAAATCATATCAAAATCGGTTACGAACTTAGGATTTTAAATCGAAATACCTAGAATTTGACTATTTAGATGATTCTTTGATCATCGAAATTGCGTATTTTGCTTTTCTGCGATTTTGCAGTGGTGTTGGTAGGTGTGGGGCACCACAAAAAAATACAACCGACTTCCAACTACAAACACTACAAAGTAAAAAATAACTTTAATTTCGGAAGTCGGTGTCAAAATACGAAGAAAGTAACAAAAACACCGACTTCCGAAATTAAAGTTATTTTTTACTTTGTAGTGTTTTTATTTGGAAGTCGGTTGTATTTTTTTGTAAAAAGTTTTTTTTGAAAAACTGATTCTTGTCTTATTAACTTTATATTTCTTTTTAATATAAGTTGATTTAAAGATCTCAAGTTCCAAAAAATACGACAACGTAAGTTTAGAGTTTTTTTAATATTTTTAAGTTTTGTTTTTTAAACCTATTTTCATGATCTCAGAAGAGGAGAACTTGTTGATTTTGTTCACTGTGAGTTGTTGAATCTTAGGTAAATACATCATAATTTTATTAGATAGTTATTTAATTAATAAGCTACAATATGGCAATTGCAAATAGCTAGCACACGTTGATTTTGCTAATGTATCTATATTATTGAAAAGTATTATTACCTAAATTACAATGTTTACAGTATCTACATTATGTACAAACGCGTATAAAAACAAAATAAATCATTGGGCATCAAAAAAATAAACCAAATCGCTGTCAACGGCAAATTAAGTGCCCAGAACACTGGCAGCATTGACACGTTGAATGGCAATGCTGATTCTTTGGACGAAGAACAGCCCAGCCCTCTGGTCACGTGAACCGTCGACAAGTTGTTTGCTGATGTCAAAAAAAAAATGATTATTGAAAAGTTGGTTATTTTTTGTTATATTTATTAAGAAAAACCTAATTAGAAGGCTGCATGTTTAATTGATCTCAGTCAAGAGTTTTTTGTCGATTTATTTATTTTTGTAATAATGATTTGATTTAGACAAAACACTTATATGCCTATTTATTGTTTTTTTTTATTTCCTATTCTTTTTTCTAATTCCGGAACCGGTTCCGGAATTCCGGAATCGAACCAGTAGTATCGTAAGTCAGTTCCGGAATCGAAAATCATCCGATATTACATGCCCTAACTAATACCTATGGCCCGAAATGCCTCTAACACGTTGTAAGACTCTGTGGGGGGGTGGAAATAAACTGAAGAATTTTTATGTGAATGTGTTTATTTAACACAGATACTCATATTCTAGGGAAAAAAAATACATCCGACTTCAAAATAGAAACAAAACACTGCAAAGTATAAAATAGCTAAATTCTAGAGTTGGTCTCCTCAAAAAAGTTTTTTCTTTTCACATTTTAGGTGTAGGTACCCCACACCGCAAACAACACCACTGGAAAGCAAAATACGTAATTTCGTTTACATAAATAGATAGCATGACAATTTTTTTCCAGATATTTTTAACCGACTTCCCAAAAAGGAGGAGGTTATCAATTCGGTTGTATGTTTTTTTTTTTATGTTTGTTACCTCATAACTCCGACAATTATGAACCGATTTAAAAAATTCTTGTTTTATCTGAAAGGATATACTTGCAGATTGGTCCCATTTAAATCATATCAAAATCGGTTACGAACTTTGGATTTTAAATCGAAATACCTGGAATTTGACTATTTAGATGTTTGCTTTTCTGCGATTTTGCAGTGGTGTTGTTAGGTGTGGGGCACCACTAAAAAGTGAAAAATAAAAAACTTTTTACAAAAAATACAACCGACTTCCAAAAGAAACACTACAAAGTAAAAAATAACTTTAATTTTGGAAGTCGGTGTTTTTATTACTTTCTTCGTATTTTGACACCGACTTCCTCGACACTGATTTAAAAACCAAATTAATGAACCGAATTTGATGAGATTTAGGAAAGTAGATAATTTTTCAAATCGGTTCATAAATTACGCGAGTTTTTATAAAAAATTACCATAACTACAATATTCATTTCGCACATAATATTTATTTGATTTAGATACTATATTCATATTTTTAAATGATAAATTGTGTACCTACCTATGTCCCATAAAATTAAACCGAAATATTATGGGGTTGTAATTTTTAACCGACTTCCCTAAAAGGAGGAGGTTCTCAATTCGGTTGTAACATTTTTTTGTTTTTTTTCTTATGTTTGTTACCTCATAACCGATTTGAAAAAATCTTGTTTTATCTGAGAGAGATTTTTTGGTCTCATTATTTTATCAGAATCTGTTAAATAGCTGGAATTCGTTTACTTACTTGGATGATGGTTTTTTGCCATCCAAGTAATCGAAATTGAGTACCTATTTTGCTTTTCTGCGATTTTGCAGGTGGTGTTGTCAGGTGTGTGGTACCACTAAAAAGTGAAAAATAACTTTAATTTCGGAAGTCGGTGTTTTTCTTAGTTTCTTCGTATTTTGACACCGACTTCCAAAATATTTTTTTTTTAGTTTTTTATTATTTGGAAGTCGGTTGTGTTTTTTTATAAAAAGTTTTTTTCACATTCAAAATAGACTTCGTTACCTATAGTAATGCTAACGTTACTATACGTCAAAATATTCGTGCTCGCCCCTCTTTTCAGCTAAATGCCAGACAACTTAAACATCTTTTGTACTTTTTAGAACGCAAATATATGAATGACTATTATAACTAAGTACTTACCTACTTAGGAGTTTCCTGATGCTGGACTTTACTGTATCTAAAGCGTAACTTCGCTAAACCCCTTTATGTACCTACCTACATACCTACATATTTAATTTTACAAAAGGTTATCTAAGTATTTTTGTTTGCTGACTGTGACTAACAGTAATACTTAGTCGTAGTTCTATTCTGATTTTAGTTCAGAGACATCCTCATAACGGACATCTCGTAAGTAGGTCAGATGAATATGGGTTGGTGTGCGAAGCTCATGACCAAAGGAAGCCGCCCACACACATGATATAACATCGTCCTTCCTTGCTATATATATCTCAATCATTGGCAAGGGAGACTTGAAATAAAACGGATATTGCAGCTATGTGCCATCTTCTTTTGCAGTAATGTAGGTAGGTACTTACTACAGGACACTGCAAAAGTATTTGCTAGATACCTAAGTATACCGCGTGTATCTAACATCGACGCACAAACGATTTCCATGGGTCCAGGGCATGATTCTGGACTTAGAATTTTTCGTCGGCTTTTTTCTCATTTTTCCATTTTTTTCAAGGGTTTTTTTACTTTAGACTGCTCATAATCGTTATTCTGACCTAACCCAATGAGATTTTTAATAAAAAAATAATTAATTAACTACTTTCACTAAAAAAGAGCAATCTGAATAAAACCACAAATACTTAGATATCAGCTCAGCTGAGCTGATACCTATTTGTGGTACCTACTCTTGAAAAAAATGAGAAAAGAACCGACGAAAAATTCCAACACTGTCCAGAATCATGCCCTGGACCCATTATGGAAATCGTTTGTGCGTCGATGTCAGATACACGCGGTATTGTTTTAAACTTTTATGGTCACTAACATTAGAATAGGAAACTCGGAACAATATCGGAAACTCGCTAATAAAAAGGTACATGGTAGCAATCCCGATATGAACTATTCTAGTATTTGCTAGCTCGCACTCGCCTACCTACCTGTACCCTCTGGTCTGAGCCTGTACGTTAGTCTGCGAAGAGAGTTAAATTAGTGTAACTCGTATGGCTGAGGCTCAGACCAATAAAAAAGTGGCTGAGGCCAGCCGATGCGTTGACGGTGCTATTCCTACTTACTGCTGCTGCGTTATCTATACTTATACTTAATCTATACTAATATTATAAAGCTGAAGAGTTTGTTTGTTTGCGTGAACGCGCTTATCTCAGGAACAATACAGGTCCGATTTGAAAAATTCTTTCAGTGTTACATAGCCCATTTATCGAGGAAGGCTATAGGCTATATATCATCACGCTAAGACCAATAGGAGCAGAGCACTAATGAAAAATATGACGCAGACGACGTTGCACGGGTCAGCTAGCATTATACCATGCCACACGTCGCGTTTGTTTGACCAAAATCTTAGGTACTCACCAGTCACCTGACGTAAAGCGATGACGCCGTCATCGATGGAACACGCTTGCCTAGTAGTACCTATACCTACACTCTTGAACTTTGGCTGTAATCTCCAGTTTATTACGCTAGGTAGGTTACCATAGGTCATTGACTTCATCCGGCTGTCGAGCAGAAAATACTGTTAACTACTGAGTCGTTGAGGCAAAGTAACAAGACTC